>QEPC01010859.1:9667233-9760115 GCA_003113815.1 Sphenodon punctatus | reverse complement strand
CACACCCGGCCGGGAGTAGAGAGAGAGAGAGAGAGAGAGAGAGAGAGAGAGAGAGAGAGAGAGAGAGAGAGAGAGTGTACACGGGCACAAGAGAAAGAGTGGAGCCAGTGACTAACAACAAACCCCTGTACTTCAGACTCTCCACATGTGAGAGCCTTGAGGGGAAACAGAAGATGCTGGCTTTCAGGTAAGTTACACCTGTGCAGCAGGAGACACTTTGGGTGTCTCCACATGAGCTGCTGGGGCCCAATTCTTGTGCAGACCCGTGTCAGGCAAGTACAGCTGCCACACGGAGTGGCTAGTACAGGGAGCTGGACAGATGAATGCCGTCCCATGCCATAGGGCAGTCAAGTTGCTGCCAGAGACCCACTATGGCCGGGGCATGCCAAGGCGCCAACCACGCGAGCAGACATCCAGCCCTGCCCCAACCAAATTCCTGCCCCAGCCACAATGTGCCAGCGAGCGACAGGACCCAGCCACAGAGCTCACCACATGGCGGGGCAGGAGGGGCCCCCAGCACAGAGGAAAACACTCCTTGGGCAGCTACACAGTGCATCCTATGGCTTTTCCCCAAGGATGCATCATGTAGCAGCCAGCTGCAAACATCTGGTAGCAGCTGGTCACATGATGCACTGCGTCATGTGTGGCCCAGCTGCCCAGACTGGGTTATGGCTACCCAAGGCGTGGTAGCCTTCTCAGAGCGTCTCGTGTGGCCGCACCCCATGTTCTGGTTCTAAATAGTGCATTTATGACCCTCAGGGTGTTTTTAGACAAGACGTGGCTTCTCTGGGACTTCAGAGTCTGGGAGAAACAAACTCACGTGCGGGCTGGGGGGGGGTTAGATGTTCCTCTCTCTCACACACACACACACACACTACTGGAAGTCGGCCGGCACCATAGGAAACAGCAGGCACCAGCAAACTCGCACATGGATAGAAATCCAGACTTGTAATGTGACAGCCAACTTCCAGTAGCAGGGGAGGGAGAGGGGGAGAACGTCAACACCTCCACGCAAGTGTGTTTCTCCCAGTCCGGGAGAAGTCACGTCTCGTCTAAACACACCCTCGGTTAGTTCGTCCAAATAGTCACCACTAAATTGCCTCCATCTGCTTGGAGAGAAATTTCTTGTGCATGTTAATAACAGTGATATGCAGCCAGGCTTTTCAGTTCCTTGGCTATAAGGTCTGGAAGTGAACCACTGTCCCAAAAAAGAATGCTCTGTACCAACCTCTCTCTCTGGCCTAGTTTCCTTTAGTTTACGCCTTCACCTCCTCTTTCACCAATAAAACCAATCAAGACGTTCTATTTCTGTTGCCCACTTCTACCTAATGCTTTTCCCTATACTATGCCCTAGCACAACTTTCAATGTATATAAATGTCTTATTAAATAAACTATGAGATCTTATCCTAAGCCTTCCGTCCTCCTGATTTTCAATTCTACATCCGTTTATAACCCTCAGTTTTTGTAACTTATCAAATTTAGACTGTTTTGGGAGCAGAAGATGTGAATCTTCTTGGATCTTTTTTAAAAGTGTCTAGTTCGTGTTTGGGTTACAGATAAAAGAAACTTATAATAAATGAGTAAATAAAATTAAAATTAACAAAAAATGACCGAATTCCCACCCCAGCCATGATGTGGCAGCGAGCAACAGGGCCCGATTCTCAAAGCCTAGCCACTAGAGCCCAAAGCTAGAGAGGAAATTAGGAGAATTTTCTGCTTGATAGGCAGGAAATTTCCCAAAATGCAGAAAGAAGGGGTAAAGGACATTGGAGAATCAAATATTCAGTATACAGAGCAGAAGAACGAAATTTTCTCAAAATGTAATAGAGTTTTCCTTTTAACAGATTTTCTTACAAGAGAGACTCAGCTCAGTCAATCAGTGATAACTTTGATGATTTTATGTAATTCCTACAAATATCTCTTGGCAGGCAACAGACTTAAAGCTTTTGATCTTGGTGAAGCATTTAAGAGCTAAATAATTCTAACATCAGAAAATACTGCAGGATTTCTTAAGCAAGCACAAATGGTTTTCTTCTACTGCACAAGTCAATTTTGCTACAGATTACAAACCATTTCCATTAAGTGTATGTTAGCATCTTCATGATGTTGCAATTGATACGCACTTGACCTGAGGCGATGTCTGCATTTTTCACACCTCATTATCTACACAACCACATACACACCAGCTTTCCAGAGGTACTGCATTACCACTACATTTTAGTGAAACCTTTCAGAGAGTCTGGAAAGGTAGCACTCATACGTTTTTAAAAGCTAGTATTTTTCAATAATTGGACCAAAACTGTTATTTCAGTATTCTCTTAAAAACAAGCTAGTCTCTTTGAGGGGGGTAAAATGAAAAAAGATTGACAGAGATTGTTCTATCCCTCAGGGTTTAACATTTGTGTAGCTGTCTCTTTTTGTTGGCACAACCCATATTGAAGAGAAAGAACCATCTGCCCAGCTGTCTTGAATACTATCCTTGTCTGCTAATTCCCATGTTAGAAAATAAACAGCTCAGAAAACCCATATACCCAGGAAGTTGATTTACCTTTTTTTGACAATTTAATAAATTTCTCCAAACTACACCCCTTTAATGCCTATAGTATGTTCAGCTGTACGTTTATCCTTATTTTGATCTGCATGTTGTTTTTGGTAGCACAAAGCTAGACAGATACTTGTTCAAAAATGTAATTACATTTAAAAGACTGGCATAAATAAATTCTTCCAGTTTCCTTAATTGCTACTGTTCTGCATAATGTCATGGGTATATCCAGAAAACTAGCCTAACTAGTGCCATTATTAATGTGTTTTCTAAAAACAAATTATAGACTTATACTTGAGTAAAAAAATATGCAACTCCTCTGTGCCAGAATATCTTAAGTGGAAATAATAATACATTATGGGATAGTTTTCAGCAAATTCTACTCTTCGGTAAATAATTTAAAGCAATTCATGCAATTCTCTCTTTCAGAAACATTTTTTTTTTTAAATAATTCTTCTATTAAGTAAAGAATTGATTTGTCATGGCTTCAGCCAGAAAAATAACTGAAAATAGAGTAAGTGCAATGGGTAGTGTACGGTTTTCTATCATCTAGAAGAACACTTGGATTCCTCAAGTTTTGCCAAAATCACTAAAGAAATATATCACAGTTAATCACTGGGAACCTGATTTCTAATTGTGAAAAATCCCACAAATTTTCTTGCTCTAACTCTCACAGGGAATGGAAGAACATCACTTACTTCTATTCCATCTCTCTAGTGTGGAAGAATATCAGTACCTGTTCAAAATGACCTGGCTTTAAATTTCAGCAACTAACTCTGTCTAATTATATTTCAAACTCTGCATCTCCTTCCCATAATGTCCTGAATGAACTGAAACTAGCATAAAGGTGGGGGTTTTTTTAAATCAAAGTTAATGTGAAAAGTTAACACAACTGTAGTTTAGGCAGGAGTTATGGTGTTGCCTACAAAAGAGCATCTTTTGATATCCCTTTAAATTCTTATTATAAGTCATTCTCCTTCAAATTTTATTGTGATGACTAAAAAAATATACAGTGGTTAAGCAGCTAGCATGTCAAGTCCACTGCCTATTAGTCTGACCTTGTATTGTCTCATTGTTTTCTTCTTTGTCTCATCCACCTGCTTTCCCTTTTCTTATATTTAGACTGTAAGCTCTATAGGACAATGGGCATCTTTTTAATATGGATAGCATGGTGACCTGTTGGGTGCTTCTCCCGGGCCCCCGTGATTGGCCACTGTCCGAGACAGGATGCTGGGCCCGATGGACCATTGGTCTGACCCAGTAGGGTACTTTTTATGTTCTTATATTTGTATAAGGCTTAGTTCTATGTAACTTTAGTCCATGCAGGGACTCCTAATCATAACATATTACTGTTAATAATAATAATAAAAAATATTACTAATAAAAATGTTAATATATTGAGGCAAAAAAAAGGAGTAGGAAGTTCAAGGCACAGTCCTAACTGATATAGTTCATGGAATTGATTATTTAAAATCTCTAGTTTCTTATACGGTATTAAGATTCTGCAGAGTGGAAAACTGGGTCTCGCTTCAAGGTGCAACATCAGATTTTTTCTCTCTTTGATGCAATTTAGGACCAGGTAGTGCTTAACATTTTGCATTTATCTATTCAGACAGAAGCCAAATGAAATCCAGTAGTTGTACACCAACTTGCCAGGAAGAGTGTGGATGGTCTAAGACCGTTAACAGCAGGCAGGAGCAAGGTTTCTGTCTTTAAGGATAGCAGAAGACTGCAACCCTTTTCCAGTTCTTTGAGCGAATGGAATTGGTCATGTCTTTTCTTGCAGATTGAAGAATCTTCATAACAGAATTTGACACGTTATATCTTCTTAGATTTCTGTGCTCAGGAGCCATGTCATCAAACAGAGTATCTGCTAGAGGGAAGCAAGATACTTGCTGAGCAACAGCAGGGCTTTTTCCTTTTGAGGAAGGCACATTTGTTCCATTACAGGGTTTTTTGTTTGCTTGTTTTTGTATTATCATGAACTCATGTCAGCGAGGCTAGAATTTTACACAGTAAATATCAGTAAATATTCCTCTCTTCAAATCAGTTCTGAAGTTTATAGGTTGTGGTCATTTTTACTGTCAGTTGACTGCTAGCCAAAGTGGAGTGAAGAATGTCACCTAAAGATTAATTTGTGTATTCAGATTAAACAAAGATTACAACACAATGCCCGCAAACAAATTCTTCGATTGAATGACAAACATCTGTGATGCAGCTATCATAGAAAAAAATTATAACTTTTTGTCATTCAAGCATAACCGACAGATTTCAACACACTTCAGAAAAAGAAAAAATAAGAAAAAAGAACAATCTTGGTATCCCTATCCTGCTTGCTAAAGATTTTAGTCTGGGTTAATTTACTTAGTACAAATAATTTAAACCTGTACATATGAATGCTAGCCAAAAGCACTAAATGGATTAGAAAGGTCATTAAGTCTGAAAAATCTGGTGGCATTCTTTGAACTGCAGAATTAGAGTTTCCCCATAATGTTTTAATCAAGGGTACAGAGAAGCTGTCAAACGGTTTCTCTGTGTGTGCTGAGAGAAATAGCAGCTTGGAAACTGGGGGTGGGGGTGGGAATAGCTACAAATTTTAATTTAGACTAAATGAATAGCAATTAGAGTTGGAAGAGTCATTAGGTCATCTTGTCAGTCTCTCTTACAAGTGCAGGACTTTTCTCTACTGTATATCCAAGTACTTTGTTCAGTTTGGCTTTAAATTATACATGAGAAGGACTTTCACCACAACCCTTGGAATAATGTTTCATAGTATAAAAAATTCATTATTATAAATTCCTTAAATTTTCCTTTGCTTTATTTTCTCTAACTCTTAGTTACAACCTAGGCTATTCCTCTTCCTTCCTTTCTTTTACATCCTTCTGCTTTGTGTGGACTTACACCCACTCCTGCCTCCATTTTGTTGGCCTATATATTATTTTAATCTTTTAAAATATTCTTTAAATTGTTTCATATAAATCAAACCAATCAACCTTTATTTATTTTTTGCACTTCCCTGAATACTTTCCCCTTTGTCAAGCTTTCTGATGAATGAAGTGCTCCAATGTAATCTTGTGTCATGCACCTCAATGTTTGGCATGATGGTTTTTTTAACAGGCTTCTTTTTACCACCATTTCACTTTGCATTCTTATCCCTAAATCGCCATACGCAAGCATCCCCATCCCCCTGAATCTCTAAGGGTGGACTCGAACGTAACACTGATTAAATCTGAAAATCGTGGAGGCCCGGAACATGTATAATGAGCCCCAAATTAGTGTTACATGTGAGGGAGACAATGGGAGTGACAACCCAACTTTAAATGCAGATTGGGAGTTTGGGATTAACTAGCACTAATCCGAGGCTCATTTTGGGGCCCTGCAAACATCAGATTTAAACCACCCTAAATTTAGAACTGGCTGTTTTTACATGGACATGCTACTGATGCTAAATCTGAAATAACGTCTCTCAACCCGAGTTTAAAGGTCCGTGTAAAAACCTAATCCTAGTTTAAAATATTCAGGTTAAGGCTGAACCCAGGTTTATTTCATCCTCATTTCCAAGGATTTATTTAACCCGGGCTCAAATAAACCTGGATTAACGTCCGTGTAAACTGTAAATCCGAATGAGCATAGAGATTAGTATATAGAGAAAACATCTTCTCTACCAAGGAACGTCTCTATAATCATCAGTGTTTTCTGGGACTCTGGCCAGGAAATCAGCATTTGGATTTCTCTTCCCTCCGTCCCCCCCAAAGTCATCTCCAAGAAGGAACAAAAATCATAGTGGAAGAAGGCGATGAAATTCAGCACCTCAGCAGTGAAGCACCATGGTATTTTTCAGTCACCCATGTTAGTCTAAACCCATATTGAGCATGTACACTGTGATCCTGTATTTATGATTATTCAGAGTTTCAAATCTCCATGTAAACAGGAACCCAGGATTCAGAATCCAGGATTTTAAAAACGGGTTGTATCCGTGTAAAAGAGCCACTATTTTCTACAGATGTATTAACTTGAATTTCTCTAGGATGAAGAATCACAGATTTTTTTTCAACACTTCTAGTATTTGTCTCTCTCAGGTATAGCTCATGCACTCATCAGATTGTTTTCTCCCAATGTATCCATTAAATGCAGACAGTACTTCCAAAGAAAGGAACACAGCTGGATAGAAAATTACGTGGCATCCACTGTTTAGGTACTTTGGAAAAAGCACTCTGAAGAATCAGTCTCTGGAGCATAACTGTTTGAGGAAAGGCCAATCTAAATTGCTCAATGAGTTTCAATGTATATAGTAGTGATGACTGGTGAATGAATGTTTTGTGACCAGAACTGAAATACTCAGAGATCAGGTTCTCATTACAAAAGCATATGGACAGCAATTAACACGTGTTTAATGTGACCCTCCATTACATAGTTGCTACAACATATAAATGTCATTTATAAATATGAATAAATATATAAATATGTCATTTTTCAGTCCATCTCATGAAAACATCAATGCCAATTTGAAATGAAGATGAAATATGAACCTTTACACAATGAATTAAAAGGGGGGATTATTGGGGAAACAGCAACAAAATCTAAACTGCACTGCTGTTTAAGTGCAATACAAAAAAAGTGAGATATTTAGTGTTAATTCTCATTTTAGAGAATACTACCATACCCTCCAACATTTGACGCAGAAAAATAGTTATACTTCCTGTCACCACTAATTTGCATAATTTTGCATGTGTTATGAAAATCTGTAATGCCGCACAGACAACTTTGGGGCTGAGCTGAAGGGGGGTGGAAAGTGTGTCAGAGGGTCTGTACAGACATAGGTTTGTATGTGCGGAACTAATGGTTCAACTTACAACTCAACCTATTAAAAGTCAAAATTCTCAAATACGTGCATTGGCTTTGGCTCTAAAGTTTTAGTTTTAAAGTCACTTATAGAATCACATGTTGAAGCAATGATGATTATTTAATGTGTTGAAATGAACTCTCTCAAACACACTTGCGCCCCTCCTACCTTTTTTAGCTTTCATCTTGATCTCAGGCACACAACTCCTTCCTACCTGGGTGTTACCTTTCTTTCTTCTTTGATAGCAGTACCTATCCAAAGCTTGTTAAAGAGAAAAAAGGTACCCCACACCCACCCCTCAGCAATAAACAAACAGCAGCTGAGTTCTTAATTTATTATTTATTATTATTATTATTATTATTATTATTATTATTATTATTATATTTAAACTTATATGCCGCCCTCTCCTGCCTCAGACACCTCGAGGCAGCTAAAAACATTTAAACAACATATTAAAATCCACAACAATAAAAATACAATTAAAACAACCTAAAACAACTCATACCCACCCACCCCACCTCACCCCAGCCCATCTCCCTCAATAAAGGCCCAGCAGAACAGACAGGTCTTACATTGTCTACGGAAAGAGGGGAGGTTGGTGGTCAAGTGGACCACCGATGGGAGGGAGTTCCACAGCCGCGGCGCAGCCATAGAGAATGCCCTCCTCATGGTAGACACCTGGGAAACCCGGGGGACCCCGAGGAGGGGGACCCTGGCCGACCGTAGGGGCCAATCCAGGTCCCAGAGGGTGAGGCAGTCCTGCAGGTAGGTGGAGCCCTTGCCATTTAGGGCTTTAAAGGTCAACATCAACACCTTGAATTGGGCCCGGAAGGCTATCGGCAGCCACTGCAGACTGAAGCACTGGTGTAATATGCTCACGTTGGCCCGTCCCAGTCAGGAGACAGGCCACCACATTCTGCACGAGCTGCAGTCTCCAAACCAGCACCAAGGGTAGCCCCACGTAGAGTGCGTTACAGTAGTCCAGTCTCAAAGTAATAAAAGCATGGACGACTGTGGCCAGTTTCGAGTCCGAGACATACGGCCTAAGCTGACACACCAGTTGTAACTGGCGAAATGCCCCCTTTGCCACAGTCACCACCTGGACATCCAGGCGGAGCTGCGGATCCAGGAGTACCCCCAGACTCCAGACCTGAGAAACCAAGGGAGGACGGAAGCCATTGATGATTTAGACAAAGGAGACACAGCTCTTTCTCCTGCTGGATTAATGGGGTGTTAATGACCTTCGTTGGGTAATTTCAGACGTGCCAGCCGGCACGCTTGCCACGGCGCGGGATCAATCCTTCACCCCCCTCCAGAATCTGGCCGGCCGGTCAACAGACGTGCCAGCTGATTCCGGAGGGGCATCGGGGGAGGGGCCACACGGCACAACGTGCGGCCGCACTGCCCCACCCCCACGCGCTCTCCCAGCCGGACACCCTCCACGAGACAGGCGGGCACAGCAGCCAATCCGGGTGCTGCGCCCAATTCTGTCCCGGGGTCTGGGCCACAGCCCGAATCGGCAGCGGTAACAGACATTACCATCTACCGATTCCGGGCTGTGGCCCAGCTAACCACAATTCTGGACCTCCGGGCGGCTGGAGGTCCGAAAGCGTGCTCAAAGAGATTCCCGCTGGGGGGTGAACATCTGGCGGGAATCTCTTTTGGGCCCAACAGACGTTACAGTCTTTGACACGCACCTCTCTTTTAAACCTTACATTGACTCGGTTGCCAAATCCTGCCGATTCACCCTCCATAACATTGCTCGGATCCACCCCTTTCTCTCTACCTCCTCAGCCAAAACCCTTGTTCATACCATGGTTATCTCTCGACTCGTTTACTGCAACCTCCTCCTTGCTGGCCTCCCTTGTTCTCACCTGTCCCCCCTTATCGCAATCCAAAACTCCGCTGCCAAGGTCATTCACTCTGCCCGTCGCTTCGACCATGTGCAGTCTCTCCTCTTCTCTCTTCACTGGCTCCCCCTTCCTGAACGTATCCTGTTTAAATTCCTGGTATTCATGTTCAAAACACTCCACAACCAAGCTCCCCCTTACCTCTCAGACCTAATCTCCCTACGCACTCCTGCACGCGCTCTCCGCTCTTCCTCTGTCCCCTCCCTCACTCTCCCTCGTTTCTCCTAATCACCTAACCGCCTTCGACCCTTCTCCCTCGTTGTCCCCCATGCCTGGAACTCCCTCCCTACCCACATCCGCCTTGCCCCCTCCCTCCACTCCTTCAAATTCCTCCTCAAGACCCATTTTTTCCTCACCGCCTTTCCCAATGCCTGCTAGTCGTTCCTCATATACTGCCCTCCTCTGCAGACTGCTGCAACCAACCTTATTGTAACCAAGCCAAGTACACACACCTGAGACTTCGCATCCACCTGAATGTTTGTCTTCTCCCCTGTCTCTCCCACTGTCCCCTCTCCCTGTCTCCCCCTCCTTGTCTTTTAGATTGTAAGCCACAGACAGGGACCGCTTCTATTTCTATGTTCTGTACAGCACCAGGTACATGGCTGGCGCTATATATATATTTATAATAATAACAACGCCACCCTATTCCCAACATCCATCATCCCCTCACAACCCTAACCTGAACCCACACCATCCCCTATCCCTGCCCGCCAAATGTCTTTAAAAACAAAAAGCCTTGTACCACCTCCGGAAGATGCTCAGGCTCAAAGAAGCCTCTGGGGGAAGGAAGTTCCATAGTATTGGGGCAGCAACCGAGAATGCCTCAATGCGATGGCCAAAATAGCTGACTCCGCATCCAGCGTTGTCTCCAGCCGGGCCTTCAAATCCATTGTATAATGCATGGCCAAGAGCGCTGAAATTTCCAACAGAAGGGTTTCGGACCAAAATCTTCGGACCCTACCTGTCTGCGCGGCCGAATCTCTAGGGTAGGAATTAGAGTCCACTGGGTCACCAGCCTCACCAATAAGGGTCACGCAAATGGGAAAGTGGTCACTTTCCACTCTTTCTCCCACTATAAAGGACACTACATACTGCACCAACAGACGGGAAACCAGGGCATAATCTATTGTGCTTCCCCCGTGTGAAAATGGGAAGGTTAGCTCACCAGGAATATCCCCACGGTAATTGCCATTCAAAATGTATAGATTATTGTCCATGGCAAACTCAAAGAGTGATTTCCCCTCTTTATTTGTTTTCTGATCCCTTGAGATCCTACCTTCATTCCAATTCTCTTCGGGGTTAAATAAATTAACTTGATGTAAATCTTTCCAAAGAGCTAAATTTGACGGACCCATTCTAGCATTAAAGTCTCCTAAAATGAATAAATCAAAATTATTACGCTCCTCTTGCTTTCGTACTATGAAAAGTTTGAACTGGGCCCAGATATCCTCATCAGATGGAGGAAGATATACATTTACTAACAAAAAGGAAAGCCCCAACTTAGGGATAGGACAATCTAACAGTAAAATACTGTTCTCATGAGTATCCACTGAGTTGATCACAACCTTTAATTTATGTGAGATAAATATACCAATACCATCAGCAAGACGGTCCTTATGATGCAATCTTCTTGCTGGGAGGAACCAACTATGATATCCCTCCAAGTGGAACTGGCTATCATCAGCCAGCCAAAGTTCCTGGAAAAAGATTATTTCATATGATCATAAATGTAGAATAAAATCCTGATCTAGCATCTTACCCAGCCAGCTATGTTCCATTATCCCACCCTAATACCACCATATCCAGCTATGGGTGGGGTGCTGGGTCCACCATTTCATGACACTACCAACTGACCTATACCCCTTCGGTCAGCTTCCTGTACTACTCCTATCCTTTGAGGATCATCCTGGGGCTCCCATGGGACTATTACTTGTTGTCTTGCTACTTCAGCTATTAAAACTGGAATCTCTACCACCTGCCCCTGATGACCACTCCCCAGGGGGTCCACCTCTACCAGTACTTTTCCCTGTTTTTCCCCCAGGGCTATTGAAGCTTAGGTCTATAATGGCACCCTTACCTGGATCTCTTGCCAGTACCTCTGGGTCACAAAAAATATTACCCATAATTAAGGATTCCTCCACCTCTAAATCACTTGCCGTGGCCACAAAAGATAATTTATCCTGAATGTTACTACACTAGCCAAAAAGGTTCTGGGGGTGTGTGGGTATGATACCATGCTGTTTTCAAACTGGGCATAAAGTAGCCTACATGCTGAAACAAAACACATGTTTGTACTTATCTTTGACATTGTCAATGTTTTCCCTAAAAGACCAATGCAGAAAACATAGGACGTTTGTAAGAAAAAATACTAAACTACAAAATTAAAAAAATCCCACCATATTTTTGTGTGTGAAGGCTGTGCAAAAATATGTTCCACTTATTTGCAATTTTAAATGTACATAAATTTGCTAGAAAGAAGGAAAAATCTGAATGCATATGTCACATGACGTATAGATGTTGAATTGTAAATACATGTTTGTTGTTTGCACCTCCATTTCTGCATTATGATAAGTTACACTGTATTGTTTCAAAGTAATCAAATGCTTTAAACATATTATTATGAAATAACTTGGGGTCACAATTCAGTGGCATAAGAGAATAAGAGAGCATACGGAATCTGTAGGTGTCTTCTAACGGATGCAAGACTGGCCACCCCCAGAGATGCTCCGGTGGTGCACATTCTCATTCGCTCACATCCAGCCCCACCTGGGTCCGTTTTAAATAGACCCACCTGTGGCTGTGGCCCGCAGTCCACCCACTCAGCATCCCCCCTCACCATAGAGTTGCATGCGGATCGTCCTATGCTCTAGGCTGCTGCCTGCAACTCTATGGGGTTGTCCGGGGCAACCGCTAACCAACAGCAGAGTTGCAGCGGCCGTCTACTGAGGAGATGGGCAGCAGCTCCACTTCCGGTCGTGTCCCAGATTTGGCCAGCCCACTCTGCTGGTAGCGTTCCAGGATGTTTCAGCAAGCAGGGCTGAAGCGGAGCAGGCCTTTGCTCCACCTGCACATCTGGCACCCCACCTTTACATGGACGGGCCACCTGGGGGTCACGTGGAGCTGCCATCTGTCTGTTTACACCTGTGTGTCATACCACCATTTTCTGCTCAAGGAAGCAGAAGCCTCCACAATGCTCCTGCATATCCCCTGATGGATGAAAATAAGCGGACCCCGGCTCTGACCTCCCGCTCCTAAAAAGTGCAGATTGATATACGCTAATTCACTGAGTGCACGCTCCAGAGTGAGAGAGAGATCAGGAGTGACTGTGACTTTAGAGTCTCCCCCTACCAAGCTGCTTCTGAATTTATCTTGTCCTCTTTTCTAAATGGATTCATAATATTCATAATTCATAACTATAGTTCATAATTATTTAGCTCTTATTTAGGTATGAGAATTCACAAACTTGGAGAGGAAAATAGTATGCTCAAAAATTCAAAGTTATTTGAATGTTAATCAATTTTTTTAGATTTGCATTTGCCAATTCGCATTGCATTTGCAAACGTAAACAATTAACTTCAACTTCAAGTGAATTAATCAAACTTACCAAATTCAAATTAATATTATCAATGTGAATTTATACAGGAGTTTGATTTGTGAGTCTGAAAAGCCCAATTTGTTTCAGCCCTAGCAATACATTTTATCATTTAATATAAATTATAGCTATCCAATGGTACTGTAGCACATATTACCCAATGAAAAGAGGCAGGAACTCCATATTTTGTGTGTGTGCGTGTGCGTGTGCATGTGTATATATATAAAAATAAAAGTAAAGAAGCAACTTTACAACATAAGTAAGACCAGACAAGTTAAGATATATGTAGTAAAAAATGTAAAGTGTGGGCGAAGCAAACGTCTTTTTCGCTCCATGGGTCTCAGCTGCACACTTTACACTAACGCACTGCTTAGTCAAGCAGAAGCAACAGGAAGCTAGAAGAGTTCAATAAATGTACCTTTAAAATAACATGAGAAGTTTAGTGGCATGAAAATCTTCCTAGCTGAAATTAAGTAAAAAGTCTGTCAGCACAAACTCTTATTGAAAAACAATCCAGAAGCAAATTGATGTTGAGAAAGATACAGAGCCACAACAGCAGCATTGAGTTTTCAAAGCCAGAAATCAAAGACATCAGAATCCTGAAAAAAACAAATCAAAATTCAGGAGGAGTGGATGCAGACCAAACATAATTAGTGGGTCTGTCCGTGAAGAAGAGCAGGCCCATCCTGTGAGTTTATGCTAGATTGTTGTTCCGAGACACTTAGCCTGTAAATAAAAATGACGTGCTAATAATTATCATTATTATTTATCATTTGTATCGAGATTTAAGTTTTCAAAGTGCTTTACAATCCTCATCTATTTCATCCTCACAATAACACTATGAAGGTATGTCATTATTATTCCCATTTTATGGGGAGGGAATTGAGGCTGAAAGATAATGACTTGGTCAAAGCCACCAGTGAATTCTTAGCTACAACAGGATTTGTCTGTCACCTTATCCATTAGGCTACACTGCTATGCCTCATTCTAATCTAGACATAGACTAGTGAACTCTGAGGCAGAGAGAGTCTTTTTGTGATGTATTCTACAACATTGGTATTAGGAATAAGTCTTAAGACCTATTAAGACCTCCTTATGTATTAAAAACACATGAATAATAAACCTTAAGTATGGTATTTAATGTTCACCAAATATGTATTGCATGAATATCACATTTACAGTTAAAAATCCAGATGTTAAAAAATTACCACTTCTAAGAAAATATTTTTTCCCACTGAATTTTGTTGCAATTACACAGGCCAGGCACAAGCAAAGACTGGTCTGGAAGGATTTTTTTTTATTTTTTTTTTAATAAAAAGAGGCAACAGTCTTTTAATTCATTAAAGAATAATACACAGCAACAAGGCTTTTGGCAAACCTGTCTCACATGAAAATTTATTTGGAAAAAATTAAACCCCAAAACAGGCCAACAAGGTCTCATACATAAGACTGCAATAATTATGAAAGAGAACATTTCACTGATTCTTTCATGTGCAGATTTAATCATTAATGTAGTTTTTCAAAGATTATTTTAACATTTTTACAATCAGATTTTTGTCTTACTAATGTTGTATCTTAGGGTGAAAACAGACATGACACTAACCACCCTTTAACCACCCTTCGTGGTCATTTATGCATGTTTCAGGGCTGCATAGGTCACCAATACAGCCCTGCAACATGCATAAATAACCACCAAGGGTGGTGGTTAGCATCATGTCTGTTTTCACCCTTACTCTGCAATTAGGACTACCTGGAGGAACAGATACCACCTGAACTGAGTAGGGGTGGCAGAATATGTCTCACTCTCTTCATTAAAGGAAGACAGTCTCTAGGGCTTCCCACAGTGCAATCGAGCATTTTCCATCTCCTACTAAGTCCCATAACATTTGCACCTACAAAATTTCTACAAATCCGGCATAAATTACCACTAGTCAGAACACTGTGAACATGGTAAAAACACTTACTAAAGACCTTACGTTTTGATATCACTGTGGCATAAACATATCAGACGTACATCACTCTAACATTTCTACATGCACATTAACCAAAATGTTCAGTGTTGATGCACTGCTTCAAGGCAGTTTTCTCAGACAACTGGAAGATGGATTAATTAGCATGACTTATAAACATAGATTGGTTTATAGGAACTGCCCAGATTTGTATCATAATAAAGAAGAAGAAAAAAAGCTTTGTTTTCTTATGTCACGAATCCTCTGACTGCTAGCACTGACGTCAAAATCTAACATCAGCATGAACTCCATTCACTTCAATGGGACTCACACTGGCACTATATGCAGTCAGAGGATCGTGGTACACTTCTACATAAAAAGCAAAGTCTCTGGAACTGATCTGCTTGTTTGTTTTTTAATCCTTGCAGGTAAAAAAGTATAACATTTTAAACAGGGGTCCCTACTTATTTTCTTTTTTTATGAAACAATATTGCAATATTGTCTGTCAAATTGAAAAGACAAACATATTTTAAATCAACTAATATTGCTTTATAAATTAAATTGAATACATTTACAACCGCATCTTAATCCAAAGATCAGATCTAGCAAAGCTTTTACTGTTCTAAACTTATGCTGAAAAGACATATAATATCAGTTTAAGGAACTTATCAAATGCTGAAATACTGTTCTACAAGCTTTTATTATTTATCCAATATGATTTATCAAGCATAACTGTTTCTGTAACCTTCATTTTTACATCACCTCCCAATTCTTTTTCATCTAAATTTTAGATTATAAACACTGTGGGCAGGGACCCTGGGTGCAGACACACAGACACCCTGACAAGGTTACCACGCCTTGGGTAGCCTTACCCCACTCTGGACAGCTAAGTCACGTAATGTAGTGGCTTGTGTGACTGGCGCCCGCCAGTTGTTCTTGTGCTGCATCCTCCGGAAAATTCCAAGGACACGTTACGTAGCAGTCTTACCCCATATGGGGTAAGGCTGCCCAAGGAGTGGCTCCCCCTGTGTGTAGGGACTGCATCTGCCCCGCCACATGGCATGCTCCATGGCAGGACTTTGAGGGGTGGCCATTGTCACCCATTGCCACTGCCATCCATGTCACAGCTGAGGGCGGGATCTCAGTCGGGTCAGGTGAGGGAGGTATATAGCAAGGCCGAGCACGCTCGTGTGGCCAGCGCCTTGGCCTGTCCCAGCCATGATGGCACCTCCAACAAGGGCAGGTTGACCCAGCTTCCCCGTGATCATCTGCCCAGCTCCCCACACTCGTCCCACAGTCACACTACAGGGTCACCCATGGATTGGGCCCTCGCAGGTCGTGTGGAGATACCCTCTGTCTTTCTATATCTCCTGCCATACATCACTTAACATATTTCTGGACACTAAAAACAATAAACAGTAACAAGGAGATAAACTGAAGTTAAATTTCTCATGCTTCCATATTACTTTGAGTCTGTTCTCAAAGGGTGCAGTCACATGAGCTGTGGAGGGCCTGATCCCTGTGCGGTACCATGACAGAGAAGCGTAGCCGCCACATTGTGGAACCAGCACAGGGAACTGGATAGGCAGTTCCTCTCCTCCCCCTCCACCCCACCCCCGAGGGGCAGGCGGCCGCTGTCGGATCTCCCGCCACAGCCGGGTCAGGCTAAAGCACTGGCCATACAACTGGGCACCCAGCCCTGCTCCACTTCCCTCCCCAAACCTGACCAATATCCCACCCCCAACCATGATGTGGCCACATGCAACGAAAGACAACACTTGCCACTCAAATCCCCACAGCAGACCTTGCCACGCAGCGGGATGGAAGGGGCCCAGTCAGAGGATACCATGGCTTAGCCAGCCTTACCCCATTTTGGATAAGGGTACTATGTGCTGCATCCTCTGACTTTTTCCAAGGACGCAGCACATACCAGTCAGCTACCCACCCCACCACACAGCAGGGGGAACATCTGGCAGGCGCCAGGCACACAATGCACTGCATCACATGGTAAGCCTGCCCAGAGTGGGGTATGGCTGCCCAAGGTGCAGCAAATGCATCATGCAAGTGTTGCTTAATGTATGCATTAATGATCTGGAAAGGGGAATAAGGACTGAGGTGATCAAATTTGCAGATAACACCAAGTTATTCAAGGTAGTTAAAACATGAGCAGACTGTGAAGAATTGCAGGGGAATCTTGTGAGGCTGGATGACTGGGCATCTAATTGGTAGATTAAATTTAATGTGCACAAGTGCAAAGTGATGCACACAGGGTAAGACAATTCAAATTTTATGTACACAATCCCCAGCTCAGTGTGTGGTAGTTGTCAAAAAAGCTAACAAAACGTTAGGAATTATGCGTAAGGGGATAGAAAATAAAACTGAAAATATCAGTCTGGTGAGGGAGATAGGGTGTAGCGTGGGGAGTGTGTGTGTGTGGGGGGGTGTATTTGTTCAGTGCCTTCCTTTTAATGTGTTTTAAATGTGATTTACTTGTGGTTTTATGTTTTTTATTGTTTTGTTAGCTGCCTGGAGCAGGAGGGGCAGGGTAGAAATGTTGTAATAAATAAATAAAAATAATGCTACTATATAAATCTCTGGTGCGACCACACCTTGAATATTGTGTGCAGTTCTGGTCACCCAATCTCAAAAAAGATAAAGTAGAAATAGAAAAGGCAGAGAGAAGGGCAACCAGAAATGATAAGGGGTATGGGACAGCTCCCCTATGAAGAAAGGCTGGATAGGTTAGGGCTCTTCAGCTTGGAGAAGAGATGCCTGAGAGGGGATATGATAGAAGTTTATAAAATCATGAGTGGTATGGAACACTTTAATAGGGAACGGTTATTCACCCTGTCAAATAGTACTAGAACTAATGGTCACTCCATGAAATGTACGAGTAACAGATTTAAAACAAAGAAAAGAAAGGTTTTCTTCACTCAACGCACAATTAAGTCATGGAATTTGTTGCCAGAAGATGCAGTCAAGGCCAGTAGTATAGCTGGGATTAAGAAAGGGTTGGACAAGTTTCTGGAAGATATGTCAATTAGCAGCTATTAGACAGGTAGGTTTGGGGAATGTAACCTCTTACTGTCGGGAGCTGGGAGTGAACAACAGGGAATGGATTGCCCCATTGTGACTTGTTGGGTACTCTTCCAAACAAAAGAGAGTGTCCACTGTTGGAGACAGGTGCTGGGCTTGATCGACCATTGGTCTGACCCAGTATGGCACTTCTTATGTTCTTATGCACCCAAAATAAACTACCATGCAGAGGCTGCCCTAAATGTGGAAGTGATCCAGTACACTGCCATGTTTATAACCTGGTAGTGTCATCCAAGCTTCAACAGGGCAGGTGGAATTACTTCTCAGAAAAGCAGGAGGGGAAGAAAGAAACTATGACTAGGCACATTTTAAAATATTCTAAAGAAAATACACTATAAGGAATAGACATGAGAGAATAAGCCCTCTTTCCTTGATTCTATGGAATCCCAACTGGCCAGGAAGATTAACATGAGTTAACATATGAATATGCACATGGTATCTATTGTTATCCCCATGTCTTTTATTATTCCTAAGGTTCCTATTATCCTGGTATTTGTTTTTGTGTGGTTTATTTATTTATTTGTATTTCTATCGCCCTTCCCTCAAAGAGGCTCAGGGCAGCTCAGAAAACATATAAAACATATATAGAACATAAAATAAAATAAAAAAACACATACAAAACCTCCCAACCCACCCACAACCCCCCACAAAACTCATCAACGCCGCCCTATTCCCAACATCCATCATCCCCTCACAACCCTACCCTGAACCCACACCATCCCCTATCCCTGCCCGCCAAATGTCTTTAAAAACAAAAAGCCTTGTACCACCTCCGGAAGATGCTCAGGCTCAAACAAGCCTCTGGGGGAAGGAAGTTCCATGGTATTGGGGCAGCAACTGAGAATGCCTCAATGCGAGCCCTCATCGTACGAACAAGGCTAACAGATGGTACCCACAGGGAGGTGCTCCTGGCCGATCGCAGGGGCCGCAATGGAGCATGGAAGGACGGGCAATCTCTCAAATATGTGGGGCCCAGACAATTGAGGGCTTTAAAGGTCAAAGCCAGCACCATGAATTGTGCCCAGAGCACTAAAGGGAGACAGTGCAGACCATGGAGCACTAGTGTAATGTGCTCCCTGCTCCTCACCTCCAGAAGGAGGCAAGCCACCACATTCCGCACCAGCTGCAGCTTCCAAACAGTCATCAAGGGCAGCCCCACGTAGAGCGCATTGCAGTGACCTAGCCTCAAGGTGATGAAAGCATGGATGACAGCGGTCAGATCCGAATCAGAAAGAAAAGGCTGCAGCCTCCTTACCAGATGGAATTGGTGAAAAGCGCTTCTAGCCACCGCCCACAACCTGATAATCCAGGCGCAGCACAGGGTCCAGAAGCACCCCAAGTCTGCGACTCTGAATGACCAGAGGGGGCCGGACTCCGTCAATAAGAGGAATCCCAATCCCGTCCAGGTCACAAGGCCAACCAACCATCACCATCTCATTCTTGTCTGGATTCAGCTTCAAATCAGCTCATCCATTCCCCAACAGCAGTCAGACATTGGGTAAGCACCGAGACTGCAGAGTCTGGGTCGGATGAAAAAGAGAGGTAGAGCTGAGTGTCACCAGCATATTTTGTGTATGTTTGTTTGAGGGTTTTTTGTGAGTTTCTTGAAGGAAATGGCTATTTCTCAACATTTTTTTGGCACTGAAGATGAAAGTCATGTCATTTTCAGCTATTTCTTCTGAACTAAACAAAGAAAAACCAGGCACAATCAGCGATGTTGCAGATAACTTTAAAAGCAAATATGAAAGCATCACTAATCTTCACATCCAAACTTTTCAAAAGCATCCCACTGTATTTATGGATTTGCTCCCTATCCCAGTTACTGACCTATAGGCAGGGGCCCATGTATTCTGCATTTCCTCCAAAGGGCACATTGCAAGGACCATTGTGTCATATCCGGAAAGCTCTATACATTACTCAGACCAGAGGCTGGAGTTGGTTGTATCTGTAGACTGGAGGCTTTGTTGTTGTTCGTAAAAGGATAGGACCGACTACTGTCTAAATCCCAATGCAGACATAAAATTTCATAAATCTTTCTAGGTTTTAAAAAATACTGCTTTGTCTTGGTTAAGGATCCAGAAATCTGTGATACTATAACAATAGCATTAGTCATAAAAAATATTATTTTGTAGCCATCTTTGCAGAAATGCTCTTCCTCAGACAAAAAACCTATTTATTTTTTAAGTGAAAAATATATCATGTCATCCTCTCTTTTTTTTATCACCTGAGTAGGTCAGATGAACAACTAGAATATAATTTGTCTGTTTGCATACCTCTTCTTTCCTTAAAAGGTGTCAAACCTACAGATTCATGAAAACGCACTTAGCAGGTCACTTTCTGGACTAGAACTAACTATGCGCCTGCAACCCTCACACTTCAAGTCAAGAATACATATCAATCATGACCCAGACGGACTAACACCTGCTGCTGAATGCACTACGTAGGATTGGGCCTTCCTTCTTGCTTCGGAGAAGCGGGTGGTGTTGGGAGCTGAAACATCGAGCCCCCGGGCCTTGACCTCCGGTGTTCCGCAGGGTTCGATTCTGGGTGATTTCAGAAGTGACGTGGTGAATGTCCACCACAGTCAACCTCAGTCAAATGCGGGGGGGGGGGGTGTTGAAAGCGCCGTGCATGTCTGTTTGCTTGCATCCAGATGTTCACCACAGTCAAACGCAGCCTGGGGTGAAGCTAACCACGCTTCGGGCGGTCGGGGTGGGAGGAGGTTCAGAACTGTGGTGAATGGTCACCACAGCAGGGGTGAATGAAAAGTAACTTCTGAATGGAAACCCGTAGCCACGGTGGAATTGACCCCAGCCGCGGTGCATTCTGGGGCTCGAACCGCGGTCCACGCCTCCACTGCATGTCTGTTGTGTTCCTCCGGCCCATGTTCTCTCTGATTGCCCCTGGGCGGTGGTCACGATCCTGTCACTTCTGTTGGGGCCGCACGTGTCACCACAGACCACGGTGAATCCGTTCACACCTGGGTGGGATTCACTGTGGTGAATTGGAACGTGTCACTTCTGAAATCACCCTCTGTCTCCGCTTTTGTTTAATGTATATATGCAGCCCCTGGGGGAGATCATGAGAGGGTTTGGGGTGCGATGTCACCAATATGCCAATGATACTCAGCTGTACCTCTCATTTTCGACCGACCCAGGTCCCGCTGTCTCGTTGCTTTCCCAATGTTTGGAGGCTGTGGCGGATTGGATGCGGCACAGCAGACTGAAGCTCAATCCTGGTAAGACGGATGTGATGGTGGTGGGTAGGACGAGGGAGGTGCCGACCCCTCTGGTGGGGGGTGGAGGGGTCTGCCCTCCCATAGCCCAGCAGGTTCGGAGTCTGGGGGTGGTTTTGGATCCGGGCCTCCATCGGGATCGGCAGGTGGAAGTGGTGGCTAAGCCGCCTTTCGCCAGCTGTATCTGGTGCGGAGGCTGCGTCCATACATCTCCGGGTCCGTCCTGGCCACTCTTATTCATGCCTTCATCACCTTGAGGCTAGACTACTGCAACACGCTCTACGTGGGGCTTCCCTTGGTTCTGATTCGGAGGCTGCAGCTGGTGCAGAATACGGCGGCCCATCTCCTTACGGGAACGAGATGACGGGAGCACATTACACCTGTGCTCCGCACTCTGCACTGGCTGCCTATAGTGTACCGAGCCAGATTCAAGGTGTTAGTGTTGGTCTATAAAGCCCTATACGGTCTGGGCCCCTCATACCTTGGGGACCGCCTCACCTTCCATGCCCCAGGGCGGCCCCTGCGGTCTGCCAGGGGCGCCTTCCTGGAGGTACCCCCTGTTAAACGGGCGGCCACAATGGAGAGGGCGTTCTCAGTAGCCGGGCCACAGCTTTGGAACTCCCTCCCGGAGGAAGCTCGCCTGGCCCTGGGTCTGATGGCTTTTCACCGAGCCTGAAAGACTTGGCTGTTCGCCCAGGCCTTCAGAGGGGAGGGGGGGAGAGGAGGGAGGGGAACGTTTAGGGGGGGTAGTTTTAATTATTAATATTGTTGTTTTTATGTATTTTATTGTTGTTTTAACTGTTGTGATCCACCCCGAGATGCCGTAGGCATGAGGGGGCGGCCAATAAATATAAATAAATAGTAAATAAATAAATAATCTACACACAAACGTACACCAAAATAGTTGTTTCAGTGCATGTTTGTATATTAATAAGCCCTACATTCCTACACCATCCATACCATCAAATATCAAACGGTTCAAATGGCAAACTAGAAATTAAGTGGAAGCCTTAAATTCATGGGGGGGGGGAAATTCACAGAAAGATTTACAATACAATACAATACAATATTTTATTTAATGGGCACTAGCTTCCATCTGTCCCACATAAACAAACAAACAATGATAAAACAATAATAAAACAATAGTGATAAACTAACAAACAGACATACAAGTACAAATAACATAGCAATACAAAACCATACCCCATCTACCCTATAAAATACATAAAATGAGCAAACAGTTCAATTTTTGCCCTAAAATAATAAAACAATCATACCCCCATGATACCTAAAGAGGTCGTATAGTCACTCATATCAAAATCAAATAACCCGGCGAGGCAGTGGGACCCAGGGAGGTGCAGCTGTTTTACTGTTGCACCATCTAGCGGATAAGTCCACTGCGCCGCTTAGAGGCAAGCCAAATGAATGAGGCTACTGTATGAGCTCTTCTTGTTGGCAAAAAGAGAGCAAAGTTTGGTAGATTTCATGGGTAAACGAATCCTTATAATTACCCACGAGCGGCCAGGGCCAAACATCCCTGAGATCATCATAATGGATACGACTGCATAAAAAGTGTTCGACAGACTCCACTTCGTCAAGGGAACAAGTACAGTGGCATGAGACATAATTGACACCCGCATACCTGCCCTCCGTCACCGCTGTCTGGAGCAGCTGGAAGCGGGTCAAGGTATAGGATCTACGCAAATGATTATTGTTAAGTAGGTCCAAGTATGTCTCAAATAGGACCATATCCTTTAAAGATCCCAAACAAGGGGCTACTTTCCATGCATTTAGGGTCGCTAAACCCTCCTGCATGGCAATGTCCTTGAGGCGGCCCCATACTTCCCTTTTAATCCCTAGCACTGGTTTTCTCACCAGGTATTCAAAGGAGAAGCCAATGTTCTTGAGCACTCCTGCAAGATGGCACAACCAGGGATAAGCCCTGGGGCCAGCATATAAGAGCTCTTCCTTGAAACATTGGCTCAGGAGTGTGAATTCAGGCTGAGTAGCCAATCTAAGCCAATATCTGACTACTGCCATGCTGGCTAAAGTGCCAATTGACATCAAGTCTAACTCTGCCCTCCTTAGTACTGCGCCCGGGCCTGTTTCCCCACCTGAAGAATCAGGCGCAGAAAAGTATTTTGGACCCTTTCAAGGATAACTGAGCTAGGGTATGGTATAATCTCGAACCCAAAGAACAGGGAAGCTGGAACTTTTAATTGGTACACTTGGAGGAAAGTAGACAATTTCACTCCCTGTGACACCCTTGTCGCTGCCTTGCTCAATGCTNACTGAAGCTCAATCCTGGTAAGACGGATGTGATGGTGGTGGGTAGGACGAGGGAGGTGCCGACCCCTCTGGTGGGGGGTGGAGGGGTCTGCCCTCCCATAGCCCAGCAGGTTCGGAGTCTGGGGGTGGTTTTGGATCCGGGCCTCCATCGGGATCGGCAGGTGGAAGTGGTGGCTAAGCCGCCTTTCGCCAGCTGTATCTGGTGCGGAGGCTGCGTCCATACATCTCCGGGTCCGTCCTGGCCACTCTTATTCATGCCTTCATCACCTTGAGGCTAGACTACTGCAACACGCTCTACGTGGGGCTTCCCTTGGTTCTGATTCGGAGGCTGCAGCTGGTGCAGAATACGGCGGCCCATCTCCTTACGGGAACGAGATGACGGGAGCACATTACACCTGTGCTCCGCACTCTGCACTGGCTGCCTATAGTGTACCGAGCCAGATTCAAGGTGTTAGTGTTGGTCTATAAAGCCCTATACGGTCTGGGCCCCTCATACCTTGGGGACCGCCTCACCTTCCATGCCCCAGGGCGGCCCCTGCGGTCTGCCAGGGGCGCCTTCCTGGAGGTACCCCCTGTTAAACGGGCGGCCACAATGGAGAGGGCGTTCTCAGTAGCCGGGCCACAGCTTTGGAACTCCCTCCCGGAGGAAGCTCGCCTGGCCCTGGGTCTGATGGCTTTTCACCGAGCCTGAAAGACTTGGCTGTTCGCCCAGGCCTTCAGAGGGGAGGGGGGGAGAGGAGGGAGGGGAACGTTTAGGGGGGGTAGTTTTAATTATTAATATTGTTGTTTTTATGTATTTTATTGTTGTTTTAACTGTTGTGATCCACCCCGAGATGCCGTAGGCATGAGGGGGCGGCCAATAAATATAAATAAATAGTAAATAAATAAATAATCTACACACAAACGTACACCAAAATAGTTGTTTCAGTGCATGTTTGTATATTAATAAGCCCTACATTCCTACACCATCCATACCATCAAATATCAAACGGTTCAAATGGCAAACTAGAAATTAAGTGGAAGCCTTAAATTCATGGGGGGGGGGAAATTCACAGAAAGATTTACAATACAATACAATACAATATTTTATTTAATGGGCACTAGCTTCCATCTGTCCCACATAAACAAACAAACAATGATAAAACAATAATAAAACAATAGTGATAAACTAACAAACAGACATACAAGTACAAATAACATAGCAATACAAAACCATACCCCATCTACCCTATAAAATACATAAAATGAGCAAACAGTTCAATTTTTGCCCTAAAATAATAAAACAATCATACCCCCATGATACCTAAAGAGGTCGTATAGTCACTCATATCAAAATCAAATAACCCGGCGAGGCAGTGGGACCCAGGGAGGTGCAGCTGTTTTACTGTTGCACCATCTAGCGGATAAGTCCACTGCGCCGCTTAGAGGCAAGCCAAATGAATGAGGCTACTGTATGAGCTCTTCTTGTTGGCAAAAAGAGAGCAAAGTTTGGTAGATTTCATGGGTAAACGAATCCTTATAATTACCCACGAGCGGCCAGGGCCAAACATCCCTGAGATCATCATAATGGATACGACTGCATAAAAAGTGTTCGACAGACTCCACTTCGTCAAGGGAACAAGTACAGTGGCATGAGACATAATTGACACCCGCATACCTGCCCTCCGTCACCGCTGTCTGGAGCAGCTGGAAGCGGGTCAAGGTATAGGATCTACGCAAATGATTATTGTTAAGTAGGTCCAAGTATGTCTCAAATAGGACCATATCCTTTAAAGATCCCAAACAAGGGGCTACTTTCCATGCATTTAGGGTCGCTAAACCCTCCTGCATGGCAATGTCCTTGAGGCGGCCCCATACTTCCCTTTTAATCCCTAGCACTGGTTTTCTCACCAGGTATTCAAAGGAGAAGCCAATGTTCTTGAGCACTCCTGCAAGATGGCACAACCAGGGATAAGCCCTGGGGCCAGCATATAAGAGCTCTTCCTTGAAACATTGGCTCAGGAGTGTGAATTCAGGCTGAGTAGCCAATCTAAGCCAATATCTGACTACTGCCATGCTGGCTAAAGTGCCAATTGACATCAAGTCTAACTCTGCCCTCCTTAGTACTGCGCCCGGGCCTGTTTCCCCACCTGAAGAATCAGGCGCAGAAAAGTATTTTGGACCCTTTCAAGGATAACTGAGCTAGGGTATGGTATAATCTCGAACCCAAAGAACAGGGAAGCTGGAACTTTTAATTGGTACACTTGGAGGAAAGTAGACAATTTCACTCCCTGTGACACCCTTGTCGCTGCCTTGCTCAATGCTCTGACAGATCTTAATCCCCTGGCCGCCCTATTCTGGGTATGTTGGGTCCACGTTCCTCTGGCAGAAAAAGTAATGATTTAAATTAAATATTAAATTAATTTTCCAGAAAAATACAGTTTATTAATAAATTAAGCATTTGAAAATATTTCTCTATTTCATAAAAATAATCAGAGCAGCTTTCCTAAAGAATTTTGAGCACTGTGCCAAACAGAACAGGCTTTCCTGTTTTTGTTTCCAGCATTTGGGGTTTTTAAATTAATCTAATAATCATATTCCTACTCAGGAGGACCAATTATTATTTATCAATATCCTTCCATATACCATACTGTAAAAAAAATTCTTATTGCAGTAGATTTTATTTACGTCATACTGCCAAACAATAACAGCAAATAATTAGACAATTGCAAATAAATAAATATCTCATATATACATACGTGCACTTATGATGCTTCTTATACAATCATATGACAGAATTTGATTTATTTTATTTTTTTAAAGTACAAACTACCCTATGGACTATGTATCCTGCTACGGATCTTCCTAGCAGCATTCACATATTTTGCCAAGGAATTTAAAACCTTCAGAAATTTGTTCTGTATGATCCAGATAGTCTTTTCAAATGGTGTAATCCCCCCCCCGCCCCCCTTTACTGGCATATCCTAAAATCAGACTTAACGCTGACATTTCTAGGTTGTTTTTTTAAACATCTCTTTAACATAAAAGAGGACATTTTTTAAAATTGAGAGGAAAGAGATCAAAAAATTAAAAACAAACACCTGACCACTGTTTAAACCACAAGGACCTTCTGGAGGACACTGAAAAAGCAACACTGTACATTACACTATATTGATTTCTAGAATGGCTTTAAAGGGTTTCAAAGGGTATTGGAGTTCATATCTGAAATATCCAATTAACCATCAGTACTTTGTTTTAGTTTACAACTCAGAAACTAACACAGGAAGCTTTTTAAAGAGACAACAAATCATCACTTTCTTTCTAGAATTTCTGTACCAAAAACTGTTTCAAAGTAACTCATTATATTACTAGAAAAGAGTAAAAAGGTTGCAGCAGAGGTAATTAGTACTCTGTCCTGTAAGTCTATTTTTCATAATGGAGAGATTCAACTGGTCTGGACATTATTCATTCGGTTAGACCTGCTGATGCCTCCTCAATGGAGAAAGTTTAGGCTTTTCTCTCCTGTTTCTCCATTGAGTAAAGACTCCCCCTGCTGGACTATTATGGCACACATCCTGACACAATTTACTCTGCACCCACATCTAATAAAGTAGCAAATAGGTTCTTAGCTCTCCACAACAGAAAGTAAGCAGAGTACAAGATTGTTTTTATCACACAAGCTGAAAAATTCATGTGAAGGAGATTTCCATAACTGGAAGGCATCCTGAGACTCCTTTGCACTACACTTTTTGTAGCTCCCTCTAAACCCAAGTATGATATCCAAACCAGTGGATGCCCATGTATAAAAAGATAGGTATCTTTAACCTTCTCAACTTGGCTTAAATTTTGCATTTGACAGCAATTTTGTTTTATTGATGGACAGCAGCATTACTCTGCTGCTGAATAAAATTCAGAACATGCCAATAAAGGACAATCGTCCATGCCCCATGTTTTGAACTCTCTCTTCTAGCTCAGTTTTAAGTGAAATTTGAGGATTTAGTCATCATTATAGACTGGGATGGGAGGAGCTGTTACAAGCACTTGAATTCAAGCCCTGAATGTTGCTCTGTATTTATCAATAATGCTGCACACCCAAAGGAAATAGACCTGGAATGTCTTAGGCCGTTTTTACACGAGACGGTCCCACTCATACCCACACAGAACTGCTGCATGGGCATGAGTGGGTGCCGCCTGTGTGCATGCCAGGGTTGGTGAGTGGGGGCGCATGTGCGCTCCCATAACCCATGCATCCCCACTAACCTCCCACGCACCCCCACTGATGGAGCAACTGACAAAAACCGAGGTTGCTCCGTGAGTGGGGATGCATGGGGGGTGGTTGTGCACCAGAACCAACATGCTGCCCACCCTGCAGTGCACACACCCTCCCCCCACGCTCCTGTAGCTCATATAAAAACAGCTTTTGTATCCCCGATATCATGCAAGGTCTAATCAGAAAGGTACACTTTGTAGTGCTTGGGCAACTGGAAGCTTGAAACAGCTAAAGTCCTTCTAACTTACCTCACACACTTTTCTTCCTTTTACTTAAAAAAAGCTTGCACTCTTCTTAATCAATACCAGGTAACCTATTAAGGTCTTGTTCAGTCAGCCAGAAATAATGAAATACACCAATTTCTTGGTCTCTATCTGGTGGTAGAGAAGAACTTCTGGAAACTCAACATCTAGACTTTGAAAAACCAAGAAAAGTTTCTGTTCCACCACATTACTTAACATTTAAAAATGGCCAAACTAATTTTAGTGCAAACATTAATCTAACCCACTGGTTGGGATGCTTGATCAAATAACCCAGAAATTTGGAGAATTCAAAGTGAGACTGAATTTAGTGAGAATTTAGTGAGATTCTCCAAGATTTAGCCGACTTGGAACTAACAATCTGACAAATGTAATAGGTTGTTCATGCCTTAGTCCCTCTTCTTACAGTCCAGAAGATAAGAGTTATAAACAGGTTAAGAATAAAGCTAAGTAAACCCATTAGCCATTTTCAAAACAGAGTTTTGGGATCAGCTTCTTCAAAAAGATAGTTAGGCACTCAATGCACACTGGTCTAAATTATTGCTAACAAGCAGAACAACCAAAAATATAAGCCCATGAACTGCCAGAGTCATTTTTTTTTTTTAAAAGCTTACTTAATATGTATAGTATTTAATAGTTTGTAGCTGATTAAATCACTGAACTGATTGAACATTTTTAAAAACATTATTTGAAAGCAGACCAATGGATTTTGCCCAGTTCTTGAGTGTATTGTTGGATTAGTCTGCGTAGATGTTGCGCTAAAAGGAGCAGAAGCTAGGTTCTTTAATATACTAAAAATTTAAAAAGCATTGCCTGAAGGACACAGCTTTTATATTATTGGGTGATTTCAGACATAACGGGGCCTGTCTCTTATACACATCTAGATGTGTATAAGAGACAGGTCCAGCCGCATTGACCACAACCCGGAATCCCGCCACGGATTCCAGGCCGTGGTAGCTGTCCAGACGGGCCGGGACCCTTCATCGTGGCGGGAAATCACATTCACCACGCGATCGAGGCCGGCCCTGCCAGGACTGCTGATCACGTAGTGAATGGGATTCCCCGCCGCGATTGACGGGGATGAACATTGGGGGGGGGGGACTTCTGTTCCCCCCAACAGACATGACGAGACCTTGCTCACCTGGTGGGAATCCACCGTGGTTGAGCGTGATCTCGTCATGTCTGAAAATACCCATTGACTCTTGTTTACAAATTGGACAGTCTGAAATAGTTGAGTTTTTCCACTCTTCATTCTTTTAAGCTTAAAGAAACACCAACTACCTAATCAAAAGTATTTTGGGGGGTATACTACACAAACAGTAACCTAAAAAGGTGGGCTCCAAATAAAATGAGACAGGATTCTTTACCCATCTGAAATACCTCCATCTAACCCTAGTGCATGTGGTGAGAAGTCTATTATGAAAGGTAATTTGATACTAAAACGTTTTTTTAAATAATCTACAATATGTCATTATAAAAGTTTATAAATTATAATATGTATACAAATATACATTTATTAATGTAGGCTCATGCTATACAGGCTCTTCAGACTAACCATGTGCACAGGAGTAGACCATCATTACATCACCTTATGGCAATGTCTTATAACCTATATTCCTCTACATTATTTCAAAGAATGTCATGTAGAACTGTTTCAAAAACTTTACCAGTTGTGGCATTTTCTTCACTGCAGCTTTTTAAGAGGAGGCTGGGTAACCATTTGGTTCAGGATGGCTTAGGTCTTCTTAATCCTGCATTAGTGCAGGAAGTTGGATTTGAAGATCCCTGAGGTCTTTTCCAGTCCTATGATTTCCCACTGAACAATGTGCATGTGTGTGCCATTCCTTTATACATGCTTAGTAATGAGTCCTTCCTCGGTTTTCTGTATGCTTCCTTTTTGATTTTCAGTTGTTATAAAGCTCCTTGCACAGCAAAATCAGTCTACTCTTATTTTTTCATTTTTGTTAACCTTGTGCTAACACAAATGGACTTTAAATTCCTCAGAGATAGAGGAATTTGGAAAACATGCTAAAGTGAACATTTGTCTTTAGAAATTCCAAAAATAAATAAATCATATCTCCTTTAGTCATTTTCTCTTCAAGAATCTGAAGTCTGCACGTCTCTCAGTACTGAAGTATAAGTAGAGACTATAATAGAAGAAAAGGTCAGACCTATAAAAATCTGCACAAAGACATTTGATAAAAATTTCAGTGATGCTTCTGCCTAATTGCTTATGCAATAGGACACACAAGGTATTCTGTGCACATACACAAACACAACACAATATAAAAGTCACCACAAAGTAGTTTAAAAAGCAATGTTTAAGCATTAACAATTTTAGGTGACATTTTACAATTCATTTCCTTTGGAAGGATTAATTTTGGCCATAATCCTGAATCAATTTATAAGAAATCCAATTAACGAGGATAGAAGAGTAAATAAAGATCAGAAAACTCAAAAGCCACTGTGGATTAGAGCAATTTACTGATAGTCACTAATTTTCCATTCGCTCCTCTTGTTTTATCACTATTATGAAAAATATACTAAACATTAATTTACCTTTTATGGCTGCTTCCTCCCACAACCACACAGCCTCTCTGGACTTCTTCTCACACTAATAGAGTAGTGTCAGTTTCTAAATTAACACTACATTATTAATAAGGTTTCAACAGATGTTATTTTTTGGGTATTGAGATGCGTTTCTTTTCCTCAAAGGTGCCCTACATAATTTTTAAAATTAATGTTGGGCACATTTTAAATTCTTCTTTTTCTGACATTTAAATTTTATTATTATTATATTATTATTATGTTCTATATAATATATTATATAAATTTAATTTGAGATTTGTTATTGTATTAACATTTATTTACTTCAAGTATTTCCATCCAATCTATACTAAAGAGACAAAGGCAAGGGCTTTCTGAAAAATAACCAAAAAAACCCTTTAAGAGACTCTTCAAATGCCTTATAACAGACATCTGACTTCCTGTAAATAAGAATACCCCAGTATGCCTCAAAAGTCTCTAAACTGTAAAGTTGCCAAGGAGAATTAGTACATTCACTCTTAAGCTACTATACAAAAGTTAACAAGGTTGAGGCCAAAGAAAACTGAATCGACACTACATTCCATATGCCTTGCCAGAAGAAACAACATATAAAAAGATTGACACATTTGATTTAAAAAACCTACATGTTTGGAACAACTTTAAAACAAAACTCCAATTCTGTTTATTCATAAAACAATTATCAACTGAATTTAAAGGAACTTTTTGTACCTTTACATGATCACAGTACTTCGCAATAGACGAGACCTATCATAATCCATGCTCTGCAAAAGAGGTCAAATTTCCCCACACAAGCCATCACAGGTATTAAACAGAAACTACACTCAATGTAATGCAAAAGGTCAATGATCCTCATTTCCCCCTTTCCAAGAAAAGGCAGATAGGCCAGTGATGGTCATGACTTCTCCATGAACTCTGTATTAAAGGTTGCATTGGCAGAGGACAGAATAAGCAACACAATGTACAATTTATTGAATTATCTTAAATAGGAATGAAGAAGAAATGGCCCCAAAAAGGCCTGTACACATCAAATGGATAACCATGTAAAAGGGCATTCAATGCACATTACAAGGGTAACTTTTTTTTTACACAAGTTATTGAATGCCCTTATTTATGAGCTGATGTATGGCTGTATTTTAATTCAATTATTTGCCATTGCAGGGTTACAAGATTACTATATAACCAGAGGGAGGTTATATATGAGGCATTGCTGGCAAAGTTAAGAGACCCATGATCTTTCAAGCCTTTAGTGAGGTTTCATTTCCTTCGTTTGACATTAGTTGGTATATCTTTATATTATCCCATTGAGAAAGGGGCTGCGCCCTGAAACACTTTGGGGTTTTTTATATATAGTTTATGATCTCTTATATACAGTTTATTACATGGTTATCCATTTGATGTGTACAGGCCTTTGGGGGCCATTTCTTCATCATTCCTATTTAAGATAGTTCAATAAATTGTACATTTCCTTCTTCCCCTCTTTTCTTCATTGTTTTTTACTGGAGGTTTCCTCTAGGTGGGGGGAGTTTTTGTGCTGTGGTTGGGGGTTTTGCTGTGGACAGAATAAGCCAACCTCCATTGTCCATAAGCCTTCCTTACAAATTGCTGCCATATGTGTTTTCCTTTTATATTGAAGTAATGTAAATTAAACTTTGTAAATCAGTATTCTTCACGTGTATCAAAATGCATTTACATTCCCTGAGAAGTAGTAAGTCCAAAGGAAGCCTGAAGCTTAAAACATACCTATTTTGAATCAAAGACAAATGTGTGAAGGAAAATACTTTTTTAAAAGCATAATTAAAGAAATGTCATTGGTGTTCAGAGCAGGTAAGAAACTAAAGGGTGGAGTTTAGGTAAACTCCCAGGTAATATTTCTTCTCTGCTTCTTAGTGTCACAAGTTGTCGTACAAAGCCAAGGAACTTTTTAACAATTTCTTTTAAATAAAAATGTCACTGAAAATTCCACACATTTCATTATATTGCCTTAAGCAGTAACATACTCTATCCTGTTTTTACATCAATACTAAGCTGTCTTGCAGAAGAAAATTCAAGCTTTTTAAATATCTATATTACAATATATCAAGTAGAATTTGTGAACTAAGTAGCTCACAGAAAATTAACTATAAATTCCGATTAGAGCATTTTCATCAGGTAAAATTTATCCAATTAGAAAAATTAGAGTCCCAGACTCAGTTGCTTATAAGGCTGCTTGCCCACATTACTGAAATACTCGTGAGTTACAAACTCACGGGTATTTCAGTAATGTGGGCAAGCAGCAAAATGCATGAGGTACAAAAAAAACCACATGAGTTTGACAGGGCTTAAAATCTTGCCCTGTTGCTCACCGGTATTAGAAGTCACAGAGAGTTTTTATCTTATGCAAGGTGGCCAAAACATATGTATTCATCGCTCACCATGAGATTGGTCTTCCAGTCCTCCCGTGGTCATTTTAACCATAGAGACTATGGGAGGGAGAGGCAGGAGGAAGCAGATTAGAATGCCATTCCTGATCTCCTGGAGAATGAACTCTTGCAAGGGATACAGGAAAAGGAAGAGGGAGGGGTTTCCTCTGCTCCCAAACTCACAGATCTTTGGGTAATGCGGGCACAGATAAGGAAGTTTCATTCACGGATGTTCACTAACCAAGTGACCTGCAAATATCTGCGAGTCGGCTAATGCGTGCAGCCTCTCATCACAAAACACACGTGAGTTCAAACAACACAGTGAGTTTCTAACTCACGTGTATTCCATAATGTGGAATACCCCCACGCAGCCATAGATCAAGCTCACAACCTAATGGTCAGAGGTCAAGTTGAAAAAAATCAAAGAAATCTAGCTCCTACAGCAAGCTAGATTTGTAAACTGCCCAACCCCGGTTTACTCGGTCCTAGCTGCTGCCTGCTTGCAAAACTCCATCTAACTTCCCTCCCCAGCCATCAGCTTCCAGGCAGCTTCCATCCTCCACTGCTTTTCCTTCTCAGGCTCCATCCTCCCTTTTCTGTTGCTGACTTATGACCTTTTCACAAGAACGCGTCCCCCAACCCCCACATGAACACTGCCCGCGGTGTAGGGGGATGGGTGGGTGCCCATAGAAATGGCGCTCGCGGTGGGTAGGGTGCATGCGTGCTCCTGCACTCCACCAACCTCCACACGTCACCCATGCATGGAGCAATGGGTTCCAATGCTGGTTGCTCCAAGCATGGAGAAGGGTGGAGATGGATGTGCATCTGTGGGAACGGGCACACACCCACTTCCACCCACCGTGGGTGCATACCCATCCCCCCACCCACCACAGCCTGTTTGGAAAGGGCCTTCGATCACTCCCTCATCCCTGTATCAACTCAGCTGAGAAAGTTGGTGCATTGACAGCCGGAAGCCTTGACAACTTCCCACCCATGTACTGAGGGTCTCAGGGAAGGTGGGGGAAGCCAGTGTACGATATCGGTTTATTTTTGAGTGTCTACCTTGAAAAGGCTAGGCTATAGGAGAGAAAAGAGAGTGCAGCCCAATTAAATAACAAAGCTATATATTCTAACCTCCACTGGACAGTGGACACTGAGGGCATTTTCACACAAGACACTCTCCACCCACTACCCACCTACTATACATGTTACAAGACACCCATAGGCCAACACTGCAGCCCTGCAACATGTATAGCGGGGGGTGGGGGGGAGGTGCCTTGTGTGAAAATGCCCCGAATGTTACTAGATGTAGCAACTCCCCACTTGTGTTCAGATGGCAAACGCACAGTAGATTGTAATGTCTGTTCACAACCATTTCACGTTTGGTACCCAATTGTTCCTCCTTAGTCACCTGCCAATGTTTATTTTTATTCTTTATTTCAGTTTCTACCCCACCTTCCCCTAACGCTCAGGGCAGCTGAGGAGCAGCTCCCTGGTTCCTAAAGCTGCAGGCAGACAAGGAGCAGCTCCGTGGCCATATACACTGTTATGTCTGGTAATAGGAGATACAGGCAGAGCATCAAGGAGAGGCAGGGCTTACTGGAAGCAGTGGCAGTGACAATCATAGGAGCAGTGGTGGTGATCAGTGACAGCAAGTCCTCAGAAAAGCAATGACAGCAGACTCCGTGGGTGGCGATGGGAGCAGGCCGTCACTGCCGCTACAACTGCTGCTCCCGTTGCAACCACTGCTCCTTGGACCTACCACTGCTGCAGCCATTCCCAGGGCCTATCGCCACCACAGCTTCCATTCCCACCAGCACACTGCCATGCCCAGACTCACAGTAAGCACCGACTCCCACCTCCCACTGGGTAGCCTCTGGCACAAGCAGTGGCTACCTGACAATGTATGTCTGGGAAACAAAGCTAGAAGCCCAGGGAAGGACACACACAATAGATTTTTTCCTGTGTTTCTTGTTACACCTGGTGAAACCCACTCTCATAAGTACATAGTATTGTACATAGTATTGTTTATATGTACTTATGCGTGGGCCACCAGCACATCTGTTTTGGGGCCACCAGATGTTGGCCCGTCCCAGCCATGTTGGCAGCTAACCTGGGTGCTGACCTCAGGAAAATCCCTAAATCATAGCCCGGGCTAAGGCCTGCCTGATCAGGCTGAAGTGGGCCAGCACGTCTGTTGTGGTCCGCCATAACCCAGGCCAGATCAGAACCTGACATGGGGGGCCTTCATGGCGTGGAGCAGGTAGCTGGGAGCGATGTGGGGGTGGAGCCGGTCACCAGCATGTCTGTTGCAGCTCTCCCTCTCCGGGCTACATGAGCTGCAGGATAGCAGCCCAGCCACAGACACGTATGGTCGGTGCCCTAACAGACCATGTCCCCCATGGATTGCCAGGCCAGGTCATGACAGCAGTGTACTGTATGTTTGTTTTTACTCATTAACAATGCATCAGCATTGCTATCCTTTTTTTTTTTTTTTGTAATTTGGCGCTCAAACTTTCTAGAAGTATTCAGTAATACTGTACTCTCAGACCAAGTATGAAAATTTTTAAAACAACCCCAAAAAAGGGTCAAACCAGCACAAAACCAAAAGGAACACATAAAGAGCTACTATAAGTGTATGAGAACTGCTGTCAAAGACCCCTCTAGCTAACAAATATAATTTTAATACATATGTTTATGATATTATGAAACAGCAAAAAAAACCTCATTCTGTATCCAACACAGCCCATGTGTGTTACAATTCATAAGAGAATACACAAAATCAGTGCATATTCAAACAACCCAACGTGTTGCAAGCAGATAGCTCTTCATCCGAGGTAAGCTAAAAAATAATCTTATTAAATATCATATCAAAACCTTCTGTAAGAACAAGGATAAAAGTAATATAAATATACCTTGTTAAAACCACACTGGTTTGTAAGTATGTAGGTGTAATGTCTTTGTGGTTCAGAGAAGAGCACAAGTGCTTAAAAAAAAGAAAGGAAAAAACGCTAAAGGTGTACTCTAAGAGTTCAAGGGAAAACATACAGAATACATATAGTGTTGTTGATATGAAAAGGTCTCAGTTCCTTAATCTTCCTAGTGAAGAGGTTGTATTTTCGGTACAATTGAAATAGGACAGCTCCACACGTTCTTAAAACAGCCTCCATAAATAATTAATATGCTGAACAAGATAGTCCACCAATATGGGACTGCTAGATGTAGTTGTATATGGTAAACCTGTGTTCTCTCTGAAGAAGTTGCTGATAAGTTGGCCAAAAACAAAGCAGAAGGTATGAAATTATGACACAAGGACTAGCTGTTCTTCCTGATGAATATTCATCAAATTAGGATTAGTGACAGTTGAGTATCAAAATAACTACTTTTTAATATCACTGTAGTCGCTTTTGATTAATTTTTTATATCTTCAACCAATGAAATTTTACCATACTGAAATGGAATGGATTTCTGTTTTAAATACTATCGATCCTTGAGGCTACCAGATGTCACTAATCATTATTTTCCAACCTGAATTCTTTACTACCACTCCTCCTAAAATAAATGGTTAATGCCAAAATTTCCTAGGAACAAACATTCATCTACAGGTCCCCTCATGCTTTCAAGAAGCAGCAATGATCATGCTGAAAAACATGCTTTTATCCAGGTTTTGGAAAATATGTGATATTCCTTACCATAAATTACCCTGATCCTGTAATATTAAGTCCTAGAAAGGAAGAAAAATGCGATTCCTGAACATGCATAATAGGACATTAAGCTTATCGTCTTCTATGTACATTTATTTTTATGCATTGCTGTTTTATGAGAACAACATTTCAGTCTAGACATTTCAAATTTTACGCGTGAAAAGACATCACTTTTTCCCCCACTGTATTGCTGTTAATTGTTTTCAACAGTGATAACTTGTGTGGTTTGACATCCAATCGCAATTTTAAAATCTGGATTCAATGAGCTCAGAAACTTATTGTTTTAATGTTCCAGACTTTTACCTCTAGAGGCCTGTGAACTGTCACAAGTGGAATGAAGCTTGTGCTCATCCATCAACATGTGTGGTCTTGGTACAGAAACAAAAGCCAGGAATTTTTAAATGACGAGAAAAAAAATCTCTTTTGATTGGTGAAACCAAAAAAACTGGCTAAGGCAGGGGTGGAGTTTGGCCAGGGCTAGAGTTGAGGGACAAGTGAGTCTGGTGGGGGAAAATCTATCTGGACTGGACTACTAGACTGGAGGCAACAGTGTTCGGTTGTCAAGGCACCATTCCATAGTCTGAAGAGCAAAGCTTGAAATGTTTGGAAACCACTGATTTAAGAACTGGTGTAAAGGAGCCCCAAATAACAAAAGTAACTTGGTGATACACTTAAGAGAAGAAATATGCTCATGACCTTAAAGCAGCTAGTTAAGACTTTCCCTCCCCTTTGAGAGTACACTCTAGGTTAGCTTTGTTGGTTCTGGTTCACCAAGTTCAAGTCTTAAGTAGTAATTATTAAGTTACCCTGGGGCTAGTTACTATAGCATGGCATGTTCATATGCACATTTCTCTCTTCGAGGCACTAACCCTCATTCATTTCTATGCTATTTTGCATGGTGGAATCATATCCCAGAGTGCAACCCTCCATTTTTGGTACTATGTATTGCGAGACCTTTGTCGGCCCTTCAGAGTAGCCAAAAAGGCTTGAGGGTCATCATCTCAATACGCCTTGAGGACTGCTTAACTCCTTGGGTTACATTAACGATTCATGGTAAAAGGGCTCTAATGAAAAATAAGCTAGACCAGCCTCTAAATCCCATTGCAATTTTGTGTCATTTGATAATCACTTTATTCTATTTTGTTAGATGGCTTATTCTCTTCTACTGTTGTGTGAAGAAGTCACCTAACCAAAAGGAAAAAATGACAACTATTCAAGAGAGTATAACCAATTGTACGCACTGTGCTGACTGACAAATGCACACGGTAAATAAAGTGGGGGGAAAGAAATATTTTTCACTAAACTCAGTTACAGTAATCTTAGGTAAAACATTTTCAGATATTAGTGTGGTTAATAAGTTAACCGTGTTCTTTAAGCAGAAGAGAACAGTGAGGACAGCACTGTAGGGAAGAAACTGGGGCAAGGACAAAAGGACAACCTAAACAATTAAGGGGGGCGGGCATAAAAAGGACTTATAACTTCCATCCTTCCGGCTAATGGAAAGGCCTCAAAAGACCACTTCCCAAGAGGCAGATTTTCATAGTTGCAAAAATTATGCATACCCAATTTGTGCATGTGCAGCTCCCCACATATACACCTTTTTAATTATTTGTAAAGCAGTTGTTATAGCACACTTTTGAAGATATGTAAATAATACAGCAAGCAGAAGCTGTAAGTAGGTGACGTCTCTAGAGGACACAAGAAATTGCCAGGAACACAATCAATTCAATTCTTTCTCCATATGTACAGTTGGAGAAACTTTTTGAAGGAGTTCTGCTCTTGATTCTGCCTTGACTATTTAAATGGGCTTACAACTACCATACAGTACTAATTTGAATCAGAATGCAATGATACTGGCATTACTTTTACATAGAGCAGAGGAAGATGGTCCAAAATTCCACAAAACTGATGCAGCACTTCCTCTACCAGGTGAATATTTTCCCCTGTACTGAGATATAAACCTCCCACTCCAAAATGCTGGTTTCCATGGTGATATGAATTTGCCAACAGAGAGAGAGAGATTATCTAAAAAGAGTGATCTAACCAACAATCAGTTCAACAAGTTGATAAAAGACCAAAATGATTGCCTCTTCTCTTGATTTTGGGAGAGGAAGGAAGATAAGCAGGCATATGCATTAGAGATAATATTGCAAGTCTAGTCTAGGTACAAAAAAAGAAAAGAAAAAATTCTAAACCCCTCCTTCTCCTTGATCCTAGCCAAATCACACTCAGTTTCCTCATTCAGTTTCCCCAGGGCCACCACAGAAGGCACTGCAATCACATTTAACCTCCAGCTGTCCACATACTTCCTCCTAAAAGACGGAAGGAATTTATATTGATTTTTAAGATGTCTTTTTATGAAATATTCAACATAAATGTAATGTTGTTTCAAAACAATTGTTTGTGACCAGTTATAAGGCAGCCAATATTTATTGTTTGAAATCAAATAATAAAAAAAACAAGTCCTGAAATTCAAATTGTTACATTTACCACAGCACTCAGAGGTTTGAATCCTATCACTTTATTTCTTCATTGTTTTAATTTTCACCTTCCGTTGATGCAAATTCCATTGGTTATTAAAACTGGGCAATTCAAATAGATATGCTTCTCATTCAAGCTTCACTATACTGTATTGTCTAATGCAATTACATCAATGTGCATCTAGAGTTAAATCTTAAGACATTTCAAAAAATATTTAATTTTATTCCACAGTTTATATTTCCCCCAGTAGAACTAGTTAAGGCTTATGGCTGTGTGCCCAGAATGATCTAACTTTGTAAAAAAAGTGATAGACAATGGTAAAGCACTCCTTAATGAGTCATCAAACTACTCTGTACATTCTGTAAAGCACACTAACTTTAAGCTCATGTGTAGTAAATTTCTTTGGGGAACATTATTTAATTTGTTCTTTGTCACACACGACATACACAAACACATATCCTTCCTTCTTCTCCAAACTCTGTGATGGGAACACCCCCACGCTATCAGCGGGGGGTGGATTTGTGCCCGCCTTCCCGAGACAGGACCCTGGGCTGGGGGAGGGGGGCAAGGGCACCTTTGCCCATCCCCTGCGGCACAGGAGGCTCAGCGCCGGGGCCCAATGGGGGGAGAGGAGAGGCACCTGGGGGTGGAGTTTGGGTCAGGTATAGATACCTGAGCCGCCAGGTGCCTCTTCCTCTCTCCTCATCCGTAGGGCAACACGTGCAGAGGGTTTTTCTCCTCATTCGCTGGTGCAGGAATGCATAGTAGGCTTTGTGTCTTGGATCGCTTACCGGTTTAGAAGGCATCTTCAGGTGAGTCGTTGGGATGGTTGGGCCCACGTGGAGTCGCCAGGAAAGGGGGAGCTGGGACGCTAAGCCAGCGCGGCAGCACTGAACTTGACTTTTCAGGAACGGTGGAGGGGGCGGGTCAGTCCGCATGGAGCACTGCCGCCTGAATCCGCGCAGCAGCGCTAAACATTACTTTAAGAAACCCTGGGCAGGGGGGGTGTCAGACTGCATGGAACGCCGCCGGAAATCATGCGGCGGCGCTAAACTTTACATTAAGGAACCCTGGTGGGGGGGCGGGTCAGTCCGTATAGCGCGGTGGTGCTAACCTTTGCTTTACGGAACCCCAGTGGGGGGTGGGCAGGTCAGCCCGCATGGATTTTACTAAATCCGAGGAAGGAGTGGGTCAAGGTGAGCTGAAGTGGAGGCCGCTGCCTGAGAATGGCACAGCGGCGCTCCAATCCTGCGCATCATCGGGGGGGGCGGTCTGCACTGTTCTGAGTGCTGCCTCCTAGGTTTGCCTGTTAGAGGAGGGGTCAGGCCCTCGTCGGGCAGCTCCTCCCGGGACGGCGCAGTGGGCTCATTCCCTAGAAGTCCCAGGGGTCAGTATAAGCCCTGGGGCGGAGGGGAGTCCTCTGTTTGGAGGGACCGCAGGGGTTTTGGTCACCCCGAGGGGCGGGTGGACCTCTCTTGCGCCTTTGATTACAGTGCTGCCGGTTCAGGTGAGGTAGCTCTGCTCTGTGCTGAATATTCCTGATGCATTTTGATATATTTCCAATATTATGGAAGATTTTGTCCCTTCCCCAAAAATTCTCCTCACTGCATGGCTTTCAAGGGAAAATCCTAGCGGCACAATTTTATCCGGCACATTTGATCTTGTACGTGGGCCTGTGCGTTGGTACTAATACACTCTTTGTTTTATGTTTCTTTGGAGTACAGGTCACAAATGGCACAGGCAAGGGCTGGTCGTGATGATAGGGGTTCTCGGGCTCACCAGGCCGCGGGGGGCCTCAACCTCGAATGTGGGGAGGGGGCGAGCCTGGTCGGGGGCTCCAGCCACCATGGCTGCAGGGAGGGACCAGGAGCAGCTTGATAGTGCTCCTAGGTACTCCATGCGGGATGTAACCCGAATGATTGCCATTGCGCTGGAGACCGTACATGCCCAGCACGCTGGTGAGGCGTCGGGGGATCCTCCCCCTCCCAAGCGGGGGTGCGCAGGGCAAGTCCCAGCCACGAGGCGGCAGGGGAATGAGACGGACGCAGGGGACATGGCCGAGGAAACGCAGACCGCAGCGACCGACGCCCCGGGGACAAGCGGGATACCGTCGGCCCTGACTGACCAAGGTGAGGGGTCCACGGGTCCCGCAGTTACCAGTACTGCGGGCTCCGTGTGCCCGGGGGTGGGGGGCACAGTCTGCCCTGCTGGAGTAGCCCAGGAGACAAGCAGGATGCCGTCGGCCCTGATTACCCAAGGTGTGGGGTCCACAGGTCCCGCAGTTACCGGTGCAGTGGGCTCCGTGGTTCGGGGGGCACGGTTTGTCCCACAGGGACCAGTCCTTTAGCTGAAGGACAAGCCATCAAATGGTACTGGGAGAAATCAGCAGCGCTGGCATTAGATGCCACTGCTGCGACCCCGGTTTGGGATACGAGTGTGGTAGGCACAGGGGCCCAGGCCGCCTACGGACAGCTGGGGATTAACCCAAGCCTGCATGCTTACGACATCCCCATCTCTTTGCCTGGCGATCACTTGTCCCTTACAACTAAGGAGAAGATATGGAAAGGGGAATGTATAAATATGTTTATGTTGTTGCATGGGAAGGAACCAGGTGACGAGGGTGCGGACTCCGACAAAGGGGGTAAGGGTAAGCGGAAATGGCCCCAGGTACCCCAGAACATGGGGAAAATGGTCAGCTTGTTTTTATATTTATATGGAAATAGTGGCATACCGGTTCCCAAGTAGGGCCTGACAGCTCATACAATACATCGCCATGATTCAGAATGCCTACTAAGATTTTGGCAGTATGGCCTGGCTCGAATACGACAAAATGTTTCGTCACAGGGCCGCATCCAACCCTCACGTGCGATGGATTATTATAGATTACAGTCTGCATTCTCAAATTATGGCTCCGCACTGTCCCGTAACAGGTATTAGAACTGGGAGTGGGGTGGTGCTACCAGTCCCCCAGGTCAGTTTCAGGGAAGCCGATATGTTGGGCATTCAACAGGAAGGGGTGTTTTCGTGCCCGGTGTAAATACGCCCACACCTGTTCGAACTGCGGAGGCGGTCACCATGCCGCTTCGTGCTTCAAGGGGCGCCCCGATTCCGGGAAGCAGAAGTTTGCCAACTGAGACCCAAAACAGGACAGGCAAGGGGGTGGAGGAGCACAGCAGGCAACTGGGGTCCACGGATCTGGCCCCTATGCCCATCAGGCTTGAGGTGCTGGGTCCCCTTCTACAGTGTTACCCTAACAGGGTTGATGTGGATTATTTATGGCAGAGTTTTTCAAAGGATTTTCGGATTCCTTACATGGGTCCGCAGATCAGCCAGGTTGTTAATAACCTGAAATCTGTTTGGGGAATGGAGGCTGTGGTGGGGTCCAAGTTAAGTAAAGAAATTGCGGCATGAAGGGTTAGCGGGTCCATGCCCGTCCCCCCCACTTCATCCCTTGAGGTGTTCCCCGCTAGGGTTAGTGCCAAAAAAGACCACAGAGGATTACCAACTGATTCATCATTTGTCCTACTCCAGGGGCAGTTCGGTCAACGATGGCACTGACCCCGCACTCTGCTCAGTGCAGTACACATCTTTTGACACTGCGGTTCGCATTGTTCGGACTTGTGGATGGGGAGCGCTCATGGGAAAGTGCGACATTAAATCAGCTTTTCACCTGTTCCTAGTATCCCCGAGGGATTTCGATCTCTCGGAGCCAGTTTTTCTTTGATAAGGTAATGTCTGTGGGATGTTCCATTTTCTGCTCCGCCTTTGAGCGCTTCAGCACCATGCTCGAATGAACAGTGAGGGACAGGGCAGGTTTACCTTCCATATCACATTACTTGGATGATTACATATTTTCGGAGCGGGCAGGTTCACAGGAGTGTGCCCAACTTATGGCTACTTTCACTGTGGTTGCAGATGAACTGGGGGTCCCATTGGCAGGGGAAAAGACCGTGGTCCCTGTGATCCGGCTTGCCTTTTGGGGCATAACAATTGACACCGTGTCTTGCACCTCGAGTCTCCCCCCGGACAAGCTGTCCTCCCTGCCGTGCAGGCTAAGAAGGTGACATTAAGGGCTATGCAAACATTGCTGGGCCACTTGAACTTTGCCTGCAGGGTGGTGGCCCCTGGTAGGGCCTTCTGCACATGGCTGGCATGCGCCACAGCGGGTGTTACAGCCCCCTACCACCGTATACGGATAATCCAAGGGCATTAGGGAGGACCTTATGGTCTCGCTAAAGTTTCTTGACAGCTACAATGCTGTTTTGTCTATATGTGCACCATTAGAATATATGTTATGTTAAGCAGTTATGCAGCTTGTCTTCGTCATGATGAGCTTTTGTGTACTTTATTATGATACTTGCTGTTTTCTCGTTTTATTGTTGTGGTTTTGGAGTACAGCGATAGCTAAACTCCCAATAAAGTATTATTATTATTATTACAATGGTATTTCATTATGAAGGGAAGTGTGGCTGCTCAAGGCGGACCTTCAGGTGGTATCTGATGTTGTTGGGGGGGCCAGGGTTCAGGGTTTTCTTTCAGGGCAGTTGGTGCGCCCAGCAGTGGCCACTGCAATGGGCATTCACGGCTCTAATCAGAGACATAACCTTTCTGGAGCTCTTCCCATTACTGGTGGCCTTGGAGCTTTGGGGGCGGCACTTCCGGGACTCTCATGTGTGTTTTTGGTTCAATAACCAGCCGGTGGTGCAGGTAATCAACCATCAGTCTAGTAGATCCAGCAGGGTCATGACCTTAGTGCGCTGGTTTGTCTTGATGTGCCTTTCCCTTAGTATGTATTTCTCTGCCAAACACATCCCTGGAGTGCACGATATTGCTGATTCCCTCTCTCGTTTTCAGATGCAGCGATTCCGTTTCCTGGCGCCCAGCGCCAACATCAACCCAGAGGTGATGCCAGCGGCCTTGTGGGAGCTTGGGAGCAAAGGCTAGACAAGGGCATTCGAGCGGCGGTGTTGTGCTCCACCTGGCTTTCCTACACCTCTTCTTTCCAGGGCTTTCTCAATTTTTATCCTCCCACGGTTTGCAGGAACAATGGCCCATACCCTCCTGTCACGTTCATGGCACGCTTTGGTGGCAGGGTGGTGCACCACAACGCATTGTGAGCCAGGATGTGGGCCTTTTTCGGAGTGACGGTGTGCATTTGTCTGTGAAAGGGAACGCTGTCTGGCTGGAGGATCTGAGGGCAGTTTTGCATGTACATTTTGGGATACCTGTGTGGGGGGAAAAGGGTGGAGTGAATTTTTCCTCCCCCTTTTCATGGCGGGTAGCGGGGTAGGAACCATGCAGTGGTAAGGCTCCCTAAGAGCTAAGGGGGCACGCTTACACCCCATTGCCACATGGGGAGTGGCATGGTTCCTCTCCTCTACATCCACACAGGTTTATTATTTGCTGTTGTGGAATATGTATATATCATGTAATAAGGTTGCGGCCGATGCCTCTTTTATCCCCAAGCATGTCTCTGTCTTCTCTTATGGGTAATGCAGGCACAAAGGAACACCCCCATGCTATCAGCGGGGGGGTGGATTTGTGCCCGCCTTCCTGAGACAGGGCACTGGGCTGGGGGAGGGGGGCAAGGGCACCTTTGCCCTTCCCCTGCAGCACAGGAGGCCCGGCACCGGGGGGAGAGGAGAGGCACCTGGGGGTAGAGTTTGGGTCAGGTATAGATACCTGAGCCGCCGGGTGCCTCTTCCTCTCTCCTCATCCGTTGGGCAAAGCGCGCAGAGGGTTTTTCCCGCCCACCCTTCCCCTCAAGTTGGGTTTTTATCGTAGTACATAGTGCTCTGTGTCTAACTGTTGTTTCAACTGCTGTGGGCTATGGCTGGTCGCTGTTTTTAGGGCCGAGAAGGAATTTTCCCGTCGGCTTAATTAGTGCTAAAGCAGCTGGGTTTTCCGCCTCCTCTGCAGCAGTTATGATATTTAGCTACATATGAGATTTCAATGTTCAGCTTTTGTTGTCGCAACCGGTGCGAGTGGCGGGGCAGGAACCATGCGGTGGTAAGGCTCCCTAAGAGCTAAGGGGGTGCGCTTCCACCCCGTTGCCATGTGGGGAGCGGGGGGGTCTTAAGGGCGGCGGCCCCAGCCCAGGCTCGGAACAGTTGGTAGGGGGCTGCAACTCGCCCTGACCCAAGGGGAGGGTGAATTCAAAGGGTCGATTCACCCAAGTTAGGGGGCGAGAATTAGCTTAGCCCCCTGGCTTGCTTATATGGTATGGTTCCTCTCCTCTACATCCACACAGGTTTATCATTTGCTGTTGTGGAATATGTATATATCATGTAATAAAGTTGTGGCCGATGCCTCTTTTATCCCCAAGCATGTCTCTGTCTTCTCTTATGGGTCGTGCGGGCATAAACACTACTCCCCTATATCTGTCATTGGTTTCACATTTGGCAACTCCAATTGATTTAACTTGAGCCTTTTTATCCCCTTGAAAATTTTGTAGGAATCAGGAAAACTAATAACCTTCCAAAGCAAATGGAAGACCATTTTATTTTATTATGAACAGCAATAAAATCTACATGTCCAAAAAAGATAAGTGATTTCATTATAAATTCCTTACATTTAAACTGACACTTCACTTGGAAAGGGAATTATTAACTATGACCAATTTGAGTGGACTGACTCATTTTTCAGTTCTTGAACCCTACTGAACCATATCCCGGCCTTTCCACACACACAAAAATGGGATATCTGTGTAAGAAATTAAATCACAGCAACAGTAATAAAAGAACAATTTACACATTGACATTAAAGAATGGAACTTTACTGGGATTAATCCATATAACTTCAGTAATACTTATTAGTAAGCCTTGCTCTACACATTAATTATCCATACAAAAATGAAGAGTTTAAAAGCTTCAGGCCCGCATAAGACTTGCTTTTAAAATGCCTTATTAAAAATACAAAATTTTAAGAATTTTTATAATATTAATCCCATGATATCAGCAAATGCTCAAAGGGTTTAAATAATACATAATAAGAATTTAAAATTAGAATTGCCAGACAAAAGATTTTTTTAAACATCTGGATTATCAGTTTATTTCCTCTAAAACGAATATCTGTATTTATTTGTATTTACACAAAGTTATTAAAATTACAATATAATCAAACTAAACCATGCCTTGGTAATCTGTGTTTTTACAATACTTGCATAAATGTTCATTAGTACAAACATACCACAAGGATTTACTGTAAACTGGGCAAGATCTTCCTGAAAATTCATACAAGAACAGCTGAACTCACTTTCTAGAGTAAGTTTTTAGGCAAAATATTTGAAAACTTCCGAATCACATATGCAAAAGACTTTAAAATCTTCAAGTTTCTTTCACCACATCAACACCATAGCCTGTTGACTTTCCGGCGAAGTTGTAAAACCTGGCTGTTCGCCCAGGCCTTTAGAGAGGGTGGGAGGGTAGGGTGAGGGGTTTTTAGCTCCCCCACCTGATCTACTATTTATTATCTCATTTGTCATTTCAGCCCTGTTTTAATATTGTTATATTGGATGTTTTAAATTGTTTTTATTGTGTTTTTATTGTTGTAAGCCGCCCCGGGCTGNCTAAATCCCATTGCAATTTTGTGTCATTTGATAATCACTTTATTCTATTTTGTTAGATGGCTTATTCTCTTCTACTGTTGTGTGAAGAAGTCACCTAACCAAAAGGAAAAAATGACAACTATTCAAGAGAGTATAACCAATTGTACGCACTGTGCTGACTGACAAATGCACACGGTAAATAAAGTGGGGGGAAAGAAATATTTTTCACTAAACTCAGTTACAGTAATCTTAGGTAAAACATTTTCAGATATTAGTGTGGTTAATAAGTTAACCGTGTTCTTTAAGCAGAAGAGAACAGTGAGGACAGCACTGTAGGGAAGAAACTGGGGCAAGGACAAAAGGACAACCTAAACAATTAAGGGGGGCGGGCATAAAAAGGACTTATAACTTCCATCCTTCCGGCTAATGGAAAGGCCTCAAAAGACCACTTCCCAAGAGGCAGATTTTCATAGTTGCAAAAATTATGCATACCCAATTTGTGCATGTGCAGCTCCCCACATACACACCTTTTTAATTATTTGTAAAGCAGTTGTTATAGCACACTTTTGAAGATATGTAAATAATACAGCAAGCAGAAGCTGTAAGTAGGTGACGTCTCTAGAGGACACAAGAAATTGCCAGGAACACAATCAATTCAATTCTTTCTCCATATGTACAGTTGGAGAAACTTTTTGAAGGAGTTCTGCTCTTGATTCTGCCTTGACTATTTAAATGGGCTTACAACTACCATACAGTACTAATTTGAATCAGAATGCAATGATACTGGCATTACTTTTACATAGAGCAGAGGAAGATGGTCCAAAATTCCACAAAACTGATGCAGCACTTCCTCTACCAGGTGAATATTTTCCCCTGTACTGAGATATAAACCTCCCACTCCAAAATGCTGGTTTCCATGGTGATATGAATTTGCCAACAGAGAGAGAGAGATTATCTAAAAAGAGTGATCTAACCAACAATCAGTTCAACAAGTTGATAAAAGACCAAAATGATTGCCTCTTCTCTTGATTTTGGGAGAGGAAGGAAGATAAGCAGGCATATGCATTAGAGATAATATTGCAAGTCTAGTCTAGGTACAAAAAAAGAAAAGAAAAAATTCTAAACCCCTCCTTCTCCTTGATCCTAGCCAAATCACACTCAGTTTCCTCATTCAGTTTCCCCAGGGCCACCACAGAAGGCACTGCAATCACATTTAACCTCCAGCTGTCCACATACTTCCTCCTAAAAGACGGAAGGAATTTATATTGATTTTTAAGATGTCTTTTTATGAAATATTCAACATAAATGTAATTTTGTTTCAAAACAATTGTTTGTGACCAGTTATAAGGCAGCCAATATTTATTGTTTGAAATCAAATAATAAAAAAAACAAGTCCTGAAATTCAAATTGTTACATTTACCACAGCACTCAGAGGTTTGAATCCTATCACTTTATTTCTTCATTGTTTTAATTTTCACCTTCCGTTGATGCAAATTCCATTGGTTATTAAAACTGGGCAATTCAAATAGATATGCTTCTCATTCAAGCTTCACTATACTGTATTGTCTAATGCAATTACATCAATGTGCATCTAGAGTTAAATCTTAAGACATTTCAAAAAATATTTAATTTTATTCCACAGTTTATATTTCCCCCAGTAGAACTAGTTAAGGCTTATGGCTGTGTGCCCAGAATGATCTAACTTTGTAAAAAAAGTGATAGACAATGGTAAAGCACTCCTTAATGAGTCATCAAACTACTCTGTACATTCTGTAAAGCACACTAACTTTAAGCTCATGTGTAGTAAATTTCTTTGGGGAACATTATTTAATTTGTTCTTTGTCACACACGACATACACAAACACATATCCTTCCTTCTTCTCCAAACTCTGTGATGGGAACACCCCCACGCTATCAGCGGGGGGTGGATTTGTGCCCGCCTTCCCGAGACAGGACCCTGGGCTGGGGGAGGGGGGCAAGGGCACCTTTGCCCATCCCCTGCGGCACAGGAGGCTCAGCGCCGGGGCCCAATGGGGGGAGAGGAGAGGCACCTGGGGGTGGAGTTTTGGACAGGTATAGATACTTGAGCTGCTGGGTGCCTCTTCATCTCTCCTCATCTGCCGGGCAACGCGCACAGAAAATTTGCTAAGTAAATAAATAAAATAAATAAATCCTGCGCATCATCAGGGGGGGCGGTCTGCACTGTTCTGAGTGCGGCCTCCTAGGTTTGCCTGTTAGAGGAGGGGTCAGGCCCTCGTCGGGACGGCGCAGTGGGCTCATTCCCTAGAAGTCCCAGGGGTCAGTATAAGCCCTGGGGCGGAGGGGAGTCCTCTGTTTGGAGGGACCGCAGGGGTTTTGGTCACCCCGAGGGGCGGGTGGACCTCTCTTGCGCCTTTGATTACAGTGCTGCCGGTTCAGGTGAGGTAGCTCTGCTCTGTGCTGAATATTCCTGATGCATTTTGATATATTTCCAATACTATGGAAGATTTTGTCCCTTCCCCAAAAATTCTCCTCACTGCATGGCTTTCAAGGGAAAATCCTAGCGGCACAATTTTATCCGGCACATTTGATCTTGTACGTGGGCCTGTGCGTTGGTACTAATACACTCTTTGTTTTATGTTTCTTTGGAGTACAGGTCACAAATGGCACAGGCAAGGGCTGGTCGTGATGATAGGGGTTCTCGGGCTCACCAGGCCGCGGGGGGCCTCAACCTCGAATGTGGGGAGGGGGCGAGCCTGGTCGGGGGCTCCAGCCACCATGGCTGCAGGGAGGGACCAGGAGCAGCTTGATAGTGCTCCTAGGTACTCCATGCGGGATGTAACCCGAATGATTGCCATTGCGCTGGAGACCGTACATGCCCAGCACGCTGGTGAGGCGTCGGGGGATCCTCCCCCTCCCAAGCGGGGGTGCGCAGGGCAAGTCCCAGCCACGAGGCGGCAGGGGAATGAGACGGACGCAGGGGACATGGCCGAGGAAACGCAGACCGCAGCGACCGACGCCCCGGGGACAAGCGGGATACCGTCGGCCCTGACTGACCAAGGTGAGGGGTCCACGGGTCCCGCAGTTACCAGTACTGCGGGCTCCGTGTGCCCGGGGGTGGGGGGCACAGTCTGCCCTGCTGGAGTAGCCCAGGAGACAAGCAGGATGCCGTCGGCCCTGATTACCCAAGGTGTGGGGTCCACAGGTCCCGCAGTTACCGGTGCAGTGGGCTCCGTGGTTCGGGGGGCACGGTTTGTCCCACAGGGACCAGTCCTTTAGCTGAAGGACAAGCCATCAAATGGTACTGGGAGAAATCAGCAGCGCTGGCATTAGATGCCACTGCTGCGACCCCGGTTTGGGATACGAGTGTGGTAGGCACAGGGGCCCAGGCCGCCTACGGACAGCTGGGGATTAACCCAAGCCTGCATGCTTACGACATCCCCATCTCTTTGCCTGGCGATCACTTGTCCCTTACAACTAAGGAGAAGATATGGAAAGGGGAATGTATAAATATGTTTATGTTGTTGCATGGGAAGGAACCAGGTGACGAGGGTGCGGACTCCGACAAAGGGGGTAAGGGTAAGCGGAAATGGCCCCAGGTACCCCAGAACATGGGGAAAATGGTCAGCTTGTTTTTATATTTATATGGAAATAGTGGCATACCGGTTCCCAAGTAGGGCCTGACAGCTCATACAATACATCGCCATGATTCAGAATGCCTACTAAGATTTTGGCAGTATGGCCTGGCTCGAATACGACAAAATGTTTCGTCACAGGGCCGCATCCAACCCTCACGTGCGATGGATTATTATAGATTACAGTCTGCATTCTCAAATTATGGCTCCGCACTGTCCCGTAACAGGTATTAGAACTGGGAGTGGGGTGGTGCTACCAGTCCCCCAGGTCAGTTTCAGGGAAGCCGATATGTTGGGCATTCAACAGGAAGGGGTGTTTTCGTGCCCGGTGTAAATACGCCCACACCTGTTCGAACTGCGGAGGCGGTCACCATGCCGCTTCGTGCTTCAAGGGGCGCCCCGATTCCGGGAAGCAGAAGTTTGCCAACTGAGACCCAAAACAGGACAGGCAAGGGGGTGGAGGAGCACAGCAGGCAACTGGGGTCCACGGATCTGGCCCCTATGCCCATCAGGCTTGAGGTGCTGGGTCCCCTTCTACAGTGTTACCCTAACAGGGTTGATGTGGATTATTTATGGCAGAGTTTTTCAAAGGATTTTCGGATTCCTTACATGGGTCCGCAGATCAGCCAGGTTGTTAATAACCTGAAATCTGTTTGGGGAATGGAGGCTGTGGTGGGGTCCAAGTTAAGTAAAGAAATTGCGGCATGAAGGGTTAGCGGGTCCATGCCCGTCCCCCCCACTTCATCCCTTGAGGTGTTCCCCGCTAGGGTTAGTGCCAAAAAAGACCACAGAGGATTACCAACTGATTCATCATTTGTCCTACTCCAGGGGCAGTTCGGTCAACGATGGCACTGACCCCGCACTCTGCTCAGTGCAGTACACATCTTTTGACACTGCGGTTCGCATTGTTCGGACTTGTGGATGGGGAGCGCTCATGGGAAAGTGCGACATTAAATCAGCTTTTCACCTGTTCCTAGTATCCCCGAGGGATTTCGATCTCTCGGAGCCAGTTTTTCTTTGATAAGGTAATGTCTGTGGGATGTTCCATTTTCTGCTCCGCCTTTGAGCGCTTCAGCACCATGCTCGAATGAACAGTGAGGGACAGGGCAGGTTTACCTTCCATATCACATTACTTGGATGATTACATATTTTCGGAGCGGGCAGGTTCACAGGAGTGTGCCCAACTTATGGCTACTTTCACTGTGGTTGCAGATGAACTGGGGGTCCCATTGGCAGGGGAAAAGACCGTGGTCCCTGTGATCCGGCTTGCCTTTTGGGGCATAACAATTGACACCGTGTCTTGCACCTCGAGTCTCCCCCCGGACAAGCTGTCCTCCCTGCCGTGCAGGCTAAGAAGGTGACATTAAGGGCTATGCAAACATTGCTGGGCCACTTGAACTTTGCCTGCAGGGTGGTGGCCCCTGGTAGGGCCTTCTGCACATGGCTGGCATGCGCCACAGCGGGTGTTACAGCCCCCTACCACCGTATACGGATAATCCAAGGGCATTAGGGAGGACCTTATGGTCTCGCTAAAGTTTCTTGACAGCTACAATGCTGTTTTGTCTATATGTGCACCATTAGAATATATGTTATGTTAAGCAGTTATGCAGCTTGTCTTCGTCATGATGAGCTTTTGTGTACTTTATTATGATACTTGCTGTTTTCTCGTTTTATTGTTGTGGTTTTGGAGTACAGCGATAGCTAAACTCCCAATAAAGTATTATTATTATTATTACAATGGTATTTCATTATGAAGGGAAGTGTGGCTGCTCAAGGCGGACCTTCAGGTGGTATCTGATGTTGTTGGGGGGGCCAGGGTTCAGGGTTTTCTTTCAGGGCAGTTGGTGCGCCCAGCAGTGGCCACTGCAATGGGCATTCACGGCTCTAATCAGAGACATAACCTTTCTGGAGCTCTTCCCATTACTGGTGGCCTTGGAGCTTTGGGGGCGGCACTTCCGGGACTCTCATGTGTGTTTTTGGTTCAATAACCAGCCGGTGGTGCAGGTAATCAACCATCAGTCTAGTAGATCCAGCAGGGTCATGACCTTAGTGCGCTGGTTTGTCTTGATGTGCCTTTCCCTTAGTATGTATTTCTCTGCCAAACACATCCCTGGAGTGCACGATATTGCTGATTCCCTCTCTCGTTTTCAGATGCAGCGATTCCGTTTCCTGGCGCCCAGCGCCAACATCAACCCAGAGGTGATGCCAGCGGCCTTGTGGGAGCTTGGGAGCAAAGGCTAGACAAGGGCATTCGAGCGGCGGTGTTGTGCTCCACCTGGCTTTCCTACACCTCTTCTTTCCAGGGCTTTCTCAATTTTTATCCTCCCACGGTTTGCAGGAACAATGGCCCATACCCTCCTGTCACGTTCATGGCACGCTTTGGTGGCAGGGTGGTGCACCACAACGCATTGTGAGCCAGGATGTGGGCCTTTTTCGGAGTGACGGTGTGCATTTGTCTGTGAAAGGGAACGCTGTCTGGCTGGAGGATCTGAGGGCAGTTTTGCATGTACATTTTGGGATACCTGTGTGGGGGAAAAAGGGTGGAGTGAATTTTTCCTCCCCCTTTTCATGGCGGGTAGCAGGGTAGGAACCATGCAGTGGTAAGGCTCCCTAAGAGGTAAGGGGGCACGCTTACACCCCATTGCCACATGGGGAGTGGCATGGTTCCTCTCCTCTACATCCACACAGGTTTATTATTTGCTGTTGTGGAATATGTATATATTATGTAATAAGGTTGCGGCCGATGCCTCTTTTATCCCCAAGCATGTCTCTGTCTTCTCTTATGGGTAATGCAGGCACAAAGGAACACCCCCATGCTATCAGCGGGGGGGTGGATTTGTGCCCGCCTTCCTGAGACAGGGCACTGGGCTGGGGGAGGGGGGCAAGGGCACCTTTGCCCTTCCCCTGCAGCACAGGAGGCCCGGCACCGGGGGGAGAGGAGAGGCACCTGGGGGTAGAGTTTGGGTCAGGTATAGATACCTGAGCCGCCGGGTGCCTCTTCCTCTCTCCTCATCCGTTGGGCAAAGCGCGCAGAGGGTTTTTCCCGCCCACCCTTCCCCTCAAGTTGGGTTTTTATCATAGTACATAGTGCTCTGTGTCTAACTGTTGTTTCAACTGCTGTGGGCTATGGCTGGTCGCTGTTTTTAGGGCCGAGAAGGAATTTTCCCGTCGGCTTAATTAGTGCTAAAGCAGCTGGGTTTTCCGCCTCCTCTGCAGCAGTTATGATATTTAGCTACATATGAGATTTCAATGTTCAGCTTTTGTTGTCGCAACCGGTGCGAGTGGCGGGGCAGGAACCATGCGGTGGTAAGGCTCCCTAAGAGCTAAGGGAGTGCGCTTCCACCCCGTTGCCATGTGGGGAGCGGGGGGGTCTTAAGGGCGGCGGCCCCAGCCCAGGCTCGGAACAGTTGGTAGGGGGCTGCAACTCGCCCTGACCCAAGGGGAGGGTGAATTCAAAGGGTCGATTCACCCAAGTTAGGGGGCGAGAATTAGCTTAGCCCCCTGGCTTGCTTATATGGTATGGTTCCTCTCGTCTACATCCACACAGGTTTATCATTTGCTGTTGTGGAATATGTATATATCATGTAATAAAGTTGTGGCCGATGCCTCTTTTATCTCCAAGCATGTCTCTGTCTTCTCTTATGGGTCGTGCGGGCACAAACACTACTCCCCTATATCTGTCATTGGTTTCACATTTGGCAACTCCAATTGATTTAACTTGAGCCTTTTTATCCCCTTGAAAATTTTGTAGGAATCAGGAAAACTAATAACCTTCCAAAGCAAATGGAAGACCATTTTATTTTATTATGAACAGCAATAAAATCTACATGTCCAAAAAAGATAAGTGATTTCATTATAAATTCCTTACATTTAAACTGACACTTCACTTGGAAAGGGAATTATTAACTATGACCAATTTGAGTGGACTGACTCATTTTTCAGTTCTTGAACCCTACTGAACCATATCCCGGCCTTTCCACACACACACAAAATGGGATATCTGTGTAAGAAATTAAATCACAGCAACAGTAATAAAAGAACAATTTACACATTGACATTAAAGAATGGAACTTTACTGGGATTAATCCATATAACTTCAGTAATACTTATTAGTAAGCCTTGCTCTACACATTAATTATCCATACAAAAATGAAGAGTTTAAAAGCTTCAGGCCCGCATAAGACTTGCTTTTAAAATGCCTTATTAAAAATACAAAATTTTAAGAATTTTTATAATATTAATCCCATGATATCAGCAAATGCTCAAAGGGTTTAAATAATACATAATAAGAATTTAAAATAAGAATTGCCAGACAAAAGATTTTTTTAAACATCTGGATTATCAGTTTATTTCCTCTAAAACGAATATCTGTATTTATTTGTATTTACACAAAGTTATTAAAATTACAATATAATCAAACTAAACCATGCCTTGGTAATCTGTGTTTTTACAATACTTGCATAAATGTTCATTAGTACAAACATACCACAAGGATTTATTGTAAACTGGGCAAGATCTTCCTGAAAATTCATACAAGAACAGCTGAACTCACTTTCTAGAGTATGTTTTTAGGCAAAATATTTGAAAACTTCCGAATCACATAGGCAAAAGACTTTAAAATCTTCAAGTTTCTTTCACCACATCAACACCCTAGCCTGTTGACTTTCCGGCGAAGTTGTAAAACCTGGCTGTTCGCCCAGGCCTTTAGAGAGGGTGGGAGGGTAGGGTGAGGGGGTTTTAGCTCCCCCACCTGATCTACTATTTATTATCTCATTTGTCATTTTAGCCCTGTTTTAATATTGTTATATTGGATGTTTTAAATTGTTTTTATTGTGTTTTTATTGTTGTAAGCCGCCCCGGGCTGTTTTTGCAGGAGGGGCGGGGTATAAATCTACAAAATAAATAAATAAATATAAATAAAACATCATTTGCAACGTCTAATTTTGATAATAGTCTCTCTCTTCCCTTACCAAAGTCTCATAGCCAAGGATGAAAAGACAACTTGAAACCTGTTGCCTGTAGCTGCCTGTTTCCTTTAAAGAAAGCAAAGCTACAACAACATCATGCTTCCTTTGTTTCAGAACAACTGTTACATGAATTTCTTTAAATTTATATACTGCCCTTCCCATTAAGGCTCAGGGCAGCTTACAAACAACATACACACAACAAACAAAATACACACACAAAATTGTTAAATATTTCAATAAACAGCAATGTTCTTACTTGAGCAACACTACAGCCGACAATATGGATTAATGAAGTTTAGGGTCTACATTCAAGATTCCTGGAGAGGTTTATAAAAGATCACAGATGTGCTCCCAAATAAGCTACAATGAAGCCCACCACTGGAAGCATTCACAAATATAAAATATGCATAGAAATTTTAAATTCATTGCTATTAAATTTAGATCACAAGTTTTAACTATTTGTCCTACAATAAGCTACTTCATACTACATAATACAAAGTAATACATTAATGTACCTATCTGAAACTGAAGTGAAAATAGTCCCAACTATGGTATATCATTTGGCTTCTGAATGACATCTCATTGTTTATGATGGTCACAATTTTTCAGCTGATTACTTCAGTGTCACTCCTTCCACTCAGCTTCAGTCACCTAAGAAAGAAGCAGAGGGAATATGCACGTGTGTAGAATAATAGCAATTATGGTCTGAAAGTGAAGCTAAAATTCTTAACCCATAGTGCAATCTTTTCCTTTCTACGAAAGACTCCAACATCTAATAGAAAGAAAAGAAACAGCTGATGAATTCTGAAGAGATCAATTTTAAAACAAATTTATATTAACTGAAATAAACATCTACCCTGTATAATAGATAGATATGTCTAGAAACCAGATTGTCTAATCAAGAAATCCTTCAAGAAGTAGTAATAATTATTCACAGCAGAGGTTATAGGTTTCCAGCCTGGTAAGTATCAGCTACTGCATACAGCGAAAACCCCAATAACTTAATCAGAACTAGAAAGATGCAAAGCATAAAAATGAGGACAGAGGAGGATGTCTTCAAAGTGACTATTATGAAAACTGACGTTGTTAGAAGGCCTATGTTAAGGGTACACATGATTCACACCTCCAAAGATTACAAATGCCATTTTCTGCATCTTAACTCCACTTTCAGGGTATTTTCCTTCATTGCTCAGAGCACTGCTTCAGCCAGTCCCCCCTGTTGCTTCTCTCAGTGCTGCCTGCATCAAGTGACAAGTATTTGGGGGGGGGGGGGGAATGAATGCTAAGCTACTGCCGTTGGAGTAGCATTTTCTCTCTTACGCAGCACCCTGAAGGCCACCATTCTGAACAGCCACATGACAAAAAGATCCAAAAAAGAAACACAATTATTTAATCTGGCCTCAAGTGACAGGAAATATCCCTCAAGAAATGTCAAATACCAGCCTGTGCTGCAAGAATACTAAAGAGCTATTCACAAATTTGAACTATCACTTTGAAAACAAAATTTAAATATGTACAGCATTAGAGCCCCAAAAATAATTAAACACATGTTAATCCACACTTCTCTCACACATGTAAGTAATAGTTTGTCTACAAAAAGAATAAAAGTAACGTCACTTCTGGACTTCTTATAATGCAATACCAAGTAAAAAATTGCTTTTCTTTCCCTAGTGATATAATACCTACACTACCTTTGCATGCTGGGAACTAATTCACTTTGTCACACACTAATAGGTGCTATAGAACAGTTCTACTATATGAACCAACGATTGGTGTTACATTCAACTCAATATTCAAGTGTGATTGACAGCTGGATGGCCTGCCTGTGCCAGTCCCAATACACACTGACAGATAGGGAATATCAGATGGAGTATGCCATAATTTACCAAAGCACTGACGCCTATTCACTTCATGCTACAGTGATTCTGAGGCATACCACAAGCATATCATTAATCCAAAGAGAATGACAGCCAACACTTATTCCACTGTACTGAACATTTATATAAGATCTGGTTTATTTACGAAGCAAACAGCTCTGTCACAAAAAGTTTATAAACACTAAAAACAAAATTCATAAGAAGATATGCTTTCTCCCATTTGCAAATTAGGTAATCTGAAACTGTTCAGTATACGTATGGCATGAACATGTATGGCCAGGTTCTTCCATCAAATCTGCAGAATACAACTCAAACAGGATAATTTCATATGCAAATTAATGACTAGACTGAACTTGACCAGATCAATAGGTCTCTTTTTCTGCTTGCCATAAAAACAGGAGCTAACCAAGAGAAGCTAAGCATTGCCTCACCATTCAGCTGGTCTAACATACATCATTTGAGACCTTCCAGAGCTGTAACTTTAACTAAAAATAACATAAAACAGTCACTTATAACAGTTAAGGCATTAGTACAACTAAAGGTACGTTCCCACAATCAGTTAAACTAAGCAAGTCATTAACCTGCTTGTACTTTCACATGGTTCATGTAGTAAAATGGCTATTAATGAGTTAACTGAGTGAACATCTAAACAAAAATTTTAATGCAAGCCAGCCCAGTCAGATTTCAGGCACCATCCAGAAACAAACTGGACCTTTGTCTTTTAGAATCCATTAAAATCAGGGGTGGGAAAAGAGCTGCATCTATATACCACAATGGGGCCAACGAGTCACATATGGCTCTAGAATCTCAGGTTGCCCACTTCTGATTTAAATGATGGATAAGTGGTAAGATGGAACCAGGATCAGGTCCACTTACAGGCAAACTCACTCCTGTGAATGCCAAAGGTTCAGGGAACAGTCTAACCATCCATAGCTAGAACAGTACTGGGTTTCAAGAAATCAGAAAACCAAAAACGCTTTTTTTCAAGGCAATCAGAGTTTTGATTGTAGTTAAAACAGAGAAAATTTGGTATGCAGACAACTTTATTAAATATCAGACCAATCTATAATTTTCTCTTATTCATTAATTTTAAAAAATGACAACTGAAATTAAACTGTATACGTTCCTCATCACGTATAAGTATAGTTCAGTCACCACACCACACAGATGCCGCTTAATTTCAGTTAAATCAGTTTTTTTATTAATGAATAAGAAAAATGTATAGGTTGGTCTGATATTTACTAAAGTTGCTTTAACATACAATTACTGTCATGTTAACGTTTGAGTATAATTTGTAATGCCGCCTTAACAAGCTTCTTAAACCGAAGGTTTTTTCTCTAGGTAATATAAATTGAGCAGTTCACAATGGGTGAAAACAAACAAGACACTAGCCCACATTAGCCCAGGATACACTTGCTTCTTAATTCAGGCACCAACAGATGTTCGCCCATGTCTGCCTCGGGACTGGTGGCTGGCCGATACGGTATGCGTGGGCCAGAAGTGGTCAGCAACGCAGCCCGGATGAAGGTCCAGTCACCCAGGTTAAAACTAGGCTAACAGCTGCTAGGGCTGAAAAAAAGTACTAAAAAGTGATTCACGAGTATTTCTACATTTCTGAGGATCAGGCCTGAGTTTTTAGCCACTCCTCAGTAACTCGGCGAATGCTCGGTACTCGGGCATGGCGGGAAGGGGGGGCAGGGGACAGCAAACTCACCAGAAAGCGGAGGGAGCCAGCGCGCTGTTCTAATGTTCTCTGGGACCATGCTGGGAAACATAGTCCAGCATGCTCCCAAATTGCCAGTTGCTGCCGCTGTTCTGATACTGTCTGAGAGCATGCTGGAGTACATTTCCCAGCATGTGCCCAGACAGCATTAGAAAAGCATCTCCACACCACAGCAGAGTGCCGGCTCCTTCTGCTTTCCGGTGAGTTTGCTGCCCCCTGGGAAGGGCTGGGAAGAGGGCACCAGAAAGCAGAGGGAGCTGGTGCACCTTTCTGGAGTGGAGCCACTGTTCTATGCTCCCAGAGCACACAGCAGCCACTGGCTCCCTTTGCTTTCCAGTAAGTTGGCTGCCCCCTGTCCCTCCTTCCTTGCCCCTTCCCTGCCCACATCTACCCCACATTCTTCAATTGCACAGTTGCTGAGTAACAAGTACCAGAGCCAATTCCTCAGTTACTCAGCAAAACAAATCACGTACCAAGATACTCGGTGAAAAATGAGTAATCCCAAGTACCAAGTTTCAGCTCTAAGAGTCTCCCTCCCATCTGTTATGTCCCACCCAGCTCCACCCCAAGGCGAGGTCTGAGGATCAGGCCCAGAGCAGCACATTCACCCCAGCTGCTAAACAGCTGATCGGAGGACCTGGAGGAGTGCCCCTGACCAGCTAATTGGCACGTGCACCCGAACAGGGTGAGGGCACATCTCTGGGCTCCCCCATCAGCTGTTTGGCAGAAGCTTTCCTCAAAGGCCCGATCCACAGTCTGGGTGTCCTGTCCCGTATGAATGGCTCCTCAGTTGACCCATGGCATGGAGGTACCTGTGCAGGCAGCCCCATGGGAGGGGGGGGGGGGGAAGAGGGCTGCTCATGTGAACTGCCCTCTCCGCTGACCCAAAAAGTGGCAAATACTATGGTCGTTGCTGGGGCAGCCCAAGCAGCTACCTCACCCCCCATTTCATCTAGTTTAACCCAATGTTGTTGCAAGGAGTGCTGGATGCAAATTTGACGAAAGCAAACTGTACCCATTTTTCTAGCTATTAAAGGACACCTTGCACACTTGTGAAGAATGTTTTACTGCCAAATTTGAGAAAGGGTTGTGCTTTTCGTGTGATATACCAGTTAAAAGACAAACTTTTCACTTCATTGACATGTATGTAAAATGCCAAAAAATATTACAATTCTCTGTTCTCTCTCATTTAAAAAGTCAACCTCTTTGCAACAATAAAAATGACTTGTCAGAAAGTTTAGCACAGGAGTTACTACTCTTGGTCTCTTTCCTCTTAGTGTTATCTGACATTTTTGAAAAACAACATCTGAGATAATCCATCATGAAACAACCTTCCTGAATATCTGCTGTGAAATTGGTCTTCCAGTACAGTAAAAGCTCTGTTTCAAATAATGCTAGTCTCAGATAGTATGATATCCTGAACAGATTCCAGTTAGAGGATAACAAGTTTGTTTTATGTTTGGCAGACTAAATAAGGGGCTTCGATTCCATCTATAAGATTAGTTTGAACAATGCAAATTTGGGTGAAAACAAACAATACTGGGAAACCAGATTCCCTGGAGGAGGGCCACTGCAACTGCCATACTTTGGCGAGGAAGCTGCTGCACACAAGTACCTCCACACCACAGGTCGGCTGAGGAGCCGTCCACGCAGGGCAGGACTCCCGGACCACTGTGGACTGCCAAACAGCTGATCAGGGGAGCCTGGAGAAGCATACTGACCTGGGGTGCCAAACAGCTGATAGGGAGAGGGGGTTCCTCCACTCCTCCGGACCATGATCAGCTGTTTGGCAGCCCAGGTGAGCGCGCTCCTCCTGGGCCTGATTCTCAGACCTTGTTCCACAGCCAGGCTGGGCCTAAAGACAGGAGGATGCACGTTAGCTTGGATAGCCTGGCTGGACAAACCTTAGTTCATGCTGCATCATCGACTTTTTTCGAACGTGTCCAGTAGCAACCAGCTGCCCACTCTAAGAAAAAAGTGGGCAAACATCTGGTGGCCATTGAAGTGATGAGCAGGGTGACTCGCGGGCTACTTTGTTAAGTAAGTTGGATAACACAGTCCTTAGAAGTGGCAATTCTGAGGAAACAAAATTGTGAATCCAACAAAAAAATCTTACCCAGTCCAAACCCAACCACCCAACAACCTCCTACTCAATCCCAATTCCTATCCCCGCCCACCAATGCTTTCCTCTCAAAAATGCTCAGGCTTGGACTCAGACGGACCTCCAAGGGGAAGGAGTTCCACAACATTGGGGCACAACCAAGAACACCCCCCTGAGTGCCCCTGCCACACAGACAAGAGTGGCAGATGGAACCCACAGGAGGGCACTCCTGGCTGATCTCAGGGGCCGCAACATGGCATGGTAGGAAAGGCGGTCTTTTAGATATATGGGACCCAGGCCATTTAGGGCTTTAAAGGTCAAAACCAGCACCTTGAATTGTGCCTGGAAAGCTATAGGTAGCCAGTGCAGACTCCAATGCATTCATGTAATGTGCTCCCAGGTGGTTTGCGCGTATACTGTGAGCCCCGTGCCGGGGCTGTGCGCAGCTTGCGCATACGTGCATGTACTGGTCCATAGGACATGGGATCAGCCCCACTGGGTGAGAATTAACACTGCTTTAATGTTTCTTATGCAGGTTGCAGGGCTGTATTGGCACCATATGCTGCCCTGCAACATGCATAAGAAATGTTAAAGCAGTGTTAAAGCGAAGCTAAGATGCAGGAAGGACTGTTTCCACACATATAGTTTCCTAATCCCTTTGTGGGAATACGTGTTTCAGAAATAATTCATTCACATATACAAGCAGCATTTCGTTGATTCACAATTTTGTTTCCATAGGGGCAATGTTGGGGAATGGGGGTTAGTTGCTTCCACCATGCCATGATTTTTTTTAAAAAAAAATAACTGGGTGTCACACTGCTGCTTGACACCATGGAGACCCGAAGAATATCTGCCTTGATCCACTTCCTCTGGCCTGGGCTGTCCAAGTTACCAGTGCCACTGCTGCCTGCTGCTTGTACTGCTTGGCACAATGGTGGCCAGAGGGATCTGCCTAGCTCCACTTCCCCTGGCCTGGTCTGTCCATATACTAGGGACAATGCCAGGGGTTGCCACCAGTGCCAAGTATACTTAAAATTTGGGTGCTGCCATTTGCACTGCCTGTTGGCAAATTAGCAACACCCTAGAGGCCAGAGAGGGATCACTTTTGCTGTGGTTTTTGTGGGCACTGTGACTGTACTTTGTAGGTTCAATTTTGCCAAGATGTGACTGGCCACCGGGGGCACAGGGGAGATAATATACTTTTTTTCTGGTTAAAATAATAGTATATTGTGTTGGGAGGGAGCTTGTCTTGAATAGGTGGGCACTGGACAGGCACAATGGAGGCTTTTTTGTGGGTAGGTGAATATCCATTCACCTACCCACAAATATCTGATTTCTTTCTTGGGGGTGTAAATATGTCTGCTGGGTTGGCTTTTGGGAGGGGGGGTTCGGCCCTTGTGGGTTTGTCTTCTTGAGCGATTGTCCCACTTTTGCTAGTCTGCTTTTCTGGGCAATGCTTGGTTGGCATAATGATTTCAAAGTGGGTGCGCTGCTGATGTGGGCCATGCTGTGGGTACTTCTGGCTTTTTTTGGATTTCTGCATGCAGTTGCAGTCTTTAACTTTGTCTTATTGAGTGATTGTCTCACACTATCTTGCTAGCCTGCTTTTGGGCACTGCTTGGTTGGCATAAATGATTTTAAAGTGGGTGCACTGCTGATGGGTACTGCTGGCTTTTTTTTATTGTTTCTGCACGCAATTGCTTGGGTTTGTCTTCTTGAGTGACAAGAAGAGAAGAGTGTCTTCTTCTCTGTTTGGGTTTGTCTTCTTGAGTGATTGTCTTGCTCTTGCTAGCCTGCTTTCCTGGGCACTGCTTGGTATCATGATTTTAAAGTGGGTGCACTTTAAAAAGAATTCTGAAGGTCTGAGTTCCGAAGTTCTGAGTTTTGGGGGTTTCTGAGGTTCGAATACCTGGAAGTACTATTCAATACAGCCCTAATCTAAAGATAATTTCTTAAGCAAAGACCAGATGACTGCATTTTAAGAGTGTTCACCATCCTAACCATCACTACCCCTGAAGAGAGGCATTGACAACCCCAGCCAGCAACAGCCCCAACATCTCCCGGCTGGTTTTCACCAGCCAGGACAGGTAAAGATCCAATTCACAACTGGCTGCCTGCATTATTACAAGCAAATTCTCCACATCGGTTTAAGATACTGATTGAAACTGATCCAAACAAACAGGACAAGGCTGAGCTTCCATAACCCCAAATTCTGACTTTGTAGTTAAAATAGCAGCACCCAAGTCATGGTGAATATGAACTATTTTGTCTGCAATATAATTAACAAAAATATCGCCGCGGGCAATAGATGATTCTAATTCCTGGCGGAAACAGGCCAGAATAACCAGACCTCTCACCACCCGGAACAGCTCTGCCATATGAGACTTTGCAGATGCTATGATAGCAGAGAAGAAAGCCTTCTTCACGACCATCACAGCCATGTAATACTCCTTCAGAAAACTATCTATGCCACTACTGTGGTCAGCTTCAGCATGAGCTGAGCACCACCTGTGCTCTAACCACCTATCCTCCTGCCTTAGGTCATCTGTATACCATGGAGACCTGTGCTGTCCTGGGAGCAGACAGACATCTGGGAGCAACCGTGTCAATGGCCATTGTCAAACATCATTCCATAAGATAACCAGGTCATCAGCAGAGTAGCCATCAAGGTCAGTGGATGTATCTCCTAGAGAGTTCTGAAAACCAACTGGAGCCATTAATCTCTGAGAGCGGACCAACCTAACCAGTCCACCACCCTGATGAGGGCATAAGAGGGCAGAGATCTGTGCTTTCAGTAGGTAATGGTGCAACCATGTCACTGGTGTTATAACACCACCCACAACAATCGGAACCCCCTTTCCAGATGGGTGCAAAACCTCAAATCCAACGCTTGTCCTGCCTTGTGTGTGGGGAAAGATATTATTTGGGATATGATCATGTTTGTCATAGCAGCCATGAACTCCTGCTCTGCCCCTAAAAGGGCAGCTTCAGCATATATTTCTGAGAATGTATGTGGGATGGAGAGCCTCTTTTAATGTTTTACCGCTCCCGATTATTAGAGCTCTGTTTGAGGAGCCCTATATGGGAATTTTAATTATATCAGGGTGAGAGGCACTATTATCTGTGTTTGAAAGGGTGGGTAGGATGGATTGCGTTTATGATGAGGGGAGGGGGCAAGGGGATTGTGGTAAGGTGAATAGGGTCACCCCCTTGGTGAGGGGGGGTGACACTGGGGAATGGGGGTGGCGCCCCCCATGAGAGGAGGGGCATATATGGGATGGGGATGAGGGGACTCCCAGTGAGAGAGGGAAATCCGGGATGGGAGGGTGGAGGGCAGCATGTCGGCCCCATGTGGGGGGGGGGGTGGGGGAAGGGGGGAAACGGACTCTGCTGCCCTGTGTGATGGGGGCATTGCCGGAGGGATAGGGTGGTGGGACCCTCTGTGAGAGAGGGGATTCCGGGGAGGGGGAATGAGGAGGTTGGGAGTGGGCTCTCCCTCACATTCCTGACAGGACAGCTGGGGAATGAAGGAGGCTGGGGGTCAGCCGGGGGGGGTGGCACGGCTATTGGGTTCGCAATGGGCCAGGGGAGATATGGTCTCAGGGGGAGGAATGTAGAACTGGTAAGGCAGGATAGGTACCTAGTAGGGGTGGAAATACCGGTTCTCCCAAGATCCAAAAGTGCCGGTATTTGGGTGTATCGGCTTAATCCGATAAATCCAATATTTACCTGTACCGGCATACTGGATTTTTAACATTGGCCGTGGTACCAGATTTTTTACATTGCGGCCATTGAAGTCAATAGCCACAATGTAAAAAATCCAGTACCATGGCCAATGTTAAAAATCCGGTATGCCGATACCGGTAAATCCGGTACCAGGGAGATCCGATACCAGTACATCCAGTATCCGGTATTCTCCCTGGTGTCGCATCCCTAGTACCTAGTGCACATCCCGCTTTCCCATCCCCCAGAGGTCGAGCAAGTGGAACAAGGTCAGGGGGCCCTTAACCCGGTTTTGGTGCTGTTGAACACAAGGTCGGTGGCGAATAAGGCAACAACAGTCGAGGAGGCGATCCTGGACTGTCTCACCGATCTCGCATCTATCACAGAAACCTGGCTGGACAATGAATTGGGGCCTATCTTGGCTGATCTTGTTCCCGCCAGGTATTCTGTGCAGCACCAGCTGCAGTCTGAGGGACGGGGGTGGGGGGGCAGTGTAGCTATGATTTTTAGAGAGGAGTGGTCTGTGAGGAGGTATCCAGTGCAGACCATGGTAGGCATTGAAGGTCTCCATCTTGTGTTCGATTTGGTTGGGGACAGTTTGGGAGTGCTGCTGGTATACCATGCACCTACCAGTACGGCGGCCTCCCTGCATGCTTTGGCAGAGGCAGTGTCGGAAGTGGTGTTGCGATCCTCCAGGACGATAGTCTTGGGGGACCTCAACATTCACATCGACGCTGCGCTCGGGGGAGCCAAGCATGAGTTCATAGCCGCCATGGCAACCATGGGCCTGTCCCAGAGGGTCAACGGCCCAACACACCTTGGAGGGCATACCTTGGACCTCATGTTCTGCACTGGCCTTGAGGCGTGTGCTCCGTTAATGGGGGAGATGATAACTGTGCCCTTGTCATGAACGGACCATTACCTCCTACAGACCTCCCTTTTAGCGCATGTCTGCCCCCAGCAGGGTGCTGGACCCATAAGGACGGTCCGCCACTCCGCCCCTGGAGGCTGATGGACCTGGTGCGGTTTCTAGGTGCTCTGGGGGAGTTACCCTCTGACCTTGATGACCCTCTCATCGATGACCTCGTTGAGTCATTGAATATCTTCTTAACAGAGGTCATCGATCAAACGGGCTCCAGACGTCTGCTGCCCAGATGACGGCCCTGTAAACCACCTTGGTTCTCTGAGGAACTGCAGGTCCTGAAGCTAGAGGGACGGCGGTTGGAGCGATGGTAGCGTTGATTTAATGCTGAAGCCGACAGACTGCGACATAGAGCTAGTTTACACGCCTATGCCATGGCTATGCGAATATTAAAGAGGGAGTTCTTTGCTGCCCTCATAGCATCCGCAAAATCCCATCCAGCGGAGCTGTTCTGGGTGGTGCGGGGGCTGGTCAGTCCGGCCTCCCTCAACCCGGGGGTTGAGTCATCTTCCGCCCGCCATGACCTTTTTGCGGATTATTTTGCGGATAAAATCGCTCGGATTCACCAAGACCTCAATACCGCACTTAATACAGCGGAGGTGGTAGAGGTTGTGGAAGCCCCAGCTTGTCCGATTTTATGGGATCACTTTCAATCGTTGACGCCAACTGACATGGTGGGAGCGCTTCGGGCTGTTCAAGCCACCTCTTGTGAACTACATCCGTGCCCGTCCTGGCTGATTAAGAGCTGCCAGGAGACATTGGGGCCGGTACTGGCCGGGGTGGTCAATACCTCCCTGCAGGAGGGCAGAGTGCTGAACTGTCTCAAGGAAGTGGTGGTGCGGCCTCTGCTCAAGAAACCATCACTTGACGCTGACTCCCCTGCCAGCTATCAGCCTGTCTCTAACCTTCCCTTTTTAGGGAAGGTTATTGAACGGGTAGTGGCTCAGCAGCTCCAGGGGCATCTTGACCGCGTCAGTTATCTTGATCCTTCACAGTCTAGCTTCCATCCAGGGCATGGCACTGAGACAGCACTTGTGGCCTTGGTAGATGATATTGGTCCTTTTAGATCTGTCGGCAGCATTCGATACCGTTGACCATGAGATGTTGGTGACGTGCCTGTAGGACAGTGTGGGATGGGCGGGATCATTCTTGAATGATTCCGCTCATTCCTGACCAGGAGAACTCAGCGGGTGGTACTCGGTGATCATTTTTCATCTTACCAAGACCTCCTGTTGTCAGGGGAGTAGAGGTGAGGGAACCTATAACCAGGGGACAACCGTAGAAAAGGTTCAGGGTACCCAAATAGGAAAAACCTCTAAGCCGGTCTCTGTTTTGAGACTGCTCTCGTCCTTATCAGACGGGGAACCCAACTTCAGAGTGCTCGGCTCATCATTGAGGTTACAGAAGCAAGAGAGGGCGAGAAGGAAACTCCAGGAGTAAAAGAGGGAAGAGAAGTTCTGAAGAGCCACAAGAGGGAATATCGGATAGAAGGAGGGAGGCAGGGGACAGAGCAAGAGGGAAGTGAGACATGGAGGGAACCCAAGCTAAAGGGGAATAAGGTAAGGCAGGGCTACGGGGGGGGGGGGAGAGAACGCCTAGCACGGGGGCTGCCAGGAACGGCAAGGCTCTGGGGAGAAAACAAGACCAAGCAGGGTTATAGGGGAACAATGCAATGGGAAGAGTGAAGCCAAACGGGGCAACAAGGAACACAGGACTGCGAGGAAACAATGAACGGCTATAGGGGAGCCAGGTTGTGAAGGAATTTGTACGTGAACACCAGGATTTTGTGAAGGATGTGTTGTGGAAGGGGGAGTCAGTGAAGCGAGGAGAGGCTGCACGTGGTCGAAGCGACGGGCTGAGTGGATGACCCTAGCAGCAGAGTTTTGGGTAGAGATAAGGGGGAACAGGTGAGAGCGGGGGAGGCCAGTAAGGAGGAGGTTACAGTAGTCAAAGCAAGAGAGGACTATGACATGAACAAGGGTTTTGGCAGAGGAGATGGAGAGAAAGGGGTAAATCCAAGCAATGTTGTGGAGGGCGAAGCGACAGAACTTGGCAACAGAACTGATGTAAGGTTTAAAAGAAAGGTAAGTATCAAAGACGAAGCCCAAGCTACAGGCTTGGAGAATGGGGCGGATGGTGACTCCATCAATAGGGATGGACAGGGAAGAGGGAGAGGAAGGGTAGGGAGGAAAGATAAGGAGTTCAGTCTTAGCCATGTTGAGCTTGAGCTGATGTCGGGACATCCAGGCGGAGATGTCAGAGAGACAGTTGATGAGGCGAGCTTGGACTGATGGGAAGAGAGAGGCGGTGGAGAGAGAGAGTTGAGTGTCGTCAGCATAAAGGTGGTATTGGAAGCCGTGGGAGACAATGAGTTTGCCAAGGAACAGGGTGTAGATAGAGAAGTAGTAGCATTTATTCAGTATACATGTTAATGCAAAAAACTAGGGTAAAGAAGCTGAAATTGGTGAAATAACATGCCTGGGTTAGTAGGCTGTATTTGATTTGACTGGTGATAACTGGGTTGGTTTGTGCTGTATGGTTTAGGTATTAGGCTTCTGAGCCGATGTTTTTCTCATTCTATGGAATGTTTGTACTTGCTTAATTTTATTTTGTATGCAATGCATATTTTGTCTTGTCTTGTTTTGTCATGGCCTATGGCCAGTACAATAAAGATTATTATTATTATTATATATATGTTAATTAGGGGGGGGGAAACAACAAAAAAACAGACTATTAATGCAAAGAACCTGTTCCAAGTTCCATTTCCTTAAACAGATGAGAATTCTACTTTGCTGAGTGAATAAATATATTCTGTTTGGTTTGGGTTTGTTTAATTACATGTCTAACATTTTCTTCTGCATAATAAAATGAATTACATCACTTTGTTGAGACAATTTATTCTATCTGAATTATTTTGGGTAAGGACAATTCAAGGGAGTGAATTTCATTTAACAGTAATGAAAGGGAAAATTAGAGGAGAACTGGCCAAAAATGAGGATATCAACAAATATTATACTTGTTTCTTTAAATTGTTTTGCCAGTGAGTTACGCTAAGGCTGAAACTCAATCTCATTTTTTCTCAATTCTCATCAAGAATAAAGCTACTCGGCTTTATTTCAGCAAGAATAGAGAAAAGCCCTGGTTCTCGACCCTTTCTCGAGCGAGATTGTTTTCTCGATTTACTTACCAGAGCCACTGTGCATGTGCAGTTGTCTCACATCCCATCTGTCTCTCCTTTTCTGCAGCCAACACCATGCCAGGGGAAAAAACAAAAAGGTGCATGCGCAAAATGCGCAAAAGGGCAGCCATTTGCGAATGTTCAGTTGTTTTTTTCTTTTTAAGTGAGATTCTCATGAGATTATCGCACTGTTAGTGAGATCTCACTACAGGTACTCGAATCTCATGAGACCCAAATTGGTTCTCTTTTCAGCCTTATTCTCTTCCTGTCCTACATTAGAGCTCTTATTTCAATAATTTGGAATATTATAACGCAAAGCTATGTTGCCGTTTAGGCATCTGACAAGGCCTAACAAGGCCTAATCTAAAGGCCAAACTTATTTATTTATGCTCTAATTTACATTTCAACCCAAATCGTTATAATTAAAAAGTCAATGAAATGATCCTTTTTAAATGAGAGCGGCAGTTCCTTCCCTCCTACCCCTCTTAGATTAGGCTTAACTGTTCTAGAAAATTGGCCTGCTTACACTATATTGATTTAAAAGTCATTAAATAAATAATAAAACTACAATTAAGCTGGGGCAGATATGCAAGTCAGACACACAAACTGGCATAGTCTTTGATTTAACCAATTTAGCTTGTGTCAGTAAATTATTAGCTCAGACTAAGCCTTCTTTAGACTGTAAACTCCCGGGCAGGGACCATATCTATCTTATTCTCTGTAAAGCACCAGGTAAATCGCTGGCGCTATATAAAAGGTAATAATAATAATAATATAAACCAAAGTCTAAACCAGATAAAATACATTACACTAGGGGTGTTCACCAGTTTAACTCTATGAATTTTTAAACGTTATACTTGGAAAATGAACTGGTTAACTACAGTGCCTATGCTACTTACTGTCATTATCTTATCTGTCTCCTCTTCTAACCATTGTGGGGGTTTGTTTTGTTTTTTTAAAGTGGGAAACAACAATATTCCTTGCAGAACAGTTTACCACAGTCATCCTCTTATTTCTGTCTACCATCCTGATGAAATGGATTCACTCAGCTCTTCTTTGCCCCTCCTCCCATCACTGCCTTTCAACTCCCAAGTCACAAGAGCTTTCCAGTTTCAAAAAAATCCTTTCTGGTTAATTCTAGTTCCTGGTAAGTACTGCCAGTACAAAGTTAAACTATTTGAGACAATGGGTGAAAACAGACATGATGCTAACCACCCTTTAACCACCCTTGGTGGTCAATTATGCATGTTTCAGGGCTGCATAGGGCACCAATACAGCCCTGCAACATGCATAAATAACCACCAAGGGTGGTTAAAGGGTGGTTAGCGTCATGTCTGTTTTCACCCAATGTTTAGAACCAAGTTAATTTACTGCATGTCAGAATGAGATTAAATCAGGAATTAGAGAGGGGGAAATAAAGACAAATAATTTTACAATTTCAGGTATTTTCAGACGTTACGAGATCACGCTCAACCACAGACAATACCCTGTGGTGGGGAATGGTCCCGTAACATCTGTTTGAGGCCCGCTGGAGGTTCACCACAGTGAACCTCTGGCGGGAATCAAAATAACCACGCTTTCGGCCCTCGTCCGGGGACCAGGGCCGAAAGCGTGGTTAGTTGAACCACAGCCTGGAATCGGCGGCCGGTAACATCACGGCGCCGATTCCGGGCCATGGCCCAGGCCACGGGTCGGAATCGGATGCAGCAGCCAGATTGGTTGCTGCACCCACCCGTCTCCCGGAGGGTGGGCGGCTGGGGGAGCGGGGCTGTGCGGCCGCATGTTGCACCGCGCAGCCCCGCCTTCCCCCCCGATTCCCCGCCAGGATCGGCCAGCACGTCTGTTGGCCGTGACGGCGGGATTCCGGCGGGGGAATCAAATGGGTGATTCCGTGACGGGATGAAAGCCGCCGCCCCGTCACGTCTGAAAATACCCTTCTTGTGTATTTTTTGTTTGGTTTTCGCTATAGTCACTGAAAAAAAATTGTAAAGATGGGAAAGGATTTATCATTTTTAAAATGTTTGCTTTTCAAAGTTGATCAAACTTTTTTAAAATAAATTTTCAAATAAATTACAAAACTTACTTCAGAAGGCGTCACCCTGTTTCGAAACCCTGATTACGCAAGTCAGACTTGTAGCAAGTCAAAAGCTTATTAATGTAAACATGCCTTGGGTTCTTTGATTCACTGATGGCAATAACTTCACTACAAATTACAACAGTAAAAAGGGAGAAGCATTCAAGTCTTCAGCTTTGATATTTCGGATTTTAAAAAAATTACTGTACTTTTCCAAGAACTGGTTTTATGACTTTTTGGCAAAATCTCTCATATTCCTTAGAATCATATTACTGCAATAAAAATTCAAACCCTTGCCAAAAAATGTGAACCAAGAATTACCCACACTGAAGTGTCACACTGAAAAATTGCACAAAAACATAGCAGTTGGTAGTTCCTTCTTTAAATGCATTTTAAGGAATTTACAAATCCATTTAACATTATCTCCTATCCTGCCTCCCCACACCCATCAGGAAATTAATATGACTATTTGCTATTGTCGTTTAGATGAACATCTAAGGCAGTACTTCAGTGAGATAGTAGCTGTTCATCTATTTTCAGTCATTCAGAAGTAACGATTATATTAAAAGGAAAAACTCCACAGTTTTCATCACAAGTTCTAACAATTAATGCAATGTAAAATTATTTCATTATTAATACATTATTTCTTATAGAAATATCGTGGAGTTTCTCTCACACGCATACATCCCGCAAGCAACGCCCACCAATAAGGCCATCTAGTTTTCAACTGGAATTCTGTTTTCAAGCATGGATCTAAAAATCACAGAATTAGATTCAACTATTCCCATTCAATATGGATATTTTATGTTTGGCAGTTAACCAAATAGTTGGTTAAATACCTCAGTGACACTTTCTAGGCTATTATTTCTGATGCCCACTATCCATCTGCTGTTTAGATCCCAAGGCTTCATCCTTGGCTCTCTTCTCCCTCTACGCTCTATCTCTGGACAAGCTCATTGAATCTCACAGCTTCCAGTATCACCTGTATACTGATGACACTCAACTCCCTCCCCCTCCATCCAGTCTTACATCACCAACTTAGGGGTTAAATTTATGCAATTTTATTATTCTGAATATTCTTGTATTGTATTTATTTATTTTGATATTTGTTTTCATGCGTGTAGTGTGAACTTTCTATTTACCTTGTGCCAGGTAGAACTAAATGTTTTTGATTAGATCGAATTAATGAGTTAGATTTTATTTAGGAGTAGAGTTCTTAAGATGATTACGAAGATTGTTTCTAGTTATTGTATTTCATTATCCAAGAGGGGTTGTTATAACTTCTTCCTTATAACATGGACTGTGCTAATGGCTTTTGGAATCATGTTCTGATTTTTAAGAATAGGTATGATGGTTTTTTACAAATTATTTACTAATTGTTCATCAATTCCAGCTACTATGGTTGAGTTATAATTACTGTGACTATGGAGTTAAATTTATATTGATTCTATCGTTCGCAGAATTGTGAATAGTATCTGCTTATGGTTGTATACTCCCTCTGTTGCTGGTTACGTGATTTTATTTATTTTAGTCATTGTTTAAAGTGTTTGGTCTATGTTTTAGTTTAATATTGTGATGGCTGGATGACTAACAAACTCTATTTGATTTAGTTCCTTTCGTGCTTTCCAGTTTGGGCGATCACTTGTAAGGCTGCTAATCTTAACTGGTCACAAGCCTCTTTCCTTTCCTTAATTACTTCATTTCTGGGGGAAATTCCTAATAGAGCTAAAGAGGGTGTGATTGGAAATGTTACATCCGCTATAAGGTTCATATATTTCCAAAAAGACCGCCATGTAAGTTTTACTTTGGTACAGCCCCACCAGCAGCGAAGTGTCGTGCCTCTTTCCTGGCAGCCCCTCCAACACTTATCAGACATCAGAATTGTTGCTTTATGTACATTTACTGGAGTCACCAGTTTAATCTGGATTTCACTGACTAAAGATTTGGAACTTCTGAACATACTATGCCAAATTTGTTTATGGTGATACTCCCCAAATTTCATTCCCATATCCAGTTCCCATTTGGTGATATGTCCTTGATCCGGTTTGATCATCACCTTTTTAATTGCTTTATACAGTCTAGAGATTAATGCCTTTCTGTTACTGTCCTCAAATAATTCAACTTCTAACAAGAGAGTTTGTCTATTAAAGTGTGGCTTATTGTGGGTATTATTTATGTGGTGTTTAATTTTAAGTATGTGAAAGGGTTAATTTGCCTCTGGATTATTCTTTCAAACTCTTCCTTTGTCATAAATTTATCTTTATCGAAAAGATGTTTCACTAGCACTCTGTTTTTTTCATGGAGCTGATGTGTAAATCTGGTAAGATCATCCTTTTGTTCATCAAATAAACTAGCTAAAGGTATAAGGTGACTTCCCTGCCAAGATTTGCCCTTTATTTTTTATCCTAGATCACGCTCTGCACAGCATAGGAATGATCTAGTCGAGGAGGTAAACGTCCTTCAATTTTATCTATGAAGATATTGTTTTGGTTTGAGAGACCAGAAGCCTCCAGTTCCATAGTGCCCCAGCAAGGTGGACATTGTTTATCGTTCCAAATTTTAATAGCCCTTAAAACTGAAACATGGTAATAAGTTTTAAGTTCTGGCAGGTTTAACCCTCCACCCTCCGTGTCAACGAGGAGGATCTTCTTTCTAACTCTAGGTCTGCTTTTGTTCCTGACAAAGGATATGAGCTTTCTGTTCAGTGTTGCAAAAAAATAATCTTTAATTTGAATGGGGAGGGCAAAGAGCTTGTAAAGAATTTTTGGGAAGAGCATCATTTTAAGCAAATTAATATGGCCTATCCAAGAACAGGTCACGTGCTCCCACTCTTTTATTAGCCATTATTAGTCATGTTTTGCAACACTGGTTTATAAAGTTTGTGGGTGTTTTTTGTGATATTAACCCCTAGATATTTCATTTCAGTTTGCAATATGTCCAAGGGAATGATATCTTTAATCCTGTCCGAGTTTGCATAGGAAATATGAAATATCATGGCCTGGGAATTTTTGGTGTAAATTTTACATCCAGACAGAGAGCCAAAAGTTTCAAAAGTTGGAACCAAATTGGAATGGTCTCTTAAATAAATTAACATGTTATCTGCATAAAGGGATACTTTAGTTTCCATTGCCTGAAAATTGATACCCTTGATGTTTTGGCACATCCTAATAGCAATTGCTAGAGGCTCCAATGCCAGATCAAACAGAAATGGTGACAGAGGGCAATCTTGTCTGGTGCCGTGTTCAAGATTAAGTTGGTCTGAGAAGAATACGTTAACCACAAGTTTTGCAGTTTGTTTTTTATAAATAATTTTAATCCAGTCCAAAAAACTACCAGATAATCCCATATTTTTAAAGGTCAAAAACAAGACAGGGCTCAAGTCTGTCAAAGACCTTTTCGGCATCCAACGAGGTCAGGGCAGCTGGTATTTTTTCTTTTTGTATCTTATTAATTATGTTCACCACGTTTCTGATATTGTTGATGCCAAGTCGACCCAGTATGAAACCAGTTTGGTCTTTGTAGATTAAGTTCTTTATGAGGGGCAATAGTCTGAGTCAGGATTTTAGTAAAAATATTTGCATCTATGTGGAGCAGGGAGATAGGCCTATAATTGCCACAATCTTCTGCATCCTTGTTATGTTTTAAACATAGGTTTATAGTGGCCTCATAGTACATAGAGGGCACACCCTGGTATGTAGTAAAGGAATTAAACGCTCTAGTCAAAATTGGGGATACCAGGTCCGTAAATGTCTGGTATAATTCAGAGATGCAACCATCAGGCCCACCCACCTTATTACATGGGAGATTTTCTTTTTATAGTTTCTTGAGTTTCTTTGGTAGAAATAGGGAGGTTCAGTCCATTCAACTAGTTTTGTGTTATTTTTTGTATTGGGAGGTTATCTAAAAACCAATGGATATCGTCCTCTTCAGGGTGCATGGAGCAATACGTTTTTTTATAAAGATTTTGGCTGTCTCTTTTGTTTGCTTAGCAAAGCTGCCATCCAAGTCTCTTATCTTGGTAATCATAGTTTGGGGGGGGAGTTTTCTTGGCCAGCCAGGCTAAAACCTTGTCACATTTATTCGATTTAGAATAATAGCTTTGTGTATAGTGTATTTTATTAATAGGTTTAAGTTCTAGGGAATCTATAGCTTGCTTGGTTTTCACAATTTGGTCTTTATGATTTAAAGATGGGTTTTGTTTGTTTTGTGATTCTAATTTTTTAAGGTGGTTATAAAGATCAAATATTTTATCTTTTTCTTTTTTCTTTGCAGCTACAAGCGAGATGTATTGAACCCTTTTATAGGCCTTTGCAGACTCCCATACCGTCTGAATATTCATGTCTGTGTTATGTTCATAATTCTTTCAGTTTGTTGTTTATGGTATCTTTAATCCACGAGTTCAATAAATCATTTTTTGAAGCCTCCATGTCCTAATTTTGATGTCTTATGCGTCATCTATAGAGAATTCTAGGACCATAGCATTATGGTCTATAAATGCAAGATGTTTAATAAAACATGATACACAATTTTGCAGGCTATTTTTTTCCACTAAAAAGTGATCAATCATGGAGTAGGAGTTGTGGACTGCCGAATAGCAGTATTCCCACGCAGTAGACTTTAACTCCCTCCAGACATCCTGCAGTGCTTCATTCTGAATGATATTCATGAATTTACGGTGTTCCTTCTCTAATCCTGCATTACGTGCATTTGTCCCTATGTGAGAGGTGAGAGTTAAAGTCCCCCATAAGGACCAGCTGACCCCTAGACTTTTGCCTAAATAACAGTAAGGGTCTGCTGAAAAAATCCACTTGATCTGTTGTATTGGGGGCATAAACATTTATAAAGGTATATTGTCATTTATTTTACTAGAAACTAGGACATATCTGCCTTCCCTATAATTAATAGGTTGTGTCAAGGTAAATTTTATATCCCCTGAAATACCTAAAAGCACACCCGCTCTTTTATAGCCAGAGCCTGCGTAGAAAGTATGTGGGAATTTAGAACATTTAAATCTGTTTTCATCAACCTTTAATAAATGGGTTTCTGGAATTGCAAAATGCTGCACATTATTAATTATTAATTATTATTATTATTATTATTAAGGAATTGTCACACTAGCCTTCTTTTTATGGGGCAGTTGAGCCCCTTTACATTTACACTAACTATCTTTAGATTAACCATGAGGAAGGTTTTAATAATAATTTCTGTTTAGTAGTCTCCAGGTCCCTGCCCTATAACCCTCCTTATCCCTAACCCAAACTGAAACCTTAACACCCTAACAATGAACATAAACAACTACTGGCCGGAAGCTGGGGAGCATGCCAACAGATACGCGTCATCTCAAGCTGTCTCCAGAGCTGACCCAGTCTTTAAAAATTCAATATAATACATGTAACGATGTGGAAAAACATCAAAAATGAATACCTGTAGGTTATAAACCAAACCGTCACCAATGATCTCTTGTAAAACTGTAACTACCTTACAGTGGGATTTTAAAAAAAAAAATTAAACAATTTTTATGGCACAATGACAGATGTCTAATACATTTTGAGCAAGTGGTAAGCTATTTATTCAGCCACTGCAGAACCATGAGAGGACCATGAGGTTATTAAAAATAGCTACTCTAAAAAGAGAGCAGAGCCAGGATTGAAAAACAAACCTGCCAAAGAGCATTTTCAAGGTTATGGTCATCTTTTTTTTCTTTTTTAAATATGTTACGGTCTTCTCTGTAAGTATCCTAAGTTAAGAGCCTACTCTAGTAGACCTGACATTAAAATCATTTCTCTTATAGGTTTAAATTAACATCCTTATAGGGAGAAGACATAAACCTCTCATGAAAAATATACACGCCAAGAGTCATCTCTGTCACTTGTTAATAGTCTTATAAAAGCAGGATTTGTTAAGGATCTCTCGGTAAGTATCCTAACAGCCTACTATGGTAGACTAAACATTGAAATAATTTCTGCCATTTGTTTAAATTAACAACCTTATGGGAAGAGGACATTGATCATCTCTGCAATTCGAGAAAAACCACCCCCTAAGAGGGGAGGAACAGATTAAGGCCATTTCTGCAATTAGCCTAAATGAACAAACTTCTAGGTTTTAGTGAAAGTTAAAGTCATCTCTGCAATTTGTTTAAAATAACACCATTGTATGTAGAAAGAATCTATTCAAGTCATCTCTGCAAATAGTATAAAATAATAACCTTCAGATAAGAATATAAGCTTCTCCCCAGGGTGTAGAAATCAGCAATCCCATAAAATACGAGTTTGCAGGTGAAGAGCTCAATTCAGGTCCCCACTCAAGAATATAAATCAAGTTAGAATTAAACCTAAGTTGTTACTCTGAACTCCCTTTGCATTTTTTTTTAAAGATCAAATGTTGTTCAACAACCTAATATTATAGAGATAAGGAATAAGAGGGACAAAAAGATAAATAAGTCTCTCTGTGAGCAGGGTATAATAGGAATCTTCTAGAGTAAGCGGTTTGTGGAGAGAAAAATCAGCTCAGTTCTCTATTCAAAGTGCTTACAACCAAGATTCTCACAGACTGAGGCAAAGCTAGTGTTTTGTAACCCTTTTGTAACCCTCTGAGTGCATATAGGTAACCTGTTAGTTTGCTCTATAACAGGAGGTAAGTCTCTTATATTTTTAAACCAAATTAAATTTAGAACTAAACAGGTAATCTGAGCTCATTTTGCATTTTATTGAGGGCAAGTATTGTTTAACAACCCAATACCATAAGGATGAGGGGATAAGAGGGGCAAGAAGCAAAAATAAGCTTCTCTGTTAACAGTACATAACAATCCGGTAGAGTCACAATTTTTGTAAAGGGATAAATCAGTTCAGTTCCCTACTCAAATATGCTCGCAATTGAAACTCTCAGTTTGAAGCGAAGCTAGTGTTCTGTGTCCCTTTGGCATCCCTCAGAGTGCGAACGTTGTTCAGCAAATCCGGAGTATAAACATCAGAGTAACCTGTAAGAGAGAGAACTAACAGGAAAATCGGATCCAGTAAAGGGTTTCCAAACTGTGCCAAATCAAGCCAGTTCACCCCACAGTAAATTGCAGAAGGAAAGGTAGTATTGGAGCTTGAGGAGGAGCATTGAAGCCATGTGTCTTTCAATGTAATGGAGCAGTTCAATCTCTTCTGTACAGATGTGTTCTTCCTCTCTATGCCAGAAGGAGAATTTAGCAGGGAACTTGATCATGCACTTGATCTTGTTCTTGTAAAATAATGTATGATATTTATGCCACTGCATTCTTTTCTCCCATGTTTCAAAAGCGGTATCAGGCAGGAAACGAATCCTGGCAGGTTAGGCAGTCTTTCTTTCGCGCTTTGCGGAGGACAGACTCTTTGTCTTGAAATTTAAGAAAGCACACAATTATGGGCCTGAGCTTTTCATTTCACTTAAGCTTGGGGTTTAACGTGGGGTGTGCCCGCTCTATCTCACTTTCTCCCAAGCACGTGCACTCTTGAAAGACCAATTGCAGGAGGGATTTAATAAAGGGGATCATGCTGCTTTTTTCAGCTCCTTCTGGCACACCTATAATTCTCAGGTTGTTTCTATGGCCCCTGTTTTCAAGGTCCTCCATCTTATCTTTTAGATCACAGACAATTTTTTCAAGGGTATGGAGCCGAGCTTCCCTCCCCTCTATTGCCTCCATCTTGCTTTCTTCAGCGTCCACCCACTCTTTTTTTAATTTTATTTTTTATATAAACAAACGCAGGGCATCTAAAAAAACACATCAAATATAACCTGTAACAGTATGAAGATAATCTCTTAACTCATTACAAAACCACTTCTTGACCTGCTCCAGGTTTCTATTTATTTCCCTCATGGTGGCACCATGAGTGTTCAGGAATTCCCTGAATTGTTTTCTATCACTGCGGGCTACCCTTAGTTCAGCTTTGAAGTCCACTATTATTACTGCAAGCTGATCCTGAGAGTAAGTTCCCACTCTGTTTTCAGTGCCATTCATCATTTTGTCCACGAGGGTAACTGCAGCTACTCTAAGCCTGCCCAGTCCCTCGTCTGTCTTAGAACCACTCATGGTCACTTTTTTCCCCCACCTAAGGAGTCAGCAAGATCTTCTTACCTGAGAACTCATTAGCAGAGCGCCGGTATGAAGCAGGTGTTCGTGTTTTACAGGCATTGGTTCTGGGCCATGCCAGAACTCTAGCTCTGCGCGCCTAGCCCCTGGTGTATGCCTGCTGGCACCACCACCACCACCCCCGGGGAGCATTTTGTACCCGCAGAAGTGTATAAGGAAAATATGGAATGGTAGACTCCTGTCCTGACAAAATTGTTTATCTTTATAAATAATACAGGTTTATTCCCGACGGGCTAGTCATTGAATGCGATAGTCCCTCCTTTGTCTTTCCTGGATTGTAAGCCCCTCAGGTAGGGACCTATCCCTAATTAGGATTGCATAGCGCCAGGTACATTGTTGAAGCTATATAAATAATAATAATACATTTTTTATTATTATAGCACACACACCCTGCCTACATAGCACTCAAAGTGCTTTGCATTTACATGAAAGCACAATATAAGCAATTTAAAACAATTAAAAGAATATTTTAAAAATCGTAAGCTAGGGCAAGGAAAAAGGGAGGTCAAAATACATTAAGGGGACCAGCAGTGGATCCTAAAAGCACCTAGAAAACAAATACATTTTCAGGTGCTTTTTAAAAGGTATGGATGGAGCAACCGAGACGAACATCCAGGGGGAGCGAGTTCCACACCGAGAGGCCTGCCACAGCAAAAGCCCGATTGCCCACCAACTTAAGATGCAATGGCGGAACCTCCCAACAGCGGGCAGTTCCTGACAGCAGACACCTATCAGTGTGAGGCTCCAGAAGTTGGTCTTGAATATAGCCAGTGCCTAAACCGTTCAGGGTCCTGAAAACCAGCAGTGCAATCTTAAACTGAATGGATGATGGATCACATCCAGCTATGATTAGAATACTGTTTCTACTGTCACAGATGGCTCAAATTATTAGCCTATCCCACCTTCTAGTTTTCTTCCTTATCTGGGATAGGTTCCATGCACTGTTACTAATGACTAAGCACCCAGCATAACTTTCCAAACAATGAGGAGAAGTTGAGATAATACTAGTCAGAATCTACAACAGTGGTTGTAGAAGCTGTCTCTCTTCATCTTAGTAATAACGGCATGTTTAAGGATTCTAAGAGATCTCTGAATCAAAAGTCTACTGAAGCTACAATTCTACAAACACTTTTGCATGCTTAACTTACTGCCTTTCATCTATCTACTTACAGGAACATCACAGAAGAAGCTGGTTCAACTTTTCACCCAAAGCAACAACACCTTTACCGCTTGTCATCAAATGCAATCTCAGATGTTCAAAGAAGAGAGAGTGGTGAAAAATTGGGATTTGCAAGAGGCATAAGCGGAAGAGCACAATGAGGACGAATCATCAGACAGTTAAAGCAATAACAGTGTGAATGTACAGACAATTTAACACTGGGATAAGCTACATCATCTTTTGGAAAACATACTCTTCCTCCAAAAATAACTTTATTGGCACATCCCAAAAGCCTATTGTTGACCCTTAATCAAACAGAAACACCATCACATTACTGGATTTCTTCCAACATTCAAAAGATGAAGGATGAAAAACAAGAGGACAGATTCTCTTCCTACTTTGTTTACAACTTACATGTCAAGTTTAACATTTCATAATTGGCTATTTTATAAAGTAGGCACTTTCACCTCTATTAAACTAAGAAAATAAGGCAAGTTTCTCTTTCCTTAAATATTAAGACAATGTTTCTTGTTGAAGAATACTTAAAGCTATACATGGTTTTATCTCTTTTCTAAAAATAAACCCTACATCCATCAGTGCAAAAGAAAAGTCAACCTTGGGACCATCCCACCTTAAACGTATTCTTAATTGTGCTCCTGAAATTTGCTGATGATACCAACTTGGAAGGAACTGCCAATACAGAAGAGGATCAAAAAATCATACGGGATAAACTGGATGACCTCATGGATTGGAGTGTTAGATATGGGATGAAACTTAATAGTGCTCATAGTGCAAGGTTATGCATTTGCAGATTGATAACCATTTTAGTTACCAGCTAGGAACTCCTCATCAGTTGGAAACAACAGAAGGGGAGAGGGCCTTGGAGACTTTGGTTGACCATTAAATGGCTACAAGCTGTTAGTGGGCTCGATCTAATGCCCCATGGATTGTATGCACACATGCATGTGCGCAGCCGATGCGCATTGTGGACACATTGTGCCCTGTGGAAACCATGCACATGTGTGCATGCGGTCCATAAGACATTGGATTGTGGTCAATATGTTGTAGCTGCAAAAAAGGCAAATGCTATCTTGAGATGTATTCAGTGTAGTAAACCCAGTTGAGAAGTATTGTTTTCTCTGTATAAGGCTCTGGTAAGACTGCATCTGGAATACTGTGTTCAGTTTTGGTCACCAATGTTCAAAAAGGAATGAACTTAAACTGGAACAAGTGCAACAAAGAGCTACCAGGATGATCAGAATGGAGAACCTATCTTATGAGATGAAGCTAATAGAGCTTGGCTTATTTAGCGTAATGAAAAGAAGGCTGAGAGGAGTTGCAATCCTATTGTACAAATATCAGGAGAGTTAATACAATGGAAGAGGAAGATTTGTTCAAATCAAAAGGTGAGTGTGGATACAAGAACTGATACAAACTGGCTATAAATAAAATTAGGCTGGAAATTTTAACCGTCAAAGTAGTGAACTACTAGAATAAGCGACCAAGGGCAATTGTAGGAGCAAAGAATCTGAATAGTTTTAAAATAAAGTTGGATAAGTTTATGACACATAACTTGTGAGTTTTCTATTTGATGCTACAGGAGGAAATCTCCTCTCCCCCAACCCCACCTCAGAAATACATTTTGATGTTGTTTTTTTCCCCTTTCTTCCTGAAGCATCGAAGTTGTCCACAACTCAAGGTGGGAGGGTGGGGAATTTCGATGCCTGGTTCTATAATTATATGCCAGATGCCTGGTTGGTGGGACCTGCACGCATGCTGCGAGTCTAACTCAGAGGTAGGCAAATATCTGCTTGAAACCACCTGTACGGAGGATCTTGCCAGAAGTGGCTGCCTACAGGTGTTTCAATGAATGTAAACAGACAGACAGCAGCTCCACTTTTGCCCGCGCCAGTTCATTTCACCCCCATGTTGACCTGTCTATCTGAAGAGGAACCGCCAGATATGCAAAGCAGAGCAGGCTGTGGTTGCTCTGGGGCAGTCCCACAGGCAGTGCTCTGGAAGATCCTGGAGCACATCTCACCAATGGAGCTGGCCACACCTGCAGCAAACACAGAACCCTGTCCATCTAAACGGGCTTGTGAGCCCGAGCTAAACATGGTCCTACCCAGATCATAGATGCCAGCAGACCAAATGGCCAGAGCAGCTGCTGCTGCATCCATTGCCATGATTACCAGACCAAGCCGCGGGGTCGGAGCACGGGGTTGGCTCACCTGTCTGTATATTCCCGAGCCAGGCTTTTCCCAGGGCAGGGGGAAGGGGTGTTTGCTACCTGCATGTTCAGTTCACCTGCACCAGGCTGTCTGAGTAAAGGCTGGCAAACCCGTGAGTGCACGCAGCTCCGGGGCTCCAGCCCGCTCCCTGTCCATCTGAAAACACACAATGTGGTTCCCTTGGGTGCAAGAAAAATGAAGTAGTCATTTCCATTACTGCCAGATCCTTCTGAGGGCCATAGGACCAGGGGAATGTGTCCTGAGCCCTGTCCCCAAGATCAGGGGAAGCCATGCTGCACTGGCTCTGGTCTGGGAAGCCACTATTCTGCAGCCAGTCAGCACCTTGCCCTTGGTGTACCAAGTTCTGCACTGGAAGATGGTTGCAAAAGTGAAACCACAGAAAAGTATGTTCAGTTCCAGAAGGACTTGCAGTCTCTTTAGGAAGAGCTGGATCATCATACTAGGAGTGTACAACTCTTTTTAAAGTGAGAGAGAGCTGATCCATTATTTTTGGGCTCCCCAGTTCAATTAATGTTTACTGCCCTTCATTTATGCAACTCAAACTCATGGTTTTTTCACATGAAGGATTCCATTTTCAAAAGTACTTTAGACAATAATATGAAACGGTATTTTAAATACTTACTGTATTCCAACTTATAAAAGTTCATCAAAATTTACTAAAATTTGGGGACAACATATACGTCAACAAAAGTGTTTTGTGGTTCTTGACAATACGAAAATTTTGGTACACAGCTCTTGGGCTTGGGAGCTTTGTCGACCCCTGATCTAACTGATCACCATATTTGGGGATGGGATGTAATTTTCTCTCAGGGCAGATTGGCAGTCGACTCTGGGTATTTTCAGACTTAACAAGATCTCGCTCAACCACAGTCTCAGACAATCCCCTGTGGTGGGGAATGGTCCCATAACATCTGTTTGATGCCCGCCAGAGGTTCACTACAGTGAACCTCCGGCGGGAATCAAAACAACCACGAGGATGGTTCAGGGACCATCTCCGAAAGCATGGTCAAAGTGATCCCGTCGGAGGTGAACACCCGACGGGAATCACTTTTTGCCCCCAACAGATGTGAAGTTACCACGCTCAACCACGACGGGATTCACCATGGTTGAACGTGGTAACATCTCATCTGACCTCTGACCACAGCCCGGAATCAGCGGCCATGCTCGCCGCCGATTCCAGGCCATGGTCAATACCCTCGCCGTCTCCCAGAGGGTGGGCGGCCTCGGGAGCGTGGGGTGGGGTGGGGTTGTGTGGCCGCATATTGCGCCGCGTAGCCCCACACACACACACACACCTCAGATTTCCCGCCGGGATCGGCCAGCACATCTGCTGGCCATGACAGTTCGATTCCGGCGGGGAATCAAAAGGGTGATTCCATGACGGGGCTAAAGCCTCTGAGGGTTTTTTGCCTTGTTATGGGTGTGGGTCACTTGTTTGAGACATCTGGATCTTTCATTTTAAAAAATTGTTCCCTGTTGTTTTGAACATCAGTGTGATCTGGTGGGACACGGTTTCTGCTTCTGGGAGATTTTTTTTAATAACCTGTTTCTCATTGGATAGATATTTTTGTGGGGGTAGTTTGGGTATGGTGAAATCTGCATTTGGTGCAGAGAGCTGGACTAGATGGTCTTCGAGGTTCCTTTTGGTTGTTTCAGTCTAATAGAATTATTCTTTTAATCAGCATTATTATTATTTATTATTAATAATAGCAACCAAGGCGCAAAATTTCTGGTCACCAGGTCACCATCGGCGACCAGAAAATGAGGGCTGGCAACCTGTTCTTAATGCGACTGGATTTTATTTATTTTTTTGTTGTGGCTAGTTTGTGGTTTTTTTGCTTCCCTTTTAATCCGCGTGATGCCGTCTTTTGGCCGAGAGGAGGGAGAGCGTAGCGGAGCACCGCCCCCACTGCTGACGCATGCGTTTGGTGACGGAGGTGGAGCGAGGCAGCGAGCGGAGCTGAAGGAGGATCAAGAGGCTGGAGGGCGGTGGTGAAGGTTAGAGGCTGGGGGTGGAGAAGGGAGGGGGCTGCTGCTGCTGCTTTCTTCTGGGTAGGAAGGGGAAACCTTCTCCTGGTGCAAGGGTGGGGCACGCCCACCGCGGGACAAAGCCACTGCGGCTCTGCATGTGGTTTTTTGGGAGGGTGGATTGACAGGGCTCAGGAGGGAACCTTCTCCTGGAGCGGGGAGGGGGCAGCTGTGGCTCGCTGCCTGTTTCTTATTGGGGGGGACAGGGCTCATGAGGGAAGGGAACCAAGAAAGGAAACAGATCCTTGCCCTTTCTTTTAGCCAGTTTCTAGATGAGCTGAGAGGACTTGTCTTGCCGATAATGTACATGGCTTAACAATAACCTGTTAAAAAAAAAAAAAAAAGACCTTTTGCAACTGACTGAAAAATTTCCAGTTACAACTTACAAGTGTCTGTTGCTGTTCCTTCCATCTTTTGTGGCGACCAAGAAAAATGTTTGGCTACTAGACTTGGATCTGAAATTTCATGCCCTGATAGCAACTATTATTTATGTAGTGCTAGCAATGTTCAGTGGATGGACACACAGGGAGGTACAGGGATATGAGGCTGAGAGGTTTTCAGTGCACATGCTTAGCTTAGTTACAGGGAAGGAAGCAAATCTTTAATAAAGGTTTCATTAGCAGTATTTAAAACTACTTCCCCAAGATGCATCTGACTTTCTAGCAACTCTCGCCATATTTAAGTAGACTTTCTGTACAGTTTCCTATCAGATCTACTCATTCTTCAGTAAGTATCCTAAAATGCCAGTATACTTCTTTTAGTCTCAACCATTGGTATGAATAAGACTAATAGACTTGTAGATACGAAATCTACAATCAACAGATATTTTCTGTTTGGGGGCAGTGGTCTACTCATGCAAAGCTCATTGCAGGTCAGGATCTAACTTTAAACAGAAGAATTGAGTGGTTTAGAGAACTGAAAATGGGATAATTTCACTACTAAAGAAGAACCTTCTCTGCCCCACCCTCCATTCCCAGCCTTATTGGGGACCTGGGGGGGGGGGGGGGGGNGTAATATAGTGTGTTTGAAAGTTGCTGATGACATAAGACATGTATGAAATAAAGAATCTGGATAAGAAAGGTTTGAGCGAGGGAGATCCCAACATACCTGACTTATACGAATTTCAAATGGGTTTGACAAGCCATGGTTAACTGTTAACATCTCATGAATAGTGGATGGCCTAACTAGCGTGCTACGTACTTTAGACAAACCTTAGCAAAAACACCAACATACCTGGCAAGCTGATCCAGTTTTAGATCCAAGAAAGTTGAGGCTCCATGCAAAATGGTGATGCGTCCCACTCCCCTTCTAAATGAGCATCTAATTACCAAATCAGTCCTAAAGGCTATCTTTCCAAACAAGGTTCTAGCATACTGATGCATGGATGAAACTTGAGGGAAAGTGCATGGATATTACCCGAGTGGAAAATAAATCTTCTCCTTCTAGCACAGGGATGGGGAACCTTAGTCCCAGGGGGTCAAATGCAGTCAACGGCTAGTTTTTATTCAGTCCCTTTCCAGTTCCTAATTCTGGTCCCTGGATCCAGTTCCTACTCCCAAGCACTGAAAAACTTTGCCCAGGGTAAGGGAGCAGAAATGAGGGCATACGCTCAAGAACAGGGGACAGATTCATGACACAGATCCATGATCTGGACCCTCCTCTTCCTGAGTGCATGCCTGCCCCCAACTTCGACGCAGCCTTCAGAACTTGTACTCATTTTCAAAATGTCCTCTGGGAAGGAAAGGGTTCCCCAACTCTGGGTGTTTTCTGACAAGCGCATTACCAACCCAGTATTCACTGGTTAACCATTGGGGTTTTCACACAAGTATGATGGGTACTGGGTGGGGAGGCACTTGTCTAAAGACACCCTCTGTTCTAGTACTTTCAATTTTTGTAACTCATAAGTAGTAAGTTAGTGTAAGGATGAAAACTACCACAGGAAAGCAAAATCATATTGCTGATTATAATATTCTGGATTGTCAATTAGCACAATTATTGATCTGTGAAAACTGACGAATGAATATTACAATGAATAATATTAGTGAAAAGCCAAATAATAGAATCATATAAATCCTCTAAGGAAATTGGAGCAAGAACTTTGAATGAAGTGTAGTTAAAACATGTTCTATGTATGCTTCATGACTGAACCTGCCTATCACATAAATAATATTTGACTATCAATAATATTCACACCCCATTAAATTTGCAAAATATTTCTCATTTCTTTAGGAGCATGAAATATTATTATATTATTATTATAAGCATTTACATAGCGCCAGCGATGTACCTGGCGCTTTACAAAAAAACAAGGTAGACACGGTTCCTGCCCGAGAGCTTACAATCTAGAGACAGGGGGAGGGGAGACAGGGAAGGGGGAACAGAGGGAGAGACAAGGGGCGAGAACTCAGGTACACGTTCTTGGCTCTCTAGGATTCTTTCATTTATAGTTTATTGTGAACTGAACTAGCAGTGTACCTGGCTTATTTCAAGAATAGGATAGTCATTTATGAAAATTTCAATTGGTTGCATTGTAGCACCTATGTTAGATTCTAACTGCCATAAGCTTTCACATATAGAACAGTACATCTTATTTTTATCAGATAAAAAGATTAGTCATGTAATACTCCTGTACATATGATCAACTCATCATCCCATTAGAATCCTCAGTAGCTGTAGCAGAATTTTCATTTTCAAGATACATGAGCTTTTGTCAGTGACATCTCTTCTATAATGTGGATTTTCAACATGATATAAAAAATAATGGATATATCATTCAACTCAGAGAGCACTGAGAACAGCAACCTGTCACTGAATTTAAAATTTGTGACAATCTATTTGAAGTGCCTTGCACTAAGACCTGTACTTTGTTTTATAAGCCAAATAATTTTAAACGGGCTACAGATGATATGAATAATCTTGTATTTCCCTATTATGCAACAAAACATACAAAATTCTGTTTCTAATTCACTGTGTGAATATTACCCCCCAACTAGTTACAGAATTCATTTTGTACTAAAATTTATCTTTCCACCCATCCCTTATAACATTAATGCGTAATTTTTGTTTTCACTAAACTTTTTTTTTTTTTTTTTTTTTTTTAAAAGGTAAACTAGCTTGATACGAGCACCTTCTTAGAGCGGTAGACAACTTTGTCACTAGGGGCACAAATCCTAAGCAAAGAAACTCAGTAGAGCTTTTGAGTGCATTTTAGGACTATACATAAGTGTTTTCCCATTACGATATTAAATACTACACAAGTAAACGTGTGTAGTTTCTACTGCAAGATGAATGTTACTTTCACCATTCAACCATAGAAAACAGTATTTTTAAAAAAGGTCATCTTAATTGATTCAGGCATTTACATGTAAAACTGGCTTCACTGTAAATCTCAGAAAATCCAATTTAAAGAACTATTTTCAAATATTTGCTTTCCAGATAAAAGGTCACATTGGCATCCAGCTAAAAGGGATGCAAAAAAGTGAAGAAATGAGAATTTTAACTTGCAGAGAGTATTATATAACTTAGGAGTTTGATGTTGCCTCTCTAAATATGAACAATACTCTATATAACAATACAGGCCTCAAAGTAATTTGAGAATCAGACCGACAGCATAAACAAAGCTCCAAAAGAGAGGCAGGTTTATGATGGTGTAGTCAAGTAATAATGAAGGGAAACAGAACGGTTCCATACCATGTCTCAAAACTTTTAAAAGGTGAAACAACAAATGCTGAATAGATAAACCATAGCAAACTTGGTTCACAGACCCCTCCCCTCACCACACAGATTATACAGTTATTTTAGCCTTGGTGCAATGTTCTATCAAAACTATGAAGTGAGAGGATGAAATCCTGACTCCATTCAATTTAATACCAAGGGACCCAAAGGACCCTTCAGGGAAGGTCAGGATTAGTGAGCTAGGGTATTCCAAAACAAACCATGAAAGACTGCTATAGGCAAACTGCTACAATTAAGTTGTACAATGTAAGCAAAAAGTACTGCATCACATTTTAAAAATAAACTTCTGAAAATCAACTAAGCAACAAAAAGTTTAATCAAAGAGGGTATTTTACTATTTTTAAAAAACACTGTTTTGCAAAATCCACTCCCACTTCAACGAGGTGGCTAACTTTTACATTGTCTTTGCTTGCTAACTCATCATCCCACACTAGAGACTAGCATTGTGCCAAACATACCACTTCAACATGACAACGCACAGAACAATCAAGCTCAGAACAGCAAAGAAAGTGAAAGCAGCATTTGTTCAGCAGGTTATTTTGCACAGCCAACTGTAATGCTATTGCCTGCCATTTATTGTTCGCTTATGTTGAAGGATTATTAAGAATTAAGCTGCATTTGGTGATTTTTTTTAGAAGGGGAATTTAGATGCCAAGTGGCTGACACTTGATATTTGAAGACTATTGGTCGACTCCGACCCTTCATGTACAAGCAACTCATTTGACTGCAAGGATCTCTGATGTGGAAATGCAGAAATGTGATTCAATTGCAGTTTTTGTCTCAGTTAAATGTTGTTGGCAATCTAAGAGAAATGAATACGCGAACAGAAGCTCTCACATATTGTGGTACACAACAGTACACATTTTTAAAGATTTCTTTTTACATGCCTGATTTAGTTCTAGGTGGTAGATGAAGGTGTGTGTCTTCTGACAGTTTCTCTCAGTGCACAATGATTTTTACACACACACACACACACACACACAAAACCAGAAGTGAACTCTTCCTCCGACTATAAAATAACTGTATATTTATCACTAAGCAATTAAAAAAGAAAGCTTGGGTAAAGTTGAATAGTGAGGTTCCAATAAAGTTATTCATAACTATGTAGAGGATGGCAAAGAAAGAAATAGGGGTAAAGGATGCAAATATACTTCCTATGGAGTGTCCAGAGAATAAGAGGCAACTAGAATGCCAACTGAAACTAATGAAGATGGGATGGAATGACAGCAGACTTCAGTGAGTCTTTGGAGAGATTAATATTGGCAGTGTTAACGACAAGGGGAAACACAGAAGTCACGGTGAGCCCCCCCAAAATCTCAATAAGATCAGAGGAATGCTGATAGGGAACAATAAAGAGGCCTGGAGCATGGTTGTAGCTTTGGACTAAAATTTGTGGGAAGTTCTGACCTACATAAACCCTGTCCCTATATCCTTAGAATTATGAGCGGGGAGAAATTCGTGAGGATGCCCCACTATAATTACTCTCCCATGTAGTGAAGTGACATCCAGAGCCTGAGAGGGAGGAGGAAGACGATATTACCCATTTCTCATTTTGCCTTACTTGTAAAGACCAAGAGTGGAGGAAGGGATACAAGATGAATGACAATAAGGTAAGTGGATCAGGTAAAATTACAAGAGAGAAGCTTTGAAGAACAGGTGGGATGACAAATAGGGCACAAGGAGAAGAGGAGTGGATGTTGCTCACAGAGCAGGAGGGGCTGCTGCTTGCTGGGGATCAGTACAGATCACTCTCTTTCTGTGCAGGTGGTCTGTAGGGAGAGCAGGAGCGCTCTGCCCACAATAACCCTGGCGATAAAGCAGATTGGTGGATGCTGCCACAATCCGGATACCATTAGTAAAACTTCCCTATGGGCGTTTTCTGACAAGATACTCCCCACCCACTATACATGTTACAGGGCACCCACTGGGCAACTGTGCAGCCCTGCAACATGTATAGTGGGTGGGAGGTGGGTGGATGGGTAGTGCATGGAGCGTTTTGCTCGCCACACCCATAGGAAGGGCATAGTGTGAAAGCACCTAACAGCTTCCCCAAAGTGCACTCTTGCTGAATTCCACCTCTTCCCCTTCATTTCCTAGGTTTCATTCTCCATTGTATCTTCTTGTGATTCCACATGCATCCATAGCGCCCTACTGTCATTCTACCCACGCCACTTAGAACGCCACTCTTCCTTTTCCTCGCCCCACCTGCTATTGGTCATTCCATTCCCCCCATTCACCTTGTCATTCAACCGGCCCCACTCTGTAGCCTATAGCCATTCCTTCCACCTGCATAGCACCTTGCCATTGCTCCCATTGCCCCCTACTTGCCATTCTAGTACCTACTGCAACCCTAACCAATTGTTCCCTATGGACAGTCCTCCTGGGCCCTTGTGAGCTCTATAGAACTCATTGCAGGTCCTATGCATTTCCTCTTGGCCCCAGTGCTACGCAGGCATTTCTCTAGAAGCGGATTGTCATCCCCATCATCATCAACTGGCATTCCAGTCACCTCCATTACTCTCTGTGGGCATTCCCTTGTCGTGAATAGGGTTCATACAAGATTGTCTCTAAGACATACTTTCTGGATTAACTCCCCTTGTTAAGGACAATTCCGCAGCTTAAACTGTATGATACTGCTAAGCCAAAGGTTATATCCATCCCAAAGCACAATTTCTAGATTTAAAGAGACATATACAGCATTTCTATAGGCAAAAAGTCTCTCGCCTTACCTTGGGCCAGTGCTTGCAACATGTGGAGCTGAAGCAACACAAACGCCCACCATCCCCGACAGAAGAAGAAACAGAAGTTTAACTTTATCATCATTCGCTCTTGCCAGCTAGTCCTTCGTGCAATCATTTCTCCATTCACTTTTCTTCCTGCCACTATTTCCTCACGGATCCCCATCCGATCCGACGACTGCTTGGAAGGTTTGCCAGCGCTTTGGTCCTTGCTCCCTCCGTACTCCGAAGCCAGGCTCTCTTTGGTGGACTGGCGACTTCTTCGCCCATTGCATGCGGCGCCCTGAAGTTTTGGGGGAGCAGAAACCCCCGAGTTGTAGGAGCCCCCGAGGACTCTCTGATTTGGGCTCCCTTTGCACGCCAGCCGAAGGCGGCATTCCGTGTGCATGCCTGTATTATTATAATCGCCACCGAAATGAATGCATCTTGTGGAGGTCCTGATTGCACCAAAACAACCAGTCAAAAATGTGAAACACATGGTTCCCTGCACTGTCAAAGCCAATGCCTTCCACACAGAGAAGAGTAAGTTTATTGGCGTCAGTATTTCAATAAATCTGGGTCCTTCATCACATCCCTAGCAAAACCACACAGCAAACGAGGGAGCGATTGATCCATCCTAGAGAGCCACTAACAGACAATCCAGAGAGCACCTTTCATACCGCAAGGATGACGGAAACTATTCCCCCCTTGTGATTTTTATGAAGCATGGTTAGTTTTCCGCTGACGTCCCGTTCCCTCATAAATCCCCGCTACGGAAGCTTTAAATTCTTGTATCAAAAAAGAAATTAAAACCTTTTTTTAATAAAAAAAAAATAGAAGATATTCCATTGCCCTCCTTTGTATTAAGGATTTATTTCACACCAATTTAAGATCAGCCATGCAGACAGGGGAGTCTCCCAATCTCCCCCTAGAACTCCACACAGCTGGAGTTAATCCGATTTCCCTTGGGATACCAATCTCGGATCAGGAGAAGGGTCTGAAGGGTCCTCCACCAGGTAAACGGGGCCGCCACTCCGGCTAGACTGGCAGCCAGTGACAGGCCAGCAGGGGTGTCTCTTGAACTCGCACACTCCGGTGGAGGTGGGGAAAAGCGGATCAGTTAATCAGATTTCCCTCCTAAGAAGAAGGCGCGGTCTGCTCTTTGCAGGGGGAAACCACCACCAAAGCCCACCTCCAGCAAGGCACGCCGCGGGCTCCTGGGGAAGCAGCGAGGAAACAAACCCCCCCAACTGCAGGGTTTGTACGAGGAGACTCGAGCCGAGGAAGCTGCAACAAGGTGAAATCCGATCAGCTGGACTCCTGCGTGTCTCGTTTGCAGCCCAGGGATCCTGCTCTTGCCTGCGCGTCTCTCTCGCTCGCGGAGGCTGTAAACACAAGCGGGGAAAGCGCGATCACAGCAGCAGCAGCAGCAGCTGAATAAGAAAAAGTGCTGAAGACTGAACAACGGCTGGGGATCGCCCCTCCCCCTTACACAAAAGTTTTCTTGGGGGATTTGTGGGTTTTTTCCCTTCCTGTTCTCAGTTTCTCCCCCCCCCCTTTATGGTTTGTAAGAACGAATCAAGAGAAATCACATCAGTAGGAATCAATAAAGTCACCAGGGGGAGGGCGAGCCTTGCAAGCGCCCCTTTTACTTGGGCAGCCTAAACTTTCCCTAATTCCGCTTCATCTCACCCCCCTGCAGGGCTTGACCCAAGTAGGCGGAAAGGGGGGGGGGGAGCCCCGTCCCACTCTTCTGAGTGCCCCCTCCCCATTTTCTAGTTTTTAAAAATACTCCCCCCCCAAAAAAAAGCAAATCCTTACACACCCAGGTGCACTTCATTCAAAAAAAACCCACCTCCCACAGGGTTCAGACTCCCCTCCCAACCCCGCTCCTCTCTTCCCCGTTTCATACACACGCGTTACCCTCCCCCCATCCTGACCCACACCTACATAGGGGCTGTGTGATGCATGTGGGGAAACAGCCCTTAAACCGCCAAGAAAAGGGGGGGGGGGGAGACTGTCAGAGAGGCGGGCG
>QEPC01010859.1:9617221-9658957 GCA_003113815.1 Sphenodon punctatus | reverse complement strand
GGGCCTAATTTGCATAATTAGGCACCACCTAATTATGCAAATGTATACATTTACATAAAACTTACTCCCTCTGGACAGGAAGGATTCCCATTCTCCACCTCTCCGAGCAACCATGGAGAAGCATGGCCTCCTAATGCTTCCCCCCCTCCCCAGCCGAGTGTCTACCACCACTCCCTAGGAGTGGTTCCACTGCAGGGGTAGCCAAGCAGGCAGTGACGCAGGCACAGAGAGACTGACTGCGTCCACTCCCTTACTGGAGGATGATGTGTATTTAACATTAAGCTCCTCCTATTAATTACAAAGTGCATGATATACAATATACTCCAATTCCTCTCCCTCCTCTACACACTTTCCCTCTCTCATATACCCAACAGGTGAACAATTGTTACCAGGAATTTTGTGCCCCTAGGCCCTTCTCACGCTGCTGCCCCCAAGCCAAGTCAAGCCCTGCCCCCACACTGTATGTTCATGGGTGGGGGAGCCCCGTGTGAATGGCACGCACACCTGCAGTGAGTGGGGGTGCATACGAACACCTGCCTAACATGCATCCCCACTCACCGACCACTCGTCCCCATGCACAGAGCAACTGAGGAAAACGGCAGTTGTTCCGTGGGTGCGGATGAGTGGGGACACGTATGCACACCCCACCCATGCACTGGCGCACCCACGGACCCATCCACCCAGGAGAGCCATGTAAAAAGGGCCTGTGAGAAGCCACTCAAAGAAGAACAGAAGGTTTCTGCCTTGTAAAGAAGGTTCTTCGAGATGGGTCCTAAAATTCTCACCAGCGCCACATGGAAATTTTTTATTATATTCCTAGAAAGAGTTGGAAGGAACTGTCATTCTGAGGGGGAGAGGGCTTTTTATACTAGAGGAGCTCGAGACCATCATGTGGTCTATTATTTGAATATGGTGAGCATGCCATGCAACCCAGTTGTGAGAATTTTGGGAGCCATCTCAAAGAACCTTCTTTACAAGGCAACAGACTTCTGATCACTCACATGGGGTGGAGTTGTTTGTAAACAAACAGTTTTATCTCCCAGTCCAGTTACGTCCAGCTGCTGCTACTGCAGCACTACTATCAGGCAGACAGCAGAGGCAGGTGAGAGATGGGGACCCAGGCAGCAGCCTCCGGCCGCGCAGGGAAAAAATAAAAAAAACAGAGCAGGCATCGCTGGTGCCAGGATTGCCGCCTGCTAGAAAATGACACCCAAGGCCTGGGCCTAGGGTGTCTGCCCCATTGTCACACAACACAAGACCCAACTCTCACCCTCTTTCCTTCCAAATCTATCTTGTCTGTTTTGACTAGAACACATGCTAAGCCAAGGCTGTCTTCAATTGTACAGAGAATAGATCTCCAGGGAGCAACTGTGTGTATAGCTTCTGTTGCACCATTACCAGTGGTTAATTCACTGCAGCAGGGAGGAGCTGCCTTTTTCAAAGCTGGTTTTTTGGGGGGAAGTGGACAGGAGAGGTTTAAGTCTTAATTTACCTTAACTGGAAATGCAAAGCACACTTTAATTAGCTTTTTAATTACTACTAACAAAGAATATAACAGGAGCAAATCTGCTGTCTGACAAATTTGGAAAGTCAGTTTTCAAGGTGAGGTTGAACTGCAATAAGAAAGCATCAGGTTCTTGGTCTCTAGCAGATACCATTAAGGATCTTATGCCAGAAGTAAGAAGGTGGTATGTGCTAACGGTTTGCCAGCAGATCCCACATACACGTTTCAGAAAATCTAGCATTTGTTTCCATTTTTCTGTTTTAATATCATCAAACCCATATTGTTCCTTTGAAGTTAGCATTTACTTATAGTGTTCCAAAACACTGCAGGATTATGCTAGTGTGTAACAGCAGGAATGTGGAACTGACTCGTTTTTCATCATCCAAACCTGTGAAGTTGTACAAAACGCAAAAAGTAAATAATCAGATTTAATAAAATTCAGTTTCAAAAAATCCTTTCATTATTAATAGTTCAAGCCATTATTAATAACAAATAGTGAGGGGTGGGGGGGGTGGGATTCTCTCTTTTCATCAGTTTCTACTTTTGTGGGTCTCATAAGTATCCACACACTCCTTTTTACGGATGAATGTATGTTTACAGCATTAGCCACAGCTCGGTCTAAGTGCATTTTAAATCACTGCTGCCAATGGTCTCGTTTCCGAACGTCTCTCCCCATTGTGACAATGTACCATTTATTCCAACCCTTTGTTTCCTTTTAACCAGTCACTGAACCATTAAAGAACCCTTCCCCATTTTCCATGAATACTGATATTTCTTATGAACCTTGGGTGAGGGACTTTGTCAAAAGCTTTCTGAAAATTCAAGTGAACTATATAGTCTGGATCTTACTTATGTTGACACTCTGACATAATACAACAGATCAGTGAAGCATGATTTCGCTTTACAAAATCATGTCGACTCTTCCCCAACCTATCTTATTTTTCTGTATGTCTAATAATTTTATGCCTACCAGTCTGCATTACTGAAATTGGACAAATATGCTTGTGGTTTGCAAAATTTTCTCTGAAGCTTTCTAGCTACTTCCCAGTCCTCTGATACAGATAGGGTTGCCACCTCTTGCGGTTTGACCTCGAGACTCCCAAAGGCCAAAATGGGAGTCTCAGGGTCAAACTGTACTGCAAACTCTTCAGGACTACCATTTTATCCTGGTGATTTATGACTGTTCAGTTTATCAGTTTGCTCTAAAATTGGGTACCGTCTGTTAGCCTTGTTCATACGACAACGGATTGCCTGGAGGCGTTCTCAGCTGCTGCCCCAATGATATGGAACTCCCTTCCCCTGGAGGTCTGCTTGAGCCCGGGGCCTGAGCATCTTCTGGAGGTGGTGTAAGACTTTTCTGTTTAAGAAGGCATTTGGCAGGCAGGGATAAGGGATTGATTGGCCTTTGGGGATGGGGAATAGTGCCACAGCCCCTAAGTGTGGGGGGGGGGGGGGGGTTGAGCAGGGCTGGGGATTGAAAAGAGGGTTGGTGAGTGGTGGGGTTTGGTGGGTGGTTTGAGGGTGTTTTTAAAATCGTTTTTATATGGTTTTTAATATGTTTATATGTGTATATATTATGTGTTTCTGTAAGTCACTCTGAGCCTTCATGGGAAGGGCAGGATAAAAATGAAAAAATGAATGAATCAATGAAATGTCTTCTGCTGGCAGATCAAATGTACAGAACTTAAATCTGTACGTTCTTCAGATTTATAACGTACAATGAAAAAAGGTCCAGTATGTGTGGGTCTCTCTCCAACATCCTCTGCAGTGAAGACTGTTGCAAAGAATCCATTTAGTTTCACTGCAAGGGTGCTAACCACCTCGAGTCCTTCTTATACAACTTGATGTTCTAATGGTCCCGCTGACTCTCCAGTAGGCTTCCTGCTTCTGACGTATAATGTACATTAATAAAGAATATTGCAGCATTTGTTACATATGAGGTAAGAAGACCAAGACCCTGGAGGTCGGGGGCAGAGACAAAATGGAAGGGGGGTGAGAAAGAGAATGGAAAACGCAGCCACTCAAGAAATGCTGGCTGGCTGAGAGCAACTGTCTCCTTTTGCCAGAGGAATCATACAACCACCCTGCAGCTGACCTACTGTGATAACTAATACAGTCATTTTAATGTGGGAAGTATGTTTTGTATTAAGGTTCTGGTTCTGGCTAAGAGAGAGAGGGGGAAGGCTTGATTTTTTTTTCTGCTGTGCAACAATTACTCAATTGTTTTGGAAGTATCTATCATAACCATACTTGTTTTCCTAAACAGAAAGGTTACAGTTTTGTTGCACATGGCTAATTTGTCTTGACTCATGCAATTACATTGAATAGCACCACAGTAGGTTGTAACTTTTCTCGGCCAATCAGAGTCCTATGGAGAGGTTATTGTCAAATGACCTAATTTAAATTGTTGTTCTTTTCAACAAATGTATCCCGTCTTACTCTCCTCAAGCTCTCCCACTCCTGATAATACCAAACTGCATGGTTGTAAAGCACACGAAACCCTCGTTTTCTAATCAGGAAATTTCTGTGATTTTGTTAATTATTTTAGTCATATAATTAAACTGAGTCATTGTCTTCTGTCCATCTCTGACTCATTTTCAACCAGCATGGGTATTTTTCCACCAGCATACTACTTTTGATGATGTTTCAGAGAATTTAGAAAATATAGCTGCTATTAAAAACAAAGTCTCTAGAAAATGAACCGGAAAGGATTTCTGCGCCAAAGAGGTAAAACTCTGTAATATTGCGCCAAAGAGGTAAAACTCTGTAATACTGTAAAACTCTGAACATTAATAAGCGTAATGTTCTGGAGACTGTGAAGAATACAATTTATCTTGTTTCAACTGACAATAGAGACAAAGAAAGTAGTACAATTATATATTTTATTGGACCAACTACAGTTGGTGGAGGTATGCAAGTTTTAGGACCTTTCAGGGTCCTTTCTGAGGTCCGAAAGCTTGCATACCTCCACCAACTGTAATTGGTCCAATAAAAGATATCACATTACTACTTTGTCTCTATTGCCTATACTTGGGACCAAAACGGCCCTACTTTCTCTACATTGTTTTAACTGAGCATTATATTTTCTGTTCTGGTGTCAATTTAAGCCTTTTTTCCTCTCTCATTCAGTTGCTGAAGTGCAGAGCAGTTGAAGTTTCTAATACACCTGGAACATTCTTATAAGAAAAAGCACACAAAATCATCCTGTGTCCAGAGGTCTTGAGCCCTACAATTTATTGCTAAACTTGGATTTTGCTTTAATCTAAAACTACAGTGCAAATTCATAACCAGGACAAACAACTGCATTACCTAAACCATATGGCTGTCCCAGAAGATTTGATACTGCCTTTAACACACTCTTCCTTTTCTCCCAAGAGACAAAGACTTAGAAAACAACAGATATGTGAGTAGGAAGTAAGTTGGTTTTAGAAAAGGATTGCTTTCCAGCCCACTAAATCAACCTCAGTACAGTAAACTCTCAAAAGGTGCTGGATGCTTCCTAAACAAGGAGATATTCCCCAGGGTTGGAAGCCAGCTGGTCTGTTTTTATGGTGTAAATCTGCTCCCACATCAATAATAAAGATTGGAAGAGAATGGAAAAATATCACATTACATAGTTTAAAATCCCTTGAGAAGCATTAAACAATGACCTCACCACACTTCTGAAAATGTCTTCTGCACTTCTGTTGAAAACACATCTGCGAGAAAGACAAGAATTAAAATTCAGAGTTTAAAGAACTCTAATGTGGTAACAATTATAGTGTCTCATAAACCAACACAGATTTTTGTTTTCTTCTATTTAGATTTAATTTTTAAAAGGGAAATGAACACAAGAAATAGGTTCAAGTACCAGCAAAGATTTGATTTTAAAATTTGCAAATTCCAAAAAACATTATTTTTTTTTAATCCAGAGTTAGAATGTCTCACTTTCTGCTTAATACCATTGTGCCAAACTATTATAGGATCTGAGAACAGTCAACCGGCACTACTAAGGCTCAGCGGTAAGAATGAAGGGCAAAGTGAGAAGACCCACTGAACTCTTCACTCATGACTTTTAGGAGTTTAAAACCTATCCTTATAGTGGTTGAACAAAGCTATATTTAATATATTCAGAAGCCAGATGAGTAGATCTGGACAGTGTCTGCATGCTGCCATGGAAAGAGCAGCAAGTGAAGTTTCTGCATTATCCCTTCTTGTGCATTATCCAGTCTTAACACAAGGACAACCCATTTCACTGCCAGAAGAAATGTACAATGACCTGGCCATGTTGTCCTGCTGTGTTTTATGGAGTAGCGAGTTAGAGGAGTAACATAAAGGATCAAGACAACAGGTTCTGCGGTTTTGAAATGTAGACGTTTGAAAACATTCTTAGAGCCTCCAGGAGGAAGACCACAGGGGCTGTAATGATTCTACTCCAGACGAGTTTGGAGAGAATGTAGAAAGAGAACTCTCATTTTAACAAGTCTGCCGTCTTCAAACGCCAATCAGTCTGGACATCCAACATCGGGAAGGAATGATTACCCTTTCATGATTCAACGGAAACCCCAGGCAAAGGTGACCTGAGCATGTCGAGGAATGACTGGTATCGTCCATAAATAGTAGGGAGGACTAAAGACACAGGCAAAATCTATAGTTATCCCAAAATATTATGCCATGCCTGTTCACTATGGCTTTTGATCTTTCTTTTGCATCTGTTTACATCCCTGCAAGACTACTTACTCTTAGTGCTCAGGACTAAAATGAAAATACAAATAAAACCTAACCATACATACAAAAGAAAACGCTTATAATAAATAATAGATAAACCCACAGCTATACCACCTTGTGCAATGTCCCGGAAGCAGAGTCAGTCCAACAGAAAACTCTAGGAAGTACCGACAGCCTGCAGGGACCTGCAATGGTGATTTGCTAGACTGTATTTTGTTTTTGAGCCAGCACTGAACCAATGCTTCAGTAGGATGTTAGGGAGACCTGCTGCTAGAGACTTTGTGTTTGTTGTGCTATTTTGATGGAGGTCCTGACTGTTTGCAGTAATTAAAGATCCCAAGGCAGTTACCACAACAGCTACTGTTAACCTCAGTGGCCTTTCAGCTCAGGTAATTATATTCACCTTACCTACATTCTAGTACAGTTTGACCTGTTTACTGTTTGTTTGTTTTTCTTAGGTCACTCCTAAAGCCACTTACTTCAGACTCATTGGGTCAGCTCTGGAATAGGTAGTTTTAGGACTGCAGCCTTGCTTTCCCAACCTAAATAGTTGTGTCGTTTTTGTGTTGATTCAAAAACTGAATTCCACCCCTGAAAGAGTTGCCTTCCTGTGGTGGAGGAAATTATCCCTCTCTATCACTTACTTTCCTCTTAATGGTGTTATGAAGATTTCGTTCATGTTTGTGAAACAGCTGGAAAGGCGTCTTTTAAATATGGAATTTGTTTTAATTTAAAGTGTGCAATATCCAGGTATTAATCTATTAGTTATTCCAGCTTCTCTAACAAAAAGAACCTGTTGTATTTTTATTATTGTGGAGGTTACATTTTCCGTATTTTCCTTTAAAGGAAAAAAATTAAACACATACCAAGATAGTATACTTTAAAATTAAGACTCGTGGGTCTACTACTCAGTGGAAATGGTGAACTCGCAAGGGAGGTTGAGCTGCTCAATGCCTATTTTCTTTCAGTCTTCACAAAAAAGGTAGCATGTGATCAAACTAGTGAATTCACAAGCACAGTGTCAGAGGGAATGCAAATCAACCTATGTAAGGACTTATGACAAAGAGTATTTTATGACCTTGAAAGCACAGAAGTCAGAAGGATGTGATGAAATACATCTCAGGGTTCTGAAGGAACTAGCTGATGTAATCTGAGAGCTACTGACAATTATATCTACAAAATCCTGGTTGACAGGCGGGATCCCAGAAGACTGGAGAAGGGCAAACATTGTACCTATATTTAAAAAAGAAGATCCAAGAAATTATTGCACAGTGAGTTTGACCTCTACCCAGGAAGTTACTAGAATACATTAAAAAACATTCCATTTGTAAGCATCTGGAAGACAAAAGGTTGATTATTACTAGTAACCAGCATGGGCTTATCAAGAACAAATCATGCCAATCCTATTCATTCTTCTTTGACAGGATAACTGATTTGGTGGATAAGGGGAATGCAGTAGATATAATTTACTTGGATTTCAGTAAGGCTTTAATAGGTGCAGGTTTGGTTAGGAGAGAGACGATTGCCCCAGCTGGAGTAATACATTCATTTTTGGGCACCTTATCTTAAGAAGGTCATAGAATGTTGGAGATGGTGCAGAGGAGAGCAACAAAGGGTGCAGCCATACTGCAGGGCCAGTGTGGGGGAGCTGGGCAGATGGTCAGCCCTCTGCAGTGCAGCAGGGTGGGTGGGCCACTGTTGGAGCGCCCGTCACAGCCAGGGTAGGCCAAGGCACCAGCCACACAAGCAGGCACCCAACCCAACCAAAATCCCGCCCCCAGCCATGATGTGGCTGCGTGCAACAGCTGACAGTACCCACTGCTCAAAGCCCCACCATGGAGCTTGTTGCACGGTGGGGCAGAAGGGGCCCCAGCACATGAACTGCCATGCCTTGGGCAGCCTTACCCCCATGATGCATCCTTAGCATTTTCCTGAGGACATGTGTAGCACCCTGCCATGTGGTAGGGGGAATATCTGGTGGCTGCTGGCCACACGATGCACTGCATTGCATGGTCTGGCTGCCCAGACTCGGTTAAGGCTGCCCAAAGCATGGTAGCCTGCCCAGGGCATGTCATGTGGCTGCATTCAAAGATGATAGAGGGTTTGGAAAAATTGGAACACAAAAATAAGGAGAGATTGAAGGATATGAGAATGTTCCACTTGGAGAAAGAAGGCAAAAGGGGAATATAATAGTCTACAAAAATCTGAAAGACTGCCATAAAAAAGTTGGAAAACAATGGTTCTCCCTTGCTATGAAGAACAGGATAAGAGGCAACAATGGGTACAATCTGCAGAAAGGGAGATTTAGACTGAACATCCATACTTTTATTATCTCAAGATTGGATTACTATAACGCATTCTACGTGGGACTACCCCTGGTGACGGTCCGGAGACTGCAGCTGGTGCAGAATGTGGCAGCTCGTCTCCTTAGGGGGACAAGTCATCGTGAGCACATTACTCCGGTGGTCCGTTCTCTGCATTGGCTGCCAATAGTCTTCCAGGTCCAAGTCAAGGTGTTGGTTTTGAGCTCTAAAGCCCTGAATCGTCTGGGCCCCACTTACCTGCAGGACTGCCTCACCATGGGGGGCCTGGATCGGCCTCTGCGGTCGGCTGGAGGCACCCTCCTTTAGGTTCCCTGGGTTTCCCAGATGTCGACCATGACGAGGGCGTTCTCGGTTTTTAAGAAGAAACTGGATTAGCAAAATGACTGGGATGACCTAGGCTTGGCAAATCCTGCAGCATTGGGGGGGGGGGGGCTGGACTCAATGAACCTCGTAGTCCCTTACAGCTCTGTGATTCTATGAAAATTAAGTTGATATTTTATTTGAGTTGCTCTAATTAATCTAGTTGAGAAACACTTTGGAATAGAAGCATTGATTCCATTATTACATGACTGCATTTCTCTGAACTGGTTGACGTGATTATAATGGAATAACCTTTTTTAAAAAATCATGTTTACTGCAAGGTGATAAAGAGATAACAGGGAGAGGGATGAAAACAATTACCATGAAGGCTTGAACAATCACACTTTACTGAGAGGGGATAAAACCAAACACCTCATCCATATTATTACTGTAATTGTCTACAGTTTGCCCGTTTTAGTAAAATAAACGGATCATGAAATGAGAGAGTAAGTTTCAAAACACACCTAGAAGGTGGTTATAGTGATTAAAGCATAGGTTGCCTGACTTAACTGTCAATTATTTTTTTCTTTCAGTAGGATGAGGAAAGGTATTAATTAGTAGTGATTTAGATTAAGATTCATATCCACTGGAATTTGCCATTATGCTGATTTCAGGAGAGAGTTTTCTCCAGCATTTAGAGCATTGCTTATCTTTTAATGATATTCTGCTGTTTGCTAATCTTCCGTGCATGCATATACTTGCATATCCAAGAATTCTTCAGATTTACTAATGGCTCAAGTTTAGGCATCAAACTTAAATCTCATAACTCCAGGTGGCAAAAACAAAAGCTGGACTAGATCATGTGACACAAGGGAGATGAAGACAGAGGATTAAAGCAGATGAGCCGGTGTGCCAGCTGTCTTTTAGAAGTTCTGGGGTGTTGGCACAAAATGAAAGTAATTCACTATGCTTTTTTTCCCTTCTTCTTCTTCCCAGTCACTTATTGCAGTGAAGATCTTTACCAACAGGTTTTTATCCTTAGCAGCCAAAAATAATTTATTTGTTGCCATTGTTCTCCTTGGCTGCATCCTTGAGTACATCAGCTTGCCCCTTCTCTGGACTGACTCTCCATAATTCAGCTGGCATCTAATCAGTACCTTGCTGCTTTTCGAGCCTTGCTGTTCTGACTGCTGTGATTCTTCCTTTCCTCATGGATTTATTCATTTGAAGGTGGCCAAAAGAAAGCAAACTAATTCTCATTAGGCTGAAGGAAGGGAAGGGCAGGGTAAGAGGAGGAACACACAAAAATAGGCTTCTTTGGTTAGCCGTACCCTCTCATCCCTTACTTTTATAAACAGAAAATTTGTCTAAATAGAAAGCCAGACTGTGTACATAAAGGCTGCAATCTTCAAGCCACTTACTCTTGAGTATTCCTATTGATTTTTATGGAACTTCTCGGAAGTGGTTGGAAGATTGTGGCTGCAGTGTATATCATTCACATTTTAGGAGAACACATCATTCATGTATTCTCAAAGCACAACACACGTCAAGACTTTACCTTTATAGCATACATGTATAACAGAGGGGCTGATCCAAGGTCCTTGAGCATGCAACATGCAGATTAATCCCATATTGCATGCGTACACTTTGCGTGCACACATGGTGCTGCCACCACTGCCCAACAGACTGCACTGCCACCCCAGTCTGCCACTGCAGTCTGAGTCCAGCCTCTGCCAAGCCACCTAGACACCACCACACTCACTCATAGCCCTCTTCTTGCCCCACACCCCCTTCATGAGATGGAATGGGGAAGAGGGTTGTGAGTATGGCAGCAGCTGAGCAGAAGTAAGGCTGCGGTGGTGGACTTGGGCAGATGGCAGTGGACTCAGGCCGGGAACACAGCTCACAGCCCTCTTTCTCCTCCCCTTGAGATGTGAGTGGGAAGGAGGGCCATGAGCCTCTTCCCCAGCTGCTGGTACAAAGCATCGTACTGTGCACTGGTGTATGTTGTTTGCGGCAACCATGTCATGTCAGCAACCATGTGGACGTTGGATTGGCCCCGTAGAATTTGATTCTGGGTCGAAACTATAGTTTTGTAGTTTGGCAGCAAAAGGAATATATCCCAGTTACAAAAATTCTAACTTATTTTTTTCCATTTTCATTGTCATTATTTTGCAGTAGATAATTGCAAAGATTTCCCAAGTGGTTTGCATGATCGTTCTTGTACAATCTTTGGATAAGTTGTGGAAATTTATTTAAATGCATAATAAAACTCATCTGGCAGTGCATTCTTGATTCAAATGCAGACTGTCACTTTTCAGGAGCAAACAGTTTCTGAGATATATATTCTCTGTGGAAAAAAAAACTGTATTGAGTACGCGTCTGTGATTAACTTAACCAGCAACAGAATGTTGCAATTGCTTTGCAAAGAGGGAGAGGAAATGAAGGAGGCATAGTGAAATAAAAACAACCTCACCTTAAAATAGTATTTAGGTCTTGTGGTCATTTATTACAAAGCATCTCTAATTTATTCCAAACAGCTTTTTTATGCAGGCGTATAGTTGCTTGGAATGTTTTGCACTTAAAACAGATGCCAAGAGCAGTCTCTTAACATATCAAAGTCTAAACGTAGGCACAATGTAGGACAAATGACCAAAATAAAGCATGCAGAAGAAGATAATAGTGGCAGAAGCTGTGTGAGAGCCATTTCTTTCATGCCAAGAAAGCTTTCTATAACCCCAGTTTCATGAGTCAACATATCTGATGTAAATAATTCAGAATAATCAAATTGAAAGAAGTCCAGACCCATGTAGGATGAACATAAACGTAGGTTTATAATGAAGGGCATTTTGGAAGTTCAGTATGGCCTTAAGTCTTGTTGTTTGGGTTGTAAATGTGACTTTGTTGCTTAGTAAGATGACTATACTAGTTTTATAACAAGCTTAGTAAGAGAGCAGAGAGGGGAAGGTTTCTGTTGTGTCCCAGTGTATTTTAGTGCTTCAGAAATAAATGGCAGCGTCAACGCTGGTCTTAGAATTTGAGGAGCTCAGGGCAAATATAAAATGTTAGTTCCCTGGTGGTTCTGCACCATGGCACTGACCCCACAGGGGCACTCTCCATGGGGTCCTGGAAGTGGTCGTGTTTGGGGGCCCACACCCTGCCTGGTGAAAACAGGAACCACTGCACGTCCACAACGAGGCCTGGGGCAATTGTTCCAAGTTGCCCTGTGGTAAGGCTGGTCCTAGGCACGGTTTTCTTGTTTGAAAACAGGCAGGCAAGTTTATTCTGCTCCCAGTTCAAACATAGCTTACCCTACATTGGCCTTCTCCAGACTGCCCCCTCTCTCCTAGTTCTGTTCAAAACCTAGGATGGACTTGTATGGATCTGCCACTTACAAAAGGCACTCCTACATACTGGCTAGGATTCTGGATTGGAGCCCTCAGATACTACAGTTTTCATAGTAATCTTAGCCTGGCTTCATATGGAAAGAAATCTCATGATGTGTGTGTGTGTGTGTGTGTGTGTGTTCTGATGAACGAGGGACTGGACACCCCCGGGAGATGCTTCCAACCCCTGTATCCACCCCACACCTGGAACCATTTTAAATGGACCTGGTGGCTGCTGCAGCCCATGGTCTGCCTGCACAGTGTCCCCTCTCCCACACCATAGAGTTGCGGGTGGATTGCTCAGTGCTCTGGCCTGCCACCTACAACTCTGTGGTGTTGCCCGGAGCAAACCCTGGCTGAGAGTGGAGCTGCAGCATCTGTCCACCGAGCAGAAGGGTTGTAGCTCCTCTTCAGTCTGGTGTCCTGGGTTTGACTAGCCTGCTCTGCTGGCAGCGCTCCTGGGTGTTCCAGAGCGCCGTAAGCAGGGCTGATCCAGAGCAGGCAGCTCCTACTCTACTTCTGCTCCACCTCACCATCTAGTGGCCCACCTTTAGATAGATGGGCCACCCGGAGGTGAGGTAGAGCAGAAGCAAGGCTGCATCCATCTGTTTACATCGCGTGTGTGTGTGTGAATGAGAGAATGTCCCACCCCAATAACTTTTGATCCTGTACACCAATTTCAACCAAGCCTGGGGGAGCAACAAAAGACCAAAAGGTATGTGGGAATCCCAAATTTTGTAACAATGAGTGCATGTGGAAGGGAGATATGGCTCATTTAAAAAGGCAAAAAATTCCATTGACATATCGACCATTATTCCCCCCATTACGTAACCAGGCTTTGTTAGTTCAGGTGTTTGCTACATGCAACTACTCGTTTTCTAAGCGGAAACTCTGCATTGGGAACTCTGCATTGGGAGGAATGATTTATGGAGTTCTTGTGGGGTTGCTGTTTTATGAATGTAAGCTGTATTCAAAAGAAACCACTCTAAAAAATTTAAGTAAACATGAGGATTAATATTTAAACCTGGTATCATCCCTAATTTTGTTTGTGTGTATCATCTGTTTTTAAATATTTTAAGATCTAGCATCTCTGGTACAGGAGCTCCCTCTGGGAGCTGCCCCACTGACTCCTCCTAGTTACAAGAGAAAAATCTAAGTAAAAACTGCATGGCGAGCTGCCACGCCATATAAACCACTCAGTAGTCACAGCTGCACTCCTATTGCCTCAGCTTAACAAGCAGTGAAATAGGATGCAGCAGTAAGAAGATATAGAATCCGACTCCGATCTCACTTTCATGTGGTTTCTGATTTGGCTTCAGTTGAGTTAGTCCTGACTTTCAACAGTCTAAGAGCCCAAACTAAAACCATCAGATTGTTTTTAAAGTCACTGAAGCACTTAAGAGTTTAAGGGTGCAATCCTCCACCCATTAAAGTTGATGGCAAAAATTCCCATTGACTTGAATGTGGAGGATTGTCCTGCAAGTCTCAATTAAAGTCAGTGGGATTTACATGCCTAAGTCATTTTGAAAAATGTGGCCCTGTGTCTTTGCTTTGACTTTGATGGGCATGGATAAGAACATAGGTGACATTTATTTATTTATTTATTTATATGTCGGCCCTCAGGCAGCTCAGGACGGCTCGCAACAACATCGTAAAATATAATGAGCGGCTTACAAAATAAACATATAAACATAACATATATAAACATAAATAATAAAAACATTAACATTCAAATAACCCCCCAAAAGAACCCCCCTGCAACAGACTAAGCAATGCATTAATGTTTTTAATGGCAAGGTCAGAGCTAGCTTATGGTGCCGAACTTTGGGCTCCTCTTGTTTCAGTTTACCTGAACCTGATTCAATCTAGTTTCCTCTGTAAATTACTTAAGGCCCCTAAGGGTACTCCCCTCTCAGCAATTAGGCTCGAGGTCGGCCAAAGCAGTTGGCATACGTTTGCTTGGAAGCTGGCTTTAAGCTTTTGGTTAAAATTAGTTAACACTTCAAAGATGGGTTTAGCCCAATTTATGCTTCAGGATTCCCACAAAGGCCATTGGTTGAAAGCTGTAGATAGATATCTGTATAGATTGGGGTTCTCATCAGAATATTTTGAGAACATGGATCTAAGATCAGCTTGGACTGTGATTCTGACAAGGCTAAATGATATAGCTGGTCAAGAGGAGCTGGCCAAGGTTGCTAGCTCTCCCCGTATGGTAGGTTTTTGTTTCTGGGTTCCAGCAGCCGGGAAAACGGCCCCATATTTATTTAGCTACATCTCTTTCATTTAGAGAGAAGTATTTATTTTTAGCAGCCCGCCTAAATGCTCTTCCCTCTAAGGTGTTGGAGGACTGTTATTGTGGTATACCAGTGCAATGAGCATTTGTGCCCTTTTGAGCAACAGACTTCTGAATCCTCCCACCATGTACTTTTTGAGTGCCAACTCTATGTGTCACTTAGATCCAAACATCTTCTTGGTCTGATTGAAAAATTTCCTGGCAGAGATCACGTGGCTTTACTGAGGTTTGCCTTGAGCGATTTCGATAGTAGTTACCACTTCAGTCGCCAGATTTTTGAAGGCAGCTTTTGCTTTAAGACAACCGTTTTTGGATTCAGAACCTGACACAGGGTCAGGACTATAATACTTACTCCTTTTTTTCTTTTTCTTTTTTAGCCTACACTGTTTATTCCCTTTAAATATGACTGAGCTTAGTTGTAAATGTAAAATCATGCCTAGTTTGTATTTGTTTACTTGTTTAATTATTTCTATATTTGTTTGGTGTTAACATGTTTTTGTTGTTTTGTGATCCTTGTTGCTGCAATGGCCATGCAAATAAACTTTGATTTGATACATTTGACTAAGTAATGCTCCTGGTAAAGCTAGCAGTATCTCTAAGGTGACTTGTGGAACATGGGAGTCCAAGCTCGCAATTAACAGCAGAGTGGACTTGTGGCCGAAAGTAGAAGGGTGACTGGTCCTCCCGAACCCCATGCCATCCAAAGAAGATCAACTCCTGCAGTGGGGTCTTCAGCCGGAGCTCAAAAGGTAGGGTGCTGGAGCCTTGAAAAGTAAAAGGACATTGTACAAGGACTTAAAAACAGAATCCCAGGCAGGATGCCAAGGCAATTAATGGAGTTTAGCTGTATACTGTAAAGACAACTGCATGCAGCATATACTAAGTGGAAGCTCTAAAGCCTCAGCATATAGACTGTACACTGGCAAGGTACAAACTGTAGGGACAAAGTTGCTGACAGTGAATACAACCTGGCTTCCTTAGAATGGAAAGTTTGACATAGCAATAGACAACAGAGGCATAATCCATCTTGGAATGAACTAGCACCCTAGAAGTCTTCAGCATAGATTTATGATCCACTAACCAAGAGGTAGAAGAGATAATTTGTAGAGTGTTCATCATCTTTGTGCATTTAACCCTTAGCTGGTGAATGTGTAGGAAAAAGATGAGCTTCCTGTCCATCGCCAATCCAAGGAAGTTAGTTTCTGCCATTATATGCATGCCTATGTGACCCAGCCACAGTTCACATAAGGATGAAGGTCCCACAGGTGGCAAAAATGCATACAGTTGGTCTTCTTCTCCGAGAATTTAAAACCATTCTTGGTTGCCCATCGGGAAAGATGATTAAGGCCTGACTGTAACTGTCTCTCTAGAAACCACATATTGGATGACTTACAACAAATTCTAAAGTCATCCGCTTAATGACAATTATATACAGCAGGAGACAATGAGTCTGCAATACGGTTTACCTTGACAGAGAACAGGATAACACTAAGGACAGTACCCTGTGAAACATCCTCCCAATTTCTCAAAAAGGGTATGAATATAGACATTTTTACATGGGCTGTGACGCAGGGGGGAGGCGGTGTTCACGCCGGTCTGTGTGCGGTGGGTGAGGGGAGGGTGTAGATGGGTGCACACCAATCCGCTCCCACCTCCACCCATCACCCATGCACAGAGCAACCACCGTTTTCACCGGTTGCTCCGTGCACGGGTGATGGGTGGAGGTTGGTGTACATGTGCATTCGCGGGAGCATACATGCATACCCACCCACCTGCCGTGGATTTTACACAAGACTCACCCATGCATGAACACCCAGATTTCTGGGTCTTCATGTGTGGGTGCCACCCGTGTAAAAAGGGCCAATGTGAAGCCAACGTGAACCCTAAAGGTCCAGTCCTATAAAAGGTTTTGTATGAACAAGGGCAGGTTTCCGCACAGCCTATACCAATGTAAGTGCTGGAGAATAATACCATTCTTCCACAAAGCACCATAGGCCTTTTCAAGATCAAAGAAGACAAATACCAGACATTCTCTTTGTACAAAAGCCTCCCAGATCAGAGTTTCCAGGCACACCAGATGATCCAAGGTAGAATGTTGCTACTGGAAACTGCACTAGATATTAGCAAGCCAGCAATTCCTTTCTAAGTACCATGCCAAGGGAGCATCGACTTGTACGTTCTAGCTCCTTGCAGACAACACATCAATACAACTGTCCAGATTCCTAGGGTCAAACCAAGACTTTGAAATGGGTATGATAAAATTTGAAATGGGTATGTCTTCACAACCTTGCTCCCCCCTACCTCTCTGTGCTAATTTCCCTCTGTACTCCAGTCCGTGAACTCCACTCCTCCTGTCCCCTCCCTCGCCTCCCCTGCTCCCCTAACCGCCTTTGTCCCTTCTCCCTAGCTGACCCCCACGCCAGGAATTCCCTCCCTGCCCACATCCGCCTCTCCCCCTCCCTTCGTACCTTCAAATCCCTCCTCAAGACCCACCTCTTTCGCTCTGCCCTCCCCGACTCCTCGCTTCCCCTGCTGATCCCCTCCATCCAGTACAATCAGTTACCTAAGGTCTGTGTACTCGTATCCTCACCACATGGACCAACCAGCCATCATTCTTGATGTAACCAAGCCAAGCACGTGCACCTGGGACCTTGCATCTTCGTGAATGTTACACTCCTTGTCTCTCCCTCTGTTCTAGGGCTGATGTGGCAGCAGCTGTTACCGCGCCGCGATTCCATTCCGCCATTGCGGAATTGCCCACGCCACACCGCAGCTTTTCTGTGGACATTCCACTAATTCCGCTGGCATTCTGCAAATTGCGAAATTGCGGAAACTGTCGGAAAACCATTGTTCCGCTATTTTGTGGCGTTGGCGGAATGGCAGAAGTAGCTAAAATGTCATGTTTCCACTATTTTGCAAAGCCTGTGGAAGTAGCTGAATTAAATTAGCGGGACTGTGGAAGTAGCAGAATGAAACTAGCAGAATTAAAGCCTCTGCCACGCCGTACCACTAATTGTGGAAACGCGATTTCCGGCAGAAATAGCTACCGCTGCGACATTCCGCTACAGCCCTACTCTGTTCCCNTCCCCCCCCCCCCCCCCCCCCGTCTCTCACATTGTAAGCCCTAGGGCGGGGACCATGTCTATTCAATTAATTTGTAAAGCGCCAGGTACATTGCTGGTGTTATATAAATGCTTGCTAATAATAATAATAAAATAATAAAGGCCATGTACTACAGCTCAGGAAACTCCTGGTCCTGCCACATCCAGTTGTACAGCCGTAACAGGCGGCTGTGTTTCACCATTTCATAATGGATAATGTCTGGCCCAGCAGCAGAACTGATCATGGGGTGCTGTTCTATGTTGAAAACATCCACATTCCATAAAGTGATCAATGGTTTTGCCTCACAGAGACATACAGAAAATATTCCATCCTGAGATACCACCATACTTTACTTCATGGGTGTCTGAGGTGTGTGCACCTGAAAGAAATAAGGCACCACTTTAACTCTATAATCCCCCTTCCTAAAATCCTATATTTCTCATTAACTGCTTCACTGCTGGTTCCCTATTCCAACAACATTGTGTTGATGCACCTGTGCTCCTCTGCAAATCACAGTAGATACTTAGGCTTCTTATAGTACATTGGGATATGCATTTGGTCTGATGCAAGTGACATGCAAAACAGTAGTAAAACATTTTAAATGTTTTCAGTTTTAGATGCAAGAACAGAATGTAGTGTGCAATTAGTGAATTGTTCATTAAATACAGCAGTCACCATCACAATACCAAATGAGAAGTCAGTTTTTAATAGTTCACTCTGCTTTGTGAGCGTTTCTGTAGTTAACAAGTAACTGCTTGAGTTTACCAATTATTTTCTTCCTGTAGTAAAAGTTTTTTAATCACTCGCCAACATCTCTTTTCACCTGCAACAAACAGCATCCTAAAAGTTGTGAAATGTAGAAGGTGTATGTCATGCCCCTTCCTCTGGTTATATTTATGCTACTTTAAATACATAACTTTGAGTGAGCATAGTGAGCAAATTTGGAGGTTGCAAAGTGTCACATATCTCCCTTATATTTTTTAACCAAAAAAATCTGTAAATTTAAATTTAAATTATGATCTATCCCTTTTTGATGAGTGGATTTTTTCAAAATCCAATGTTTATATGTAGGACCTAGCTAAAAAAAATATTTATTCTCCCTCTGCAAGCAACAATTATTTATCAACCTGATCCTGCATTGTGCTATGTATCTCTCATTACAATCTTTCATGTCCATGAGAATACGGCACTTGGCACCTAGAAGTATTAGGACCAAAGAATTGTGATGTGATGTTAGGTCACAAACAAGGAAGTAAACAAAGAAAGTCATTAATTCCAAGTGTCAACAGAAATGTAGGGAAGGAAGAAAACATATGTTTGTTCTAGGGATAAGAACAAAATCGCTGTAGGGAGAAATTTAAATTTAAACCTTATAAGAAAATCCCCAAAGTGGAGCTTTACAAAATATATTGCAAAAACATATTTTGCAGACTCCTCTTCAGTTCTGACTTTTGATGAGAAGAGCGGAGAGAGCCTCTGGCACAGTGAGATACTGGCACAGTAAGCTGCTGAGTGTTGGGCTACTATGAGTGTTAACTAACTGTTGAACCCCACCCATCTGTTCCAGGCCCACCAGATGTGGGCCCAGTTCAAACCTCAGTGGGGTTGGTGGCCGGGCCAGAAACGTGGATCCGAAACAAATCAGGCCCCCTGTCTGGCCCCGTGAGCCACCCAGGTGAACTGGGTAGGTACATCTGTTTTCACTCCTGCCCAGCCCAGCAGGGGAGTGGGGGGGGTTTGCTGTTATTGGCAGCCATGGCTGCCCATCATGGTGGGAGGTGAGGCGTCAACAGCAGTGCAGGGGTGAAACTGTCCAGTCTCATGTCACTCCCCACCCCCCTCCCTGACCGGGTCAGTCCACGGGGTTGTGTGTTCCTGCCGCTGGAGCTAACCCAGCTAGGGGTAGCCCTCCCCCACTTCCAGCCGGGATGACAGCCACCCGTCACGTCAGTTAACACCCTATGAGAGTCAGCTACCGGGGGAGGAAGCTCAGGGAGGTGGTAGGCTCTAAGGGCACCACACCCTTGGGAACCTAATAACTCTAATCAAAAATAAAAGAAGGAGAAAAAAGAAAAGGAAAGGGGGAAGAAAAAGTAGCTGTCAGCAAAGAAGGCCAGACAATAGGGAAGTTTGCTGTAGGAGGTAGCCTGGAGGGGTGATTTGGTTGGTGTGAGTTTAGGTAAGACGTCCCCTCTGCTTATCAACTCATTCTCTTAGCTACCTGGATTAAACTAGAGACCCTCTGCAGTTGTAAAACCTCTTAAATGTGCTGTGGCAGCTAGCTAGTCCTAAAAGAAGGAGGTAGCATTAAACCCTGGCTACTAAATCCCTAACCTAAAAGGCCTCAGAATTCAGCGACTTGGGAAGTATAAACTTGGTTTAAGAGTTCCTCCCTTTAAAAAAAGGAAATGCAGACAGCAGTCCAGCAGAGGGATGGAGGCTATCCAGTCTTTTGCACAGAGTGCAACATGTATGATTATCTTCCTGTTGGGGAGAGGTCGTACATGAGCACCTGATGCAAGGAATTTCTACCTCTCCAGAGAACGTGTGTAATTTCTGGAGGCTAGAGTGGCAGAACTGGTGGAGCCAAGGCAGACAGGTATATGGAGGAGTTCTTCAGGGACATAGTAGAGAGTTCCCACCTCCACTCTGGCCTCCTCTGTGCTGTTTTGGAGGAGCAAGCCCTCCAGGAAGGAGAGAATTAAACTGGAATGGTGGGAAGTGATCCCGTAGCTGGGACCTGCCTTCCAGACAGTGTGTCAACCTCTTGCACCAAAGAGACATCTCCAGGGGTGTGTGCTCATGAGGGTGGGAATAGGAAGGGTGATTCGATTGTTAGAAATTTAGATGACTGGGTTGCTGGTGGTCATGAGGACCACATGGTAAATTGCCTGCCTGGTGCGAAGGTAGTGGACCTCACATGTCACATAGACAGAATTTTAGAGAAGGGTGAGGAAGAACCAGCTGTTGTGGTACATGTGAGCAGCAATGACGTATAAAGATGTAGAAGGGAGGTTCTGGAGGCCAAACTTAGACTTCTAGGTAGGAGATTGAAGTCCAGAACCTCCAGGGTAGCATTCTCAGAAATGCTCCCAGTTCCATGTGCAGAACTCCAGAGGTAGTCTGAGCTCCAGACTCTCAATGTGTGGATGAGACAATGGTGCAGGGAGGAGGACTTTAGATTCATTAGGAATTGGGGGATCTTTTGGGGGAGAGGGAGCCTATACCGATCGAATGGGCTCCATCCTAACCAGAATGGAACCCAACTGTGGCAATACAAATTAAAAAGGAGATAGAGCAGTTATTAAACTAGAATCCAGGGGGACGCTGAGGAGGGCATGGGTTCGGACCAAGGCATTTCCAAAGGATGCTCTTGATACTGGTTTGGAGGCTGCAGCTAGTGCAGAATGCGGCGGCCCGTCTCCTTACAGGGAGCCTGTAACACCTGTGCTCCGCACTCTGCACTGGCTGCCTATAGCGTACCAAGCCAGATTCAAGGTGTTAGTGTTGACTTATAAAGCCCTGCACGGTTTCGGCCCCTCATACCTCAAGGGACCGCCTCGCCTTCCGTGCCTCAGAGCGATCCCTTCAGTCCACCGGGGGTGCCTTTCTGGAGGTCCCCTGGGTAAAACGGGGGGCCACAATGGAGAGGGCATTCTCAGTGGCCGGGCTGAGACTTTGGAACTCCTTCCCGGAGGAAGCCCACCTGTTCCCAGGTCTGCTAGCCTTTCGCCGGGCTTGCAAGACCTGGCTGTTTACCCAGGCCTTCAGAGAGAGGGGTGGGAGGGTGGGTTAGTTGGGGTTAAATTGGGGGATTTAAAAAATCGTTGGGGTTTTAAATGTTTTTATAGAATTTTATTGAATTTTATTGTTATGTTTATGGTCTTGTAAGCCACCCCAAGATGCCGTAGGCATGAGGGGGCAGCTAATAAATAAATAAATAAATAAATAAATAAATTCAGGAAAATTAGGTATCCTAATACAGAGGATATGAAATAAGCTAAGGGAGCCCAGGTGGAATTCAGTGCAGAACAGACAAATATAAATGATTCCAAAATACCTGAAACAGTTACTTATAATGAGCAGATTAAGAATAAGAATAAAAAGCATAAATTTAAGTGTCTATATGCAAATGCTAGAAGTCTAAAAGGTAAGATGAGAGAAGTAGAGTATATGGCACTAAATAAAGATCTAGACATAATAGGCATCTCAGAGACCTGATGGAATTAGGATAACCAATGGGACACTGTAATGCCAGGGTACAAAATACATCAAAATGACAGAGTAGATCAAGCTGGTGGTGGAGTGGTGCTATATGTTAAAGACAGCAATGAGTCAAATAGGATTAAAATTGTACAGGAAGCGAACGGTACTCTGGAATCTCTATGGATAGAAATTCTATGCATAATGAGGAAGTGTATAGCAGTGGGGTTATACTAACATCCCCCTGACCAGGACAGTAAGAATGACTATGAAACGCTAGCAGAGGTTAGACAGGCTACTAAAGTACATAATAACAACAACAACAGGTTAATTCAATTACCCTGATATTGACCGAGTGAATGTCTCCTCAGGGAATGATATGGCAGTTTCTAAATGCCACAAATGACTGTTTCTTGGAGCAGCTACATTGGCCTCCTCTCGTAGCCAGTGCGTGGAGGAGCGACTTTAGATCTAGTCCTGAGTAGAGCACTGGACCTGGTGCAAGGGGTAATGGTTGTGGAGCCACTTGGCAATTGTAATAATAATATAATCAAATTTGAAATAATTACTGGAGGGAGAATGGTAAATACAACTACCACAGTAACATTTAATTTTTAAAAGGGAGTGTAGCAGGGCAGAGTCCATGCCAACCACAGACCCTTTAAGGAAGGGGGCATAAAGCCAGTGGCTCTGACAGTTCGAGGGGATGCACCCTCAGACCTGCTGTAGACACAAGGGCATGGGGCATGGCAGGACCAGCCCTAAGGTTTCACTCCAGGCTAAGTGCCTAAGCATGCTCAGTTTGAAGGGACCTGACTGAGCATGCTCAAGGCCTATAAAGCCCAGACAGGTCAGTTGCCAGGGGGTGGTCATGGTCTAAGGATGTCTTCAGAGTGCTTTCTTGTGAAAAGACTGTAGGACTGAGCCAAGAGGCCCAGCTGGGTTGAAGAGGAGTGTGCCTAACCTTGAGTGTCCTACAGAGAGACTGTAAGTGGGAACTAAGCCTAGCCAGCCAGAGAAGGTTGCCTGGCTAAAGCCTAAATAATGGTGGAGAACTGTATATAAAAGAGTAGAGACTTTGAATTTGTGAGCTTGTTAATAAACTTATATTCTGACTGTGGAACCAAGTTGAACTGGACTGATTCCCAAGGGGCAGGCATGTAGCTACCATTGGACAACCAGGGACATTTGTCCCGGGGCCTGTACTGGCTGGGGGCCCAATATCCAAGGTAGTTAAGCCACCCTTTCCCCTACCCACTTTTTTTCTTTCTTTTTTTAAAATTGCTACCTGAGGTGGCTGGGGGACCTTCCGGCTGCTGCGTGGGCCCCTTCCCCCTCCCTGCCCGTGGTTGCAACATTGTGTCTGACACAATGTTGCAACCACGGGCAGGGAAGGGCCCCATGCAGCAGTTGGCGTCAGGCCAGGTCACACTCACAAGCCTTGCGGCTTGGCTCGCCCCCCTGGCACCGCGTCATGGAAGAGGAATCTGGACCCGGGCTGGGCTGGCTTGAGGGAGGCCCAACCTGAGCAGGAAGGTGCCTGGCAACGGCTCCACTAAGTGGAACCACCACCAGGCACCTTCCCACCCCGGCGCTCCCCGCATCGAGCTGGCCCGGTCTGCCTGACCAGCCCCCGACCTCCAGGGCTGGTCGGGTGGGCTGGGTCAGCAATGGCACTGCTTCTGCTGGCCGCGCTCAGCCCCAGCATGTGGGCAGCAAGCTGTGAGGGACAGAGTGCACCATGGAACCAGCTCACCGCCGGCGCAGAAATGATGGGTCCAGCAGCAGGCCACCAGCAGCACGTCGCAGACTCTGCACAGAGCAAGTGCCCCTAGGCCAGCTGGCAGCTTCACCACCAGCAGGAAAAAAAGGGGGGGGGCCCACAGACATTTCTGGTCCCTGGGCCCATTCCAAGCTAGCTATGCCCCTGCCAAGGAGTAAGCTTTTGAGGGGTCTGCTCCTGCAAGAACGCACCCTGGGCTGAACCCGCCCTGCATCGTCTGGTGGAAAATGCAGGCAGACCTTAGCTGACCCCCCTCCCCCCAGTTAGCGAGTGTCCCCAAAGGGGTGATCCTGCTCCTGCAGTCCGAAGACGCTGGGAGAGACTTCCACAGTTGTCTGGATGAGGTCAGCAATCTCTGGAGAACTTCAGGCAGCCTTGTAACTCATCAGCTGTAGTTGGAAAGAGTCAGGCAGTGTCGGGGAGTGTTGCCTGAAACAACACAGAGGAAAGCAGAGAACCTCAGCCATTTCCAGAGCATGTGGGAGACCTTTGGCCATCAGAAACAGAAGCGTCGCCAAGGAAACATCTGTTGCCAGAAGCAATGGCCAAGATGCTGTGAGGTTCACCCATGGAGAGATGGAGCCAACGCTGGTGAGTAAAACCGGACGAGAGAGGATCCGTCTCTGGGAGTTTGTGGGGTCTGTGTTGTGGAGACAGCCCTGGTCGCTTGATGCAGGCCACTGGCGAGGTCAGCCTGGGTCTTGGAATGACTATCGGGAAAGAGTGTCACCAGAGCAGATAATAGAACAGAAAGGACACAGGTACTGGGGCTCCAGGGACAGCGTGGCCTCAAGGCATTGCTTTGCTTGTGGTCAGAAGGGACACCTATGGAAAAGGTGACCCTTGTTGTTTCCTGTATAACCCTGGACTCTGGGAAGGCAGAGCCAGGACTGTCTGCTAAGACCATGCCAGGGAAGACAAGGTATAGAGCCGGTGAGGGTTACCTGGGGTTGCGAGAAATCCAGACATTTAAAGAGAGACCGATCCACTATGATGTTGAGGAGACAGAGAGAAATGATTAAGAAAGCCCTGCAGGCCATGATAGAGACTCCCAGATCCAGACAGAGACGTGAGGCCCCCAAATGGGAAATAGAGGGTCTCCCTGGGCGTAGTTCTGGAGAAACCTCTGGGTCCCTGAGAGGGGGGTAACCCCAGAGCTTCAATGGGCCATGGAGTGGGAATGTAAATCCTGTTGGAGGCAGGCAGGATGAAGACTTCCTAGTGGAGGTAATAGAATCAAGTGTGATAGAAGGAGCTAGGCTCTTAGAGAGAGAGAGAGAGAGAGAGAGAGAGAGAGAGAGAGATGCTAGAAGCCCAGGTGTCCCAATACAATGTAGAGGAAGAGAACTGCCAGAAAGTAGTTATGATACAGCAACAGCAGGCTACCTTTGTGGGTATGATGCAGCAGAATAAAATACATTGGGAAGTACATCCACGGAGACAGTGGGAGGCAGAACAAAAAACCATAGAATTGCAGAGGCTGCTGAGCATAGTCTTTCTGCAAAGGGTTGTGATGCCCCAAAGAGACCAGAGGAAAAGGAGGCTGTGAGAGCTCTAGGAAAAGATTATAAAATCAAGAAGAGAACTCTGTATTAGGGTCAGAGAATTGAGAGTTGGAAATGGTTGGGTGGGTCTGATTCTTACCCCAGCCAGGGAGAAATGGGGGTTCATTGTGGGTCAAAGGTGAAGGCGGTTGAGCTGACAACTACTCTCTTATAAATGTTCATATGTCCTGTTGATGTTCTTGTTGATACTTATGTTATCGGGAATGTAATAGCTCTTCCACATCAGAAGCAAGAAGCCTGCTAGAGAGTCAGGTGGGCCATTAGATGGCCAGGAAGTAAAAGGGGCGCTCAAGGAGAATAAGGGCATTACAGAGAAGCTGAATGACTTCTTTGCTTCGGTCTTCACTGCAGAAGAAGTTGAGGAGATACCTGCACCAGAACCGTTCTTTGTAGGTGATGAAACAGAAGAACTGTCACAAATCGGTTCTAGAGCAAATTGACAAACTAAATAGTAACAAATCACCAGGACTAGCTGGTGTTCACCCCAGAGTTCTGAAGGAACTCAAATATGAAATTGTAGATATACTCTGGTAATCTGCAACCTATCGCTAAAATCTGCCACTGTTCCCAAGGACTGGAGGGTAGTGAATGTAATGCCGATATTAAAGGGTTCCAGAGGCAATCCTGGGAACTACAGACCAGTGAGCCTGGCTTCAGTGTCAGGCAAAATGGTGGAAACAATTATTAAGAACAGAATTACTGGGCTTATTGATAAACATGGCTTCATGGGGAAGAGTCAACATGGATGGAAAGGGAAGTCGTGTGTCACTAATATATTGAAATTTTTGTGGGTGTAAGTAAGCATGTGGATAGGGGTGAGCCGGTCAGTATAATGTATCTGGATTTTCAGAAAGCATTTGGTAAGGTCCCTCATGAGAGACTCTTGAGGAAATTAAAAAGTCATGGGATATAGGAGGTGGTGTTCTATTGTGGATTGGTAACTGGTTAAAGGATAGAAAACAAAGTGTAGGTCTAAATGGTCAGTTTTTACACTGGAGAGAGGTAAATAGTGGAGTTCCTCATGGATCTGTACTGGGACAGGTGTTTTTTAATGTATTTGTAATGATCTGGAAAAGGGAGAAAAGAGTGAGGTGACCAAATTTGCAGATGACACAATGGTATTCAAGGTAGTTAAAACATGAGTAGACTGTGAAGAATTGCAGGAGGATCTTGCAAGACTGGGTGACTGGGCATCTAAATGAAATGTAATGTTACAAGTACAAAATGATGCACATAGGGAAAAATAATCCAAAATATGGCAGTTTTTGCACAGATGCCCCCCACCTGGTGTTCAGGCAGGTGTGCGGTGAGGGGGGACATCCATGCGTATGCCACAGCAGTGAGTGAAGGGATGGGTGTCCGCCCATGGAAACACCATGGGCGAGTGCACACCCATCTTCACCCATCACCCACCCACGGAGTCATCCGACAAAACAGAGGCTCTGTGGGCGGAGATGGGTAGAGATGGGTGTGCACCCTTGGGAAAGGGAGCATACCCACCTCCACCCACCGCCAGCACACATTCATCCCCCCTACCCAGTGGCGCCATGTGAAAACAGCCAATAAGTTCACAATGCTGGGTTCTAAATTAGGAGTTACCACTCAGGAAAAAGACCTTGAAATCATTGTGGATAATACACTGAAATCCTCAGCCCAGTGTGCAGCGGTGGTCAAATAGGCAAACAGAAAATTAGGAATTATTTCTAAAGGGATAGAAAATAAAACTGAAAATGTTATAATACCTCTCTATCTATGGTGTGACTGCACCTTGAGTACTGTGTGGAGTTCTGGTTGCCCCATCTCAAAAAAGATATAGAAAAGGTACAGAGAAGGGCAAGTGAACAACAGGGAACAGAGTGAACAACAGGGAACAGATTGTGTCATTGTGACATGTTGGGTCCTTCTTCCAAGCGACTGAGATTGGCCACTGTCAGAGACAGTGGGTGTTAACAGGCATCATGCACTGGCCCAGTTCAGCTCACTTTGACCTGACTGGGCCAGCATGATGCCTGAACATTTGTTCCAGACCTGCCAGATGTGGGCCCATAACAAACCCCACTCAGGGTAGTGTCTGGGCTGAAAATGTGGGCCTGGAAGAAAGTGGGCCCACAGTTTGTGTCCAGCCACAGCCCAGCTGGGCGAGAGTAGGTGAACTGGGTGGGAATGTGTATTCCTGGTCCAGGCTTGTCTCAGCATGGGGGATTGCTATGGCAGTCAGCACAGAAGACTGGCTATCATGGTGGGGGAGCAGGGCGATGCTGGGAGCACAGGGGTGTGGCCGAGCAGCCGTATGTCACTCACTGCCCTCCTCCCCCCCCCAGCCAGGTCAGGCTGTTGGGATGTGCTTTCCTGCGCCCGGAGCACACCTGGCCGGGAGAAGTCCTTCCCCCTCTCAGGTAGGTTTAACTAATGTCTGTTATGTCAGTTAACACCCGGGGTGCTGAGCTCGATGGACCATTGGTCTGACCCAGTATGGCACTACTTATGTTCTTATGTTCTAGGGATGAGCGAACAGAACTGAGTTCGGAAATTCGGTTCGGTTTGGAAATTCGGTTCGGTTTGGAAGTTCAGTTTGGTTGACCGAACTATTCGAGTTCGGTCCGAACTCCAAACTTGAAATTAAAACCCCATTGAACTAAATGGAATATTATCTTTTAGGGATGGGCAAACAGAGTCGAGTTCGGAAATTCGGTTCGGTTCGAAAGTCGAGTTCGGTTCAGAAGTTCGGTTTGGTCGACCGAACTGGTCGAGTTCGGTCCGAACTCCGAACTTCCGAATCGCGTTTGCCCATTCCTATTATGTTCATTCTGTGGTGTCCTATGATAAGTGACACCATCCTGCTTTTTTCAGAAACTCTCCATCTTTAATTTCTCAAAAGGGGTTTGCAGAATTCCTCGGACATCTTACAAGCATAGATTAATAAAAAATAAACTGGCCTTGGATGCTGGCAAAACTCAAAACCATATGTTCAGAGAGTTGTTTCATTCACCCGTAATTAAATTTTTACAAAATAAGTCCTTTTTTGGCCCAAGCAAATAGCTTCAAGCATTTGGGCGAAATGATAGAACTTAATTCTTACTATGGATTTTTGAAGTCTCCGGGTGCTAAACAAGATCAGAAGATCTTTCATAGGGCAGTTGTATAAAACCTGTCATGAATATAGATATTATAGAGCTGCGGTGGTGGCTCTATAGTTAAGGTGGCTTGCACTCTGTTAAAATCACAAAGTTTCTACTTATTATAAAATCAAGATGATTTATCCTATCTGTTTGACATTTTGTAGGGAGGATTGCTGTGGTGAGGTGTAGAAGCTGTTCAAATTTCAGACAGATCACTTGAATCACAGCCAGGTTATAGGACTTTAAATCTTAGATGCTAAACTGAATTTCCCCATTTTGCAACATTTTCTGTTGACGCAGGAAAGCTTGTTTTAAGTTATTCATGTGGAAGTGTAGAGGTGTCAGAAAATTTAAGTGTACATTCTAGTCCATTCCTTAGTTTAGATTTTGAAAATGCATTATGTAGTTTAGTTATGATGTTTTGAAATTCCCATGTTATCCAATGGAGAAAGTGAGATTTTAAAATATCAAGATGGACGTGGATTAGACAAATGTATGTACGTTTTAGGAATGCCTCCCTCTATGCTGTTGTATACAATAGAAGAGAATGGGTATCTGTACATAGGACAGAGAGGTTATTACTCATAGGGTGTTTTTAGACAAGTACCTCCCTACCCAATACCCACCAATCACCTACCTATCATGCATGTTTGCAGGGCTGCATTGGTGCCCTATGCAGCCCTGCAACATACATGATGAATGGGTGATTGGTGGGTAATGGGTGAGGCGGTGCTTCTTTAAAAACATCCAAAGATGCTGCACATATATGCTTCATACAGATACCCATTATCTTATTTTCTGTATGCGAGGGTTGAGGGAGATGTACATTAAAAAGTGCACATATGTTTGTTGTACGTATAATCCATGATGCACAGGGATGGATTATCCACGAGGGACTAGAAAGCAGGAATCCTAGGTTCTCTGAGAGGGGAGTTGGGGCTAGTGGGTTAGAGTGGAGGAGGAGCTGGGAGCCAGGACTCCTAGGTTCTCTGGGAGCTGCAGGCTGAGCTAGAGTGTCACTGGTGGGAGCTGAACTAAGATAGTTTACAGTGGGGTAAATGCTGCTGAGGAAGAGGCAGCAACCACGGGCTTGTCACTCACTGTACTGGTGGGTCCTGGAGCTGAAGGGACTGGAGCTGTGCAGTGCCTGGGACAGGCTGTGGAGGCTTTCCCACTCCTGAGAGAAGTTCCCATGTTAAAAGTCCTGGAAAGTCCCCAAACGTCCCTAAATAAGTCCCAGACAGTCCCCCAAAAGTCCTGCAAAAGTTAGTCTATTGTTTCCATGTTGGTACTGTTATAGAAGGGTCAATTCAATGTATTCCCCTTTCAAAATTCATGGAAACTATAGGTTTAAAAAACCTTTGGTTTAAAGAGGGGAGTTAAGACTCTTACAAATTCAGTCATGCTCCAAAAAGCATGGAAATTGTAAGTTAAGGCTCCTACCTTAACTTGCGCGCCATGTATTAAGCAGTAAAGATGTACAATCTCACATATTGTGTCAGTTTACAACTTAGACTCCATGCACCCACACTTTGCCTTGGTATTTCAGCCCCAATCTTCTTCCTCTAGAGGTTGCGGCCAACACAGTGAGGGCTCACAGGGAGGTGTTCTCTGTTGCTGCCCCAATGCTATGCAACTCCCTTCCCCCTGAGGTTTTTTTGAACCCAAGTCCTTTGTATTTGTTAGGGCATTTGGCAGGCAGGGATAGGGAATGAGGGGGTGAATTGGTGGATGTTTGGAGTAGGAGTGTGATTGGGGGGTTGGGGCAGGGGTGGGGAAAGGTTTTTTGGGTTTTTTTTAGTGCTGTTTTTATATGTATTGTTTTTATATGCTTTGTAAGCTGCCCAGAGTCATTTGGGAAGGGCAGGGTAAAAACTGAACTAACTAAAAATAAATAAACACTGAAGCTGGGAAGAGCAGGGGGTCACATCCTGCTTTCCATATATGCTTTCATTTGGGTTGGGGAAAACGGGACAGCTGGGTATTAAGCGGCTGAATATGGGGAGAACCAGGTTGATGGCTTGACTGAAGCATCGCTGCTGCTGTGGGGGCTCCATCAGGCTCCCTCGCCAGTATCCTTCCTGCTCCTTATCGCGCATGCACAAAATGGGCACCAGGACCGTGTCACGCATGTACGAAATGGTAACCACCCTTAACCAAAATGATGACAGTGTCATTTTGGCTGCCGCTGCCCTTAACCAAAAGGCCAGTGGCAACCAAAATGACACTGCCATGATTTTGGTTAAGGGTGGTTACATTTTGTACGTGTGAGACCTGTAGCAGGGAGTGCACTACAGTAAAGGAGCCTGCTAGAGCAGCCCCACCCCCAGCAGCAGTGGTGCTTCAATCAAGCCGTCGGAGGCGGTATGTATCACTCTGGGGCCCCAGGAAATGCAGGTGCAGGAAATTCAGACCCAGGGCTAGGGATGGGACTTGGGCTATGAATTGGTTTCTCATTGACTTCAATGGGAAAATCTGAATCCGTAATCAGTCATTAATCCACAAATTACAGATCTGAATCCATGATAGATCTGAATCTGCAATTCCATCTGAATGACCAACCCTAATGGCCAGCTACATACTGGGAGGTTGTCTCTAGGGGGTGGAGGCTTAGTGTGTTTATGGGGAGGGGGCACCCAGGTTCTGGGGGGTCTGAGAGATGGGTGATGTGTATTCAGGTTCAGGGACAAGCCTTGGGAGCAGTCAGGGGTGGAGCGGAACTTTATGTATGGGCTACAGTGGAGGCAGGGATTAAGTTGATAATACTTGGCAAGGGAGGAGTTTGGTATCTCCAGCTTCAGTGTTGCCCCCAACCTGCAGGGGAAGAGAATGGGGGGCAGGGGCGGGCTGAAAGGCATAGGCCGTTTTCACACAGACGGGTGTGTGTGTGGGATGGGTGTTCTGGCACAGTGGGTGGAGGTGGGTGTGTGTCCCTTTACACGGACACACACACACACACACACACACACACACTCCACCCCCCGCCGGCTGTTTCCATGGATGCCCCCGCTGGCAGNGCCGGCTGTTTCCATGGATGCCCCCGCTGGCAGAACACCCGTATTGGGGGGGAGGGGGGGGACATCTGTGTGAAAACGGACAAAGTGTGAGTGCCTGGAGCACACTATATGAGAGGTTTTCCAATGTCTTTACTGCTTACGTGATGCTCAAATTAAGGCAGAAGCCTTAACTTACAATTCCCATGCTTTTTGGAGCATGGTTGAATTTGTAAGCGCCTTAAATCATCTCTGAAACTGAAGGGTTTTTTTATTCTATAATATAGATATACATCCCTTATAAATATTTCCAACTCAAAGGGTAATTTCAGACGTGGCCCCTTGCACGTCTGTTTGAGCCCCACCAGATGTTCACCACAGTGAATCTCTGGTGAAGGTCAAAGCTAACCACGGTTCTGAGGATGGGGCTGACCCCATCCCCAGAACCATGGTTAGCTTGACCATGATCTGTGATGGACCAAAATTAACGTCTTTTACCTTGGCCCATCACGGATCGTGGCCCCGACCATGGTATGGGATCAGGCGCAGGGGCCGCACTGGCTGCTGCACCCGCCTGTCTTCCCAAGAGCGGGCAGCCAGGGTAGCGTGGGGGGCAGGGCCATGCGGTCGCATGTTACGCCACATAGCCCCGCCCCCTTCGAGATTCCCCAGTGTGATGGAAGCCGGCATGTCTAAAGGACAGCTGGCTTCATCACTGACTGGGATCTGAGACGGATCCCAGTCCGGGGTTCAGCGTGTTGGACCTCCAGGCCCTGCACGTCTGAAATTACCCATAGTCTGCACACAGAGAGAGTGATATAAAAAAAATATAGACGTCCCAGATCCTGTAAAGCTTGCAAACACAGTTTCGTTTCCATTGACTCTTACTGGATTACTTATGTGCTTGAAGTTAAGTATACATGTACATTTTTGCAAGTTTAAGTTCAACCGAGTTCGTCCCAGGTTTACCTGGTATCAGAACAGAACTTTTAAAGAGAGGCCGTGCACTGCTATTGATTGTCAATTGCTTTCAAGTGTTTTCCATATCAAGTTCTCACAAATACTGTATGAAAATTAGTGGAATAGAATAGAGCTGCTTTTGGAAAAATAACCATGAGACCTAAACTGCTCCCTAATACTTCAGATACAAGGTTTTTTCATACCATGGCAAATTTTTTAATGGTTTACTTATTAGTTTTTCTTTTCACATATGTTAAAATATTTCTCCTTCAGAGCAGCACAATTAAGAGGTGAAAAAGAAGGCTCCTCTTAGTCTATTTTGCATTTTTGGTGGTCGCGGGTAACACAGTTTGGCTGACAAGCACTTGAGTGGAGAGCAATTCAGAAAAAGAAAGATGAGGGCAGAGTTTTCCTTTTGGTGCACTGCAGTTCACTGTCTTTCTACATAGTTAAGTATGGTTAAATTATTTGGAGCAACAGGGTTATAAGGGTGAAGATTAATGTACAAATAACTCTTATTCCTGGAGGCTTAGTGTGCGGCATAAACTCACACAGTCCTTACTGCAAAGGTGAGTTTACAACTATATTTGAGATCATTACGCCGTTGCAATATTCTGGGGGTGCTCTTTCAAAACTTATTGCAGAGCCAATAGGAATGGAAACTTGGGATTATAACTAGTAACATTTGCAAGAAGAGTAATAGCATCTCATGATTCATGGGGGTAGCTCGGAATGCAATAGGAGCTATATTAAAAACACAAAGCTCAATAGACAGGCAGGAATTTTTCCTCTTCATCACAGCATTGCATAACTACTTAGAGGCATGGGCACTAGGAGAAAAGGGAGTGCACTTGCACCCCCGTGGCTCCTGCCTAACCTTGCCCCTTCGATCCTCTGGCAGTAGGGGCAGGATCACATTGAAAATGGGCAGGGGTGAAAAAACTCTCCTGCCCTGTTCTGATGTAACCACATGACCCTTTCTGAGTGCCGTGATGTTGTGATGCTTGGAAAGTGGGTGGGGCTACATCAGAATGAGGCAGGAGATCCCCTTCACCATGCCCCTTTATAGGTGTCACGACAGAAAGGGGCAGGGCTACATCAGGAGGGGGTGGCAGAGCCCCTTTGCCCTGTCCCTTTCTGACACACACCACCTTCTGAGCATTATGACATTGCAATGTTTGGAAAGGGGTGTGGCCACTTTGGAAAGGGGCAGAGCAGAGGAGTTGTCCCATCTCAAAGTAAATTCTGCTGGTGTCCCTGGTTAGATGCACTGTATGTGGATATGGTGGGGTGAGGGATTGTCTTTCTCTGAAGCATTAGGTATGGGGTGGATCACATGAACCAAATGTCTTTTCCTGTGTTGCGATTATTGTATTTCCTTGGACACACGGCCAAGCTGAGTATTTTGTGAACTCATTTTGAGCTCACCTGCCTAGTGTCAATGTGACAAAAGATAAGGTAACGTAAAATACCATATCTACAAGAGAAGGATCTACAAAATGTAGCAATGACTGGGAAACCTCTTAGATAGATGTAGTTCCATCTTTATTTTATTATTATTATTATTTTTATCTCTCACAGCGGCATGGGTGGAGGGTGGGGAAAGAGCATATATAGATTAAAAAGGATTGAATACTCTGATACCTAGAACTGTACTGATTAGAAAGCAAATCTTATAGATGACAGAGTACATAAGTAATTTACATGTATGAAGCAAACGATATATACAACTTGTAAACTGTACAATTACAGTGTATAGAATAACAATATTGGGGGTGGGGAGATAAGGTAGCTCTGCTCTGATTTCCTCTAATTACTTGATGCAAGTCTTTGAAATTCATTACTGTCCCTAACAGCAATACACCACAAAGGCCCTTTATTAAGGGCAGGGGTCATAAAGTGGTGTTAGTCATTTCAAGGTCAAATCTAGTTCTTTCTATGAAAATAAAAGCTAGCACTATGTTACCTTGTCAAGTTAATACAGTGTGATAGAACTTCTCAGGCAGCACATCCTGAAAGACTGTAAACGTCTAATAGATTTAACAAAACTGTACCTCAGGGAACATATTAGACAGAACTCATCAATTGATCAAACTGTCTGAGAGCCTTACTTATTGGGGGCTAGCGCAGTTTTAAATGATTATTTTCTTATCTTTGGCCTGGGGACCAATTTTATTTCTTAGAATAAGTTTACAAGAATGTATCAATAATTTTTATTGGAGAGTTTTGTGTTTTCTTGTTGAGTGTTGTTAGTTTAAAAAAAAACAAAATACTGGCAAAAGCAATTTCTGTAATTTTGACTCTGTAATTAAGTTCTAAGGAGGGCTTTTTTCCCCCAAATGATTTTCAAATTACTTAATGTGCTGTTTATACTCTGCCATTCTTTATAGATGAAATTGGACATATTTGCAACATCTCATAGCAGCACAATGACAAAACAACTTTAATTATAAAATATGTTTGAGTTTTACATTAATCAGACATAAAATTAACAATGTTCACAGACACACAGGGTATTTTCAAACGTGACGCTACCATGGGTGGCTACATTTACCTGCAGGCGGGAACAAACATACCCTGGACCGTGGCATAGGTCCTTTTCATACAGACACTCTAACATCAATAAAATGGGTGTTACATTTTATTATACGTGTTACAGGGTACCCACAGGGCAACACTGCAGCCCTGCAACATGGGCCCTTTTCACACGAGATGCCTCCACCCAGTTTCGATGGAGCTGAAGAAGCCGGTCGACTGGCTGCTGCAGTCGGGAACCTGCTGGCATCCACTTCCCCTGCCTTCCCGCTGAGCAGCAGAGCACTCTGGCATGCCTTGAGGTGCCTCGCCATTGCAGTTGTGCCAAGGTTGGCGAGCACCTGCCCACGCTTCACCATCTTATTGCACAGCGTGCACTGCACCTCTCTGGGATCATCTGCCCGCACCTGCTTAAAACGATCCCAGACTGAGGATCTCCCCCCACCCCCCTCCTGCCTTCTTGCCCACCGCGGCGGATGCACTGCTGCCAGCGCTGATGGGAGGGGAAGAAGTTCATGGCACTGGCGACGCAGCTCGGGGAGGAGGGTCAGACATCGCCTCAGGTACAGACATCTCCTCTGCAGCATTAGTGTCTGCCTCTTCCTCACTGTCCGTGATCACGGTGATGTCCCGTGAAGGGGAGTACTGGGAGCCTGAGGCTAGACTGCCCGTGCCCACCATGCTGCTGGCACTCTCCCTGTGCCCTCCTCTGTAGCTGCTAGTGCTGCTGCTAGTGCTGCTACTCCTCTCCCTACTGACATTGCCTGGGGATCGGGTCCTGCCTCTAGCAGTCGGGCTGGGATCCACCAGCTCTGGACTGCTGGGGATCGCCTCGACAGTGGGGGACATTGGTGGCCCTGGAGGAACATCAGAAGCAGCACCAGCACCTGCTCCAGCACCACCACCAGCAGAGACAGATGCAGCCTCAAGTCCTGCAGGCCTTCCAGTGCCCTGTGTGGCAGTGGAGGAGGGCACTGCCAGGAGGCGCTGCTGAGCCACTGAAGCCTGTTGCCCTAAAGCAGGCCTGCTGAGTTGGGGTGGGTTGGAATGTGCTCTGCCTCCTGCTGCTGCTGCCTGCTGCCACTCCCCTGGCACGGCCCCTCCTGCCTCTGGCACGTGCCCCATTGCCTCTCCTATGGGCAGCAGACCAGCCTCTCCTTCCCTTCTCCATTTCTCCCTCCAAAATAATGTTTTTATTTTTATATTGGGTTTTTTTTGTTTTATTTATTTTTTTAATCTAATATTATATCTATCTATCTACACTAAATCTAACTGCTATTAATTATTCTAAATGCTATGAACTAAATGGATTATCTAATAAGTACACGCAGGCCTACTCCTACAAAAACTAAAACTAAATCACAAAGCTCTCTCTATCACTAAGCTAACTCCTACAACTGTCTACTATCTCTAACCTATCTCTCTCTCTATCTCTATAGATGGGATGGGGGGAATCACAAACAACACAAGGAGGGGTACAAAACTGAAATGAAACCTAAATCAATCTAATAATTCTACTCTAAATGAAAAAACAGGGGAACGGAAGGGAATCAGGGATGGAATATATGGGAGAGGGAAAGGATTCAATGGAGGGGGGAAGGAGGAAGGAAGATTGAACACAGGGAACACAGGGAGGGGTAAAAACAAAAAATAACCACCACTAATCTATCTAAGCTAAGCTAAATAAATGAATGGGAATATGGGGGTAGATGGGTTGGATGGGTGAAATGGGAGGAGGATGGCAGGAGCTGGGAAATGCTGGGAGAGGGAGCCTTCTGAAACGCCTGCTGTTCAGGAACAGTGACTAGCTCAGAAGGTGTTGGGAAGGGGGGAGGCACACAGTTTTGTTTCTTGCTGCGCCCGCCTCACCGCAAGCCCCATTGGCTCCATGCAGCCTAGCCCGTGGCCAATTGCAGACTGTGAAGCCAGTGGTCTGAGGCAAAAAGGGATGGTGATTGGGCAGGCTGGCTGCTACTCCAAGCCAGTCTCCACCCCTGGCACCTGGAAGTCTGCTCCTCAGCTGAGTCAGCTGACTCCCCCTCCTTGCCACATTTGGCCTTCCAGTGACCTGACGCTGACACCATGTTTTAGCCACCCAAACTCACCCGAACGTGATCCGAACTGACTGAACTGTTCGGTCATTTCGACGTTTGGAATTGAGTTTGGTTCAGTCTGTTCAGGTTTGGGTTCGGGTTCGGTCATCCGAACAGGCCGAGTTCGGGCTGAACTCCGAACTTCCAAACTGTGTTCGCCCATTCCTACTATGCCTTTACTTGTACTGAGTAATGCCTTACTCCCTCTGTAATTATTTATAAAGTACTCTGTGTGTATTCCATGAGTTAGGCCCTCTAACAGTAATCACGAAGTACTGTATGCAAATAAAAGGTTTCAGACTTCTGCCTAAAATCAGGAAATGATATGGTTTGGACACAGACTACATTAACTTGTGTAATGAATGAAAACAAAAGCAGAATATTTGACCTCCAATGAATTTCAGCCCAAGAGTGACAGTACTTCTCCATATTTCCACCAGATCACATAGAAGAGCAAAGAAAATGCTGTTATGCCTCCAGATCATCTTAGCACAGATAAGGCCCATTGTACAATCCCAGAAAATGATTAAACCCTTCCAATATTTCTGCTACCTACCTGTTGATTTATATTGTTGTGTATGTACAGGTGATCAACCAAACCGTGTTTGGAGAAAAATAGCGATTATTTTGTTCTTTTTTTATCACGGCCTCCAATTTGGCTCTAATTTTCCAGTTCCCATAACAACATCCAAATGACGGAAAGCTCTGTCAAAAGACGATACCAGCACTGTCCACAAAGCTTAACAGGACACAGGAGCTTAAATGAGCGTCTGCTCTACCTTCCTTGTTCCCTTGAAAAAGACAGATGCTCTGAGATGACTCCTCATCCCTTGCTCTGCAAACCAAACTTTACTGCAAATTACTCTCACTGGCTTTCCCAGCTAAAGTAGTGACAAGAGCAAGATGCCCAATGTTGTTAATTTCATGCCAATATAATACAATTTACCTGCTGCTCAGATTTTCATTGCTGTGTGGATGCACAATCGTTTTATATTTGCTGCCCCAAAAATTATATCAATCAAGGGGGGCAGGGGGGATTATTATTTTTCCTCTCTAACCATCTATTTCCTCTCTGTACTTCACAAAGGATTGGCAGAACAGCAGCAAAATCCCCAACATCAAATAATTAAGATAGTATTTCTTTTTTCTTTTTTTAAAAAAGAATAATAATCCAATTTTGTGTCCTTTTGTAATGCAAATCTACAGAGAGGAGTACAAATACGGAAATAACTTGTAGGCCAGAACAAAAGCAGTTTGTCAAGCTAAGTTAGATGTTCATCTCCCAACAGCTTTTTAAAATCTCCACATAATAAAACATGCAGCTGCATGGAAACCTAAAGCTGTTTTCTAAGGTCTGTTTGAATACAATGCTGGAGCACAGGAAATTGACATGGCTCTTCTCACCATTGCGCTGACAGTACAAAACCAGCTTGTTCAACCCAGAATTTGTTAGGACAAAGACAGAAGGAAGGGTTGGGAAACATTGGTTTATGTATCCTGCTGGTAATGAACATCACCCTCTAAAAATGTCTGATGGCAACCTGCTATCGCAGAGATCAAACAAACAAAAATCAACTGCTTGTGAAAAATAGAAAACATCCTACTTTGCAAGTAGCCACAATCCTTAATTTATTTAGTAAAGATATTGCTCTAGCCTATCTGTGTTAAACATGACGGCTTGATTGTGATGGGGTCCTGCCTCAGGGCAGCTGTTTGGAGGCCTGGTATGACACACAACATCAACACAAAATATTTTTTAAAATATTTGTATTATTTATTTCGTTTTGCTGGAATAAAACCAGTCTGTTTATAATGCTGCCCATGTTTACCATCTCAAGTGCACAATTCAACAGTTTTGCAAAATTGAATAGTAGATGCTCCAATTCTCTCCTGGAATGTTGTGATGTTAAAAAACCATTGTACTTCTGCGCAGAAGGAAGATGAATCTTTATTCAGCAACAAAGCTTTGCCTAGGGCATTGCAATTTCCCCCTACCCATATGTTTAATATATGTGCCCATATACAATGTACTCTATGGACACTAAAGTATAATTGTCACCTTTTACCTGTCATTAGGGAAACGCAGCAATGGTTACTAATCATCTCTTCAGCACTGTAAAAGTAAACAGTGTTTTAGGAAACAGAGTAAGACGTGTCTCCTGCTCTGGAGAGTTTATAGTCTAAAATTAATTGTACAACCATAGACGAGATAGTGAACAAATCTTCAAGCTGGCTATGGTTTGGGAAGATTGCAGGCAAAAAGAACAAAGTACTGAACAAGGGAAGAAAAGACTTAGGGCCTTTTTAGATGAGACGCTACTGATGCAGGAGGGCAGTAACCTCCACAAATTACCTGCACATGTAAAGTACTCTCCTGCGAGTCTAGTGGAAATGTCTCTGTGTTAATGCACATCCATAAACCCTAGATATCAAGGATTTCCGAATGCGCATTTGAAAACTCCTGCGAGACTCGCACAAATTGCTCATCATGCACGTCTAAAATGCTCTGGTTGCAGTTCTCATGTGAGTTTCCAGTGCAGATGTGACGATGGAATCCCACGATCCCCAGCGCCACGACCTTTGTCGCAGGAGAGGAATGATCACAGGAGATTATAAACCCCCATGATTTTCATGCACGTTCTAAAAATGCCCTTAGGAAGGGGCTTGAGAATATGCATCCATCACATTTTTGGCACTATTTGTATAACAGATAACAAGCAAAGAGAAAGTACTTGGTGGAGAAGAAATTGGGGGATATGCTAAGTCTTCAAGGCAGCATGGAAAAAAGCATGAAAATGAGGGTGCTTTCCCACAACATTGATTTATGCGCATTATTATTTTATCCAAATATCTCAGTAACTTGGGAATGCCTTCATCCACATATTTTCTGTCCAATGTTCATGTTTGAAAAGCATGTTACAGGGTGCCCCAAACCCTCTTGAATAAGGATTTTTTTATTATGTGCATAGATTGTGTGAATACTGCATTGAAACCACATTCACAGAATGCACATATTTTCCACGTGGGAATTCAGCACATAAAGGAATGCACAGGAATCTTCTGTTAATCCTCCAGGATAACGGAAGTCCACAGAGAGAGCTGACGCTGCTCCAGGGATGGCAAATGAGGGAGGGAAAGAACCTCCAGAGTGGTGGGAGAAACAGCTTCCGGAGGAAGGGAGAAAGGTCATTTCTGGTTTCCTTCCTGTAACGCTGAGAATGTGGATAAAAGCAAGAGAAACATGCGCATCAAACTGAATGTGGGAATGCTGCTTATAATGCACAATTTTACAATGTGCATTAAGTTCAAAAGCGAAGAAAAGCAGAATGTGTGAACAGGGAAAAGCAAATTGTAACGTGCATCTTAAATAACCAGATTAAAACAATGCAGACTTTTTTATAATGTGGGAAAACGCCCTGAGAGGGAAGCAGTACTCCCCATGTAGAATTGGAAGGTGAAATGGTTTATAGGAGCCCAGAGTCCAAGGGTGATTTCAGAAGTGATGCGTTCCAGTTCACCACAGTGAATCCCACCCCGGTATGAACGGATTCACCGCAGGCTGTGGTGACACGTGAGGCCCCAACAGAAGTGACAGAATCATGACCACCGCCACCCGGGGGCAATCAGAGAGAACATGGGCCGGGGGAACACAACAGGCATGCAGTGGAGACGTGGACCGCGGTTCGAGCCCCAGAATGCACTGCGGCTGGGGTCAATTCCTTCCACCACGGCTGTGGGTTGCCATTCAGAAGTTACTTTTCATTCACCCCTGCCGTGGTGACCATTCACCACACTTCTAGACCTCCTCCCGCGCCAACCTCATGAAGCGTGGTTAGCTTCACCCCGGACCACGTTTGACTGTGGTGAACATCTGGATGCGAGCAAACAGACATGCACGGCGCTTTCACAACCCCCCGCGCTTGACTGAGGTTGACAGTGGTGGACATTCACCATGTCACTTCTGAAATCACCCCAAAAGGAGGGACTACAAGACAAGAACAGAGATGAAGACAGAGCTGAGATTGTGTTGGACATAGGAGGTGAGGGGAAGAAGCTTGAATTTGTTATGGGAAAGAAAGGATGCTAGTGAAGGGAATCACAAAACCATAAGCATCCTGTTGGGCTAGGAAATGTTAGCAATGGGTAGTAAGGAAACTTCCCAGTTTTGATGGCAATCTGTTTCAGGGCATTCGCTGTAGTCTCCCTCCTATTATGGGGTAAAGCAGGGGCGGCTCCTCATTGAGGGCTGTGGGGGCGGTGCCCCGCCAACAACGCTGCCGCCGCGCTGATTTTTTTTTTTTTTTTTAAATTCCTCCCCCTCCTTGGTCCCACCCTGACTTGGGGGGGGGGGCTTGGCCAACTCACCGTCAGGCGAGGAGGACTGTGGAGCACGAGCACCGCGGTGGCGGCTTGCTGAGCAAGCAGGGAATTCCCCGCTGGTGGAGTCACTCACTCCGGGAGCATTGTTGCAGGCTACCCGGTCTCTCTAGGCTTCCCCAGCCACGCCCCCACACTAAGCTGCAATGCGTGGGGGAAGCCTCCAGGGGGAGCATGTGCAAACAATCAGCCAGGAGGTGACGGGGAGGAGCTAGGACTCACTGGCTGACAGGGCAGTTACACAGAAGCAAGTGGAGCGGCGAATCAGGTATGTGAATTGGGGCCCTGTGGGCAGGCCCACTTAGGGAGGGGGTGGGGGTCCCAGTACTGAGAGCAAGGGAAGTGAGCATGTGCGACTGGGCGATAGCCTTAGAGCCCTTTTTCTTGGTATCTCGCACATGCTCACTTGCATTTTGGGGGCGGGCAGGGAGGAGGTGCTTGAGGATTCCTTTAGGAATCCTCCAGGGAAAAAAAACACGTTTTTGGGCTCCA
>QEPC01010859.1:9573582-9609678 GCA_003113815.1 Sphenodon punctatus | reverse complement strand
GCTGTATCTGGTGCGTAGGCTGCGTTCGTTCGTCTCCAGCCCGGACCTGGCCTCCCTCATCCATGCTTTCATCACCTCGAGGCTGGACTACTGTAACGCGCTCTACGTGGGGCTTCCATTGTTCCTGGTTCGGAGGCTGCAGCTAGTGCAGAATGCGGCGGCTCATCTCCTTACGGGGACGGGCCGTCGGGAGCATATTACACCTGTGCTCTGAGCTCTGCATTGGTTGCCGATAGTGTGCCGAGCCAGGTTCAAGGTTTTGCTGTTGATTTACAAAGCCCTTCACGGTCTGGGCCCCTTGTACCTCAGGGACCGCCTCGCCCTCTGTACCCCAGAGCGGCTCCTTCGGTCCACTGGGAGTGCCTTCTTGGAGGTCCCCCTTGTTAAGCGGGGGGCCACAATGGAGTGAGCATTCTTGGTGGCCAGGCCGCGCCTTTGGAACTCCCTTCCAGAGGAAGCTCGCCTGGTCCGTAGCCTGTTGACATTCCGGCAAAGTTGCAAAACCTGGCTGTTTGCCCAGGCCTTTGGGGAGGGTGGGAGGGGAGGGTGAAGTTGTTTTTTAGCTCCCCACCTGATTTATTATTTATAATGTTTTAAGCCCTGTTTTAATGATATTATATTATTATGAATTATTTTAAATTGTATTTTATGGTATTATATTTTTATTGGTGGAAGTCACCCGGGGCTGCTTTTGCAGGAGGGGCGAGGTATAAATTTATAAAATAAATAAATAAATAAATAAATAATTTTGAAAATCTACCCTTAGAAGCACACTTCATGCATCTATGACATATGACACAAATTTAAGAAGTGTGCACATTCCTTACGCTAAACAATGGACATTTACTATTGATTCAGGAGATAACTTTGATTAAGGACACAAAGCAATTATATGGAAGGGTTTCTAAAGGCATTTTGCTTCTTCTTTTCCTTCAGCCAATAAACTTAAAATTTTGTTTCTGCAACATGTGAACTGGGTCCAGGTGAGTTTGTTTGTTTAAATTTATATCCCACTCATCTCACAAAAAGCAGGCTCAGGGCAAGTTACAGTAATATAAAAAAGATACATGAATAACACAGTAAAAGAATAAACGAACAAAACTTTAAATATACTCACACTGGCGACCTTGAGCCAGTCACAGTATTCTCCCAGCGTAACCTACCTCACAGGGTTTTTGTGAGGATTAACAGTTGTGTTATATGTAAAGTGCTCCGAGTGCCATCGCAGGGGGGTGCTATATAAAAATAAATATTAATGATTTATTAATTATTATTATTATTATTATCCCTAGCCCATCTCCAGACCACCAAAAACCTGCCTAAACATAAACGTTTTATATTTTTTTTAGAACACGCACAGACTCGAGCTTTGGTGACTGGGGGGGCGGGAAATTCCATGACAGTGGAGCAGCCACTGAGAGCGCCTCTGCCCACACCCGCACTACCTGTACTTGGAGTGCAAAGGGCACAGTCTCAAGGCTGTTCCCAACTGACCGAAGAGAGCACAATGGGACACAGGGAGGAGACAGTCCCTAAAGTATGTTGGGCCAAGGTGTTTAGGATTTTGTAGGTTAAAACCAGCATCTTGAATTGGGCCCGGAAGGCTATAGGAAGCTACTGAAGACCACAGTAGTACTGGTATAATGTGCTCCCAGTTGCCCACCCCAATCAAGAGGCATGCCACTGCATTTTGCGCCAGCTGCAGCCTCCAAACACGCTTCAAGGACAGCCTCGCGACAGTGAAGCACATTGCTATAGTCAAACCTCAAGGTTATGAAGGCATGAATGACAGTTGTTAGGTCCAAGTCTGCAAGAAAGGGTTGCAGCCTTCTCACCAGATGGAGATGGTGAAAAACACTCCTAAGGCTGGAGCATGTCAGTGGTAGTCTCCACCCCCTCCAAGTCACAGGGTCCAGCAGCCATCAGTCTTGTCTGGATTCAGGTTCAATTGACTCGTCCACATCCAGTCTCCTACTAGGTCAGATACTGCGTAAGGACGAAGACTGCTAGGCCGGGAAGAACTGTGAGCATTAATTGTTTCTTTTAAGGTACAGTAACAATGTGCTGAAATAGAGCTACTATTTGAGGGCTGGTGGCTAAATATTCATGTGGGCTAAATTATAACCTCCTTTACATTGACAGCCTCCCTGACTTCATACAATTAACAGCAGCAAAAATATGTTGATGGGTCTTGCACGGACATAACTCAGGCAGAATTTGGTGCTCTGTGTTTCTATGAAGAGTAAGTGGACAATATTTATGAGGAGAGTATATGCTCGTAAAGACAAGTTTCCTGCACTGACCTCATTGTCCAGTTTTCTCATGCACAGGGAAAAAAATCTGATATTCTGGCATCCTTCCCAGAATAGGAACTCTCAGGTTATCTAATTAGACTTGGACACCTTGCAGAAGGGAAAACAATGGCTATTCTTACTCTGGTGGGTAAATGAAATATAAGGCATACCATTCTTCACTTTCATTACTGTGGCTGAAGTCCATCTATGGGATGGAATTTATATTTATCACATTTTGTGGCATTCTCTTTTAGGGCCAGGATTGCTGGAACAAATTCAAACAACATTTATGTCCATATATACCAGATGCCATGACCCCTCGGACGCCTTCTATTCATTCATTCATTCATTCAAACAAACCATCAGAAGATCTAGATTTGGGCCTTCAACAACAACAGTGCATTGTTTAATTTAAAGTTCCTGCATATGGTTAGTGGGTTTCTTAACATGGTTTAAATTGCTGACCCTATATATACGGCCTGGTTCTTGTTAAACCAGAGGTTATAGGTAGTGGTACTTTGTCTTGGGGATTTGGAGAATACGGTTTTGGGGATTATTATTCCATATGACTTGGTGGGTGGAGGCTCATGGATATTGCCCAGGGTGGGTGTATGTAGTATTATTGTATTTTGTATTGTGAGTATACTTTTCAGACAGTGGCATGGGCCAAGCTGAAAAAAATTGATTTGATTGAGAACAAAGAAACAAAAAAAATAACTGTGTAATAGGAGCACTGGTAAGAAAGGGAGTGCTAAATGACTCAAGCACTGAGGTGTTGGCCTAAAATTCAATGCTAATTTTAGAGAGAAAATGCAAAAGGTTTTATTCCAGGGAATGAAGCTTAGTTATACAGGAAGGAAAAAAACAAAGAAAATGAACAAAAACTTTAGTACATTTGCCCATCTGTGAATTCAAGTTACATTTCTTAGTAACCAGGATAGCCCAGGAAACCTGGAGGCATTCAACTACCACATACGTTCTCTGGCAACATACTTTTAGAGCTCGCCCCACTGCCACACTGAGATCTTCTGGCTCTGAGCTCTCTCAGAGCTCAGAGTTGAACCACTGACATTGAGCTCTCTCCAGTGTTGAACCATTGATGCTGAGCTCTCTCCAGTTGCCAAGCTGAGCTCTCTTCCTCACAACTGCTTCAACTGGCAGCAAGCTCTTTCACTGCCATATTGAGCTCTCCCCCAACTGCCAAGAAGAATTCCTCTAGCAGGGAGGGTAGCAGTCCGTCTGGCTGACAATCTCCGGACTTTAGGAGGGTGTCCTTCTGGGTTGGAGAGACCTCCTTCTCCTGTAGCCATGCACTTTAGACTGAACTCGGTCCTTACAAAAGGCTTGGGTATGCACAGTACGTACTGCTCACTGAGTATGCCTTAGGACTTAGACTCAAGAGCAGTTTAGAAGTCCATCTGAGCATGCTCCATGACTGCTTCTGGAAGACTTAGTAACCCCAACTAGGCATGCTCTAAAGTCTCTTGGTGGATAGCTGCTCAGGCAACTTGGCTAAACAGAGCCATAGAAGTCACCCTGTTACACTCCCTCGCAACGTTTGAGCTGTGGAATCTTCTAACTCTAATGTTTCAGCTGCTACAAGAGACTCTGCTAGAGCAGTTGAAATCAAAGGTTAGCTGACTCTGGCAGAGCGCTTGAAAAGGCCTGAAGGCAACAGTAATGGTGTGTGAATAATCAAAGAGGGAGCATTCCCCCATACTGAGAAAATTTTAAACCTGGCTCAATTCAGGTAGAATCTTTAGAACTGGAAGGTAAAACCAGGCCAGTTTCTCTTAATTGCTTTGGAGGAATGTAGGGCGAGAAAGGGTTGCTCAGTTACCTTGGTCTGAGATTATTAAGCGTTTATGGAAATATGTTGCTGTGTTGTTCTCCAGGATTTCAGCCTGTGACCTTTAGCTCATGCAAACCACAGAAAAATCCATTAGGAGGTTGGCTCCCTGCCAGCCCACATGAAATCAGCTGGCATTAGGTTAGAATTTAAGCAGCATATTGTGACTTGCTCTTGCATTGGCTTGAATCAGAACTTTTAAAACAAAACAAAATAAAAAGCTCACCCCAAAGCCAAAAATAGTAAAGCAAAGTGAAAAAGGGGAGAGAGAATGCATTAGGATTTAATGTGAAGGAGACTCAGGGAAGAATCATAGTGATATACTTGTAGTGTGGTATTTTTTAGGATCCAATGTGTGTACGGTAGACATGGGACTTTCATCTGTCAAATCTGTATCTCCAAAGCAAGAAACAATAAAATACAGGTGAAAGGAAGGTTTGCTTATGTGATGATGGAGACATCGATGCAAACCAAAGTATTTCTGTAAGAGGAATATTTACAGATGAGCAACTTGAAAACCAAAAGGGCTAGTCTGTCTCTTGCTGTGTAATCATTTACACCCGTGGGTATGAAATCAGAAGGGGAGTATTTCACACTTGCCTTGCAAAAAAAGGACATGACAGCACCAGGTGCAAGGCAGCAGGGACTCAGGCCCAAGATATTCACAATCAGGTGTATATTTTACTTGCTTTGCCTTTGTGGGTCCCGTAAGTATTAACTTAGGAGAGCAGTAAGCATGACTGGGTTTGCTCAGAGGAGAGTTATACCCTGGCCTGGTTCTGGCTTCCTAACTAGAGATCCTTACAAACACTAATCAAGAAGATGCCGAGAAACTGTTCCGCGTCGCTACAGAGGGGGCAGGAGTAGAAATAATGGGCTCCTAGTACAGGAAGGGACATTTCAATTAGAGATCAGGAAAAATTTCAGTCAGCACTTGCTTGGCAATGGAGCAAGTTGCCTAAGGAAGTCATAAACTCTTCATCATCAGAGGCTCTGCCCCGCTAACGCTGTGGCTTCTGCAAGGATGTGGAATGCATTGCTGGTTATAGTTGACTCCAGCTTAGAGACAGGCACACACACTAGACTCCATTGCAAGTGCAATCCGTAGTACATCAGCATTACAGGAAGAACACAGTAATCAACCCACAACAGCAGATTCAAATTAGGCAAGCAGCCTAAGGAACTAGTCTACAGATTCACATAAGCAAATTCACCAGTCTTCTTCCATCCATTACAGGAAGCTGTAAGGGATGGGCTGGGCGCAGTCTGGCAGCCTTTTCTAATGGGTGAGTCAGTGAGTGTCCATCCAGCATTTCGACTGTATGAGCCTCCCCCCCCTCATCATTTTGCATAGGACCCCCTCCCCTGGATACCAACACTGTCTCAAATTTTTAAAAAGATGACATTATTTTAAACATATTAATTATTATTATTATTTTATTTATTATTTATTAACAAACATTTATATAGCGCCAGCAGTGTACCTGGCACTTTTCAAAGTAACAAAATAGACACAGTCTATAAAGTTAAGTTAATAGGGGTCGGAATTGGACTTGGGAGACCAGGATTCAAATCTCATCTTAGCCATGAATTCACTGGGTGACTTTTGGGCAAGTTACTAACTCTCAGCCTCAGTTGCCCCTCTGTAAAATGGGAATAATAATGACAGAGCTATTGTGAGGTGTATTTATTAATTATTATTATTTATTTATTTATTTGATTTATATAGTGCCAACAATGTAACTGGCACTGTACAGTAGTTACAGACAGGTCCCTACTCCAAATTTTCCCTCCCAGGGGCCACCTCCAAAATCATTACAAGTTCCGGGGGCCACAGAGAAGTTGGGGGTGGCGGTGCACTCAGGAAGGGGTCCAGGTCATGGATTTAGTAGCAATGCTGTGGTAGGTCTGGGCTCATGTCCCAGTTAAAGGGCCAACTATGGGGAAGAGGGTGCCGTCTCCAAGACGGGGGGCAGGACTTACCCATGAAGGCAGTGCTGCCCCAGTTCCCAGTGCCCACCCCATAGCAGCAGCAGCCCCAACAAGAAGGATGTTTTAAGAGTGGGAGGGGACAGCACCCTGTCCTGGCCACTCTGAACATTTTCTTTTTGGTAGGCCCCTTTGCGAGCAGCCTGAGCTCTGACAGGAATGTTCAGAGAGAGCGGGTGGTGGGTGTAGAGTGGCCACTGATGAGTCGCCAGAATAGAGGTCAACATTTGCATAAAATGTACATATGCTAATTTATATTTACCATAATTAAAATAGAAATGGCTGTACAACTCACCAGAGTGGGGGGAAATGGTGACCAGATCGCCTGTGCCTGCCAAGTCCACTGTCCATATATAAGGTGCTGTTAAAGGGAGCCAATGGGATAGCCATGGGGAGAAGTGGGGGCACGCGGGAGAGAGGGAAGAGGGGACAGCCATGTGAGGGAGGAGGGTGGCATGGGGCGGGAGAGGGAGCAACTCTTTCATACAGACAAACAGACAGACACACACACTCACACACATAGACACGCACACACACAGACACTCTTACACACACACACTGATCTCTCACACACACATACAGACACACTCAGACACATACATAGAAACACTGACAAACACACATACAGATACACACTCTCTCTCTCTTACACACGATCTGATATCTCACACCCCACTTGTGCTGAGTAGCCACCCTGTACAGCACCCCGAAACCCTGCACGCAGGGGGGACCGGAGGGGCACACCCTCCTGGGCCCCACAAACCCCCAACTTACGCTCAGCTGCCCAACATGCCTGCTGCTGCCGCCCATCCATCACCACAAGCGCAGACGGAGTGAACCAACAGGGGGCAACAGCACAGGGGAGGGGCAGGGCTGCACCAACCGATAGGGGAGTCCAAGGGGTGGCCCAGCCGTGCACCCGCCTCCAATACCACCACCAACACACGGGCAGGGGTACGGGCCACATGGGGGAGCCCCCAGGGGCACACACAACCGGGGACCACCACACAGCCCCAGTGACCACGGGTACACACCAAGCACACCCCCAGCACACAACCACACATACGGGGGCAGGGAGGCCGCCATGGGATGGGTGCCCTGGGGGCACCGCTTGCACAGAAGCAAGGCAGGACCAACCATCACAGAAACATATTTTATTAGCAAGGGGGAAGGGGTCCTCCCCCCCAAGACCGGCAGGGGATGCGGTGCACGCGGACCCAAGGCCGGTCACGAGCAGCCAAACACCTGGGCACAGGTACACTCACAGCAGGAGGGCCAGGGCACAACAGAAACACCTGTGGGATGGAGCCGTGGGCACACAGAGGAGGTGACGGGGTCAGGCGGCTGAGGCAGCCGGCAACAGGGATGTAGATGACAGTGCAGCGGCTGTGAAGCGGTACGGGGTGAGGTGGGGGGCAGGTAGTGGACAGTCACGGCCATCAGGGTGGCAGGGAGCAGGTGACGGGGAGGCACAGTTCAGGGACAGTCCGATGTGTGCTCTGGGAATGGAGAGCCCTGTGCAAGGCCCTCCCAGGCAAGCAGGCCCCTGCGGAACCCCCAGGAATGCATATGTGCATCAACCAGGAAGCTGGGCAGGAGTTGATTGGCAGTGGTGGCCGCAGCCCTCATGGCTGGTAGGTTCTTCACCGATCGAAGGGTGCCAAGCTCCACAGCGGTAGGGGTTCTGGTCAGGAGGGGTCCACCAACATCGGGGGGCAGTAAGGCCAGAACACAAAGAAGAGCCCACACATCCGAGGCCGCTCACGGGATGCCGCGGGCATACAGGAGGGCGCCCGTGTAGTCGGCAGCAATGGAGGGACCCATGGACAGCAAGGCAAGCCCGTACTCAGGTTGTACTGCCACCAGGCAAATGGCCTCAGTCTCCTCAGTGGCCCACGGCACGACAATGGCGGGTTGATGCCCCCACAGTGGTTGTGGCAGGAGGGCGAAGCCAAGCTCCCGGGCTCCCTGTCATTCACTGGCTGCTCCACACCGGCCTCTGGTGTAGGTCCCTGCGAGAAACAATAAGCATGGGGTGAGCATTCCACATGTGCACTCAGCTTCTTCCCATTCCAGGGCCTGGGCCACTGGGTGTACCGGGAGTGGCCTATGGGCCCCCCATCCCCTCCCGGCCCCCCTTGGGGTAGTGCCCCCCTGGGGGTAGGGGTGCTGCGGCCTTACCTGAGGGGGTGGGGCAGCAACCATGGGCAGTTGGTTGTTCTGGGATGCCGGGTCCTGGGGTGGGGGCGTAGTTTCCCGGTGAAGGGGTCAGGGTTGCAGCTGGGGGGGGGACTGGGAGGGGTGAGGGCTGGATGGGTGGCCCCACCGGCAGCTCGTGTGGATCTATGTGGGGGAGGGGGATCCTTTGGACCAGGACCAGGAAGGGATGCTGCTGGGGAAACCACGGTTGGCTGAATTTCAGGGGGGGGCACCTGCACCAGTGGGTGGCCACTGTGGTGTATGTCGGCTGTCAACCCTCCATCCGCGGCCTGGTAGGCCCTGTCGCGCTGGGGTCCCACCACAGGGCCAACACCGCCTCCCCCATGAGGTCCATGACCCTTGCGGCCTGACCCTCCAGCCTGCCACAGGTGCGCACCACCTCCGCCCTGTCACGCCACTGCTCATGGTGGAGGGCGGCAGCCTGGCACCTGTCCCAGAGGTGCTCAGTGCAGGACCAGGTCATCATAGCCACCAGGATCTCCCGGTCCCTGTCCCCCTCCCCTCTTAGCAGCTCCCTGGTGAGTGTGAGCTCCTGGGAGTGCACCTCGGCTAACCATCTAGATTCCTCAAACAGTTCCCTCCCTCCACCACCGGTTCCTGGCCTGCATCGCCCGATTCCTCTCCACGCTGCCAACAGCTACACCCTTTGCACAAGCAGGTCGCTGTTCTGTGAAGGAGAGGTTGCATCCCGTGTTAGTACACCTGGCCAGTCCGCACCACTGCCCCCTACCGTGGTTCCCGGGGTGTCAGAGGGGGCGGCCCCCGTGTTGTTGGTGCTCTATCATGTTCCTCCCCTGTGGGACCCCCCTGCGCTGCCATCGTGTGGGGTCCCCCCCAGCTGGGGCTTGCTGCCAGTAGAGCCTGTGGCTGTCCTGTTGTAATTGGACCCACTGTGGGGCCCACCAACCCTCCCGTCTGCCCCCTCCGCCCCGACCCCAGTAGGGCACCGGTGGTTGGGCGTGTGGGTTCCCGCAGTGCTAGTGGTGTACTGGGGCATCCTCTCTGGCCTTCCATTCCTGCATCCCCTGTGCTCCCGGTGCCCTGCAGCGGTGCACCCCCTGGGTCCCAGACCATCTCCTGTCCCACCCCCGCTGGCCTCCCCCCTGTGTCCCTGTCCTTTGGCGTGTGTTCCCCAGCACCCTGGTGGGGTCCTGGCTGGTCTTACCCCCCAACCCATCGCCCTGCAGCCCCTGGGGGTGGTGTGCCCCTCTGGTGGGGTGCCCCATGGAGTGGCGCGGCCTGTGGTTCCCGGTTCTGGTGTGGGGTGTGCGGCCCCAGGGGCCTCCCTTCCTACCCTATCCGGCCACCCACCTCCACGCCATGCCCCCCTGTGGCCCCTTGGACAGTGTGGCCTACCATGGCAGTGCGCCTCACCGGGTAGCGGGGACACAACTGGCCCCTCCTCGTCCACCTCCTCTGCCGCGACCTCCACCTCATGCACCTCCAGGCAACCTTGAGCTGCAAGGGGAACAGGGTCCTGTTAGTGTTTACTGGCAACCAGGCCAAGGCCCCGGTCGCTGCGACTCTGCCTAGGGCCTCTTCCACCCTGGGCCCACTGGGCCGGTCGTACCTGGCTCCTGTTCCTCCACCTCCTGGGGGTCATCCCAGGTCTCCGCTTGCTCTGCATGTGCCCCCCTTCCCCATGGCTGGTTGGCCTGTGGGTTTCGTGGATGCACGTGGAGGGTGGTGTTACTGTGGTCAGATCCCCGGGCCGCCTCCTCCCCCTGTGGAATGGGGCCCTGCCCTCCCGCTTCTTGGCTGGCCTTACTGGGGGCAGCATTCACCCTCTGCTCTGGGGGGTCCGGCAGGGGGGGTTCCGTGGTGGCCCTCCATCTGCCTCTGGTGAAGGTACTGCTATGTGTGTGGGAGGCCACGATGTCCCTGTCCATGCAGAGGAACTTGTCCAGCTCCTCTTGGAACTCGGCTGTGTGCATGGCATGGCCGGACTTGAGATTGTTGTCCTTGATATGTTTATATCTGAACCTCAAGTTCTTTGACTGCTGCATGCACTGGGTGACATCCCAATGTACCCCTGCCACTGCATCTCCTGGGCGATGGCTTCATAGACCTGTCTGGTCTTGTAGCTGTGCACCAGGTCATGCTGGACCCTTTCAGACCCCCACATGCGTATGAAGTCCCTGGTCTCATGCCTGGACCAGGGCTCCCCCTTTTGGGACTCGCGTGGGGGGGGGGCCTCCAGCTTGGCGGCTTGGGACCTGCCTGGTGGCTGTGGTAGCTGTGGAGATGGTTATCTTCTGTAGGGGTATTGCATGGGGGTTACTCTCTGTTCCATTGCCCCCTCTGCACCCCTATGGGACCTCCCCTTCCCTCTCCCCCTGGGGTGACCTTCTGCTTAACTGACTGTCAGGGGGGGCCTCCTCAGTGGTGCGGTGCTCTGTGGTATGGCTGCTGTCCTGGGGGGATGGGGACATGGGTTGGCTGGCTGCCACCTGCCCTGTGTTCCCTCGGTTGCGGTGTCGGGGCTGGGGCGCAGCCCTCCCGTCCCTGGTTCGGGGGGGTTCCCTTGCTCTCAACTCGCTGTTGCTGCTGCTCCTCTGATCGTGCCCTGTGGCTGTGCTGGGATTCAGCGGTCGGTGCTGTGGCTGCTCTGTGTTCTCAGCCCTGTGCTGGGAGATGTGTGCTGTGGTTAACTGTGCTGCATTCCCCTCCTGCACCAGCTGGCCGGACCCCCCCTGGGCTCTCCTGGGTCCCTGTGCTCACCTGGCCTTGTCCCACGTGTGAGGTGGCGCTGCTTCCCTTGATCTTGTTGAGGGCTTTCCTCCCAGCCATCATGGGAGCCGGCGTACCCATGGCATTTTCCCATCCTCCTTTATGGACTCCCGACCAGACGTCTGGCGTCACCCCTGGTAGACGTGTCTGCGTGAGGGCACATGTGTGACCTCTCGCGCCGGCGCACTACAGTCCTGCCGGTTCCATTGCCGTAGGTGTGGGTGTTTTGGCTGTTACATGGACGGTCGGGTGTTGGATACCCATCTCCACCCATAGAGTGTGCCGGCTCCCTCCTGACTGCTCCATGGGTGTTGGTGGGTGTCGGTGGGTGGGTCGTGCATGCACACCCACCCACTCATGGACATTTGCATGGACGTTCCCCCACCCATCCTCTGGGTGTTCGTGGGTGGGTGGCGTCTGTGTAAAAGTGGCCATAGACACTTTCTATCACTCTCTCTCTCTCTCTCTCTCTCTCTCTCTCTCTCTCTCTCTCTCTCTCTCACACACACACACACACACACACACACACACACACACACTCACCCCCCCCATTTAAACGAACACACACACACATTCACTCAGTCACTACTCACACACACTTCAGCCAGGCTGGCCTGGCCCCTGTCCGCATGCCTGCTGCTGCCTCCTGCGATGGCCTCCAGTCTTGGTTGTTTGGAAGTTGCACTGTGCGCTGCATGCGTGCGCACACTGGAACCAGAAGCCATTTACTGAATCTGGCAAGGCTAGGACTACATTTCCCAGCATGCCAGATTCAGGAAATGGCTTACCCTGGCATGCACACGCACGTGGAGGTGCAGAGTAGGAAATTTCAAGCTGTGGCTGGTGGCACCGGCAGCAACAGCAGGATCACTGGTAGATCAGTAGCAGGGCCCAGGGCACCCTCTGGCAGGTGGAAGTTCCTCTCCCTTTGCCCCCCACCCAGGCTGCTTCTGGGTTCAGGCAGGTGGGCTGGTGATTGATTTTTGTAAAGTTACAGCAACTCAGCTGCTGTCTTGTTACCCCGAGATTCTCCCAGGAATTAGCTCCACCATGGGGTCAAGGATCTCTGTAGGAAAGCTTAAGTTTCCTCACCAAAATGTCGCAATAGACAATTATTATGACTAAAATACTACAATTTATTGCCCTGCCAAAATGGCTTACACACTACTATAAAAGCACTATGGAAGCACGCAAAAAAGGTTATTGATTACAAATATATATATTCTTGGAGAATATATCTCACCACACAGATATCGCAGGCCCCCAAAAGTTGTTCAGGGTCTGTGGGGTCCTGCTGGGGAAGATAAGATGTTAACTTGCTGCTATGCTGGAGATTTGATAAGAATTAAAGAAAAAAATAGTTAAAATAAAAGATAGAAAAGATAAAGAAAAATATAAATCAAAATTGTCTAGAGGTTGAAGAATGGTCCCTCCACAGGCAAGGAGCATGGAAGCTCCAAAAAGGGAGGGGAAAGACAGAGAAGTACTTGGGGAACTCTGCCCAAAAGGCTGAGCAAAAGAATTGAAAGGAAGCAGTCCCATCTGGGACCAATACAGTGCTTCCCTAAAGAAAAATAAAGTCTGCACCTGGGGATAAAACCTTAAAGAAAAGTAAGAATTAACTTTAGGGCAAAATAAATGGCTTGAAAAGAGTAAAAAATGAGGGGAAATGAAGTTAAAAATGGAAATAAAATAGCTTTAAAAGAGTGAAAAATGAAGATAAAATGAAAATAAAATGTAAAAATAAAAATAAAGATGAGAAAAAAAGAGAAAAGTAGCCTTAAAGTAGCTTTAAAAATGAAAAGTGGCTTTAACAATGAAAAATAAAAGACTTAAGAAAAAGTAGTAAAATAAAAGATTGGAACACAAAAGAAAAAGAGTTGGGACAGAAAAAGAACTAAGTCCCCTCTTAGCCCCTCTTACCTTAGGGTCCGCCTCGCCCTTCGCGCCCCGGAACGGCTCCTGCGGTCTGCCGGGGGTGCCCTCCTGGAGGTCCCCCGTGTTAAGCGGGGGGCCACGATGGAGCGAGCATTCTCGGTGGTAGGGCCGCGGCTGTGGAACTCCCTTCCGGAGGAAGCTCGCCTGGCCCCAAGCCTTTTGACATTCCGGCGGAACTGTAAGACCTGGTTGTTTGCCCAGGCCTTTGGGAGGGAGGTTGGGGGTGTGTGACTTTTAATCCCCCACCTATGTATTTATTTATTACTGTCCTTTGCCCTGTTTTATTGATGTGTTTTATATTTGTATTTTAATTGATTTTAATTGTTTTTATTGTTGTTAGCCGCCCCGAGCTGCATTGCAGGAGGGGGCGGGATAGAAATCTATAAAATAAATAAATAAAATAAAATATAAATAAGTCCCACCGGTGACTTGGCCCAGCAGCATGTTTGTTAGGAAGTATCTTCCTCTCCTTCTTCAACAATATCCTGCCAGCCTTATAGGATTTCTGAGAGTCTTGGAATATGGCTTCCATGTGTTCCTCCAATCGTAGACAAACAGGTCAGGGGTCCACTAATCAGAATGAAGTTTGCATCTTGCCAAGTAATTACGCTAAAGAAAGATGTTTTGGGTTTTCATGTCTCCACAACTCTATCTTCTTCATGGTTATTTTGACTTCACCCCTCCTTACTTCTGTGAACCAAGACCATAGTAACGTTTTACCAGTCCTGATCTTTGTCCCATTTCAGTAGAGTCTATTAGCTTAATAGAGCTCTATGAAACCCAATGCAGTCTATTAGCTTTACTGAAGTTTTATTAAATTCTATTAATTCTACATAATTTCATATAGGGATTATTTTCGGGAAGTTGGTGAGGAACAGATGCTATATCTGCCTTGGTTCTACTCACTTTTAGAAAGAAATTTCCAGAGCAATACTGATTTATAAAACTCGCAGTTTCTCATTAATACACAATTCAAAGGAACAAAGGGACAATTACTTATTCCTCTGAATGGTGTATTTAGGTATAATTTGAAGCTAAATTCACTAATAAAATACATTATTCTTAATGTCTTTATTCTCTAATTTCTCCCCTAGATTTCCTAATTTCTCCCTTAAATTAGTCTCTAATTTCTCCCCTAGATTTCCTAATCTATACAGAATTCGTTCATTAAAATACCTTAAAACAATTTGGAATTTACATTGGGAAATATGTTGATTAATACTACTCCAATTGACAACCTTTCAAACCCTTATTAAGCTTAAAAATTAAACCTATTTCAGTATTTCAGATATGACTGAAACAATAAAACACCTTTTCCGCAGGGTGACAGTGTTTCTCTATTATCAATATTACTCTCTATTATTCTCTATTATCAATATTACTGTTTCAACTAATAAACATGTTTTCAACTCATTTAATGTTATGAGAAACTGTTTTCACCCAGACTTGCAAAAAAATCTTGGTATGGCAAAAATCTTAAAAGTCCCAGAAACAAACATGTTATCAATGTCTCTTTTAATTCCTTTGTGCCAATTATTCTAAAAGTCTGCTAAAAAGCAAACAGCTTTCTTTAAGCCAAATTAAATCTTGTGTCCTCAATAAAACAGACCCTAACTTAAGGATTGCTATTGCTTACAATGTGAATAAAGACAAGTATATTAATAAGAGACTATTTCAATGGGTGAGGAACAGATCAAAAGTCTATGCTGAAGAGAGATGAAGAAACCAATATAAGATAAAGAAGCAAGTAGATTCCAGTCAAAACAACAAACTATGATCAAATGGCAAGTAAGTTATTATTAAACAGCAAGTAATCCATAATGGACCATAAATACATACTATATCCAAACAGGTGAACAAAGCCATATTAGAAACTAGTGTCTATACTGTGAAATACTGCTAGGGGACTCCATTATGCTGAACATCTAATTTCTTCCAGCAATGTTTAAAGCATTCCAAACCTAATAACGTAAAAACAAAATAGTTCGAGCAATTTCTACTGCACTTTCACATAACCCAAAACAAGATAATATTCAATGAAAGGCCAAAGTGTTTACTGCTAGTTGTACAGCATGCCATAGGTATCAAGAAAGGAAAAGAATGGAAAGAAAAATGGATTCCATGGCATATTCTGAAACATGAACAATTTCAATCTATGATGGATTTTATCCATAGTTAGGATGGAAAAGTAAATCTCAGACCTGAGTAGCCCCTATAAGAAATCCCTCTCTCTCAGTTGGGCACTTCCTGGGCTCCTGCTTTCAGCAAACACAGCAAACAACATGGCTAAAAGGTGTCACCTGTTTTAAAGGATGTGGCTTCTTTTGCCATACCATTCCCCACTTAACAAATCATCCACTTCTTGGGGTCAAAGAATCCACCTATGTATGTTAAAAGTAAATAGTTTAAAAGCATTGCCAGAATTTAACAAAGGAACCAACAAGATATGGCTTTCTCTCAAAACGTCTGGGCGTACGGCCAACAAGTATGTAAACAAGATAACCTAAGAACATTTTTAATAAACATCTTTCAGCACAGAAATAATGGCACCAATACTTGAACGGACCTGTCTTTTAGCAAAAATGGGTTCAGTCTTCCAGCTGAAATGGGCCTATTTTTTTCTGGCTACAGTCTGAAGACGCAGTGCAGCCAAGAACAGAGAAACTCCAGACAACATACGGTCTGGTTCCCATTGTATCCCGGACAGCCCAAATTGTCAGGAAAAGAGTACTGTCTGGGATAAAACCGGACAAATCGCCACCCTAGGGGGGCAGCGTGTTGGCCCTGCTCCCTATGAAAATTTCCTAGCAGCTCTCAGGCCATTGTAGGGGGCCTCCTCAGAGTCCAGGCCCCCATCCCAACTGAGCCCCCTCGCTCTATGGTAGCTACACCTCAGTAGATAAGGGATGTAAAGCATTTAGAACACTAAAGATGGTATGGAAATTATTAATAATTATAATAAAAGATGGGAAAGCTGTAATGCCTCTCAAAAAAACCTCCTAACCATGGGTGAAAAAGTGTAAGGGGGGAAATGAGGTCTCCACTCATTTTCTTCAAGATGCTCTTAGAAATCGCTATCTTCCAGAAGGGCTCTCTACTAGCTGCAGTGTCAAGGATGCCGCTGGCATCATGCAAATAATAATAGTAATAAAGGGGGGAGGAATAGTTCTGGCTCTGGCACTGAACACGGTTTGAATGGGAATTAGTGCCTGCTAGCTCTCTTCTCCACTTCCCACTGAACTGCAAGTGATTTCTCTCTCACTGGCTCCTTCCCCAACAAAATGTGGTGGGCTGGAACTGCACTAACATGCATGAAAAGCAAAAGAGAAAATCCATGTGTGTGCAGGATGCATGTAGCTCTGGGTGCAAGAGGTTCCAAGTCTATACGCAAACTACACAACATGGCTTTTGTTGAGCTAAAGATGTTCAAGGTCTTATTAGAGGCACAAATCCACAGCATGGTTAATAAATGACATCTCCTTTTCTTCTGCTGCTTATTGTCATTTATCTCCTCTAATTTCCATTGTCTAGGATTTTTTTTAACCCTTGTTGACCTAATTCTTTTGCATTGGCTTTCTTTAAGCTTTCCTTGAGCTTGCAAGCTTATGCCCCCCCCCCCCCTGTAATTTTCTACTACTTATGAAAATGAAATATATCACATGAAAACTCTGCCCTGTGGGAAGGGTTAGCTCATGTTACAGTGCGTACTAGTAACCAAACACCCTTTTCTCCCAGTACAAAGTACAAGATCTTGGAAAAGCAATAAGAAAAAGGTGACCTTTGATCTGAGATGTGTTTTGTCTGGTTTCTATTATATTTTTGCCTTTAAACATAAGGCAGGTCTGCCTTTTATTTTTTCCCTAGGAAACCGGTCTCGTCCTGGTGAATAACACCAGTAATTCTCACCAGAAAGAACATACTCCCTTTGGGTTAATGCTTATGTGGATAATGCTCTGCTGCCTTTGTGCATTTGGAATAATACATGGTTTATGACTGAATACCGGTCTGCCTTTCAAAGGAAGGTGCTATGCTGACTGACATCAGAAAAGCTGGAGCAAGTTATAAATGGCTGAAAACCCTGTGATTAAATTACAGCCTTAGTATTTGAACAAAATAAACTATGGAGTGTAATTTGCAATGTGTATGAAGAGATTATCTGTAGTTAGTCTCCAGTAGCTATTGCTTGTAATTTACCTTGCAGGTGGAAAGGAATTTATAGACTGAGAAACATAGAAAGTATGTATTTTCATGTATGCCTTTGTGTAAGTGTATGTTTGTGCCTCTGTGTGAGTGTGTGTGTAAGAGAGAGACAGAAGAAGAACACACTGTAATAATAAACCATGTATACCAAATGAATATGAAGTGAAAACAAATGTGTAACTGGTGTGCTGGCTACATGGTCAGTGGAGGGGGGGGCGCCATCTTGGTCAGGGTAGAGCACTGAATGGACATGTGCCTAACCCGGGCTGGCCAGTGAGCCCTCCCCCAGCGAATTCCCGGCGGGGGAAGAGAACACATATGCGGCTGGGTGGCTCCACCCGTGGCACATCCATAGTGCCCAACCCCCAGCACACCCAAGCGCCCTGCCCCCATCATGATGGGTAGCCATGGCAGCCCCCAATCCCTTGTGGGGGATGGCAGCAGGAACAGAAGTGCTGGCCTGCTGCATCCTGGACTGGTCCGCTTGGGCACTGCTTGGCCTGGGCTGTGGGCCTAGAATCATTTGGGGGACCACATGCAGGCCAGCCACCTACCCAGGTCGGGGCAGCAGTGAGCCCACATCTGGCGGCCCACAAACAGACGTGCACGTGTCCGTGAGTCCCTGGCCCAGGCGGACCCCAGCAAGCCCTCATTGTATCTGTTTTCCCTCTATGATGCACCCGTACCTGCATAGTTCCGGACGGAGCCATCGTAGTATTATGCCACTACAGCAGTCTTATACAAAGTATTTCTGGACCTGACGAAAGATAGTTCATGCTTGGAAAGCTACCAAAAGGCCCTTATAAATTTTTCAATCAGGATTATTAAAAAATACATGTAGCTCAAAATATACAGTACACTAAAGAGCATTTAATAATTCCTTTATAAAAACCATTGTGCTGTAACATGGTTACTGCATTTTAAGCAGGGAAGATGGGGAAAAAAAGAAGAAAGAATTAAACCTGACTACTGCATTGCACCCAGGTGTCACATTTAATAAAAGAAAATCCAAATTAAAAATTCACTAAAACTATTAAAACTATCAAAGTTATTGCACTCTAGCTCCAAAAACTCATTAAAATAGTTATTGTATTGCATCTTGATTTCAGCCAGTTCTGACTTTCCCAATGAATATGGTAGAATTACTGGTAATTATTGTTAGGGAACATAGGAATTGCCATAATTAATCAATCCATCTAGATCAGCATCTTGCCTTTGACAGCTTGACGTTTTTGAGGGAAGTTCAAGAAATCTATTGCAGGCCCCTCAGGAAAGTGGCCTGTCTCTAATAATGACTGTTCAGTGCCAAGTACATTGCTGGCGCTATATAAATGATAAATAAATAATAACTAATAGTGGTCATTTGTGGGCTGACTTGCCCAAGGGAAGATCGCCTTCCTTCTTTCCAACCTCTGGCACTTTCTGTGTGTGTGTGTGTGTGTGATATTGTGAGAGAGAGAGAGAGAGAGAGAGAGAGAGAGGTACATATTTCTACTCTGTGACCAATATATACTCCAAAAGAATTAGACAGTTATATAGACAAGGAGAACAACCAACGTTACTTTACATTGTCTAGGATTATATTCCCATATTCCTTGCCAATGCAATACAATTGTTGATGTTTTTCTATAGGGTCTAATATTTTGGGGGCGTGCCGTTGCCACATCCATCAGTCCCAGAGTAAAAGACAGCTAAAAATGGATAAGGAAGTTGCATAGCCAGGCTGTGGTGGGCCGGGCTCATATCCAACTCATGCCCCCCCCCCCATGGGCAAAGGGCCCCCAGAGTCAGGGGGAGGGAGGACCTCCAGGGCAGTGAGGCAGGGCTACCCCATAAAAGCTCCCAGCAGGCCCCTCGGAGCAGCAACGATCTTGCCACAAAGGTGGGTGGCGATGGAGCAGCAATTCACCTTCACCCACTCTTAACCACTCTTTCTTGGCGGAGACCTTTGCAAGTGTCCAAAGTACCACTGGGAAATTTTCAGAGTGGGTGGGGGCAGAGTGCTGGCTCTGCTCCCTCCCCTGCCCAGTCTGAAAATTGTCTCGTGGTACTGCAGGGAGAGGCACCGAACAAAGATGTGGGCCTGCATTGGCCCAGAGTGGCCCGCATGGGCAGCCCTTAGCCTGGGGTGTGCCTCGGGGATTTTCCTGAGGACGTGTCCCAGACCAGCCACCTACCCACCCCGTGGCAGTCCTGTGCCAACATCTGGCAGTTCAGGAACAGATGAGCAGGTGAGTCCTGGGTCACAATGACCCACTGTCACATCTGTTTTTACCCAGAATGACATAACGGTGCGCTTCTGCGGATTTAGTAAACCCGAGTTATATGCATGCTCCATGGCATCCGTGATTTAATAATGAGATTTGAGATTCGCTGATATGCCATGAGGATGTCGAGGGTTAGCATTTTTGTTTTCCGCAATAAATAATTCATGAGGTTTAATTAGTTAATGTTTGTACAGTGCGTTAGAAGCATAAAGCCCCATAGAAGTGCTAACTGTCCACAACATTAAATGGCATGATTCCGTCTTCCGAGATTTGCAGATCAGTTTCTATCTCAGCATTTATCCTTTCCATCCAATGTTCATTTTCCATTATGCGGCAGAAGTGGTGTTTAGACTACTTACAAGGATAAATAAAATCGGTATTAGCTGTAACCTCTGCAAAGCAGCACCACTACTGACACAGAATAATAACTCAGCTGTAAGTAATAGGAGCTACCCCGCCCTTTACTATCTCCCCGTTCCCGAGCTTCTCTCATTCCTCACAACTCCAGAATTTGATCTCCTCTCATTGGGTTCAGATGAATATGCAATCGGAGATAAATGTACATTTTGTGGTAGTGACTGTGACACTGTATTACATACTGTAAGAATGCAGCATGCTGTGCCACGCACATCTTTTGCAAAGCAGACACAAAACAAAACAATATGAGGTTTTCACATCAGACATTGTGCTGGATTAGGCCACCAATAAACCATATGTTCCCCTTCCATGCATATGTTCTTCTTTGTGGTGGGTGGTGTGGAGGGAGCCAATATCTACCCAGAAAACGATTTTTTTATGTCCTGTGAGATCGATGTGCTACACACAATATCTGAGAGTACAGAAGACAAAGCCATAAAACCCACTGATTTAAAGACAAAGTGCAAATGGTCTGTTTGAGGGTACGTTGTATCCCAGAGAGCTGTTGTCAGTAAGCCTAGGACCCAAGTCAGCCTTACCTACTTATGAAGATCAGACTTTTGAGCCCTTCACTGTCCTAGATCTTCCATTCAAATTTATAACAGTGGCAGATGGGGTCTGTTTACACAGGGTGTTTTCAAACGTGACGGGGCGGCTTCGCCCCGCCCCGAAAACAACCCAGAGATTCCCCGCTGGGATCACCTAGGTACGGCAAACAGACGTGCCGGGATCCCGGCGGGGAATCAGGGAGGGGACGGGGCCACACGGCGCAACGTGCGGCCGCACGGCCCCGCCCCCTCCACGCTGCCTCGCCGCTCGCCTTCTGGGGAGACGGGCGGGCGGCGAGGCCAATGCCACCGCAGCGTCTGGCTGAGTTCACCACTGCTGTGATAGCCGACCAGACGTTACTTTTTTTTTATGCCCGCCTGGAATCACTTTCACCACGCTTCAGCCGATTTTAGCGCCGGTAGCCCGGGAAGAGTGGTTGAAATTGACCCCATGTGGGTATTCAGTGTGGTGAACATCTGGCGGCCGCCGAACAGACGTGCAGGGCACAGTGACCACATGTAGGCATTCAGCGTGGTTCACTGTGATGTCGTCACGTCTGAAAATACCCACAGTTGCCCATAACATTAATAAAATAATAATAATAATAATTAATACTTTACACTTTACAACACCTTCCTTCTGAGGATTTTTCAAACTGCCTTAATTCTACCCTTAACTCTGCCCTTTCGTGTAGAATTGGATTGTATACAACCGATTGTATAAACCTGTCTACAATAATATTCTCAACAGCTCATTTTATAAACTATACATAATTTGTATACATGTAAACAACAGAGTTAAGGCAGTTTGGAAAATCTGTTGTTGAATTATGATAATTAATCCTTAAAAATGAAAAAATGTGGAAGTGTAGTTACTGATAAATATTAATAAAAGTAAATATGCATGGTAAGGAATTAAGTACATACATATCTTATGTTCATGGTGATGGTAAATTATGAAATATAGATAGAAAATCTTGAATTAATTTTCATGCTTTTTGGCGTTTTTGTTCGGCTGGAATGTATGTAGTTAAAAATTTTTTAATAGTAATTATAATAAATTTTAATGTTTTTTGGAGTTTAAGTTAGATCAAAATTAATTTTGTGCAATGTATTTGAAGAGGAAAGCTTTTTGTTTTTGAAATTGTTCTGCCTTTAATGTTTTTTTAAACCGTGAGGTTTTTTGTTTTGGTACAATTAAGTGGCAGCTTTAAAGGCCATAGGAAGGGCCTCATGGAAACCCTGTGCCTTGCACCAATGGAGTTATGATGCCTGAACTGCTGGATGTTTCAACTACTCCATCATCGGGTGCAGCAGTTCCAGCTGTAAAAAAAAAAACCCCTATGGAAATCCTTTTAACAGGGTTTCAGCTTGTGGGCAAGAAATAAACATCTGAAAGCAACCTGAGTGGGGTGTCTTGTCTAGTTAAGCTGCTTGGGAAACATGCCATATGTAGTGAGATTTCCCTGTCCACCTCTCCTTTCCTGCATACTTCCCAACATTTCCAGTGGCAAAAGAGGTACAAGCTCCACCTCCTCAACTATGAAGCTCTGCCCTTCAGCAAATAAGCTCCAACCCTCACACTCATGGATGAAAACAGACATGAGGCTAACTCCACTTTAACACAGCTTTAACATTTTTTTATGCATGTTTCAGGGCTGTATTGGTGCCCTATGAAGCCCTGCAACATGCATAAGAAATGTTAAAGTGGAGTTAGTATCATGTCTATTTTCACCCTATGTATATACACCTAACATTCCAAAGGCATAAAGAGGGACAGAAATTCTCCTGCTTCGCATTCCACTTAGTTCCTTACCATTCTATCATCTCCCCAAAGCACATCTCTCAAGTGCTTTTCTTGCGGGGTGGAGAGGGGGGAAGGCAACTAGGAAAGAGGTGCCTGGGAGTCTTTGTTTCTCCTCCCTGAAAGAGGGACTTTGGCCTCTGAAGGAGGGACAGTAGGATACAGCAGCCAAAGAGCGACTGGCCCTCCTAAGTAGTGTAGAGAAAGTAGGGTTTGCCATGCATGTTGGTCCCAAATATAGGAACTAGAGACAAAGTAGTAAAGTGATATCTTTTATAGGACCAACTATAGTTGGTGGAGGTATGCAAGCTTTCGGACCCCACAGGGTCCTTCAAATCATCAGGCAGGTCTGCGGTTACAGACTTGCCTAACTAGGGACTCTTGTGGAGATATACTTCCAACATATTTTTGCTTTTCAAGCCTCTGTTGTATTATGTACCGTAAAGAAATAACTTGTGGTGGCTTAATTTATCTTTACACAGGGTCTTCTCACTCTCTTTTTGTAGCCTGCTACCAGGAGTTTGGTGACATGATTACAAGGAAAATTTAAGAATGGCTATATGGGGTTGACAGTGGTGAAATTAAGTAAAACGGTGGCATCACAACACTGATTGTGTTAAGAAAGTCCTTCCTTATATCCACGAAGCCTTGCAGTATTCTGCTGCAGAACAGGAGGCAACTTGTTGGTAGATCATTACAACTGAGGCTGGTTTGGGTGTTGTGTGGGTGAGCCGCTGCATGGAGATTCCTACGTCAGCTCAATGTCTCTCACCTCCCACCTGGTTGTGTGCATATGAAGTCAGTATGCCATTTGCTGAGCTATTTTCTCACCCCCTTTGGAGAAATGGCAGCACTGTCAGATGCTGTTAGCAGTGCACATAATAAGCAGGGTCCAGTCAAAAATATTTTTTTTTAAAACAACAGGAAAGATAAAAGAGCAAACCACAGCATGTTTGAGGCCTGCTGCTGAAAGATCTCCTGCCTTCGTCAGGAAGAGGAGGAAAAATTGGTGACAGGTAGAGATCAGTGTGATGAATGGAATGAATAAGGTTGTGACTGATTGCAACACAGATGCTGCTTGCAGCAGCAGACTACCAGAAAACACCTGGCCAGAAGGAAATCAGACCTTATCTCATGTGGAATTTGATTCCTGCTCTGTCTACCCCCCACTGCACGTCTGGGTGAAGTTTTGCTGCCGGGATTTTCATGAACCTTAAGCAGGCAGTGTGGTATAACGTAGTCCTTTGTGCGTATTAAGTTCTACTTATTTAGCCAGACTTTTAGTGAGTGGGGATAGGGTTTGGGGAGGGCAGGAGTGGATTTTAATGGGATTTTATATAGTTTTATATTTTTACTGGGTTTTACATTTTTGGAGGGTATATTTTTGTGCTATAAACCATCCTGAGCCTTTTGAGAAGGACTGGATGTAAATCAAAACAAACACATAAATTAACAGAAGCCAGGGCCTGATTCTGCCTCACTTTCACCCCAGTGTCTTTCACCTCCATTTCTCCTGATCCATTATTAATTACTATTTTTATTATTATTTTTATTATTATTATAGATTTTTATCCCACCTTCCTCCATAGAGGGCTTAAAAAAAGATAATAACACAGTATTAAAATATGATAAATATCCAAACCCCTTGCCCTCCCCTGTCCCTCTGGCTTCATAAGGACTCCAGCCCTTGTCAGCGCCTGCCTGCAGCCGTTGCCAAAGGGCGTCTGCCATTCAGCAGCTGAAGGCCTTGTGTTGGGGCAGGCCAGGGTTGAGTCTGTTCTGCTTTATTTTTGTTTGAATGGTTTTTAGGAGGATATAGTGTGGGGGTGGGAGGATAGGGGTGGGGGTAGTGCTATGGTCCCACAGTGAGAAGGGGGTATAGGCACGAGGGGTTGGAGGTGGCTGGTAGTGCCATGATCCCCCCTGAGGGGGGTATGGGCAGGGTGTGCCATGAGCCCCTGTCCTTGTCTTTGTCTCCTGCTTTCTCCTTGCTGATATTGGCTCTGTTCCTGACACCCTACGTCCGCCTATGTCCTGGAAGCCCCACACCTGGGGTGCTTGGAATAACCTGGTGCCCGCTCCCTCTGCGGCAGAAGTGCCGGTCTCCTTGGTTTAGGGAGGACCTGAGGCTGCTAAAGCAGGAGGGTAGGTGATTAGAATGCAGGTGGCCAACCCACTACAGCATAGATTGTTTTTGAAGGACTATGCCATGGTGGAAGCAAAGAAAGGCATTCTTTGCTGCCACCATAGCATCTGCAAAGTGCTATCCAATGGAGCTCTTCTGGGTGGTTGAATAGCCTGTTAAATCCTGGCTGTCTCCACCTGGAGCGAGTCATTAGTTGATCGGTGTGATGTGTTTGCCACCTACATTGCAGATAAAGTTGCTCATATTTGGTTCGACTTGGGAGCTGCTAGTTTGGGTGTAGAGTCAGAGTTTGGGGTTACGGAGGCTCGGTCCTGTCTGGTTTGCTTGGAGCAGCTTCAATTAGTCTTGCCCACCGATGCAGAGGGGGTACTTGGAGTGCTGCGGGTGACCACTTGTGAATTAGATCTACGCCCATCCGGACTGGTGAAAGCTAGCCAGGGGGCTGTGGGGGTGTTGCTGGCTGGGGTTGTCAATGCCTCCCTTTGGAAGGGCAGGGTGCCTGACGGCCTCAAAATTGCAGTTGTTCGGCCCCTGCTGAAAAAAACAATCTCTTGACGTTGACTCCTGCCAGCTATTGCCACATCTCTAATCTTCCCTTCACAGTGGTTGCCTCACAGCTTCAGGTGCATCTCAACACTGTTGGATTCCTGGACCCATGTCAGTCTGGATTTTGTCCTAGGAATGACACTGAGACGGCACTTGTGGCCATGGTTGACAATCTCCACTTGACAATCAACAAAGGCAGCTGTACCCTGTAGATTTTGTTAAATCTTTCTGTGGCCTTTGATACAGTTGATCATGAGGTGTTGTTGACACGCCTGTGTGACCTGGAAGGGGTTTGTGGGAGTGCTCTTAAGTGGTTCCGCCCATTCCTGGCTGGGAGAACGCAGAGAGTGGTGATGGGCACTGGCTCATTGTCCCCTCGGGACGGAGCTCCCTTGTGGAGTCCCACAGGGTTCCATATCGTCCCCACTCCTGTTCAGTGTGTATCTGGACCCCTGAGTGAGGTTGTACAGAGATTTGGAGTGAAGTGCCATCAATATGCTGATGACACCCAACTCTATCTCTATTTTCATCTGACGCAGGTCCTGCAGTCTCAGTGCTTGCCCAGCACCTGGCTGCCATTGGGGACTGAATGTGGGCAAGGCAATTGTAACTGAATTCAGACAAGACGGAAGAGATAATGGTTGGCCAACCTTCTGACCGGGAAGGCATAGGGAGTCGGGAGTCAGGATCCTTATTATTGATGGGGTCCAGCCTCCTTTGGTCAGGTTTGCAGCCTTAGGGTGCTCTTGGATCCACTGCTGTGCCTGGATCACCAGGTTGCAGCAGTGGTCAGGAGCACTTTTCACCAATTACATCTGGTGAGAAGACTGCAACCCTTTTTTATCAGATTCGGATTTCGCCACCATTGTCCATGTCTTCGTAGCCTTGAGGCTAGACTACTGCAATGCGCTCTATGTGTGGCTGTTCTTAATGACTGTTCAGAAGCTGAAGTTGGTGCAAAATGTGGTCGCCTGTCTTCTGTCAGGAGTAGGTCAGCAGGAACACATTACACCAGTGCTCCTGAGTTTGCATTGGCTACCAACAGATTTCAAGGCACAATTCAGTGTGTTGGTTTTGATTTATAAAGTCCAGTAAATGGCTTGGGCCCCAGGTATCTGAAAGACCACCTCTTCCCTCATGACCCGTGACGGCCTCTGAGGTCAACTGGGAGCTCCCTCTTGTAGGTACCATCTGCCCATTAACTTTTTACAGCTAAGGCACGTAGAGAGGCATTCTCGGTGGCTGCACACCCTTACGGAACTCCCTCCTCTTGGAAGTTTGTCTAAGCCCGAGCCTGCTTATCTTCTAGAAATGATGTCAAACTTTTCTGTTTGCCCAGACGTTTGGCAGACAGGGATAGGGTTGGTTGGGATTGGGTGAGGAGTTAGGGAAAAGGTTGTGGTGGAGGTTAAGGGGATTTAAAAGATGTTTTTATTGTTTGTAAGCCGCCTTGAGCCTTAATCGGAAGGGCCACATATAAATTTAAATAAACAATATAAATAAATACATTAAAATTAAAATTTTACAATTTACAGACCAAATTTCAAATACATAGTAAAAAGGTCTTCCTCATTCCTGTATTCCCCCCCTCACAGGGGGCCATGACCCCTCACCCCCCCTCCACACCCTCCCATGCTTGAAAACCCCTCACAGGAGGGGACATATCTACACCCCATCCTTTCACTCACCATAAGTCCCCTCCCAACTTTGAACTCCCATGCTTCCACCCCCTCCCCCAAATCTTATATCGGAACTTAAATGGTATTCTCTCTTTTCTTTCAGCAGCAGAGCGTTTTTATATCCTTAGGAGACCGGACTGCTCCTCTCCCCTCCCCACTCCCTCTCCTTAAACAAGGCTCCTGCATGACTGCTTGAATGGTCCCATGAGCTCCACTAGGTATCCTGCCATTGCTCTGACTGCTACGCCATTGTTACTCTCTACAAATTAGAATTTAAAAAATAACAATCAAGAAAAGGTGTGCTGTGCGTGTGCATGCAGAATTAGCAATGTTATTATCAGAGAGTGAAGTTAAAATCGTCGTAGGGAAAATTCAAAGCCAAGGACTTACCAGAAAGTAAATATAAAACCCACTCAATAGGATTTAATGTCAATCTGCAAATGGAAACATCTGAAGAGCAAAGGTTTTTATTGTGCATTTTCATTCTTTCTTTGTTTTTAAAAAAATCCTGCATCTCCTTTGACTGAATTTTCTAGTTGGCAAGAGAGCAACAGCTTACGGGAGTTTTGATTTGCAAAAGTTCAGGTCCAATTTCGTGTCCTCACAGAAAGCAGAGCAGCTTGAGACCTGCTAATTGGACTCTTTCAAGTCAGTGATACTTTCTACAGGAAAGAGCAGCATCCCCTCTAGTCTCAGGGCACAAAAAGCTCTTTACACCTTTGCAGCCGGCGTGACTAGAACATTTTGGTCGGTTTGTTTATTTAATAGAGTTAATGAGGAACTTCACATTACTCACTAAACTGGGCAGCCAGGCTGTAAACCAGCTGTCCTGATACATGAAAAAGCTCTGGACGGATCAAATATGCAACACAAGCCAGTGCCTTCCATTTACTGTAGCTGTGCTGGAAGATTGCCTAGTTGTTATTTCATTCCTTTTCGGTGGCCCCGCAATCCCAACACACATTTTCCTTTGACTTTCCCCACCCCCCCCAGCGTATGCTCTTTTTTTCTCTTTTTTTTATAATGTAATATAATTACATAAGAAACAACCCTATGCACAGAGATTATTAAAGTGCTGCGTATACCCTCCAATAAACTGGAAGCTAGTTGCAGTATTCAGTTTTCTTTAAAAAAGTACACATCACAGAGTAGATCTGCCTTACTCATCGCTCAGATGAAAGAAAGCATGACAGCAAAAAAGCAACGAGGGAAGAAAGAGACTAGGCAGAGGAAAAAGAACTTTGACTGCAAAAATCTGATTGCTAGAATAGAAAAAGCAATGGCATGTGTCTCCTTTAAAGGGCATGGCTTGGAATTGATTTAAGGATGAAGTGACTTTTGAGGGGTCTTCCACCTTCCTTCCAGCTCCCATGTTATTTATCTATTTCGATTATTTACCCGCTCTTTCCCAAAGATTCGTGGTGATTAACAGCATAAAATAAATAATATACAAAAATAAATCCTGTCAAAATGTAAGCTATATAAAATTTGCTTTGAAACCACTCCCTGTACCCTATCCCCTGCCTGCCTGCTAAAGGCCTGGCCAAAGAAATAGGTCTTCCGCTGGCTCTGAAAAATGCTCAGACTTTGGCAAACCTCCAGGGAAAGGGAGTTCCAAAGCTGTGGAGCAGCCAGCGAGAGTGGCTCTCTGTGCACCCTGACTGTTTAGATTTGGTGCAGTGATGGAACTTGGGGGGCTATCCCTGGCTAAACTTAGGGATCATTATGGGACATAGGGGAGGAGGAGGTCTTTTAGATGTGTAGGGCTCAAGCCATTTAGGGCTTTTTAGGTCAAAACCCTATTTGTAAAATATCCCCATATTTCTAGGAAGAATAATATTTCCATAGTGTCTTCCATCCAAGGAGAAAAAATTTCTGACAACAGGAAAGCAAGACAACAGGCGCTTAATGACCCCTTAGATCATGTTAATACTTACATCTTAGCAGGGAAGGGGTTTGTAGTCATTAAGAACCAAGCCTAAATCCAAATTTTGGCACCTAAAAACAGTGGCTTCATTTTCCAAAGTGCTGAATACCTAGCACTGCAGCTTCTAGACCACTGTTTCTCAATATTGTTCTTACCCACACCCCCGCCTTCCATTTGTTTCTGGTAGTTGAGGTCCCTCCCCTCCACGCTTCTCCCCCCTGGTAGTGGTTCCCCTCTCCCCACTGACTGCCCTCCCCTGACTCTCTCTCCCCCTCACCACCCCATTATTTTGGAGATTCTCCCTGGCTCAGAGTGTGGAGTTAGATGTTTGCTGACTATGCTCTTTCTTGTGTGTCCCCTTCCCACACAAATACCTTCTGTGCCTCCCCTCTTCACAACCACCTCGCTTCAAGAACTACTGCCCTATACTCCAGGGAGTTACAAGTTTAAGGGACCTTTTACATACACACAGGAACCAAATGGAATAGGGCTGATTGAAAAGAGCAATGGCATTTTTTGCTCAGTATCTCAATATTGCTTTCAAAATTTCAAACTCAAAAGTGGTGTTTCAAAACTTGAGTGGAAATTTTTTTCCTGTGCAAATTCTGAGGTCTCCCTTGGATGCTGTCAACATCCTGTGAAATTTTGTAAATGCCAATACAAAAATTGTTTTAAACTGACATGAGGAGGAGGAAATCAAAATACTTTTAAAAAAAATTGCTGAAAGATCCATTGCTTTTGTTGTGGAAAAATCCATACTCATACAAATGGTTGAAATCTGATAGAGGTTCTTTATTGTTACCTTTCAACTGAGAGGGAGAGAACCATGCATCACCAGGCAGGGTTCAGCAGAGAGTCCTTTGACCCCTCCCATTACACCAAGATAGTTATAGGGTTTTAATGTAAACAAAGGTGTCACTCAAGTGACATGGTACAACAATGGAAAATTACAGAAAACTCAGTAGTTAGCAAGCTGTTTACATACTTAAAGAGTACACGTTCCCAAAACAATACAACCAAACATCAGTCAACTATGTTTACATTTAAGAGCGTTTGAGAACTATTCATCCTGTTCTAACTAAAAGGTTGCACCTGCTTTATTACTACAAGGCTATAACTGTGTTATCTATGAAAGAGAAGGGGGAAAGGCGTCGTAATGCCTCAAGGCCTATATTTTAAGAACAAGATTGGGATGAAAAAAATCTAAAACAAACAGCTAGCATTTCTGTCTCTGAAACAGAGGTCTGGTATGATTTTACCCAGCATACATTTCTGTAAGCCATGTTACAGTGGCTCTCTACTCTGGCTAAGGCAATGTAGCTATTCAAAATGGAGTTAGTCTATAGGGTTCAAATTATTCCTCGACACTTTCAAAACAAAATGTTTCATTGAAATTTTGCATTGACTGAACATTTTAGACTCTCCGAAAGCTATTAAATCACATGTCATTCAAGCTTTTAAGTATCTGCACATCTACATGGTGGAGATGCTCTTCAAATTAGAAGTGTCCACAGAGATGTAAGATACCACATGACAACTAATTTCATTATTACAATTACATGGGAGTGTACGCACCTGATTCTGGAAAATGTTGGCCAATGTTAGCAGAGTCATACGTTAAGTAGGTACTGGTAGTGACTCCATGGTTTAGGCTACTCTGAAGTTTTCTCTAGAGGCAAAACTTTCACATCATAATGATTACATTCTCTTGACTGTATATATACAGTTGTCCCCCAATCCCCTCCCCTTGGTCAGCACTGGACATGACTCTCCTATGCAGGTTGCACTAGCTTTCACTTCATTTGGGGGTACAATTAAAGGTGCTGATATGGCCCTGCATTGTAATGTTGGTAACAATGGAGAGGCTTGGAGAAAACTTCCCTCCTCATAGTAGTCTCCCCATCATGTGAGATAAGCACAGACACTTTGTATGGCCTCTTGATGGATTTGTCTGGAATCCAGGGCTAGTTCAGACAAGAGTCAGAGGAAGTTAGTCTGGAATTCACTTCTCTTTGTCCATCACAATCTTGATTTACTGACCTTCAGGGTGCACCATTCTGTCTTAAGCTTTTCTTACAGGGTTGCCTAAGAGGTGAGGGTGACAGTGTGTGTGTGTGCATTTTCTTTAGTCCAACTGAAAAGGATGGGACTTGTGTTAGCACCATGGGGCAGCTAGCATCAACACCAAGCAGCTGCAGGATCACATCGCGAATGCACATGCATGCGTGCTTCGAGAGTTGATTACTGTATGCGCTCCTAAAGATGGATCAGCGTGCCCATTCGATAAAAAGAAAAGTAAGTAAAACCTCTGTTGGCCGGCTAAGACGTGGGGTCAGCAGTTTCCCACAGAAGTCACATACCAGCCTTCTAGCTTAGTAGAAACGCTAACCTTGCCAGCTCTCAGCTGTGAAGAACAGTGGCGAGAGAGAGATTAGCCCAGTAAGACCACAGGAAAAAAAGCCAATCTCAGCCAGATACCTAAAGAAATCAGAAACTAGTTGAAACAAATTATAGCTAGCGTATCCCTTGTATTCTTTGTGTGATCCATTTACAACTAGGCTCTGCAGTGATAGGATTGTTTGGTTGGAATTTTAACACTGGAGGGAAAACGGAGAACGTGGACCTGCAAGATTCTGGAATGAGAAACACACGGATATGCTATTTGTTTTGCAAACAGGCACCACACGTCCTCGTGCTCTATTGTGTCACGTTTCTGCTTTGTGGGCATATGAATACAGGCATGTCTGGAGTGGGGTGCATAAAGTATGTAGGGTCATGGCATCTCTGCCAACATGTGAGGATTGGTCTTGTGTCTTGGAGAGCAGCACTCTCTGAAGGATGTGCGCCTACGGCAGGGGAGGGCAAAGTTCCCAAGAGCCGCATGCCAACATTTCCATATCATCGAGAACCACAAGAACACATTACATCGACTTCCCCCAACTCCCCCTCCCTACCCCCACATCACAGCTCTGGCTCCCAGGTGATCTGATGGCTCTGGGCAGCAGCAATAGCAAGCAACCCAGGGCCTGTTTCCCCTGCTCCCATGACCCCTTGGAGGCTCCGGTGGCAGAAATGGCTGCTTGACCTCTCTTGCATCTGAAGGAGTCTCACGGACAGGCCTCAGGCAGCCACTTCTGGTGAGACTGGCTAGAGTACAGGTAGCTGCAGAGTTGGGTGTGGCTTCAAGCTGCCATGTTGCCCACCTTGGTCCTGTGGCATTTGTCTGAGCTTGTGCTGGGTGGCTACACAACTGTGAGCTCCCTAGTGCTCTGTTGGTATCTTCCGCTTCCTGGATGGCTAACAGCCCTGCTCAACAGCTGCTGCTGTAAAATTAAAAATGCACAAAGCAAAAGCTGAAGGAGCACACCTGTGTGAAAATCCCCGCTCTCAAACCTCATCCTGGTGTTTGCGGTGGAATAGTCCATTCTTCCCACCCTCCCTGCTGTTTCTGTTGTATTACCCTTTCAGTGAAAATTCCAACAGATAAAACAGTTTGTACAGAAGAAAACAACAAAGGGCTTATCTTGGGCAAGCCATTGGTCAGTCTACGTGTCGTGGATATCTAGTTACATGTTTCTAAGCTGTGGCTGCTGCCTAAGCCACTTACCGTGTTATGGGAGTGATTATTGAGCACTTGGTAAAAGTCAGATGGTAAACTCAGACGAAACCAGCCCCTTCATGCAACCTCATAGTTTGAATTTAAAATCCTTTGTAGATCTCATCAGTTTTAAGGCCTAAAGAATTTTAATCCAGCAAAGAAGATAAGAAGGGCGGTGAAAAGGGGAAGAGATCAGAAAAGGGAAGAAATGTCAGAAATGAGGGATAAAAAATACTTGATGAGAGGGTTATTTTGTCATGAGTAAGGGATGAATCAGTTTCCTTCTGTTCTATTCTGGTCGAGGTTTAATACAACACCAACCAACTGGGTAAAAAAGTTATATTCTAGAACAGGGGTCCTTAACCTTTTTGTGGGCAAGACCCATCAAAACATTTTATTATATTATTATTAATTCCTCAGTCCCAGACCAAGCTCTAGTATTCCCTGCGAGCTCTGGACTGTAGGGGTTCCCTGATGCCAAAGAGTGTATGGGGGTTCCCTGACAGCAAAGGGTATCATCTTTCTGCGAATCAGTCAGCATCTCCTGGTATAGCTCCAGGGTTAGTCACCTAGGGTTTCCAGGTGTCCCTTTTTAAAGCAAGCATCCCTTATTTTGGAGCCCAGCAGCTCTCTAGAACATTCCTTATTCTGAACACCGCAGTGCCATGAAACATAGTGAACATCGAGGGCAAAATTACGCTCAGGGTTTGGGAGATTCGCTTCCTCCCCCGCCTTCCCCCTTTCTGACATCATCCTGCTCAGAAGGGGCAGGACCAGGTGGGAGGCAGGAGGGTGCAACTGCATCCCCTCCTGGCCCCCATGGTCATGGACGTCCATTATTTCAGTATCCCTCAGCCCAGCTGTGCCTCTTATTTTGATCTGGCAACCCACCCTGTAGTCACCTGACCCCTGTAACATGACTCCAGATTTCAGTCCCAGCTACACCCATTAAGGACTGCATTTCCTTCCTACCGTGCCCTAGAGCAGTTGCCATTAGGCTTAATTTATTAAAATAAAATGAATTGCCAGGACCCAATCCTGCCCCACAAACCATGCCCCCTGCCTCATAAATCACACCCCCTGCCCCAGAACTTGACAGAACCAGGAAATGAAACCTAGTCTCCAGCTAGTAAACTAATCACCAGACTCTATAGCCGAATATAAAGCAGGTGTTTTTGTGAGTGAATCTATCTGATGGCCAGCACAGGGGATGGGACATAGAAGTCATTAATGAAAGCCAAATAAACCATGCTCTTCTGGCTTTCGTTTCTAACCCTGAAATGGCTAATAATGACCTTTCCTGGCCTTTCACATTTCTGGGTCACGGGTGCACACTCCGAGTGGGAATATTTCCCAGATTGTAGTCCGCCCACACCCCCCCCCCGAATTTATTTGCCAGGCAAGCCCCCCCAATTAAGCCCATTCATTACTGTTGTGACAGATAGGCCTGAGGTGCAGCAGCGGGGCAGAGGGGAATAACTCCATATTTGCTGTGAGTATATGGTGCAGTCTCCCGGAGGCTTGTCTTTGGTGGGCGGTTGAGTCTCCAGCAAGCACATGGCAACCATCATTCCCAAGGTTTCCCAGGTGGACAATTCCTCTTACTTCCTGGGCAAGGTCCCACATTGCCAGCACCCAGGGATCCTGCATCTCAAAAGCATCCAGCTTCCGGCAGAGTTTACAGAAGCAGCTTCTCTCCTGGTGGAGCAGTCCTCGGTGCAGGCGCTGAGCAACTATCTGTGGAGCCGCAAGTGCCCTCTAGAGGCCGGGGAGTTGGACAGGCGGGCACAGCAGATTGAGCAACAACTGAAGGGGAAAATGGTACTGCTGCCCCCTGACTAAGATGGATGTGCTGAGCTCCATGAGCAAGCCCAGTCAGTGAGCAGCAGCTACGACACACGGTCTTGAATGTCCTACGTAAAACCACCTGCCTCTGGAGGGTCCTCAAGTACAATGAGGAGCTCAGTCTAGTGTACATGGCAGCCCAGATGGAGGGAGTGTTTGCAGTCGTGTCCAGAGCTTTCCATGAGCTCCAGAGGCGAGTGCCAGACTTTGCACCCCTCATGCTGCCTGATTTTGGCTCTGGGACAGGCGCTGTCAGCAGGACGCTGCAAGAGTACATGAACATCAACTCTTCGGCTGCTATGCTGGCTCTTGCTGAGCAGCTAATGTAAGGAGGTTGCAAGTCCCAGAACCTGCCTTTCCCTGGTGTGTGTGTATTTTCGGCAGTTCCTCCCATTCTTACCCAAGGTGACCTTGTGGTCTCTACCTACTCCCTAAATGAGCTCCTGAACCAGGCGCAGCAGGTGGAGACTGTGCAGACACTCTGGAGAAAGACGGTCTAGATGCCTTTCTGGTGCCGACAGAGAATGGGACCAAGGAAGGTCACCAGATGCTCATGGAGGCCCGAGATGTGGTGCTGAATGCGGAAGACAGGGTGGTTCATGAGCGGCGAAAAGCATGTGTATTTGACCCGTGTCCCCATCACCTGCCCTGCCCACGTCTTTCACTCACGTGACCCCTGCCCTGCAATTTCATCCAGGCATATCGCCCCCTGCTCTTTAGTTGGGCTCTCAGCTGAAGGAGGAGAGGTTTTCCTTCCTGATCCTGAGCCGAGGGCCGGGGGAAGCCAAGGAGCCCTGGCCCCCGAATCACCCAGACTATCCTCTGCTGTCCACGCAATGTCCATGCCCACCTGTGCTGTCCTGATGGCACCCTCCAACACGCAGTTGTCACTGCCAGGAAACACAGCAGGGATCTGTACCACTGCGCCCAAAACAGCCAGTGTGGAGACGGTCTGCCTGTGTCAAACCCTGACGGGGAGCTGACACCCGACAAGAAAGAAGAGGAACCTATCAAGAGCTGACCTGTCCCCAGACTCTTCTCTGGATGGGATCTAATAAGGGGACCTATATACATTCTGTGGCTATGGAAACATGAGTCAGGTTGCTGGCCACCCATCATGTACAGACTATGAGCAGCTGAACTGGGCACCAGGATTGCTGGACTCTGTTCATGGCTGCAGGAGGGCAGTGGCAATGAAAGGGTCTTCTTGAGACTCATGGTTTTTGTTCTTGGATCTGGGTGGAGCTATGTCAGAAAATGGGATGGGGCTAAGGTGTTCCAATGTGGCGACACCCCCATGGAGCACCATGGTGTCATGGCACTCCATAAGGGGTGTGGCTATAGCATTTTGCACCCCCTCCAGAGCACTATGACATCATGACGTTTTGGGGCGGTTGGTGGCAGAACCTCCCACAACTGGGAGGCCCAGCCCAAACCCAAGGGGCTCATCTAGTCATCTCCCTTCATGCTTGAGTCACAGGCCCTCTATTTCTCCTCGGTTTCCCCATGGTTACCCCAGAAAAGCTGTTTCATGCAACTACATGCTCATACTCACAGTGGGGCTGGGGGCTGGTCTGGGATAGAGGAGGCCTGTACAACTGCACGGTCTCCTGAACCTTGTGTCCTGGTTCCTCCCTCTCCCCTCTTCCATACCCCATGTCTCCACCTTCGTGGCTGTATCATGGCACGGCATTTCCTGCCCCAATACCCTTCCCTTACTTCAGTTCCATGTTCTAGCCTAGCTTTTGCCAGGCAGAGGGTGCTGGACCCTCACCACATGGACTCTTGTTTTAGGGGGCTGAGTTATTTGTATCTCCCAATCTAATAAAGTACAGTGGAAATTTACTGTTGTGACAGGATGGCCCATTACCCTGCCACTGTTAGCTTCCCTCAGATCTCTCTCTCTCCTCTCCTCCCCTTCCTCTCTCATCCTTCCTACAGAAGAAAAATTGTGATTGGCTTTTTTGAATAAGTTTAATTTAAAAACAAAACAAAAACACAAACACCAAAAACTAACTGTATGTCTGAAGTGCTGTATGTTTCTAAGAATTCAGGAGAAGTTGTAATGAAGGCCATACCTTACACTTGGGCCCTTTTTA
>QEPC01010859.1:9549732-9573363 GCA_003113815.1 Sphenodon punctatus | reverse complement strand
CCCCCCCCCCCCGCTGCAGGATTTACACAGGCAGCACCCACGCATGAACATCCAGATTTCTGGGTGTTCATTTATTTATTTAAAATATTTGCTATCCCACCCCTTCTGCCTAGGCAGCTCGGGGCGGCTTACAATATATAAAAATATGAAATATAGAATCATTATAAACATAACAGTATAAAAAGGGGGGGGAAGAGGGGAAACGGAAGAAAACATCCCTCCCCCCAAAAAAGTGGGGGAGGAAAAGAGGGGGAAGAGAGGGATGTAAAAAGACATAAAAAAACCTGAACAAAAATAAATACCCCACCCTTAGAATAAAAACCCACCCTCACCCGTCTTCCTCGTCCAAGGTCTGGTGGAACAGCCCGGTCTTTCATTGGCATCGAAAAGAGGAGAGGTCTGAAGCCACCCTGGCCTCTGCTGGGAGGGAGTTCCACAGCCTTGGTGGGGCCACCGAGAATGGCGTCTCCGTAGTCGCCCCCCGGGATATCAAGACTTCAAGAAGGGCGCTCCCAGCCAACCACGGGGGTTGATCCAGAGCCCGGGGAGTGAGGCAGTCCAGCAGATACATGGGGCCCAAGCCATATAGGGCTTTATAGGTAAGAACCAGCCCCTTGTATCGGGCCCAGAAGACAATAGGCAGCCAGTGCAGAGAATGGAGCACCGGTGTAATGTGCTCAAAGCGACCTGTCCCCGTGAGGAGACGGGCTGCTGCATTCTGCACCAACCGCAGTCTCTGAACCGTCACCATGAGTACTAGCACTGAGCATGTTACAATAGTCCAGTCTTGAGGTAATGAAAGCATGGATGATAGTGGCCGGGTCGGAGTCTGAGACATATGGCCAAAACCGTCGCACCAGATGTAATTGGCGAAATGCGCTCCTCGCCACAGGTTATATTTATTTATTTACACTTCTATCCCAGCCATTCCCTCAAGGCTCAGACACATAAAACACATCTATAGCAGTATATAAAATAAATCAAAATATTAAAATACCAAAATAAAACCAATAAGAACAAGATCAAATCACCAACCCACAACATTCCAACCCTACCCCCACCTGCCAAACACTGGGGAAACAAGAACGTCTTGCATTGCCTCCTTTCGATGAGCAGGCTTGGGCTCAGATGAACCTCCAGGGGGAGGGAGCTCCATAATTGGGGGGCAGCCACCGAGAACGCCTCTCTGTGCACCCTTGTTGTATGAACCAAGCACACGCACCTGAGACTTCGCATCCGCCTGAATGTTTCTTTGTCTTCTCCCATGTCTCTCCCACTGTCCCCTCCCCCTGTCTCCCCCCCTTTGTTTTTGTCTCTTAGATTGTAAGCCACAGGCAGGGACCGCGTCTAATTCTATGTTCTGTACAGCACCAGGTCATGCGACTGGCGCTTTATAAATGTCTAATAATAATAATAATAATAATAATACCTGCGAGAGGCCATTCCCAGCTGACCTCAGAGGCTGTGATGGGACATGATGGGAGGGGCGGTCTATCAGATATTTGGTCTTTCATATATATCATCTGAACTACTTTGTCTCCATCTTTAAATTTTGGATCAACATGGTGACCACACTCTCTCTTGTCAAAACGTTCATTCTTTGTTTAAATTGATCAAAACATTCAATGGTAATCTCAGTTGCTGTCACCTCAGTAAATACTCCCTCCTGTTCCATATTTCCTGACAGCTGTAGAATATGTAGTAATCTATTAATTAATTCCTCATGCAAGACATTATATCTGCCACCTACATAAACAAATTTATAAGCCTTGGGACTAATGGGATTTTGCAAAAAAAAATATATTTCTGTGTGTGCAAAATACTCCATTCACATAGTATACAGTGGTATAAATTCAGTGAGCTCAATCCCAAAGCCTGCGTAAACCGCGCTGAAGCTGTGCTCACGTATGCATGCACCGTTTCCGCACGGCACAATGGGCCGACTATGGGGATACGTGCAGTTTGCGCGCAGTTTAGGCACCTGTAGTTCCACGTGGTTTATGCGGGCTTTGGGATCAAGTTCATTGACATTGCATGCAATTTCAAAAATAAAAAAATGGGGTGGCGGTTCCTAAAAGAATGGATCAGCTTGGAGCATACATGGTCCGTGTTGTTAGATAGGATTGTAATCTCTTTAGGAGCAAACAGTCCTTCCTCCAAAATTCTGTCGCTGGAAAACGTCTAGGAGGCTATATTGCTCTCCACTAACTGAAATGTTGCCAAATTTATTTTCAAAATGTGCAAAAGTAAAACAAACAATTGCTCCTAGGCTCTGAATGTGTCTTACAAGACTCAGCCCCAAGCGAATGTTTACAGTCGGATTAAGCAGGTTTTGTCATGGAATCACTGACAGACTTTTTACTGCCGCCGTATTGCTCCGAGAACCTTTGTCTGGGGTTTGAAAGATACTGCAAAACTTTGTGATTTTCTTCAGTCCAGCTGAGTTCTTGAAGGTGGGTCATGCCTGGGTATTGAATTAGACTTGCTAATTGTAGCCTGAAGCTTCCCTGCCCAGGCAGGCCAAGCCTGCCTAAGCTTGTCAATCTCGTCTGTGAGATTTCTTCATTTGCAAAAGGGTTGAAAATGATTACAGTAATTTTAAATTGCAGGCAGAGCTACAGCCAGACAAAATGCCCCAGTCCCAATTATATATCGTTGTGGATTCTTCTGCCTCTCCTGGAAACTCTGCCCAACAGCTCCTCCTCCCCAGAGAAATGAAAAGGCCTCAGATGGCCAGTTTTTCAGAGATGCTGAGTGCTCACTGAATTCAACAAGAACTTTGGGTGCCAAGCAGTAACCATCATCAGTAGGGTGAGTTGCTGCAGGAGCCCATCTTTTCAAAGACCGCTTTCTCACATGCGTTAATAATATGTGCTTGTCGGTGCTACTAGGAAGTCTGGGACTCAAAAGACCCACATCTTTCATCTCATGAAAATGGCAGAAATACGGATCTTTGCCTGCAAACGTGTATCCGGCAGAGTAGGGAAAAGGCACTCTATCAGACATGCATGTTTTCAGGTAAAGATCTGCATTATTTTCCGCCATTCTCACGAGATGGAGGATGCGGGTCTTTTGAGTCCCAGACTTCCTTGCAGCGCCGACAAGCGAGTATTAATACACATGAGAAAGCAGTCAAAGTTACCCAGTCAGGAAACAATGACTAGATTCAGTCTTTTTGTTTTGGTGGCGATCATGCGGGGGAATGCAACGACCGAAAATTCAGCTTTGCATCCAAAGCTGCACCTGAGCTGCTTCCCGCAGTTTCTTGCGGAGGCAAATCGTGGGCTTTTCTGCGCGGTTATGCCTGTCAGAAAGTGCCCAGAGAATTAGATTTTGACTCTCCATACCTGTCTCTCATTCCTCAAGTCATCATGGGTGAAGAAACATTAAGCTGGAAGTGACCTTAGAGGTCATCTAGTCGAACCCCCTGTTCAGTGTAGAAAGGGAAATCCACAGCTACAACATTATCAACAGATGGCCGTCCAGTCTTTTAGGAAATTATTCCTAATGATTAACCGAAATCTGCTTTCTTGTCATTTGACCCCATTATTTCTAGTTTTGCTTTCGGGGGCATCTTGGGCAGAGACTGTGTCTATCTTGTCTTCTGTAAAGCACCAGGTACATTGCTTGCACTATATAAATGCTAATAATAATAATAATAATAATAATAATAATTAATAACAGAGAGCAAGACTCACATCTTCTGTGTGACAGCCCGCCCAGTATTTGAAGGTTGCCCTCATGTCTCCCCTTAGTCTTTTCTAGGCTAAACATACCCAGCTTTTTCAGCCTTTCCTCATAGGACTTGGTTTGCAAACCCTAATCATTTTTGTTGTCCTCCTGTGAACCCATTCTAATTTGTCGATGTCCTTCTTAAAGTGCGGTGCCCACCACTGGACACGGTGCTCCAGGTGAGGTTTGATCAGTGCAGAACAGAGTTGAAGTATTACTTCTCGTGACTTTGATATGCTTCTGCTTTGATCCATGCCTTCATCACCTCGAAGCTCGACTACTGTAACGCGCTCTACGTGGGGCTTCCCTTGACGCTGGCCCGGAGGTTGCAGCTAGTGCAGAATGCAGCGGCCCATCTCCTAACAGGGACGGGCCGACGAGAGCACATAACACTGGTGATCCGTGCGCCGCACTGGCTGCCTGTAACGTGCCGAGCCAGATTCAAGGTGTTGACGTTGATCTATATGGCCCTGTACGGTCTTGGACCTGGCTACCTCAGGGACCACGTTGCCCTCTGCGACTCAGGACGGCCCCTCCGGTCCACCGGAGGCGCCTTCCTGGAGGTCCCCCACGTAAAGCGGGGGTCTGCAATGGAGAGAGCGTTCTCGGTGGCTGGGCCGCGGTTGTGGGACTCCCTCCCAGAGGAAGCACAGCTGGCCCCGAGTCTGTTGGCCTTCCGTCGGGCCTGCAAGACATGACTGTTCTCCCAGGCCTTCGAAGGCAGGGAGGGTGGGTTAAATTTTTGTGTGGGGGGGCGTGTTTTAAATTTGTGTTAATAATAACATTGGGATTTTTTAGATTTGTAATGTGGTTTTTATATTGTTTTAAATTGTTTTATTTTGTGTTGGAAGCCACCCTGAGATGCCGTAGGCATAAGGGGGCGGCATATAAGTGCAATCAAATAAATAAATAATGCAGACTAAAATTGCATTAGCCTTTTTTGCAGCTGCATCACACTGCTGACTCATGTTCAGCTTGGGGTCAACTACAATCCCCAGACCCTTTTCACATGTATGTCTGCCAAGCCAGGGAGCTCCCATCCTGTATTTGTGCATTTGATTTTTGTTACCTACTATACAGAACATTACATTTGGCTCTGTTGAACTTAATTTTGTTAGTTTCAGCCCAGTTTCCCAACTTATCAAGCTCATTCTGAATTGTATTTCTGTCTTCTAAGGTGTTAGCTATCCCTCCCAGCTTTGTGTCATCTGCAAATCTGATAAGCATCCCCCTCTACTCCTTCAACCAAGTCATTAATAAAGATGTTGAACAGTACCAGGCTCAGGACAGAGCCTTGCAGCATCTTGCTCAATACCTCCCTCCAGTTTGATGAGGACCTATTCATGAGCATTTTTTGAGTACAGTTCTTCAACCAGCTCTAAATCCACCTAGTGATAGTATCATCTAGTCTACACTTTACCAGCGTGTCACCATCGATACCATGGGGGACTTCAGGTGCTTTTAGACAGACATGGAAGCAGCCTGCCCCCAGAGCAATTCTTGGGGTGCGTCCCCACATCTGCCCTCTTCCAGTCCTGCTTGGGTCCACTTCAGACAGACCTGGTGGGTTTCCTGGCCTGTGGTCTTCCTGCGTAGCGCCACCACCACCATAGAGTTGTGGGTGATTGCCTGATGCTCTAGGCCAGCACCAGCAACTCTATGGTGTTGTCTGGGGCAACAGCCATCTGGGAGTGGAGCTGTAACCTGGGTCCCCACATCAGACGGAGAGCAACTCCACTTTTGGCCGGTGTGGGTTTGGCCTGCCTGCTCCATCGACGGTGCTCTGGGATGTTCTGGAGTGCCACTGGCAGAGCACTTTTAAATGGACTGGCCAGCCCGGGGCTGAAGCAGGCTGGTGTGGGCAGAATCAGAGCTGCCATCCATCTAAAAACACCCTTTGTCAAATGCTTTGCTAAAATCAAGATATATTATGTCCATGGCGTTCCGATCCACCGATGATACATGATACACATCAGGATATTCTCCTCCTTTTTGGAGAGGGCATGCCTTGTGTTGTGAACACCCATAGAACTTTAAGAGGCTGATTTCCATTCCTTTGCCAAAGATCAGCAAAGTGAAGGAATACAGGCGGCATCGTTTCCACCAAGTGTGTAGTTACCATGGAGCAAGGGAGCTCCATGGAGCCTGGACTCTATGGAAACCCTCTGCAAGAGACCTAGGGTGATTTTAGACGTGCCGGTCTCCCTTCTTGACACAGTGCGAGGTCAAGTCTTCGTTCCCCTCTGGAATCAGATCAGCCGGTCAACAGATGTGCTGGTTGATTCCGGAGGGGGATTGGAGAAGGGGGCGGGGCGGTGGGGGGGGCGGCGCAGCACGACATGCGGCTACACAGCCCCGCCCCCCTGATGCTTCCCTGGCTGCCCACCCTCCGAGAGACGGACGGACGGGCGCAGCAGCCAATATGTCCCAGGGTCTGGGCCACGGCCCGGAATTCCGGGCCGTGGGGCAGTAACAGACGTTACGATACTACGGTCAACCACGGTGAACCCCACCGTGGCAGCTGCGGTACCATAACGTCTGTTGGACCCAAAAGAGATTCCCGCCAGGTGTTCATCCCAGGCGGGAATCACTTTGTCCATACTTCCGGAGCTCCGGGAAACATGGTCAAAGAGATTCCCGCCAGGGGTGAATGTCTGGCAGGAATCTCTTTTGGGCCCAACAGATGTTACGGTACCACGGGCACCATGGGGGGTTCTCCGTGGTTGACCGTGGTATCGTAATGTCTGAAATTACCCCTAAGCACCACTAGGAAATTCTCAGAGTGGGTGGGGGAGGGAATGAGGCCAACACTCTGCCCCTACCCACTCTGAAAATTTTCTAGCGGCGCTTAGGCTGCTTGCATAGGCTTCTGCCAAGAAGGAAGTTTTCAGAGTGGGCAGGTCTAGAGTGCTAGTCCCACTGATGTCTAAAATGTCCTTCCTGGCGGGGTCGCTGCCACTCCAGGGAGCCTCACTGGCAGCCAGGGCAGCAGCACAACCTTTGTGGGGGGAGGCTAAGGCTGTCTAGGAGCTCCCTTGGGAGGGCTGGCACTGCCCCCTTGCACCTAGAGGGGCCTATAATTGGGATGCCCTCAAATGATTTATGGTGCAGAGATCTAGGGTCATGCACATATCATTAGTTTAGAAGTGATACAACTTAAAATTTGTAAGTGGATTCTGGGAGTCCCCTGTTCTGCACCCTCGAGTTTGGTAAGAGCAGAGTTGGGTTTGCTTCCTCTGGAATCTAAAATTAGGCTAGCTACCTCTAGATATTGGTCCCGGCTGCAGAGCATGGACAATTCAAGATTAACTAAAATGTGCTATAAAGAACAGGTATCCCTTAAAGGGAGGATTTCATGGGTCCAAAAAACGGAGGGGCTGATAAATGCTTATGGTCTGTCAATGGAGGACCTTAAGTCCAGCCACCAAAATAAAACCAAAGTACAGTCCCTGTTAACCTGGAGAATAAATGATGTTTACACTCAAGATGGGTTGTCTCAGACTAAGGTATGTAAAATTGCCCCTAGTTATCTGGAGCTCAAAAGTAATTTTGGATTTGAAGATTACCTGATTTACGTGGAGAATCCAGCTGCTAGAGCTGCTCTTACCAGATTGAGATTTCAGTTATTTCCTTCTGCTGTTGTAGAAGGGAGACTCTCTGGCATTCCTCATAATTTGCGCTTTTGCAGCTGCTTGCAAGCTAAGGTCGGAGATGTTGTGCACTATATTCTTGACTGCCCACATAATGAGGTATTGAGGAATAAATATGTCATACCTTTTATGGAAGGGAAAGATCATTGGGACAATAAATGGAAAATGTCGTATTTATTGGCTAACTCAAATCAGACTGTCACCAGATCTTTGGCTTATTTTGCATGGCATGCAGAAATAAGAAAGAAAAAGGCTCTATGAACTAGAATAAGATTTGTGGAGCTCGGTGACATTCAGAGATAAAATGTATCATCCTTGAGTATTCAACAACCTAGGGTGCATCTATGGGTTTGGTGCACGTAACATCTGATTTGGTTATGGTTCTCCAGTTAAGGTGGCAAATATAAGCAAAGATAAGCATATTTCCATCCTGGTTGTAACTGGTTGATTGATATTATGAGGACACCATTAAGTTAGTGCAGGGGCCAAATGCTGTTGCCATAAACCCTGTGAAGGGTTAGGCAATATAATGTAACTATACATTTAATTTTTTACAATTTTTTTAAAAAAAATCTGTACAACTATGGATTCCATTGTGTCAAGTATTTTTGTTTTTTGTTTTAATCTTTTAATCTTTATCGTTATATTATGGTTAAACAACTAACAAATTGCCTACCTATTTATATTGCCTACACACCAATTGGGACAATAACAAGGAAACACAGGGGCTAAATGCTGCTGCCATGAACCCCGGGTAGGGTTGCAATTTTAAATTCACTCTTCTTTTGTATATTTTGTGGATATCATCTTGACAATTATTTTGTCGTACCATTTTTGTTTATTCCTCTGTCTAGCCTTATGCTGTCAAACAATTGATTGTGACTGCTCTTATATTTTGTACTTCAAGTCAAGTCAAGTCGTTTATTATAGCATAGCTTTCGCCATATGCAACATATATATACAAAATAAGTAACAATAATAAATAAAATAAAAATAAAACAATAGCCATCTATACAATATTACCAGGTAAAATAATAAAACATATACATGGACTACAACGTAAGGTGTTGGCCTAGTTAATAACTAGTGCCTAGATATACTTAATGACCATCCGGAATGTACCAAACCTCCAATTAACAATGTACTCCTTAGTTCAATTGATCTCGAATAGAATATTTTGTACTTTGCGCTTTGTGTTACGGCCAATGGCCAAACAAATTAATAAACTACTACTCCTACTACTACTACTATAATTGGGACGTGAACCTGGGCCCACCGCGACCTTCCTACACCACTGAGTGGGGATAAGGATCTTTCCCTGAGGTGAAAGGTAATTAGTCTGAGTTTGTAGATTTTGAGAAATTTGACACAAAAATATGATACAAATCCTTGAGGACTGGGTGACGGGTTGCGGAGTGCCGCAGTCTGAGTGGCTGACTCCTTACTGGGGCTGCTTCGTAGAAGGTCCTTCATTGTCAGGTGACTGTATGCAGGCACACCCAATGAGGAGCCAGAAATATATTTTGGGGGCCCACAATGGCAAAGGCATTCTGGGTGGCCGCCCCACGGCTGTGGAACTCCCTTCCGGTGGAGGCCCGATTGGCCCAGATCTCCCCTCCTTTCGACGTAGTTGTAAGACCTGGTTGTTCCACCAGGCATTTGACGGGGGAGACGTGTGAAGGGTGGGGAGAGTGGGGGGGAAGGGATTTTAATCCTCCTTATTATGAGCTGTTTTTATATATGTTTTAATGTTTACTTGTTGTTAGCTGTTCTGAGCTGCTGTGTCAGGAGGGGCGGGGTATCNCGCTTTATAAATGTCTAATAATAATAATAATAATAATAATACCTGCGAGAGGCCATTCCCAGCTGACCTCAGAGGCTGTGATGGGACATGATGGGAGGGGCGGTCTATCAGATATTTGGTCTTTCATATATATCATCTGAACTACTTTGTCTCCATCTTTAAATTTTGGATCAACATGGTGACCACACTCTCTCTTGTCAAAACGTTCATTCTTTGTTTAAATTGATCAAAACATTCAACGGTAATCTCAGTTGCTGTCACCTCAGTAAATACTCCCTCCTGTTCCATATTTCCTGACAGCTGTAGAATATGTAGTAATCTATTAATTAATTCCTCATGCAAGACATTATATCTGCCACCTACATAAACAAATTTATAAGCCTTGGGACTAATGGGATTTTGCAAAAAAAAAAATATTTCTGTGTGTGCAAAATACTCCATTCACATAGTATACAGTGGTATAAATTCAGTGAGCTCAATCCCAAAGCCTGCGTAAATCGCGCTGAAGCTGTGCTCACGTATGCATGCACCGTTTCCGCACGGCACAATGGGCCGACTATGGGGATACGTGCAGTTTGCGCGCAGTTTAGGCACCTGTAGTTCCACGTGGTTTATGCGGGCTTTGGGATCAAGTTCATTGACATTGCATGCAATTTCAAAAATAAAAAAATGGGGTGGCGGTTCCTAAAAGAATGGATCAGCTTGGAGCATACATGGTCCGTGTTGTTAGATAGGATTGTAATCTCTTTAGGAGCAAACAGTCCTTCCTCCAAAATTCTGTCGCTGGAAAACGTCTAGGAGGCTATATTGCTCTCCACTAACTGAAATGTTGCCAAATTTATTTTCAAAATGTGCAAAAGTAAAACAAACAATTGCTCCTAGGCTCTGAATGTGTCTTACAAGACTCAGCCCCAAGCGAATGTTTACAGTCGGATTAAGCAGGTTTTGTCATGGAATCACTGACAGACTTTTTACTGCCGCCGTATTGCTCCGAGAACCTTTGTCTGGGGTTTGAAAGATACTGCAAAACTTTGTGATTTTCTTCAGTCCAGCTGAGTTCTTGAAGGTGGGTCATGCCTGGGTATTGAATTAGACTTGCTAATTGTAGCCTGAAGCTTCCCTGCCCAGGCAGGCCAAGCCTGCCTAAGCTTGTCAATCTCGTCTGTGAGATTTCTTCATTTGCAAAAGGGTTGAAAATGATTACAGTAATTTTAAATTGCAGGCAGAGCTACAGCCAGACAAAATGCCCCAGTCCCAATTATATATCGTTGTGGATTCTTCTGCCTCTCCTGGAAACTCTGCCCAACAGCTCCTCCTCCCCAGAGAAATGAAAAGGCCTCAGATGGCCAGTTTTTCAGAGATGCTGAGTGCTCACTGAATTCAACAAGAACTTTGGGTGCCAAGCAGTAACCATCATCAGTAGGGTGAGTTGCTTCAGGAGCCCATCTTTTCAAAGACCGCTTTCTCACATGCGTTAATAATATGTGCTTGTCGGTGCTACTAGGAAGTCTGGGACTCAAAAGACCCACATCTTTCATCTCATGAAAATGGCAGAAATACGGATCTTTGCCTGCAAACGTGTATCCGGCAGAGTAGGGAAAAGGCACTCTATCAGACATGCATGTTTTCAGGTAAAGATCTGCATTATTTTCCGCCATTCTCACGAGATGGAGGATGCGGGTTTTTTGAGTCCCAGACTTCCTTGCAGCGCCGACAAGCGAGTATTAATACACATGAGAAAGCAGTCAAAGTTACCCAGTCAGGAAACAATGACTAGATTCAGTCTTTTTGTTTTGGTGGCGATCATGCGGGGGAATGCAACGACCGAAAATTCAGCTTTGCATCCAAAGCTGCACCTGAGCTGCTTCCCGCAGTTTCTTGCGGAGGCAAATCGTGGGCTTTTCTGCGCGGTTATGCCTGTCAGAAAGTGCCCAGAGAATTAGACTTTGACTCTCCATACCTGTCTCTCATTCCTCAAGTCATCATGGGTGAAGAAACATTAAGCTGGAAGTGACCTTAGAGGTCATCTAGTCGAACCCCCTGTTCAGTGTAGAAAGGGAAATCCACAGCTACAACATTATCAACAGATGGCCGTCAAGTCTTTTAGGAAATTATTCCTAATGATTAACCGAAATCTGCTTTCTTGTCATTTGACCCCATTATTTCTAGTTTTGCTTTCGGGGGCATCTTGGGCAGAGACTGTGTCTATCTTGTCTTCTGTAAAGCACCAGGTACATTGCTTGCACTATATAAATGCTAATAATAATAATAATAATAATAATAATAATTAATAACAGAGAGCAAGACTCACATCTTCTGTGTGACAGCCCGCCCAGTATTTGAAGGTTGCCCTCATGTCTCCCCTTAGTCTTTTCTAGGCTAAACATACCCAGCTTTTTCAGCCTTTCCTCATAGGACTTGGTTTGCAAACCCTAATCATTTTTGTTGTCCTCCTGTGAACCCATTCTAATTTGTCGATGTCCTTCTTAAAGTGCGGTGCCCACCACTGGACACGGTGCTCCAGGTGAGGTTTGATCAGTGCAGAACAGAGTTGAAGTATTACTTCTCGTGACTTTGATATGCTTCTGCTTTGATCCATGCCTTCATCACCTCGAAGCTCGACTACTGTAACGCGCTCTACGTGGGGCTTCCCTTGACGCTGGCCCGGAGGTTGCAGCTAGTGCAGAATGCAGCGGCCCATCTCCTAACAGGGACGGGCCGACGAGAGCACATAACACTGGTGATCCGTGCGCCGCACTGGCTGCCTGTAACGTGCCGAGCCAGATTCAAGGTGTTGACGTTGATCTATATGGCCCTGTACGGTCTTGGACCTGGCTACCTCAGGGACCACGTTGCCCTCTGCGACTCAGGACGGCCCCTCCGGTCCACCGGAGGCGCCTTCCTGGAGGTCCCCCACGTAAAGCGGGGGTCTGCAATGGAGAGAGCGTTCTCGGTGGCTGGGCCGCGGTTGTGGGACTCCCTCCCAGAGGAAGCACAGCTGGCCCCGAGTCTGTTGGCCTTCCGTCGGGCCTGCAAGACATGACTGTTCTCCCAGGCCTTCGAAGGCAGGGAGGGTGGGTTAAATTTTTGTGTGGGGGGGCGTGTTTTAAATTTGTGTTAATAATAACATTGGGATTTTTTAGATTTGTAATGTGGTTTTTATATTGTTTTAAATTGTTTTATTTTGTGTTGGAAGCCACCCTGAGATGCCGTAGGCATAAGGGGGCGGCATATAAGTGCAATCAAATAAATAAATAATGCAGACTAAAATTGCATTAGCCTTTTTTGCAGCTGCATCACACTGCTGACTCATGTTCAGCTTGGGGTCAACTACAATCCCCAGACCCTTTTCACATGTATGTCTGCCAAGCCAGGGAGCTCCCATCCTGTATTTGTGCATTTGATTTTTGTTACCTACTATACAGAACATTACATTTGGCTCTGTTGAACTTAATTTTGTTAGTTTCAGCCCAGTTTCCCAACTTATCAAGCTCATTCTGAATTGTATTTCTGTCTTCTAAGGTGTTAGCTATCCCTCCCAGCTTTGTGTCATCTGCAAATCTGATAAGCATCCCCCTCTACTCCTTCAACCAAGTCATTAATAAAGATGTTGAACAGTACCAGGCTCAGGACAGAGCCTTGCAGCATCTTGCTCAATACCTCCCTCCAGTTTGATGAGGACCTATTCATGAGCATTTTTTGAGTACAGTTCTTCAACCAGCTCTAAATCCACCTAGTGATAGTATCATCTAGTCTACACTTTACCAGCGTGTCACCATCGATACCATGGGGGACTTCAGGTGCTTTTAGACAGACATGGAAGCAGCCTGCCCCCAGAGCAATTCTTGGGGTGCGTCCCCACATCTGCCCTCTTCCAGTCCTGCTTGGGTCCACTTCAGACAGACCTGGTGGGTTTCCTGGCCTGTGGTCTTCCTGCGTAGCGCCACCACCACCATAGAGTTGTGGGTGATTGCCTGATGCTCTAGGCCAGCACCAGCAACTCTATGGTGTTGTCTGGGGCAACAGCCATCTGGGAGTGGAGCTGTAACCTGGGTCCCCACATCAGACGGAGAGCAACTCCACTTTTGGCCGGTGTGGGTTTGGCCTGCCTGCTCCATCGACGGTGCTCTGGGATGTTCTGGAGTGCCACTGGCAGAGCACTTTTAAATGGACTGGCCAGCCCGGGGCTGAAGCAGGCTGGTGTGGGCAGAATCAGAGCTGCCATCCATCTAAAAACACCCTTTGTCAAATGCTTTGCTAAAATCAAGATATATTATGTCCATGGCGTTCCGATCCACCGATGATACATGATACACATCAGGATATTCTCCTCCTTTTTGGAGAGGGCATGCCTTGTGTTGTGAACACCCATAGAACTTTAAGAGGCTGATTTCCATTCCTTTGCCAAAGATCAGCAAAGTGAAGGAATACAGGCGGCATCGTTTCCACCAAGTGTGTAGTTACCATGGAGCAAGGGAGCTCCATGGAGCCTGGACTCTATGGAAACCCTCTGCAAGAGACCTAGGGTGATTTTAGACGTGCCGGTCTCCCTTCTTGACACAGTGCGAGGTCAAGTCTTCGTTCCCCTCTGGAATCAGATCAGCCGGTCAACAGATGTGCTGGTTGATTCCGGAGGGGGATTGGAGAAGGGGGCGGGGCGGTGGGGGGGGCGGCGCAGCACGACATGCGGCTACACAGCCCCGCCCCCCTGATGCTTCCCTGGCTGCCCACCCTCCGAGAGACGGACGGACGGGCGCAGCAGCCAATATGTCCCAGGGTCTGGGCCACGGCCCGGAATTCCGGGCCGTGGGGCAGTAACAGACGTTACGATACTACGGTCAACCACGGTGAACCCCACCGTGGCAGCTGCGGTACCATAACGTCTGTTGGACCCAAAAGAGATTCCCGCCAGGTGTTCATCCCAGGCGGGAATCACTTTGTCCATACTTCCGGAGCTCCGGGAAACATGGTCAAAGAGATTCCCGCCAGGGGTGAATGTCTGGCAGGAATCTCTTTTGGGCCCAACAGATGTTACGGTACCACGGGCACCATGGGGGGTTCTCCGTGGTTGACCGTGGTATCGTAATGTCTGAAATTACCCCTAAGCACCACTAGGAAATTCTCAGAGTGGGTGGGGGAGGGAATGAGGCCAACACTCTGCCCCTACCCACTCTGAAAATTTTCTAGCGGCGCTTAGGCTGCTTGCATAGGCTTCTGCCAAGAAGGAAGTTTTCAGAGTGGGCAGGTCTAGAGTGCTAGTCCCACTGATGTCTAAAATGTCCTTCCTGGCGGGGTCGCTGCCACTCCAGGGAGCCTCACTGGCAGCCAGGGCAGCAGCACAACCTTTGTGGGGGGAGGCTAAGGCTGTCTAGGAGCTCCCTTGGGAGGGCTGGCACTGCCCCCTTGCACCTAGAGGGGCCTATAATTGGGATGCCCTCAAATGATTTATGGTGCAGAGATCTAGGGTCATGCACATATCATTAGTTTAGAAGTGATACAACTTAAAATTTGTAAGTGGATTCTGGGAGTCCCCTGTTCTGCACCCTCGAGTTTGGTAAGAGCAGAGTTGGGTTTGCTTCCTCTGGAATCTAAAATTAGGCTAGCTACCTCTAGATATTGGTCCCGGCTGCAGAGCATGGACAATTCAAGATTAACTAAAATGTGCTATAAAGAACAGGTATCCCTTAAAGGGAGGATTTCATGGGTCCAAAAAACGGAGGGGCTGATAAATGCTTATGGTCTGTCAATGGAGGACCTTAAGTCCAGCCACCAAAATAAAACCAAAGTACAGTCCCTGTTAACCTGGAGAATAAATGATGTTTACACTCAAGATGGGTTGTCTCAGACTAAGGTATGTAAAATTGCCCCTAGTTATTTGGAGCTCAAAAGTAATTTTGGATTTGAAGATTACCTGATTTACGTGGAGAATCCAGCTGCTAGAGCTGCTCTTACCAGATTGAGATTTCAGTTATTTCCTTCTGCTGTTGTAGAAGGGAGACTCTCTGGCATTCCGCATAATTTGCGCTTTTGCAGCTGCTTGCAAGCTAAGGTCGGAGATGTTGTGCACTATATTCTTGACTGCCCACATAATGAGGTATTGAGGAATAAATATGTCATACCTTTTATGGAAGGGAAAGATCATTGGGACAATAAATGGAAAATGTCGTATTTATTGGCTAACTCAAATCAGACTGTCACCAGATCTTTGGCTTATTTTGCATGGCAAGCAGAAATAAGAAAGAAAAAGGCTCTATGAACTAGAATAAGATTTGTGGAGCTCGGTGACATTCAGAGATAAAATGTATCATCCTTGAGTATTCAACAACCTAGGGTGCATCTATGGGTTTGGTGCACGTAACATCTGATTTGGTTATGGTTCTCCAGTTAAGGTGGCAAATATAAGCAAAGATAAGCATATTTCCATCCTGGTTGTAACTGGTTGATTGATATTATGAGGACACCATTAAGTTAGTGCAGGGGCCAAATGCTGTTGCCATAAACCCTGTGAAGGGTTAGGCAATATAATGTAACTATACATTTAATTTTTTACAATTTTTTTAAAAAAAATCTGTACAACTATGGATTCCATTGTGTCAAGTATTTTTGTTTTTTGTTTTAATCTTTTAATCTTTATCGTTATATTATGGTTAAACAACTAACAAATTGCCTACCTATTTATATTGCCTACACACCAATTGGGACAATAACAAGGAAACACAGGGGCTAAATGCTGCTGCCATGAACCCCGGGTAGGGTTGCAATTTTAAATTCACTCTTCTTTTGTATATTTTGTGGATATCATCTTGACAATTATTTTGTCGTACCATTTTTGTTTATTCCTCTGTCTAGCCTTATGCTGTCAAACAATTGATTGTGACTGCTCTTATATTTTGTACTTCAAGTCAAGTCAAGTCGTTTATTATAGCATAGCTTTCGCCATATGCAACATATATATACAAAATAAGTAACAATAATAAATAAAATAAAAATAAAACAATAGCCATCTATACAATATTACCAGGTAAAATAATAAAACATATACATGGACTACAACGTAAGGTGTTGGCCTAGTTAATAACTAGTGCCTAGATATACTTAATGACCATCCGGAATGTACCAAACCTCCAATTAACAATGTACTCCTTAGTTCAATTGATCTCGAATAGAATATTTTGTACTTTGCGCTTTGTGTTACGGCCAATGGCCAAACAAATTAATAAACTACTACTCCTACTACTACTACTATAATTGGGACGTGAACCTGGGCCCACCGCGACCTTCCTACACCACTGAGTGGGGATAAGGATCTTTCCCTGAGGTGAAAGGTAATTAGTCTGAGTTTGTAGATTTTGAGAAATTTGACACAAAAATATGATACAAATCCTTGAGGACTGGGTGACGGGTTGCGGAGTGCCGCAGTCTGAGTGGCTGACTCCTTACTGGGGCTGCTTCGTAGAAGGTCCTTCATTGTCAGGTGACTGTATGCAGGCACACCCAATGAGGAGCCAGAAATATATTTTGGGGGCCCACAATGGCAAAGGCATTCTGGGTGGCCGCCCCACGGCTGTGGAACTCCCTTCCGGTGGAGGCCCGATTGGCCCAGATCTCCCCTCCTTTCGACGTAGTTGTAAGACCTGGTTGTTCCACCAGGCATTTGACGGGGGAGACGTGTGAAGGGTGGGGAGAGTGGGGGGGAAGGGATTTTAATCCTCCTTATTATGAGTTGTTTTTATATATGTTTTAATGTTTACTTGTTGTTAGCTGTTCTGAGCTGCTGTGTCAGGAGGGGCGGGGTATCAAGATTTTTAATTTTTTTTAAAAAAAGAAAGAAAAGCTCAAGAGGAGAAAGGGGTGAGAATACTAAGATCAAATCTAGCAGAAAAGAGGTACTCTCCAGTGTGGTGGAGTGGGTAAGGTGCTGGAGTTGGTCCTGGGAAACTAAGGTTTGAATCCTGCCCTAACCATGAATTCTCCGGGTGGCTTTAGGCAAGTCACAACGTCTCTGCCTCAGTTCCCCATCTGCAAAATGGGAACATGTGTGTGTGTCTGTGTCTCCCTATAGGCCCCTCACCCATGCCCATCTTAGATTGTAAGCCTACTGGGCAGGGACCTGTCTCTAAAAATCTGTGACTGAAAAGGGCTGTGTAGCCCTGTAGTGGCGCTATAGAAATTAGGAGGAGGAGGAGGACTTTGTGTCTGGCAGGAGAAATGAGAGAACAGCCCAGTGTGAGGTCTAATGGGGTGTTGTCAACAGTGCTGAAAAGACTGTAAATTAATAAACTACGCTGTGGTGGAAGGGAAGTATTGAAGAGTCTGCCTTTTCTTTGGAAACTTCAGCCACAGACTTGGGGTGGAAGAGGAAAGAGCAAACTAGTTGCCTACAGGATGTAATAGTGACTTGCACTATCTGCGGTGAATAAAAGGCCTGTCTTTGGGATAGGGAGCAGGAGTCCAAGTAGTGTGTGTATGAAATATAAATAAAAAAAGTCAAGTCAAAGTCTGCCCTGAGTCAGGAGGGCCATCAGACTGGTGTGTTTAAGGCACACCGGTTTCTGTGGCCTATAGTGCACAAAGTCATCTGTCATGATGAGTCATACGAGATCCATTAAGATGTATTTATTTATATTCGTCGCCCGCCCTCTTCCAAAGACTGGGGGTGAGTAACATCATATACAAATAAAAAATAACAATAAAACAAAACATATAAGAGCCCTCTACAAACCAACCTTATCTCCACTTGCCAAACACCTGGTCCACTAATAGCATCTTACGTTGCCTCCAGAAAATGCTTCAGGCCTGAACTTTGGCGAACCTTCAGGATAAAAGAGTTCAAAGTTGTGTAAGAGCCACCAAGAATGCTTCTCTGCATGCCTTTGCTCTATGGACTTGGCACACCGATGGAAGATGCCCGCTTAGAGCCCGGACGCAGCCTGTGTACGGCCTCATTGACTTCAGCGGCAAGGTACGGCCTGTAAGTTAGGGTGGCATTTTGGACTTAAATGAAGAAGAGTTGGGTATGCATTGGAATGACACACATTGCCTCAAAACCCAGGAGCCTCATCATCCCATAGAGAGGACAAAGGAGGCATGCACAAAACATGCACTGGCCAAAGGCATTGGCCAGTCATACCACAGGGCGGCCCAGGGTGACTGAATTGGGCCCCACTGCTTTCTCTACTTCCAGGGACCCTGCAGTGGCCCCTGCTTTCACCAGGGCAGGGTGTGGGTCCCCACTCCTTCCAGAGAGGCCACCAAACATGGCCACCTCTAGGGCCTCATGGAGGGTGCCCCAAGGAAGTGGGGCTTCTCGTTTTATCTTCCCCTGGGCCCTGCCAATTCTAAGGACTGAACTTGGTCATGAATGACTAATGCCACTCCAAAAGTATATCCCATTGCCCTTTGCGCTCGCCAGCCAAGTAACAGTGATGGGAGTGGACTTTCTAGTCTGGCAGCTCTCAAGATGGGAAGAGGCAAGGGTGAAGGAGCAGCATTGATAAAGTCTCTCCTGTTACATCTCACACCAAGTGCCTACTAACTCAGCCGGTGGTTGCCATGGGCGACTCTATAGAGTTGCAGGCAGCAGCCTACAGTTTTGGGAGATCTGCCCACAACTCTATGGTGTGGGGAGGGGGGTGCTGTGTGGGAGGACTGTGGGTCATAGCAGCTTCCGGGTCCGTTTAAACCCAATCCAGGCAGGGCTGCAAGTGGGCAGATGCAGGGATGCACCTCCAGAGCAGGTCTAGAGTTGGCCAGCCCTGTGTCGATCTGAAAACGTATGTGTGCATGATATGCACATATATATGATGCCTATCCATCCGTCTAGCCTAGGGGAACAGCTCCTGAACTGAGGAATAGCAGGTTGAATTAGAATTTAACTCCACTGTCTGTGCTTCCTATTTACAGCCCCGCTTTTCAGTCACCAGGACCTGCTACCTACCAACCTCACCTTTTACTACTAGGCTAAGAGTCAGGCTCGACAGGGCCACGTTGAGAACTAGAAACTAGTATTTTAGCATAGCGAACCCAAAATGTAGCTACCCAGCTTCACTGCTAACTCTGCTACAGCTAAAAATTTAACACACTGGTCCAATAACTGATTATTAAGTTTCTGAATATGAACTTTTTAGCCTCACTTACTTTGCTTGGCACAAGATACTTCCACTTCAGTCCCATCGAATGGAAAGTCACACTGTGACTATGCCTACAAGATGACCGTTCCATGTTCTGTTCCTTGTTGAATGACACAGCGCACTGTCTGGACTGCCACTATGATTCCTATGTTCCTAAGGTCCCTGATAAAGGTGGTGAGTGGAAGATGAGTAATCCAGTCTCCCCAGTTCCCTGCTGCAAGTTAAAACGGTTGGGGGCTGCTTTAACCTGTGCATCCTCTACGCAGGGGCACAGCTAGGTTGGGATGGGCTATGGAGCAGAAGATGAAATGGGACCCCCAATCCATCCCCGCTATCCGCTCTGCCAGTGGCAAGGGACGTGGGTGCACCAAGGAGCATGGACCTCTCAAGCAGGTGGGCCTGGTACCTCTGCACCACCTGTCCATAAGATAGCTACGCCCCAGGGGCATTGCAATGGGTCCTGGTGCAGAAGATGGATTGGGACCCCCTGTCCTCTCTCACAGTGGCAGAGGATGCACCCTCTCAGGCTCATGGGCCCTGGAGCCACAGCACCTCATGTCCCTATTCTAGCTACGCACTTGACTCTATGGGTAAACCCACATGTGACAGAGGAGCGCCGCCAACACGACAGAGCCCAGGCCAGGAACCTGCTGCTAACGGGGACAGCTCAGGCCACCGACCACACGTGAGTGCGGCCGGGAGAGCCGTCCCACCGCTGATCCATCTTCACGCCACTCCCAGTGCCCCACCTCGTGCCATGACAGGCAGTCATGGCGGCCCGGCCATGGTGGACCTGACCTGGGTCAGGTCACGATGGACAAAATAAACATTCCAACCTGCTGTGGCTCTCTCTGTTGAGCGGGCCCTAGCTCAGGCTTTACTTTGACTATATGCTGAGGTGAGAGCCCGGGCTAGCCACCAACATGAGCCGGGATACCCAGGCTCAACATCTGGCGGCTCTAAACAACATGTGACGGTGGCCCGCAGGCCACAGCGGGTCTAAGCAGGCCATTGTCACATCTGGTTTTACCTCGTGTCTCCCTTGTATTGGCTTACAGTGATCCAGACTATCCATAAACCAAGATTCCTTCGGACAGTGGAGCTCTTGATCAGTGTCACATGTGAAGGTTTTAGTCTGTCACCTCTGTCATTCTGCAGAGAGCACAGAGATGCAAACAGTTCAATGTAACTCACATACTTCCCCCTAACTCAGATCTCAGCTGTTAAGGGCTCCTTGTAAAGTCCTGCACGCTGGAGGCATTTGCAGTAAAGGATCAACAGGTATATTAGCCTGACACCGTATCTATTAACTCACTCTTCACATGCAGGCAGACAGATTGTTCCCGTAACACTGTCTCTGTGGGTGTTTTGTGAACAGAGACCCTGGCCCTTTTCACACAGACACACTAACACGGATAAAATGGGTGTTACATTTTATTATACATGTTGTAGGGCTACAGGTGTGCTCTATGGATGCCCTGCAACATGTATAATAAAACGTAGCACCCATTTTATCAGTGTTAGAGTGTCTGTGTGAAATGGGCCTCTGACTGGAATGGGATCTCCAGTTATGCCAGAGGCCAAATTTGGACCGGGGTTTCATTTATAGCTTCATCCAAAGGAGCGTCTTTGATGCAGGAAAATACACTCCCATCTATTCTCTCTCTGTCTGCCTCCTTCTCTTCACACCCTACAAACGCTCCTGCCTTCGCATGTGTCTCTCGCAGCATACTAATGAAATGTTTCAAATGGTTTTATCCATGGTTAAGCGAAGATAAAATTTTAATGATTTAATTAGCAAAGCTTCAGGAAAAAAAATAATAACGAAGGAAGGCGAGTGCACGCGTAACTCCTGGGCTTGCTGTCTCGCCATCTCTCGCTGTCTACGGTTGCATGAGAATTGCAGGGTACTGCACCACCTGGCCCACCTTTCCCTCCCACGTTCTGGCCCGTCCGGGGCCCCTGGAGAGGTTGCACTGTACTGAGCTGTGCTAGCACTGAGACGTGGGTCGAGAAGGGCATCTCCCTGAAGTGAGGAGGCAGCTTTTCCTGTAGGGAGAAGACAAATCAGCTCTCATTTGGCCCATTAGCCTGGAAATCAAGTGAAAAAGCATGATGCTATTTATTTTCCAAAGGATAAACTGAAAACTGGTTCATTTTTAACATCTCCTCCTGGTTTGTCCTTTTATTTTTTTGGTACTTTTCCCCCTCTCCAATTGGCTGCTTTACTCTTGCAGAACTCTGCATTCAGGGTTTATTGAAGGAAATTCCTGCCACGCTCTCATTCGTAAGGGGAAAAAAACTAATTGCCCTCTTTGAATAATTTACTCATTCTAATTTGGATTTGTTTTTCCACTTCTGCTTCCCTCCTGCTACCGGATTAGTTTTACTTATGAAGTTCAATGTCCAGTCACTAGACATTATTGACACCTAGCACGATGCAAAGGCCTCTGGGATACCGCTCCTCTAATTGCCCCTCTCTGCTCTCCTCCCCAATCCCAGAAAGCCTGGTTGGAATATTCTTCCTCCTAACACACACTGTGCTGTAAATATGCATATTGAATACCAAAAAAGCAGCCCTGCAAAGGAGGGAGTGGGGGGAAGGGCAGAGAGCCTGGATTGTTCACTCATTAGGAAGTGTCATCTGTTCATAGAAGTTAAATATGACAATAGACAGCCTTACCGCCTCCGTACAAGTCAGAGGGATCAGTGGTGCACTCTGGCTACCACTTGAAGAATTAGAGGGGAGACCCAAGCACAGCAAGGGCACAAAGAACACGCATTTCACGGCAATTAGAATTTTCAGCCCATTGTAACATAATCATTGTTTTTGTGCACACAAATTTGCAGTTGGCAGAGATCTCTTTCTGCCAGACACCACCAAGCCTGCTCCGGAAAGACCAAGGCTGCATTCACAATTGGATCTTGGCAAGAAAGCAGTCACCACGCAGTCACTCCAAGCAATGTGATCTCTATATCTGTGTCTCATCACCGCTCTTGTCAATCAGAGACTCTGGGAAGAAGAATTAGCTGGGCAAGTACTAGGACAATTATGGGGGAGACAACCGAATGGCGAATAATAGAGTCATGAAAGTTTCATGCCAGGGGAAAGTATGGAAGACGAGCTGGGGTTCAGGAGCTGGGGGAATTAGTAAGGCAGGAATGTAAGGCAGGAACCACGGAACCAATTCCAGTCCAGCAACAGCACAGTTTGTGTTTGCCTGCATGGCACTGCTCATTCATTTGGCAGGGTATTGTATTTAGTTGAATTCACTCTATTCGCTTCTATTTTCATGCTCCTATTGCTCAGCAAAATGCTATCCAAGCACCACTCATGCCTTTAGCCTCTCAAACCCTTCCAGCAGGGACTCTGGCCTACACGCAGTGCACGCCCTCTATTGTCAAGCACTGTGCACTCTGTAGAAAGGGGTAATGACACTGCACTAGTGCACTGCTGATCGTGTTGGTTTGTGAGGGAGGCTTGACACGTTGACCTGGAGTGACTGTACAATGGATATCGCCCAGGCATGGGGAGAGACTGGGGGTCAGTATAACGAAAGGCACTTAAAATTTAGGTTTCACAGCTTCAACGTTCAGCTTCAGTCAACAAAAAACAAACAAACCCTAGTAGTTCCCTGCAGCAAGACCTGAATTAATACATTCTGTTTTCCTAAGGGAGGACAATGCTCTATATAAAGCAGTGGGATCTTTGGTTTCAAAAAGGGCCACCTCACTTTTCTTGGTGCATCTATTGTTACAAAATTTAGGATCCTGATTCAACTTTGGGCCTTTTGCCCCTCTACCAAGTCTGACTGAAAAGAATTGCACAACCCTTCTTTTTATAGGAAGCCATTCTAAAGAAAGAGTGATGTGAGCCATTTGATTTCTGGATATTTTTCATGCCGCTCCCAATCTGCATGCTATATTCTTTTTGTAATCCTGCTTCTCCCCACTGGGTGGGAAAGGGGCTAGGAGTAATAAGGTGCGCATGCCAAGAGTGGCGCAAAATACTTTACCGTGCAACATGTCTTGTCATAATGCACATTTGGTTACACCATGGTATTAAACCTGGCTCCAATGTGTTACATCACAAATAGCTTTACACATGCAAAGCACCCTAGGGGGGATTCAGACGTTCTGATTTGTGCGATTTTTTTTAAAAAACGGATGTTTCATGCCTGTCTGAACACTTAAATTCGATTAAATGGAGTCAATATCGCACTAAAGCAATGCGTGTTGAAAAGCTACTCAAACCTACCTTTTTGCTGTCCGTTTTCAATAAATCCGCACTTAACAGCAGTGTGAAAGCAACATC
>QEPC01010859.1:9522989-9540249 GCA_003113815.1 Sphenodon punctatus | reverse complement strand
AACAGGATCTTACGAGACTGGGTGGCTGGGCATCTAAATGGCAGATGAGATTTAATGTGGACAAGTGCAAAGTGATGCACATAGAGAAAAATAATCCAAACTATGAGTACACAATGCTGGACTAAGCTAAGAGTTACCACAATCAACCATGCTTTTATTACCTTGAGATTAGACAACTGTAATGCACTCTATGGGGGGCTACCCCTGTGAAGGTCTGGAGACTGCAGCTGGTGCAGAATGCGGTGACCCGTCTCCTTAGGGGGACGAGTTGTCACAAGCATATTACTCCAGTGCTCTCTTCTCTGCACTGGCTGCCGATAGTCTTCCGAGTGCAATTCAAGGTGATGGTTTTGACCTTTAAAGCCCTGAACGGCCTGGGGCCCACTTATTTGCAGGACCGCCTCACCCTCTGGATCCTGGATCAGCCTCTGCAGTCGGCCAGGGGCGCCCTCCTTGAGGTCTCCCAGGTTTTGACCATGAGGAGGGTGTTCTCGGTGGCAGCTCAGTGGCTGCGGAACTCTCTCCCGTTGAAGATCCACCTGGCCTTAGACCTCCGCTCTTTCTATAGACACTATTAGACAGTGTAAGACCTGGCTGTTCTGCCGGGCCTTTGCTGAGGGAGACAGGTGATGGGTGGGTTGGGTTAGGGTTGTTTTTTTGTTTTTTTCTTGTTTGGGCTATTTTAACGTTTTATATTTTTATCATGTTATTTGTTTTTTTATAATGTTGTTAGCCGCCCTGAGATGCATAGGCAGGAGGGGGGTGACGTAAAAATGTGACAAAATAACTAACAAGCTAACTAAATAATAAACAATGGTGTGTCAACACACATCCAGACACCCATTCCTGTTCTGTCTAAAGCTGCCCAGTGTGGTTCAGATGTTTTCTTTTTTTGGACCGACTGCCGTTGGTGAGAATATGCAAACGTTTGGGCTATGCAGGGCCATTTCTTAGGCATGTAACAAGTCAGAGCTATAAACGGAGCAAATGCAAGACAGGTATATGTATAATGAAAGCAGTTCGTTGGGAGAATGCCATAGGAAAATGATCCTTGGTGTTTCAAACATTTAAAAAACAATGGTGATGACGGTGTTAAAAAATAAGAATCACTTAATGACAAAATTGGGAACAATGCAAGGGCAAACACTTAGGGCGGGGGTACTGGGAAACCAGTTTCCAGGGGGGCGAGTGAGTCATATCTCATGCCTTCACCTGGCTGATACCTGAGACGTTTGGCCTTTCCTCATTCTTTGGCAGTACACACATCGCTTGTCATGCCAGCAAGGTTTTCCTTTAAAGGAAGCTGAACTGGATGCAGAGTACTGCATGACTTGGGCTTCTTTACCTGGGCAGGTCCTAACCACATTGTAAACATGAAGAAAGGTGTCGCCTCAGGTAGGATAGATTTCTCTTCATATTTCCCTTCCTCTTTAGTTTTGCTTCCCTCCTCCTCTCTTCCCCTCCCTCTGCTGCCCTGGTATCCAATATCCTTGGCTTATTGGGTGATTTACGTGCCACGCCATTTAAGCTTTTCGAATATAGTTTCTTAATCAGTACTTAAAAATGGCACCTGATTCTCTGTTGTTGATTTCTGTAACCTTTAAGTGACTCGTGCTGTGCAAAGTGATTATGCACGTGTCCAGAGGGACGTGTGTGTATAATCCCTGGGGGTCGGTTGTGCATAACCTCTGACTGGGACTGAGGAAAAGCTGAAGAAAAGGTGGGAAAAGCCAAGATATAGGTAGCCTGTCACTTTAAGAGGCCCTGCCTCTCGCTCTCTAGGGGGGTGACACTCACAGACAAGCTCTTGAGCTGTCTGATCCGGGGAAGGTCCAGTTAGAGGCAATCTCTTCACACACTCGCACAGAAGAAATCTGGTCTGAACCGGGTCAAGTTCAGCCAGTTCCTTCGCGTATACATTCACACCACACCACACCACCACCCCTGTGCAGTTTTACTCTTACTTGTGACTCAGAAGGACGTTTTGCCGGGAACTAGGAAAGATCCGGTCAATTCTGGTTTTCCGCATGCAACAACGCTTCCCATGACACACTCACACATTCACTCCCATTACATTCTACTATACAGACGTTACCATTTGTGTCTCCCCCAGGGGAAGGTTGAAAGTTTCTTTTGATTGTTATCTGACTTTCACACATTGGCTGAGCTGGTCAAAAGCTGGGAGAGTCAAATCAGTGCATTTAGTGTTTTCACTATAGAAAAACACAGTCTAGTGGTTTTTAGTTTAATCTGGTGTATAGTGTTTCCTTTATTACTCTCCCTATTATCCCAGGTCAGGTCAGCCTTGCCGAAGTAGTATCAGATACAAATCAGGGCTTCATCTCAGAAAAATCTCAGCATGGGCTTCCATGCCTCACCCCACCATCATAACTGAATTGTGAGTTAATCTACTTGAAACACCCTCCTTTCCTCGTCTCTGTTTTCTTTTTCTTTCTTCCGTTACTGACTTCCCTTCTCATTTGCAAACTCACCACTTCTTTAATCTGTTTGTCTTGCTCCATACTGCAGTGCATTCACACAATTGTGGATTCCTCTGTTTTGGTCCCTCCCCCTTCCTGCTTCACTATGGAGTTTCCCATGGTGCAAAGGGCATAGAGGAATGCCCTTGTGAGATACCATACAGTTTTCCAGAAGTAGTATGAGGCATGGAGTACGGAATGGAGTCCCTGCTCCAGGACTCTGTGGCTACACCTCTGTGACCACTCAGAGGTAGGAAGTGACACATAAGAAATGATGCATCAGGGTTTAAAGTTCGCTCCGGGTTAATCAGATCACATGCTAGACAAGGCCTCCTGTGTTTGGGTCAGTGTCCCCCGGGGAAGTTCAGTGATCCCAAGTGATGACAGCAACAGCAGCAGGCAAAAGAAGGGTGGTCGGGGATTCGAATTTTTGACAACACCATTGCTACTTGAGAGAGTCAGATCCTTGCAAGCAATTCCTTTGCAACAAGTGTCAGAGAGCATGGGTTCATCAAGGTGTCCACAAAGTAGTAAGGATCTCACACAACCTTACAAATGTAGATTTGTTCCTTTAACCACTATAAAAATGATGTCTGAATGAATCCAGAGGCAGGCAAGGATTGAACTGTGAGCCCAGTTCTTTTCTAGTTATAGCAACATCAAGTACTAGGTTGGGCCGTGCAACCTCTGACTGTCTGGAGCTGGAAGAGAACTCCAGTATAACCTGTTGGGAGCCAGTGTGGTGTGGTGTAGTGTAGTGGATAAGGGGCTGGACTTGCACTTGGGAAGCAAGGGTTCAAGTCCCACTCTAGCCACAAACTCACTGGGTGGCCTTGGGCAAAAGCCTAGCGAGCCAGTGTGGTGTAGTAGAGAAGGTGTAGAACTTGATCCTGGGAAGCCAGGGTTTAAATCCTGACCTAGCCATAAACTCACTGGGTGGCCTTGGACAAGTCACAACCTCTCAGCCTGAGTTACCCATCTGTGAAAATGGGAATATGTGTGTGCCTGTTTCCCTCATCCTTGTCCATCTTAGATTGTAAACCCACTGGGGCAGGGTCCTGTCTCCAAACTCTGTGACTGTAAAATGCTGTGTATGCCTAGTAGTGCTATAGAAATGAGTAGTAGCGGGTACTTCTTTGGAGTGGCCACTGTTGGAGATGGGATGCTGGGCTTGATGGACCATTGGCCCAACCCAGTATGGCACTGCTTATGTTCTTAACATGGGTGTATCTCCATCAAATTCAAAGGAGTATTCCTGATTCATACTAGCATAAAAGCGGGAGTAGCCAGCCCCACTTGGCAGGGACGAATAAAAAGTGCTGGGGTTTTAAGGCTACATGTAAAGTGAAACCTAGGAAGAGTTCACCAAGTCCAAGTTTCCTTTTAAAAAGAAGCTCTCTCATTGCATCAAGCTGCAATTTCCAGGTTAACCCCCAGAGACTGAAACGTAGTCGCTGGAGGCTCGACGACAGGCTCATGTGCTGAAGCAGCACTCCCTCTCTCAGCTGCTGCAACCCTACTTGGCAATGATTTTTGAACTTGGGCACAGGGTGGGCTGTAAGCAGTATCAACACCAGCAGCAGGCAAGATTACAGCAACATCCCATAATAGCAAAAATCTGGTTCTGCTGAGCTAAAACTGGCTTATTCAGGATCTTTGGAGCATGAGTGGGATGTGAAGGCAGGTGTGGTAACTTCTTGCAGTTCACAGTTGACAGCTTGGCCTGTTCCCCTCACCTTGGCCAATGTGCCCTGTCTGAACGGTGCCCCTGTGTTTAATTACTTATTTTTCACTGTGAATTGAGAGCCATCTCTGCAATGACTGTTGCTTCGGCACTTATTTAAAATAGAGAAGCTTGCTGCTAACTCTCTGCATCGCATTGGCAATGGCCAACTTACCCAGCCTGATAAGAAAATCAAATCTTAGCTTCTGGAGCCTAGTTCTATCTATATGCAAGTTTCCCAGTCACCCCCCTCCCACTCCTGTGTGCTGAGCTGCCTTGCTAACAAGTGAATATCTAGTTTAAAGCGGAATATTATTTTATGCCTTTTGCAAAGCCTATAGATATCTGCAGATCTCCTGTTTATTTCATTTGTTCAGCCTCCGCTCAGGATGGGGATATTGGTGGTGAATTATTTATACGGTAATAGGAAATGGGAGGGGGAACCGGTGACAAGAATTTCCATTCAACCCTCATGCAGTTTTCAACAGATTTCACTAAAAAGATTCTCCCCACCCCACCCCCGTTCCCTGCAAATTTCATTTATGTTCTGTCACCTGAGGAAACCTTTATTGATTTATTTAAAATATTTATATGGTATTATGGTGCTGAGACACACTCGCACGTCTGTATCAGTGGTGGGGAGGTTACATGTTCCCCAAGTTTATCTCCAAATAAAAAGTTGGAAAGGTTGCGTCTGCAACATCAACATCAACTGACTCATTCTCTCTTAATTACCGACACCTGCAGAGGAAATTGCTCTCCACTAAAACTGAGCATTTCAGTCAATTTTTGCTGTAATTAGAGATGTAACCAACACATCTCCCAGTTGTTAGAGAAATGCGCCAGTTGAACAATGCACAGCAGAGGAAAGTGGGGGGCTCATTTGTGTGGTGGTGGCACTTTTTTCTTCTTCTTTATGATACAGGAAGAGTTATAATAATTCAGAAAGCTGTAGTCATTTCCAGTCTTAATGTACACCACGGTGGCACCCAAACTGCCTGGTAATAAGGCAGGGAAGGAGACACAAGTGGAGAGAGCTATTTTTTACAGTGTGCTTCTCCTGACTGCCTCTGGCCAGAACCTTTCCATCCCCAGTCAGTGATTTACTGACATTTATGTGGTTTCAAGTGATTTAATAGCAGGACTGGGCTTAATTTCTGAGGCTACAAATTAACCTTGTGGCAACCAGGGGTGGACTGGCCAGGAGGCTGGGGGGTGAGGGGGGGTCCTTTCCTCTCACCTCACTTTGTCAGTCAGCAGGCAAAGGTGACACTAGGGCCCAGCCTGGTAGCCTGGTGAGGCAGCACGGAGACCCAGCCAAGCAACACGGTTAGTCGGTCACGTCTGTTCAGGGAAGGCCTCAGAATTTGCAGGGCCCCAAGTGGGGAGCAGGGCAGGATCATGGCAGAGGGGAGCAAACAGCATAGAAAACACCGTCCTCTGGGGCCTCGAGAGCAGTGGCGGCGAGCTGCTACAAGTGCCACCGTTATGGTGTGGGGCCTTTGTAGCGCCACCAGCTCCATTGGTGCTGCTCCTGAGGGATTCTGGGAGCGTTGCCACCCCCCACTGCTGCGGCTCTTAAGGAGTCTCAGAAGCCTCAGGAGTGACAGCGGCAGCAGCAGGGCTGGGGAAATGGAGGGTCTCTTTGGGCCCCTCAGGATAGGGTTGCCATATACGCAAAGTTTTAGAAGGCACTTATGAGAAATACAGGTTTCAGGGGCATGGACCTTCATTGCAAGCACATGGTCAGGGTTGCCATATATGCAAATTTTATTATCTATATAGGTTTCAGGGCTGTATTGGTTTCCAGGTGGGGACGATGAGAGGGGCGTTCTCAGTGGCCACACCCAGACTGTGGAACTCCCTCCCAACGGAGGCCCACCTGGCTCCGGACCGCCCCTCTTTCCATAGATATTGTGAGACCTGCCTGTTCTGCCAGGCTTTTGGTGAGGGGGCCGTGTGAATGGCGGGGGGGGGAGGGGTTAAATTCCACCTGTGGTTTTGTATTGATTTTATTTATTTGATATTGCTGTGTGTTTTAATGCTGATTATTGTTGTTGTTTTATATTATTTTATTGTTGTAAGCTGCCCCGAGCTGCCTTGGTAGAGGAGGCGGCATAAAAATCAAATCAATCAATTAATTAAGTGCTCTCTAAAAATGTGTCTATATGGCAACCCTATACATTGTGCCTGGCGGAAACCGTGCCTGGGCGTGTGTACGGGATCTGCAGAGCTTGGGATCGGCCCCAATGTCAGCAGAGGGGTCACTTTGCCAGTTTCCATCCCAAGCTGGGCCAGCTTGGGTGTTTTGAATGAGAGGCAGCCACTCTGCCGTCATGGCAGGGGAGGTCAACACCCTTTGTAAAATGGAGATGAATTCTGCATTACCTTATGTTGCTGCCTCTTGAACCCAGGCGATATGGCTGAGTCCAGCTGGGGTGTTTGTTCCGAGCCCACCAGAGAGAGGTACAAACCCCAGTGAAGGTAGCAGCCGGGCTGGGAACGCGGGCCTGGAATGAAGCGAGCCTACAGTCCAGTCCCAGCAGCTGCCCAGCTGGGACAGCATCACCATGGCAACCAGTCATGGCTGCCTGTTTTTGGTAGCCATGGCTGCTCGTCATGGCAAGGGCTGGGGGGACCTGGTTGCAGTGCAGGGGTGGAACCAGCTGCTCCCCACTCCCCGCTCCCTGGCCAGGGCAGGCCATAGGGATGTCTATTCCCACTGCTGCCCCGGTTGGGGGTAGCCAGGGGAACAGCCAACCATCATATCTGTGATTATTACCCCTTGTGGTTGAAAAGCAAGCCCATGCAATGAAGAACACAGTTTAGTCTTTTAGCCATATTCTTCCCCATGTTAGAACTGTTTTCTGTAGAGCTAGCAAGAGAGGTCCAGGCCTGAAGATCACTGGAGTGCAAGGGGCCTCCTCTAGTGGTTCAGGGCTGATGTAGCAACTCCTAAAACACTATCTCTGCTGCTTGTGTAAAGGCGTGGTGCAGGGCCCCAGGGCTGCTCTCACGGCTAGAGGATGGCCTAGCACACACAGGCAGAGCAGGACTAAGAAGATGTGAATGCAAGTTAAAACCTTATTTGCACTCCCTAATGTTTTGTGTTCCTTAGCCGCAGCTGAGGATTCAGAGTCCATGTGTTTCCATTTTGGAAACGGAACATGGTGGGGCATAGACATCCTTTGGCAATTAAAGATCATGGAGCAGGTCCCTTTATGCATCTACGGGATTAACTGAGCTTGACGTTGCAGCTTTTACAAATGCTGTACTATTGAGCAAAATCAACTGTCTTCATTCAAGCACAGTGGAATCTCTTACTATGATAGTATGTGCATGCCCCAATGAACATCATAGGATGGTCACTAGGACCAGAATAGAAATGTACTTGGGGCAACTTATTCACAGTGCTCATTCTGCGCTCCTGAAATTGAAATTTCACTGTATACCTTGGAGTTGATTCCAGCGTAGGAGGAGTCTACTGCATGTTCAGTTATTTACTAGTGTGTTTGTGTTGCTGATCTACTCCTTCCTCCATGAACTCTAGCCATTGAAAGCCATGTGCTCTGCCTCTCCCTTGGCAATCACATCCTTTCACCTCACCATGCCACATTTCTGTTTTCTGAATTCTCCTCTGAACCCACTTCCCCAAGTGTAACCGTGCCCCCAAATTATAATTCTCCACCAGTAGCAAACTGGGACCGAGCTTAAGTTTATCTTGATATGCAGGGTGTAATGCAAAATTGCAGGGCCAATAACACCTTCGTATTGCTTAGGAGAATAAAAGCAAATATGTAACTTGTTCCCTTAATCTGTAACCCTTCCACCACATTTGCAATGCCTGTTTTTGCAAATGATTATAAAGTAGTTTGTGATCTCCGGTCTGAAAGATGTAGCATAAAATAAATCGTATCTATATTTATCCTTATTTCTTTATAGTATTTTTCAGCCCTCAGTCACTTTAAAGAACCCCTTTGTTTGACAGCTAAGTGCATTAGTGTATGCTCCTGCTGTATTTTTTTGTAGTGCAATTATTATTTTCTATGAATTATATCGCTGTTGTTAATGTTATCCCACAGTTCCAATATGTATATATTTTCATTATACCTTTTTAGGCATAAAGCTACCTCAACAATGGGGCTGCATTGCTAAGTTGATGATATCAGCTAAATTGAGTTGCCCTCTGCAAATTTCTTAATAAATAAAAGAAATAATAGTGATTAGCTTAGCAGGACTGAGGATGTCACTGCCACTCAACACAAATGATCTGAAATTGCAGTCATTTGGCAGTCAAGCTGGGATGACACAAAAAGCAACTTGAGTATCAAAGTTTCGGGCAGCTTGTAGCCTCTCTAATTATAATGGAATTCTTTATGGCCCTAACCTCATTATCACATTCAAAATGCTTGTTTATCAAACAGTTTTAAGGAGCCACGGAGGAATTATTCCACCGCAGACCTTCAGAATTACTAATGACATGCCAAACGTTTGGATAAATCCTATACAAAAATGAAAATAAAACCCCCAAACCATGTGGTGGATTGAGTCTCTCAGGGCTCTGTGTTGACTAGCTATGCAAGACTCCTCCACACATAGTCGAGAGCCATTAGGTGGCGCTATTGAGCTGTTGGTTTCTCAGGGGTGTGTCATCATAAAGTCATTTGCAGAGCCAAGATAACCATGATAATCGACTGAGGAATCACACAGCTATTTCTATTTATAGGGGAACAAAGCAAAGATACTTTTAAAAAAAGAAGACAAAATGTGACTATTCTGTAGTGTGAAAACCAGTGGGGCTAGCCAGGGACCTGGTTTTTCTCCACTTTCCCCATCAATGGCAATGGCGGAAACGCAGTGAGCATGGGTCCCTGGTTGTAGGTTTCTACCACCCTCAATGCTTATGTCTATAGCAGAGGTTCTCAAACTGTGGGTTAGGATCCCAGTGGATTGATGGAGTTGCCATCAACTCCCAGATGGAGTTGCCATTCCAAATGATACTTGCTTTATTTTGCATGCTTTTGCTGTCACTGGATTATACTGGAGTCTCAAAATGAGGTCACACTGGTAAAATGTTTGGGAACCACGGGTCTATAGTAATTCTAGACATGTATCTGTCTCTGTCGTGGAATAAGCCCATGCCCATATCATCTAAGCACCTGTCCATTCATATTATTTGTTTGTTTAGATCTTAGTCCACCCTATTAAATACAATCCAATATGGGGGTGGCCTGCATGCGGTGCCTCTCTGTTTATTGGGTTTATCTGCTGAACCATGTGCGTGGTGACTGCATAGGGGCTGTACAGAGCAAACCCAGGGTCCAAAGGGCTATTGTCCTGTCAGTTAACACCCAATTGTAGCTGCTGGATGCTGAGTTTATTTCTTACCACTTAGAGAAATGCTCTGTTTGATGGGGGTTTCTCTTCCTAAAGTCGGGCAGAATGTGCTGAGCACCATGGTCTTCGCTTCTGATGTTTGGGTGAGTGATGGCGGGAGAGGGGCGTTGGGTACTGACTGAGTAAGAGAATGTGGCAATGCTGAGGGAAAGGTCAGTCATATTTAGTTCTGAACATGGGAAGGTTGGTGGTCTTTCTTCTCTCTTACAGGAATAAACTCTACAGCCTAAGATCAGCTGCTATGAAAACTGTCATAAAGGCTGTTTTTAAATGGGCATGGCTGGGGGCGGGGAGGTCCGTGTGTGCTGCATGGAGCGCCGATACATGTCTGGTGAGTGGGGTGGGTGGGATTTAAACGGGCCGGAATGGGGGGGTGTCCCTACCCACGCACTGCCCACTCCTGCCCCCGCATGGAGCAGACCCGGATTTTTCCCTGATGCTCCATGCGTGGGTCACGAGTGGGCGGTGTATGGGTCATGGGAGTGCGTGCCCACCCAGGCTGCCTTCAGATGGGTGTTTGGGTGGGGGGATGGGTGGACCTGCATGGGCGCATTCCCGTTGGAAAACAGCAAAAGTGAAAGAAGTGAAGAAAGAGTTGGAAGGGGTAGCTCAGAGCCCACCTAGTCCAACTCCCCTCCCCAAGGCAGGGTACTCTATACCTAAAGCATCCCTGACAGATACCTGTCCAGTCTTTTCATTCGAAACTCCAGGGAAGGAGATTCCCAGCTTGTTCCAGTCCGGAAGTGTTCTAGCAGTTAGGAAGTTTTTTCTAATGTTTAACTTAAACCTCCTTTCCTGTCATTGAAACCCAGGGCTTTTTGTTCTGCCCTCTGTGCAACGGAGAAGAAAGGTTCATCTTTTTATGGCATTTGACAACTGTCAACATGTCACCTCTTAATCTTCTCTTCGTTGGGTAAAACATTCCCAGTGTTTCTTCATATGTCCTGTACTCTAGACCCTTGATCATCTTGGTGGTTCTTCTCTGAATCCTTTCTAGTAAGCAGAAGGGTACTGTAACCCCCCAAGTCTTGTACACAATACTTCTTTTAATACAACCTTAAATAATGTTGGCCTTTTTTGCAACAGCATCACACTGTTGACTCGTGTTTCATTTGTCAGCCTGTCACTTGGCAATTTACACCCCTCTGCCCTAATGGTTGACCATTTAATTATTCCTGTGGAATGTAGCTGACGTGAGAGATCATAACTGCAGGGGAAGAGGCAATCTCGGGTAGCTACTAGGACTGGTACCAGGAAGGGCTTTGCATTTCTCAGTGGCTCTGAAACGCTTTGGCCGGCCTCACCCCCAGAACTGCGGTTAGCTTTGAACCCCACCAGGAATTCACCGTGTTGAAAATCTGGCGGGGCTCAAACAGACGTCCCACCTGTCACAGCCACCACAGGTTGACTGTGGTGGCATCATGTCTGAAATTACCCAGTGAGGAAAGGAATGCTCTACAGGAAGGAACAGAGTCTTTCCTGCTTGATCCAAGGGAATTCAGGTTCATAAATGGCTATTAGTCAAGTTGGTTGGGGATGAGACCTCTGACTGTTTGGGAAGAGTAAGGAGTGGAACATTCCATTGTGACTGGACAAGCAACCAAAGGTGACCACTGTCGGAGAAAGGATACTGGGCTAGATGGATCATTAGTCGGACTCAGTATGGAACTTGTTAGCTTCTTCTTCTTCTTGATAAAATGTGAGCAACTCCAGTACTCGGCTTTAACCAGCTCTTTTACTGCATATCTGTGTGATACCAAGCACTGTGCACCTGAGATGGGTACTAAATTTAGTCCCTGCAGGTAACCCCTCCCCCCTTTTCTTAGTACCACATCAGGTACTTGACGGATTACTCGGGTACCAATCGACTACCTGGAAACCCAAGAAATTTAGTACTTCTGGTACCAATTTTAAAATTTTCTTATTCCCAATCAGTAAATACCTATCAGTATGCCAATTTCTTTGTGCAGATGGTTGGGGCATGGCGGGTCCTGTGGTGGTGCAGGGGGCTAGACTAGATGACCCTTGAGGTACCTTTCCAACCTTGTGATGCTATGACTCTATATCAAGTTGGAAAACCAAAAAATCAGCACCAAAAAAAAAAGGGAGAGGAAATAATTTTCCAGGACCAGAGGTTGACTTTCTGGAATTGGAAAGTTGACTTTCTGGGACAGAAAAGCCATAAATAAGTGTTTTGAGAGGGAAAAATGGGGCGGGAGGGAGTTAAAAAAAAGAAAAGAACTGGAAGTAGTTTTCCAGGACCAGATGTTATCTAAAAATTGTCAGAACCTGATAAACCGATGTCAGGAGTCGGTATATCAACAAAATTGATGATAAATTGATACTGGAAGTTAACATTCTGGGACCAGAAGTCGACGTTTTGCGGCATCAGGTGCAATTGGATACTAGGGCTGAAACAAGATTCAAAATGATTCTTGCGAGAATCTTGCAAGAATCAAGAACCGCCAGCAAGATCTCAAGAAGGTTTTACTAATGGGTTGCGATCTTGCGAGAGTCTTGACATTTTTTTTTAAATGCTCTGCGCACGTGCCGAATGGCCGCCGGAGCTGTTCACACGAGTCTCTTTTCCAAGATGGCATGGGCTGCATCGCCACCATTTTGGAAAAGGGTAGTTTGCACGTGTGCAGAACTGGCTGCCCTTTTCCAAAATGGTGCCAATGTGACCTGAGCCATCTTGGACCCCCAGTGGCCCTTTTGCACATGCGCAGAGCATTTAAAAAACTTTCAAGGATCTTGCGAGAATGTCAAATGGACAATTCTCAACTTATTCTCAATCTCAAAAGTCTCATCGAAAGCCTGATTCTCATTGAGATTCTCGAGATAAATGAGATCTCGTTTTAGCCCTATTGAGTACCAAATGGTACCTGATCATTACTGGGTCAATTTGAGTACTGGAAATTCGACGGGTTGCCTGTTTTTGCGAGCACCCTTTTTCAGCTCTACTCAAGATGCTACTGAAAAATGCGTAGCGACATGTGTCTTACCTTGTTCCTAGCACTTACCTTGTTTGTAGGAGTCTCAAGTCATTTGCATCTGTAGAGGCATCCTGAATTAGTTAGCATTGCTCCTGCGTTCAATCTCCTCTTTTCATTTGAGATGTTTCGCTGGCTGGAAATTCCTTTTGGGTGTGAATGCACACATCCCGCTCCTGCGTATCCACGTTCAGATGTGGGAATTAGATGCTCCGCTTGTGTGGACATTGGAATATTTATTGATATTTAAAATTTCATGTTCTCTGGATGGATGTTAGTGCGTGAGGACAAATAACAAGTGTCTTGCAGGTGTACGGGGAAGATTATTTAGCATGAATGCTGCTTTCTGTATCCAGATTCACTTGGAAATGAGAATTTTATTCTCCAGAGAATACCCTGGTGGAGAATGGAAATAAATGATAAACATATAAATAACTTTGCACCGTTTTTCATTGGACAGGGGCTGTTTTTTATTTATGATCTGGTTACTGCTCCTAATTTAAAGCTCTTAAAACATTTAGAAGGGACCCTCTGAAATATTAAAATACTTTAATCAAAAATCAATCTGAGAGGTAGTAGTTTTCCTAACTCCGATTTACAGTTCCTGCCCTCAGAGGAAACCCACATGGTGTCTGAATCCATGGCCTTATCAATCAGCTCTGTGGGCAAGGAGGAAAAAAAGACTGGCTGAACTAAGAGCAGGATCAATAGGCACAAAAGAGCTGTCAGTGGTTTTCAAAAGTTTCTATCTACTAACTTCCCTCTCCTCTTCCCCTACTGCTGGGAGCAACTGCTAGACAGTGGAAAGCAGTAGCAACTCAGGGAGGAAGAGATTAGACTAATTCATCCACCCCCCAAAGCTACCCTGTATCGGTATGACGCAGCCCATCTTATGTTTAAAATAGACTTAGGGCTGAACATATCAGGGGTGTTTTAGGTTAGGATTGTGACATGTTGGCAGAGCTGTTCCAGGGGCTATGGGATAGAATAGTAAGGGGGGTGGGGTTACAGTTCAGATTTCACCTTTGTATTGGCAGAGCTAGGGAGAAAGAGGAAGCCAGCTTTGGACTGAATTACTAGGCAGGTGTCTTCGATCAGGATTGCAGTTTAATTGAGCTGGTGTGATGGGATTGGAACATTAGGGGGGTTTGCTTGAGGTGATAGGGTAGGAGATAAGACATCAGTAGGATGTGCTGCCAGAGAGCTCCTGAGAATGGAAGTTTGCCTAAAAGTAAAACAAAAACTAAGACTTTGTAAAGTTTTTGTCTGTGTGGAAGGGAGAGTTGCCATCCGTCCCTCTACTTATGTGCGACGGTGTAGCTAATATGTATGCAAATAGAGATTGATCTTGACCTTCTCTTTATCGGCGGTAACTTGTCATCCTTTCAGACAACAGACCTTTCTATTCCAGTTCACACGGCTAATATTTACCCAGCCTGAGTTGGCAGGAAGAGGGAAGGTCTCATTCCAAATTGGCAGGTTTCCCTTCCCCTCTCCCTACAAATGCTTCTGCAAACCTTAGAATAGCTTTTTCTGGGATTAAGTTTTGCCAAAAATAGTTGAGCAGCCCACTGATGTCAAAGATGCAGCATATCAGGCTAAAGGCTTGTGGGGAGTAACGTGGCTGCCGGAGAGGAAGTGCAGGCTAGGGACGTGCACGTCGGAAGCAGCCACCCAGAGGAATACACTGGAGTTGGTTTCCCTTCCTCTGGGGGTGTTTTTAAACGAGATGCTACCATGCGTGGTCACCCAGGAGCCACTCATCAATCTGCCCACCTGTCTGAAGATGGTGTGGGGGGATGCACGCTCCCGTGAGCAACGCGGCACCCATTCATGGCCACGCACGGCGCACTACTGAGTGTGCTGTGTGGGGCAAGCCGAAAAGGTCCACGGCAACGGGCGTCCACGCATCCCCTGCCCATATGAAATGGGGTGTCAGCCACACCAGCAGACCGATCCGCCGCTCATAGGCACTGTGGGTGGGGGACAAAGCCTTTGCAAGTCACAGGAACTGGCTGCAAGCGCTGGGGATTCACGCCAGAACATGTCACTTTCAAAGACCGGCCTGGCACACTTCCCCGTCTCCCATGGTCCAATGGCAGGGGGAGCTTGTGGTGACCACTGCAGTCGCCACGCTGGGAGCCACCCATTAGAATCCCTCCCCACGCACTCCACGTGAGTGGCTGCTCCACGGCTGTGCCACTCAGTGGCCGGGGACCCTTCAACCCCCCCCCCCCCCCAAGCCTTGCTCATTTGAAAACACCCTGAGACGGTCTCAGCGACCTGTATGAGAGGTTCTGAGCTGTGTGGAGCCAGTGCCTACCCTCAAGCATGGCAAAGAGTGAGCTCAGGGGAAGGGAGCAGAGATGGGGGCATGCAGGCACGGAGAGGAGATGGATCCATGATCACATCCGTGATCTGTACCTTCCTCGTCTTTCGCTCATCTCTTCAGCACCCTCGCTCCCAAATCCCATCTGGCCCACAGAGCTTGCACTCAAGGGTGCCAGCAGAATTACATTTGGTGCGGGTGGCTGAGGATGGGAGAGCCGCATCACCTCGCACCCTTTCTGACACGATCATGATGTAAGAACATAAGAAGTGCCATACTGGGTCAGACCAATGGTCAACCTGTCTCCGACAGTGGCCAATCTCAGTCGCTTGGAGAAGTACCCAACAGGTCACAATGGGGCAATCCATTCCCTGGTGTTCACTCCCAGCTCCCAACAGTAAGAGGTTACATTCTCCAAACCTACCCGGCTAATAGCTGCTAATGGACCCATCCTCCAGAAACATGTCCAATTCCTTTTTAAACCCAGCTCTACAAATGGCCTTGAGTACATTACACAGGTGCTCCGGGCTCTGCACTGGTTGCCTATAATCTTCTGGGCCCAATTCAAGGTATTGTTTTTGACCTATAAAGCCCTATACGGCCTTGATCCCGACTTACCTGTGGGACTGCCTCACTCTCCGAGCTCTGGAGCGGCCTCTGTAGTCCACTGGGGGTTCCCCTCTCGAGGTCCCCCATGTGGCCGGGGGAGCCACTATGGAGTTGGCGTTCTTGGTGGGCCGCACCTAGGCTGTGGAACTCCCTCCCAGTGGAGGTCCGGGTGACCCTGGATCTCCCCTTCTTCCATCGTATGTGTAAAACCTGGCTGTTCCGCCTGGCTTTTGGTGAGGGAGATGGGGTGTAGGGTGGGGTGGTCTTGGTTTTGTGCCTTCTCTTTGTTGGCATATGCAACATCCATACGTTGAAGTTAAGTGCCTGCTGTATTAAGAACAGTGATTGACTATAGAGCCACCAGATGGCGCTGCTAAGTTTATGTGTACGTGGAAGGGAGATGGGGTTTTACTGTTGATTCCTTTGTGTAACCATCCTCCTTCCCTTCTCTCTCATTGTCTCAGTCTCCATTTTGTCTTCTTACTAGTTAGATGTAGCTAAGGATCTGTGCCTGAGAAAGCTTAAGTAAAGTTCTGTTTTTAAACCTTCAGCTGCATTTGTCCTTACTGATTGCGAATCAGTTATTACTCTGCAACACTCTTTTTGTTGTATTTTATTGTTTTGTTGATTTTATGTGTTTTAATGTTGTAAGCCACCCTGGGCTGCTTGGAGCAGGAGGGGCAACAAATTCCACAACTTAATTGTGCATTGAGTGAAAAAATACTTTTATTTGTTTTAAATCTGCTACCCGTTCGTTTCATGGAGTGTCCCCTAGTTCTAGTAGTACTTGAGAGGGTGAATAAACGTTCCCTATTTACTTGTTCCACACCACTTATGATTTTATAAACGTTTATGAGACAATTACACCCATGAATTGCTAGTTGTTTCCCACTTTGTGTCACCAAATAATAACCTGTTTCACTGGTTTTGATTTAGTTAATGATGCAGTCAGCCAGGAGCACCTTCTTGCAAGTACTATCTGCCTGTCAAGTTCATATAGCAAGGTTGTACAGAGAGGTAGTCTCAGTAGCTGCCCCGCTAGCATGGAATGCACTTCCCTGGGAAGTTCATCAAAGCCCCAGTGTTTTCCAGAGGGAATGTAAGTCTTTTCTATTTGTCCAAGCATTTGACAGGTGAGGATAGGGTTTGGGTTGTGAGGAAGCAGGGGATTTGGGTATGTTTTTATTTGTATATGTTTTATATCCTATTAGCTATCCTGAGCCTTCAGGATACAAATTTAAAGAATGAATAAATAAATTTTAGTCACTTCATATTTTGGTTATTCTGTTTTGGTGATATATTATGTTATATTATAAATGGAACTATATTATATGATAATATAAATGGAATATTGAAGTAGCTGAAATTAACCCATCTAATATATCCAAATAAACAGATATATGAATATAGTTTTGGTGTCAAATAATTATTTGGACATTCTGTGTGCTATCTGAAAATGAAAATAATTGCGAACACAGAAAGGTCTATGTAGTTCAACGCACTCAATGGGTGATTTCAGACGTTACGTGAACACGGTGAACCACGGTGAATACCCACCTGTGGTCACCGTGTCCCGTACGTCTGTTCGCGGCGCACCAGATGTTGGCCACAGTCAATCCCCACATGGGGTTCGTTTGAACCACGCTTCCCGGGCTAGCCGGGGGAAGGTCCCGGGAAGCGTGGTCAAACGGACCCCGGGCCGTGACCAAGGAAAAGTCACGTCTGGCCG
>QEPC01010859.1:9476981-9506320 GCA_003113815.1 Sphenodon punctatus | reverse complement strand
CCAACCTGATTGTAACCAAGCCAAGCACACGCACCTGAGACTTCGCATCCACTTGAATGTTTGTTTGTCTTCTCCCCTGTCTCTCCCACTGTCCCCTCTCCCTGTCTCCCCCTCCTTGTCTTTTAGATTGTAAGCCACAGGCAGGGACCGCATCTATGTCTATGTTCTGTACAGCACCAGGTACATGACCGGCGCTATATAAATGTTTATTATAATAATAATAATTAATAATATCGGGGCTAGGATCGCCACCTATGCACATTTTTAAGGAATACTTATGAAAAATACAAAAAATGAGTGCCTTAGGCACCAATGCAGAACCTGCAATGTTTATTTTTCATAAGTGTTCCTTAAGAATTTGCATAGGAGGCAACCCTAGTCGGTGCAGCAACTTGTCTCTAATGAACAGTCATTCAGTTACAGGCACATTGCTGATGGTATATAAATGATAATAATTAAGAGGGGTGTGTCCCTGAGCTGCATGTTCTTTTAGCAAGGGAGAACAGATTCTCTGCTGGTGAGTGTTTGTAACAGGAGCACTCTTACGTACCTGCAGAATGAGGCCCCCAGTGAGTTGGGGCAGGTGCATCCCTCTGAGTGGATTGCAGCCCAGCCATTTAGGGTGGCTAATGAACGCGTTAGGGATGGCAGAGTGCTCCTCACTGGTGTGGGGCAGGAAGCTGCTAGCTAACCGGGAAAGAGGATATAACTACCACAACAATCCAGAGACAAGGTTCCTATAAAACCCATCCCTGAGGAACAGCCCGGGCTAAGCTCTGCCATGGCCCGTGCTACGAATGCCAGAATGGGGTAAAACAGGTCGTCGTGTTTGATGGTCCACTCACGCTTACCCCGGTGTGGACCTGCGGTGCTTCCATGCAGTCATAATGGCCTCATAGGCTGCCGTGGCCGCCCGTCAGGGAGGGGGGCGGGTCAGTCTAAGCAGTGTGGGGCGGGATGCGCGTCCACATGTCGTCCTGTCCTCCCCTCTCCTCACCTCACCACACCCCAGCTCAGCCACCATCACATTTATTTGGTGGCCAGGCCAAATTCTGCCCCGAATTAGGGCGCTCCGGGCAGGATTAAAGTGTGGTTTACCGAAAGGCTAGATTCTTTGTTTAGCAAAAAGGAATACACCATAGTCCATAGGCCATTTAGGCCTTGATCCCAGTCAGTACCCTGGAGAGCTCTTGCCATACAGGCAGCTCAGTTAGAGCTCTGTTCTCTATGGGTGTTTTCAGGCGGACACAGAGGCAGCCTGCCCCAGAGCTGCTCTGGGGGTGCACCCCTGCGTCCACCCGCATCCAGCCCTGCCTGGGTCGGGTTCAGATGGACCCAGCAGGTTCCCCGGCCCAGGGTCTGCACCCCACCCCCACCCCCACCCCATGCACCATAAAGTTGCAGGCAATTGCCCGACGCTCTAGGCTGATGCCCGAAACTCTATGTTGTTGCCTGCCCCAGGGCAAGGTCTAGCTGGAAGTGGAGCAGCAGTGTGGGTCCGTGCATCAGACGGACAGCTGCTCTGCTTCAGGCCAGTTTGGCTGGCATACCGTTCCACCAGCAATTTGGGATGTTCAGCTTTTAGATGGACGGGCCACCCAGGGGTGGAGCAGGCTGGCGTAACCAGCACCAGGGCAGCCCATCCTTCTAAAAGCCCCCTATGAGAGCCAGGTACCAACTGCCTAGAGCGCTCAGTCCAGGACTCTTCTACTCCCTAAAGTGGTCATGGCCCAGGTGATGGTCAAGCAGCCCTTAAAAGACCCATGCCTGCCCCATCACGCACATTTATGCTCCATCCATCTGGTATCAATTTTGTTTTTTCTGAGTTTTCAGGGTTTTTTTGTCATTATTTTGGTTGTTCAGATATTTCATCATTTCGGTTATATCATTTTGGGCAATATTAGTGCTTTCTGCATGCACAATTGCTGAAAGTGATGGAACCAAAATGAGTGAACAACCAAAACAAACACATCAAAAAACTGGACAAAACTAAACAGAATGCTGCAAAACCAGAGGTGAGTTCTCGTTTTGGTTGTGGATATTATCCAAGTACCACAGTAGGCAATTTAAGACTTTTTTTTGGCCAAGTGTTTGGCAGGCAGGGATTGGGGTGATGGGAAGGAGAGTTTCTAAGAGATTTTTATATACTTCTGTTTCTTTTATATGGGTTTTATGTTGTAACCCACCTCAAGCCTTAAGGGGAAAAAGGTGGGTTATTAGCAAATAGTAAACCTGGCCAGTGGCCACTACCCATTGCAGTTTTTGCTAAGATCCTAAACCAGGAGGGGCGCAAAAGCAATATGCATGCAGCCAGCTCAAAATACGGTGAGATTCGCTCATCCAGAATAAGTGACTCATTCTGTCACCTCAGCCTCATGACTCTTTCTTTCTGAGGAAAATATTTTTTTGCACTGATGTTGAGGAGACACCAAACATACCTGTCACTTGGGTAAATGTGGGATTAAAAAGGAGGGATGCCCTACGAAATGAGGAAGAGCGATTGTCAATATGAGGACGACTGTGGCTGTCAGTCTGGAACAGGCCGCAGAGCTGGGATCACGGCAACAAAAGGTTTCAGCCACTGGAATTTGTATTAAAGTTCAGAGCCTTAATAAGCCGGTTCATTTTAAAGCTGGTGTGTATGTTTGCAGCTGCTGCTTGGTTAAGTTTGCTGACGTGCATTATTTATCGAGGTTTAAAACTCAATAAGGCAAGTTTTGAAAAGCCGTCTACTGAAAGCCGGGCTCCAGAAATATAATTTAAAAAATAGTATTATAACTGCGACCGTGCTCCTTTGCATGCCAAGCAGGCCCTGCCAACTGTCCAGGATACGTCACGTATTAGGACATGGTGCCCATATGGAAGCAATATTGGTATAAATGTCTCTTGATTTCAGCACTGTCAGCTCTATTGAGGAATGCGTGTGAGGATAAAATAAGCTTGCAAGAATAAAATAAAATAACTTTCATAAAGATGATCAGCTTGGAAATAATTATCATTAAGCTTAGACCTTGGGGGCAGTGCCTGCTTTGTGTAGCCCTGGCCTAATCCTGCTTCCACCGATGTCAACAGAAGCCTGTCTAGGCGCTGAGAGGTGCTTCATGAAGGCTTCTCCAGCCCATTTGCAGGCCAGTCACACGGACCCCTGACTTCCATCGTGAGACAGTCTCCGCATTGCCGAACCTGCTTATTTAATTAAGGCTCAGGGCAGGTAGGAAACCACAAATACATAAAACCAACAGTAAACATATTAAAATTACTAGGGGTGGGAATATCGGTATTGGATAAATCTGAAACACCCGATAATCAGGTGTATCGGATTAATCCGATAATACGATATTTACTGGTATCAACATACCGGTTTTTAACATTGGCCGCTTTACCTGGGTTTTTTTTTTATTGCGACCATTGAGATCCGATACCGGTAAATCCGGTATCCGGTATTCTCCCCAGTGTCCCATCCCTAAAAATTACCATTACAAACAGCATGCTGCCCCCCACCTACCCCCACCTGCCAAATAATAGGTTTTACATTGCCTCTGGAACATGCGTGTATCATAATCCTTTAAGGCCCCTGAATCTTTCCTTAGCTTCTCCTCTCTCCTGCCAACCTGAACTTTTCAAAGAGTGTATGAATCCCACGGCCAGCCCTTGTTTTCCCACACACACTCAGCACTTTCCCTTGTAGATTTTATTATTATTTTTACACAATACTTAAGACATTGCCTAAAAAGAGTTTCGGGCGCAATAGGGAATCAAATCCAAGTCTCTTCTGCTCCTCAGACTAGCATCCTAACCCCCAAGCCACTGTCCTTTGTTCATTCTAGTATGGCCATGCCCAGTACAGGCTCTTGCATGGTCATACTACCACAAATATTCCCCTAGATTTTAGTGGGACAGCCCATGCTAGTAATGAGCCTGAAAAGGCTTACATACCCAAGCCTGACAAAACACTCATGTAAACACAACATATAACTTACTAGCATGATGCAATACGGTAAAATAATAGTGCCTCATATTGAACTAACATGGCCCCATTACTTTAATAGGGTGGGCATAATAGGATCATGGTTGCCCAACCCAGTAGGCAGCCATGCTGATGAATTCTGAATAAGCTGCAAGTGATGGAGAAGCACTGCTGGACTGGAGGCCCATTTAATGATTACCTGGCCCTGCCTCTTGGTCTCCATAAGATTAAGCATGTACATAGAGCAACATCAGACAAGGGGAAGAGTCGAGGCATCCCCCCCTCCCCGACTCTTTACCATGGCTCTGCCCCCACAGAGCACCATGATGTCACAATACTCTGTAGGGGGCAGAGCTTCCCACACAGGGTATTTTTAACATATAAAGTTGGGGGCGGGTCTTGTTGAGATATTAACTGCCCCGTTTGCATTTGAAGAACCTTATATCTTAGAACAGAAAGCGGACAGCACCACATCTGGGGGGGAAATGCAGTTAAACACCTACTCACTCTGCCCCCTTCCCCACCCCTCCAAGCTTTTGTTCCACCTGGTCCTAGAGTCTGACTGCCTTGCTAAAGAGTAAATAAGAGAGTTCCTTAGGGAAGGTGAAGTTGAATTGCTTTGGGGCACAGGTGACTCATGGGGAGGGACAGGGGGAACATCCCCCCCCCCGATTTTCAGAAGCCCTACAGAACCCCTGCCCAGTCCCCACTCCTGTGTCCATCCCCCCACCCTCCACCCCCATTATGAACAGTTACTGGTTGCCTGTGCTTTGGGGACTGTAAGGGAAGGAGAGAGACTACTATCAGGTACTTTGGGGCTACTCATGGTTTGCATTCCTTTTCCAAACGTTTGGGACAGCTTGGATCAGCTGCCTGACACTGGGCATTTTCACACAAGACACTCTCCACCAACTACCCACCCACCACTCACCCACTATACATGTTACAGGGCACTCATAGGGCAGCCCTGCAGCCCTGCAACATGTATAGTGTGTGGAGAGTGTCTTGTGTGAAAATGCCCACTATTAGGTAAATAAATGCTCTAAAACTACTAAGCGCCCCAAGTGTCTGGATCTGGCAATTGGGAATTAGGAACTGGGGTTTTTATCTATTTTATTTTGCATTGTACAAAGAACTGCCTTTTTGGTTTTGATTAGACAGATTTTGTATATTGGGCGGTGAGGGCAGGGAAAGTGTTTTCATAGAGCCCTGTTGTGTTAAAGTCTGGATGGTTTGCAAACTTGTGTGTTTTCTGTGGGGATTCTCATTTGCAATGGAACCTCCGTCTAAACTTTTTTTTAAAAAAGCAGCAACAATGACAAAATACCTCTGCCCCCCCCCCCCCCCAAGGTTTAATGGTGGTTAGGAGAATATAATAAATCTCCCCCCTCTTGTCAATGGCTCCTCCTTGGTAGCTCTGCCCCTATGCTAGAAAGCTGCTGCTTTATACAACCAACCATCCAGACACATTTCTTCTGGTCTGCAGATTATGGAGAGGTCCAGTATGTATGTAACTCCCCTTCCCAAGAGGTTTTACACCCCAGAGAAAGTAGCCAATCTTGTCTTGGCCCAGTTCTCTTAAACAGGCAGCCCAAAGAGCCAATGGAGGGAGGAGTCACTGGGATGAGAGAGCCAATCAGCTCTATGTCTATTGCCTATCCTTCATGTGACTGAGAGCGGAGAGACCTAGGAAGCAGGAGAGGCTGCAAACCAGGCCTAGGAGACTCGTGTGGTGGGGGCTACTCAGAAAGCCACAAGGCCTGTGGGATTCCCCCAGGGTGTGTTCCAGGAGCCCTGCCTCTGCTCTGCCAGAAGGCGAGGAGGATATCACTCCCGAGAGAGGGGCCAGGGGTTTTACCAGCAAGGCTGGGATGTGTGGAAATCTTCAGAATACAAGGGACCTGCAACTGCAAATCTAAAAATCTGGTATACATCATTCAGTGCAGTGCACTAAATATCCCAATGGGAACTATGTAGGAGGGGAAATGCATCAACCCTTGCACAAATGCATGACCTTGCACAGAAAAAAGATCATGGACAAGAACACGGCTTGGATTCTACCGTTGGCATTCACTTCTCACAAAGTGACTACTCTATTCCTCACCTCTCTGTTCTTGTCTTAAAAGGACACCTATGCAACACCTTTAAAAGTCAGTGAACCTGGGAACAAAAATCCACAGCTCTACTAGATACAAAGAACAACAGGCTCAGTTTAGACATGGGTTTTGCAAGTCATTACCGAAATGTGTAAGTCTTGTGTGTGTGTCTACAGCTACAGGAAGCTTTGAGATTACTTACTATCCGTAGCACTAACCCATCCCACTTTTGTCAGGCAGCGCTGTGGCTTCATTGGGGGGCGGGGCTCACGCCGGCGCTCCCAGCACAGCTGCGGCGGCAGCCAAGAGCTTGCAAGCAACGTAGGCGGGGCGGGGCTATCAGGCCCCACCTCGCAATCAGACGCAGATGAGCCCTCAAGCAGCACGGTCTGAGCCCGGCGAGGCGGGGCCACCAGCCGCGTTGCGACGCTCGGCGCGGCTGCGTGCACAACAGGAAGGGGCCACAGAGCATAAAAGGGCAGCCAGTGCTCAGTAGCCTTGCCGGTGATCAGCTTGCTGTTAGAGACTGGCCCTTGTGTGATTGAACTTATTGTTGGAGACCGTTGGCGTAGTGACAGAGTGCAGAGAGCGTGGTTGGTGAGTGTTGAAGGTGTGATTGTGCGAGTGAAAGCGCGTGAGGGTGATTGTGTGTAGTGTGGATATAACTTCCTTTCTTCCCTCCCCCCGAGACCTAAACCCTTCCCTGTTTCTTGAACCCAGAGTGACTGTAACCTCCTCCCTTCCTATACGTGGCCCTGGGCTCCTTTCCCCCGACCTTCACTGTTTGGATCACCCTGAGTTCCCGAGTGACTGGGTATGGGTGTTGTACCTTGAGTGGTGGGTTGTGGCAAACGCAGGATGTGAGAGCCCTGGGCTTGGCATTCCTGATTCCTGCTCCCTATGATGATCTGGCCTTCTTCCGTACGGGAGTATTAGGGCCACCCAAGATCCTGAGGGAATATTATACAACCCATTTGGTGCTGAGCTCAGAGGGTGCGTGGAGAGAGACTGAATCTTTTCCCTTTTTCCCCTCCAATTCCCACCTATCCCTAACAACTTTGTTGTATTCCACCCTTTTGAATTGCAGACCTCCTACCTGGGGCTCATTCTCACCTGCTCCTCTCTTTGCTGTTGTTTCCAATCACTGTATAAACCTCACCGCCTTCCTCAGTCTACAGTTCTAATTCCTGACTTGCCCGATGAAGGACCCTGTGAGGTCTGAAAGCTTGCGTACCTCCACCAACTGGAGTTGGTCCAATAAAAGACATCACTGTGCTACTTTGTCTCTAGTTTTTATCAAGGCATAAGTCTTGATGTGAGTATCTTTTAAATTTTTTTTTCCAGAATTGGAATCATTTGAGGCTGGTACGAATGGGAAAACATGTGTGCATGTCCAGAATATATATAGAGGAAGCAAAAAAGTACTCAAAGATTGGGACCATTCCAATTGTGAGTGGTGTGAGAGCTGATGGAGAAGATTGTTTTAAAAAAGAATAGTGAGTTACCTTAAATTTGAACTTCATAAAGCTGTAAGGGTTTGGCAGATAATGGAGTTTCAGTGGGAGAAAGACACTGATAAGCATCCATGACTGAAAAGACTGAAGGCACAAAATGCAGACAATGTCAAATTCCTGGTAGCTTTGGGACATTGTCTACATATTCATGGATGTCCAGATCTTTGACCACACTTGCTGCTAACTGCTTGATGTCTCTTATGCAGGATGAAGGACCCAATGCTGGACTACCAGCTGAGTTTAAAAGAGGTTTGGACAAGTTTCTGGAAGATAGTTCCATTAGCAGCTATTAGCCAGATAGGATTGGGGAACAAAACCCTTTACTGTCGGGAGCCTGGGGATGACCCTCAGGGAATGGATAGCATGGTGACCTGTTGGGTGCTTCTCCCAGGCACCCGTGACTGGCCACTGTCGGAGGCAGGATGCTGGGCTCGATGGACCGTTGGTCTGACCCAGTATGCAACTTCTTATGTTCTTACCAGCATTTACTCCTGCAACTTCTGACCTACACTAAATAAATCATTACTGAGAAATGTTGGAGTTCATGAATGCCACAGAACTAAAAAGAATTGGAAAAATGTATGATGAATGTTTGGTATTCAGATTGATGGCAGTGTCAGCAAACAAATGGAAGATACATTTATTAATTGTAGAACTGCAATGCAAAATGGCAGTGTGGGCACTCTTTAAAGATTTGCTTGAAGGAATGAATGAAGCTCCCAAAATATGTTGTTCAAATGTGAAGAAGCTGACAGGAATGACTACAGATGGAGAATCAGCAAACACAGAAAAAAAACTCTGGTCTTTGGAAACTTTTGAGTGACCAGTACATGAGAGAGATTTTGACTTTCTGATGTTGTGTTCACTGATCGGACCTTGCTGCGGAGGCCATGATTGCTATGGTCCCAGAGCTGAAGATTTAGAAGGTTAACCTATTAGCCTTGATCACCTACTTCCACACATCAAAGAATAAAATGAAGCAATACTCTTTCCTGAAGCAAAACAATTTTCACAACATCATGATGTAAGGTTTACACAGCATCAGGTCCACCTAGTGATGCAGTGTTGTACAACCTTCCTGGTTGCCAGAAAGTGTGGAAATAGCTTGAGGGGAGTGGAGATTGAAAAGAAAAAGCAGATGCCCATGGTTTTCTGAAAACATGGAATAATAAGCAGATTTGGCTAACAAAACTTGAGAGAGATCTTAGATGTCTACCAGGCACTACAGAAACAGCAGCAATGTGATGACTTTATCCTTCCTGACATACTTACTTACAGAGATTCACCAGTCAGAAAGCTACAGTTGATGAAAGAATGATCTTTCCCTGGGAAACTTGAATCAAAATCCAAATTTAACATTGCCAGCCATATTGAAAGCAGAAGGCGCACACCCTACAAATTTTTTACAACCAACAGTCAAAATGCATGGGTGATTTGACTGGAAAGCTTGCAAGCAGCAGAACAGTCTTTAGTAGGATGCCCCCATACTGAACAGGACACCATGCTGTCTTCTAAACAAGATCTGCTAGCAACGCAGTCGCTGACACAGTTTTGAAGACAGGAATGGTGTTGTGTGCCAGGCTTTTCCCAGGGAAAGATGGTGTAGTTGCAGATGAAGCATGTGAACAATGGAAAGTGATTTCTGAAGTCCTTTATCTCCCACAGGGGAGTGATTTAGGATGTTCTTTGTCTATGTGCCTTCGCCAGCTGTTGCCTGTAACTTCTGGCATGGTGCAAGAACGTTTGGCAGTAACTGCAATTCTCTAGCCACACTCAATGCAAACTGAAAGAATTGTCGCTTCATAATTGTAACAGGGCAGAGTCCCTGTAGGTGGTGGGCCCTTTAAGCTCAAGAATGGAGAACTAGCCACACCCACTGCTCACTATAAGAAGAAAGGAGAGCCAGAGAAAGAGGGTCAGTCTGTTCCTAGACTTGAGTGAGGAGTTCCTGAAGGCAGCTGGCCAGGGTCCTGAAACTCTGCTAAGGAAGAAGGTTAAACAAAGGTACTGCAAGTGGAGTGGAGCGCTCGCTGACTTGGCATAGCACAGGCTTGGAAGCTGTAAGTGCCTGTATGGCTAAAAGGGATTTTGGGTCTAAGAGACTGTATGAAGATTGCCATTTGATTGAATTATAAGCAAGGGAGCTGACATTTATGAACAGCCAGCCAGAGAACTGAGTCCTTACATGGCACTAGAGAGACCATGAGGAACTTTGTATATGGTGAATATTGATGAAGGAGAGCTACCAGTGTTGAGACTGTAAATAAACTGTGTAAATACTGATTCCCTGTGCAAGTTGATAATTTGGGGCCCTGATCCTGAGATTATATTTATTTATTTTATTTATTTACATTTCTTAGCCGCCCCCTCATGCCCATGGCATCTGGGGCCGCTTACAACACAAAAAATCACAATATAACAGCAATGAAACAGAAAAAATTAAAACATCTTAAATCCTCCTAAAAACACCCCACCCTCCCCTCCTCCAAAGGCCTCGGAGAACAGCCAGGTTTTGCAGGCCTGGCAGAAGGCCAATAGACTTGAGGCTAGACGGGCTTCCTCTGGGAGGGAGTTCCATAATCACGGCACGGCCACCGAGAACGCCCTCTCCATTGTGGCCCCCCACTTTACATGGGGGACCTCCAAGAAGGCGCCCCTGGCAGATCAAAGGGGTCGTTCTGGGGCACGGAGGGTGAGGAGGTCCCTGAGGTATGAATGGCCAAGACCGTGTAGGGCTTTATAGGCCAAGACAAATACCTTGAATCTGGCTCAGTACGCTATAGGCAGCCAGTGCAGCGCACGGAGCACGGGAGTAATATGCTCCTGTCGGCGCGTCTCCGTAAGGAGATGAGCTGCCGCATTCTGCACCAGCTGCAGCCTCCAGACCAGCATCAGGGGAAGCCCCACGTAAAGCGCATTGCAGTAGTCCAGCCTTGAGGTGATGAAGGCATGGATGAGGGTGGTCAGGTCGGGACTGGAAATATATGGATGCAGCCTCCGCACCAGATGCAGCTGGCGGAAGGCAGCCTTAGTCACCGTCTCCACCTACCGATCCAGGCAGAGATCCGAGTCCAACGGTACCCCCCAGACTCCGAACCTGCTGGGCTACAGGAGGGCAGACCCCCTCTACGAGGGGGGCCAACACCTCCTTCGCCCTACCCACTGCCATCACCTCCGTCTTATCAGGATTGAGCTTCAGTCTGCCCTGACACAACCAATCCGCCACGGCCTCCAAACACTGGGACAGCACTGAGACAGCAGGACCTGGGTCGGTTGAAAAGGAGAGGTAAAGCTGGGTGTCATCAGCATATTGGTGACAACGCACACCAGACCCTCTCACAATCTCCCCCAGGGCTGCATATATACATTAAACAATAATGGAGACAGAATGGAACCTTGCAGAACACCACAATCCAGGGCCTGGGGGCTAGAAGATTCAGCCCCCAGGACAACCCGCTGGCTTCTTTCCGAGAGGAATGATCGGAACCATCCAAGGACAGTCCTGTCCAGGCCCCCCAGGGCTTGCAACTGTCTCAACAGCAGCCCATGGTCCACTGTGTCAAAAGCAGCCGAGAGATCTAGCAGGATCAGAAGTGTTGAACGTCCTGCATCCATCTCCTAGCGGAGATCGTCCACCAAGGCCACCAACACCATCTCTGTGCCAGGCGGAACCTTGATTGAAATGGGTCAAGGAAACCGATGCTGTCAAGATGCACCTGGAGCTGTAGTGCCACCGCCTGTTCAGTAACCTTCCGTAAAAAGGGAAGGATAGAGACCGGTCGATAGCTGGTGAGTGTGTCCACATCCAAAGATGGCTTCTTTGGCAGGAGGCGCACCACAGTCTCCTTGAGACCAGGGGGCAATCTCCCCTCCTGAAGGGATGCGTTGATTACCCCCACCGGCACCGTCCCTAATGTCTCCCTGGAGGCTTTCACCAACCAGGATGGGCATGGATCTAATTTGCAACTGGTGGCTCTAACAGACCCCAGGACATCCACAGCATTGGCTGACATCACTTCCTGAAACTCAGCCCAAAAAGCTGGACCAGATGGGGCCTCCATCACCTCGCGCTCCACCTCTACTGCCCCTAATCCGGCGTCAAAGTTGTTCTGGATCTGAGCGATCTTGTCTGCAAAGTAGGTGGCAAACTCCTCACAGTGAACCTGGGACAAGTCCCCATCCAGGTGGAGGGAGGCCAGACTAACCAGCCCCCGCACCACCCGGAACAGCTCTGCTGGACACAACTTTGCAGATGCTATGAGGGTGGCAAAGAACACCTTCTTTGCCATCCTCACAGCCTCAACATAGGGCCGCAAATGAGCCCTATGGAGAAGTCGGTTGGATACAGCGCGAGTCCGACGCCAGCGTCGCTCTAGTTGCCTACCTGCCTGCTTCATACACCGCAGCCCCTCAGTGAACCAGGGGGCCCTGCGGTGATGAGACAGAGGTAGGAGACGTCTGGGAGCCACCCTGTCAATGGTCTCCCCAAGCAAGATGTCTCAAGCTTGGACGAGTTCATTGACAGAGTGGCCGTCAAGATTACTTACTACCAGGCACTGTCACCCTATGAAAATAATGTTAGAGTAAAAACAGCTGAGATGGTGGCCTGCATTGACTTGGGACTTACCCGCTTGTCTTTTGGTCTGCCACCAGATGTTGGCCCAGGATGTGCCCAGGGCCCGATTCCAAGCAATGATCTTGGGCCAAGGGCCGCCCATGTGGGACAGTGCAGGCCAATGTGGATCTGGACTTTTCTTCAGCCCCTATCATGGGGCGGGGGCCACCATGGCCGTTCACCATAGCTGGATGCCATGGCTGCCCATCATGGTGGCAGGCAGGATGCTGGGAGCAGGATGGAACCGGAGCTGGCTGGCTGCATGTTTGTTGTGGTCCGCCGCCCTTCCTGTGGTGTGGGGACGTCTCTTTGGCTGCCAGGAGTCACAAGCACATCTATTCAGCACCCCAGCTTGGGGAGTCGTGGCTGCAGTTTCCTGTCCTGAGTCAGGCCATGGAGGCGCCTTGCCATAGTCCTGCCTGTTTTTACCCGTGCAGTGGATGACGCTTGAAGTAGGATGACAACACAGACAGTTAATGCGCGGCTAAGTATTGCTTTGAATGGGATTGGCAAAGCCTGTTATGATCCGTGATCTGGTGTTGTCCACTTTCTTTCACCCAGAGACAGGAGACAATGACACAATGACAGACTGATACAGACATTTATAACCAGTGGGATTTTGTTTAAAAAAAAAAAAAAGTCTTTTGGAATACTGGACATTTTAAGATAAATTTAAATGCTAAATTTCTTTAAATCGCCAACATTTAATATTAAAATACATGTATCGTAGCATTGCTTTAGTTATATAAATTTGTGTTTTTAAATAAAGGTTAAAAGTGCCCCTTTGCATGGTTTAAACGTGCCCTTTTGAGTTCATTTGCCCCCAGTGAAAATTCCTTTAAAAAGCACTGCCTCTGCAGCTGGGAAATCCATTCTGGCCAGAATGGTTCAAGCAGACGGAATGCTAGGTCTGGTCGCGGACCTGGGATTAGAACCAGTGCCCTGGTTCTAATGTGCCTTTTCATAATCGGATTTAGACCCTTGTTCCAACCCCACAGGCTCTTCTCCATCACCCGGCCGCCCTGATAGGACTTCCTGCCCACCAGGGCCTGACTGGCTCTTGACTTGCCTGGCCTTGATCAAAGGCACATGACAGGATGAGAAAGCCAGGCAGAGCAATGCTTAGAGGCCTGTGTGTACCTCAGCCTCTTGGCTTCCTGCATCCTGTCCAGTTCCCTCTGCCTCAGCCCTGTTTCCCTCTCCAGTGCATCCTGCCTGTCTTGAACTGACCTGACTGGACTTGACCCATTTAGCGTATCCCTGATATGCTTCTAGATTGCTCCCACTCTGTTTTGATGGTTGGTCAGCCCTAATCCTGCTGAGACTCACGCGTGGTCCTGATCTTCTTGCTGCTCTGCCTGGGTTCTAGTTGGTACCTGACAGGACCGGCCTTCAGATCTGTGGGGCTCAGGGTGAAGATAAAATATGGGGCCACTGGTGGTCCCTCCCACTTGGGGGCAACCTCTGCGATGCCCTGAAGGGGGTCATGTCTGGGGCCCCACTGAGAGGGAGTGGTACCCTCACACCCTGTCCTGGTGAAAACAGAGGCCACTGTGGGGCCCTCAGAAAGAGCAGGGCCCAGGGCGGCCACCCCAGGTTTCCCTGGGGTCCCTGGTTCCTGACAGGGCCTGGCAGGACCAGTTGGGTCCTGTCAGTTGGTCTCAGGCTTCTACATGAACAAGCAGTGAATCTGGGATTTCATCCGTGTCCAATCAGAATCTGCTTCAAAAGTGAACCAAACTCAGAATAGACTTTTTTCCCCCCTGGCAGAGTGCCTGAGCATCTCTGGCAACCTCCGAGAAGCAATATGCATAACATTAACTACTCTCGACTAAGCCTGGGCACAGCTGTCTTGCAAAATATAACGGTGAACACCACCAACAACAACTGCTCCCCTAAAAAAATCATGTCAAACAAAAGTTTAAAAAGCTGTAGCATAAATTAACTTGTTTCTAAATGAGCACGTCGAAAGCACGTCTTGCTTTCACAAAGTGCATGTATTGCTGTGGCTGCATTTAATATTATGCGTGATTATTAGTATGTGATTCCTCATGATAATATGTGCTTTCATGTACTACAATACTCAGAGGGATAATGGTATCAGATATAAACAGGGTTTAAAAAGAGAGGCTTTTGGAAAGAGGCAAACTTGAAAAGCAAAGAATATTTCTCTAAAAGGCAATTAACTTGGCTGGTAATTTTGTGTATTTTGTCTGTCCTTTCTAAGTGATGTTTCTGAATAAGAGCTTCCCCTCTTCCCCTCATAATTCATCTCCTCTCCCATCTCAACCGGCAGTGAAGACCTAATCTAGCATGGTAGGACCTCACTCGCTCACTCTAATAACTGGAAAACCCACGGCGGATTACTGAGTTTTGTGAATTAGCAAGTACTCTAAGTGAACACAATAAAAAATAAATCGGGGAAGCTGCATTGCCAAATGGGCTTTGTTCATTTATTTCTGACAAGTCTAGTTTAGTTTTTAATTATTTATAATGCTTCACAGTGCTCTAGTAAATGTGTCGCAACGTGATTTGTAAAAGTAATGAAGCCTTTGTACTGGGAGGCCATGCCACAGCTCTTGTCTGTTGCATCCTTACTGAAAAATGGAGAGACACCCCGGCGGTTTTGTAACAGTGATTTGGAGAGCTTGAAGAAGCGGAGTGAGATTCTACTGGAATGCTTTTGCTTGAAGTCATGGAAAGAGAGCTGTTTGGCAATGGAACCAACTGCATAGGGAGGTCATAGGCTCTCCATTGCTGGAGGTTTTCAGAAAGAGTCTGGACAGCCATCTGTCGGGAATGCTGTAGTGGTAGTCACCCGGCATCCAAGCAATGGGTTGGACTAGATGGCCCTTCCAATGCTACGATTGTATGAAATGGCTGCAATATTGCAAAGTCAGCTTTCCAGGTCCTATGCTCCCTTCTGCTGGGTGGTGGAGAAGGGGCAGTAGGACTGTTCTCAGGCAGGTATGGCTTTTACAGTTGCACTAGGAGAGGCTTTATTCATTTATTTTAATTATTTATATCCCGCTCCTCTCGTCAATGGCGACTCGGGGCAGCTTCCAATATAAATTACACTAAAACAACAATATAAAAAATAGCAATATAAATATAAAACAGCATACATAAAACATATAAAACAGGTCTGGGCATTAATACAAAGAAAAAAACCCTCCCCAGCCCCCACAAATGCCTGACGGAAGAGCCAGGTGTTACAGTTTCATTGGTAGGCAAGGAGATCTGGGCTGAGGCAAACCTCCGACGGGAGGGAATTCCAAAGCAACGGTGTGGTCACCAAGAACGCCCTCCAGTCTGTACAAACCCGCCAATAATACAGGATCTCCAGGAGGGTGTTCCCGGACGACCGCCCTGGGGTCCAAGGGTTGAGGTGAACTTTCAGGTAAGCAGGGCCCAGGCTGTGAAGGGCTTTAAAGGTCAAAACTAGCACCTTGAATTGGGCCTGGAAGACAATAGGCAGCCAGTGCAGCGCTCAGAGCACTGACTGAACGTGCTCCCGGCAGCCCGTCCCGATAAGCCGATGGGCTGCCGCATTCTGCACCAGCTGCAGCTTCCGAACCGTCGCCATGGGCAGCCCCACGTAGAGCGCCTTGCAGTAGTCTAGCCTCGAGGTGACGAATGCATGGATGACCGTGGCAAGGTCGGAGTCCGAGACATATGGGCGGAGCCTCTTCACCAGATGTAATTGGCGAAAGGCGCCCCTGGCCACAGCCAAAACCTGAGAGTCCAGGCGTAGCTGTGAATCCAGGAGCACCCCCAGGCTCCACACAGATGGTACCGATGGAGGATGAATACCACCAATAATGGAGGCAGCCTCCTCCCCCAGATTACTGCTACCCCCCACGAGTATCATCTCTGTCTTATCAGGATTGAGCTTCAGTTGGCTCGACCGCATCCAATCTCCCCACAGCTGCCAAACATCGGGAGCGCAACGAGACAGCGGGGCCAGGTTTGGATGAAAATGATAAATACTGCTGGGTGTCATCAGCATATTGGTGACAACGAACCCCCCCAGCTGCGTACGACCTCTCCTAGCAGCTTCACATACATGTTAAACAAGAGAGGGGACAAAATAGAACCCTGCGGAACCCCACCCAGGAGGCCGAACCCTAGCACCACCCGCTGACATCTTCCAGCAAGGTAGGAACAGAACCACTGCAGGATGGTCCTGTCTACCCTGGTTAGGTCCCGCAGGCGAGTCACCAACAACTCATGGTTAACAGTGTCAAAAGCTGCTGATAGATCTAGTAGAACCAGCAGGGTCATTTGACCCGTATCCAGTTCTACCAGGAGGTCGTCGACCAATGCCACAGGCACTGTCTCCATGCTGTAACCCGAACGAAAGCCGGACTGCGCGGGTTGAAGAAAACTGATGCCATCCAAATGCGACTGCAGCTGGAGAAGGGGCCAGATCACAGCTTCCTTGAGGTAGTCCGGCACCCTCCCCTCCTGAAGGGAAGCGTTGAAAACCCCTGTTATCAGTACTGGTCCTAACATCTCCCTGGTGGCTTTCACCAACGAGGATGGGCAAGAATCTAATTTGCAAGTTGTGGCTTGAACAGTCCCTAGCACATTGGCTGCATTGGCAGGCATCACCAATTGAAATTCATCCCACAAAACCCGACCAGACAGGGCATTCCTAACTTCTGGCTCTGCCACTGCCCCAGAATGGCAGAGTTGGAGTCATGCTCAGTGCACGTGATCTTATCTGCAAAGTATTTAAAAAAAACATGTCACAATAGGCTGTGGACGAGTTCAGTTCCAGGCAGAGATGGGCTGCACTGACCAGACCTCTGACCACCTGGAACAACTACGCTGGATGCAAGTGAGTGGATGCAATGAGGGCAACAAAAAAATGCTTCTTTACTGCCTTCACCGCCACGGCATAGGATTTCAAAAACACTCTACGATGCAACCGATTAGAGTAGCAGGTGATGATGGCAAGACTGGGAGAAGAGCCTCAGCTGCCTGGGATGGCTTCACATGGAGCACTACAATTAGGAGGGTACTGGGGAGCAGCAGATATAAATGTATGTAGATGCAGGAGTTAGGGTTTGGTGGTCTAGGCCACCACCACTGCACCATTCCTGCTAGGTGCACAGAATGGGCTGGGGGCAGAACGATTGCTACCAGCTCTGCCAGCACCAAGTTCCTGTTGGGTTTTACCATTCACACCATGACGTTCCCACTTAAAGACCTCACTGCCCCCATGCCATACATGCCTAAAGCCCCACCCTGCCATGTTGTTCACTTCCAAGCTCCACCCCTGGCACACCATCCATGGATAGGCCCCATCCCATACACAAGCCCATGTAGCCTAGTGAATAAAGCTTTGGATTTGGATTTGGCTGACCAGGGTTCAAATACCACCTTGGTCATGGTAAGGATTATTAAGTGCTTTATAAATAATAATAAATGGCCCAAGCCCTGCCCACATTCCTCCGTCTAGGGTGCAGCAGAGGAAGAGGCTGACTCTGTGCTGATAGACCACATGCAGGGGTAAAACCATTATAAAGTACATATCTGCTACCGATCCCAACCTATCAACTCTATGCCTACAGGAAGGCATGTTGATAAGGAGAGAAAATAGCCTGGACAAAACAGGTATCAGTAAACATCCTGTTTTATTAGAAAACCATAGCAACAAGGCACACAAGACAAATTATACTCCTGCCCTATTAGAGATAAGGATGTTGGATATACATGGCTGAGGGAAGGTGGGCAAAGTTGCCAACTTCAAGATCCACAGTCTTTGTATGGCCGAGAGCCACAAGACACAGGTGTGTGCCCCTTTGAAGTACCTCCCACCCCACCCCCTGGCTAATTCTCACTTCCTTTGTGATTGGCTGCCAGAGCCCGTGCTCTGTTGTGCAGACTGGCTGCTGAGATTCTGAAGATCAGCTGCTAAGACGTGGGTGCTGCGAACCAAGACACGGACTAATAAGGCATTTGGCATTCTCGTCTCTGTCAGTTTTGCAAGCCTAAGCCTAATTCACACAGAGGGACATGAGTTAGCCATTCCAGACAAAGGATACTTTGGCATGAACTCTCCCCTTCTATTAGTTCTACATGGGCAAGGCATGGACGGATATGGTCCTCTCTTTCCCTTGCATGGGGTGCAGTTCTTAGTTCCGATCTGGTAGAAGCCCTGATCTTGCAGACGTCAGTGCAGGAAGGAAGAGCAAGAGAGACAGGAAGGGGCCGTCTGTCCCTTTTAATGTACTATCCCCCTCTGCTGGGATTGGTCCATGGGAGGTCACCTGGTATATGACCCAGTCCAAGGCAGGGAGGTCTCTGCCTGGCCATGTGGTGACAAACCAGTCACTTGGTTCAGGAATGTGATTAGGAATGTGACTAGATTGACATGTGCTCATAAGAGAAAGGAGGGCAGGTCCCACCCTATTCAGGAATGCAATACTGTCCTGCTAGGGTCCCTCTAGAGGCAAAGGCAGGGTCAAAAGGCTTTTTGCCACACCCTGGACTGGACCCATTAAAGGAGGCTTTCAAATGTGATAGCTTGCTTTACTCCCGGTCGGGCAGTCAGATCCTAGCTGTGGTGGTGGCTAGCCCTGGCTGCAAGTCAGAGACTTTCCCCAAGCCACAGCCCAGGCTAGCCACCACCCCGGCCAGGATCTATCCTGTGCCAACATCTGGCGGTCGGGAATGGACGTGACAGTGGCCTGCAGGTTAAACCGGGTCAAAGTGAAGTATAGCGGGCCATCATCATGTCTGAAAACATCCTGAATGTTACTCTTATTATTCTAAAACCAGATCCAGAGAGGGAGGGGAGCGAATAAACAGAAAAGGAATTATGGGCAAATGCTGAACGGCAATGTGGTAAATGGCAATAGGGTAAACAGCACAATGTGGTATTATCCGGTAATGTGGTTAAGCTGCCAAACTGTAAACAGAGGCCGCTTTTAGACAAGCAGCTTGAGAAGTGCGTTCTTGAACGTGCCGGGAGGAAAAGTCGCACAGGGTGTGTTTACATGCACCAGAAGTGGCCGCCAGCCATAGAAATCTGCGACCTCCCATGACCTCTTTGAAGACGCATTCTGGAAACCTTGATATTAGAGTTTCCAGAATGTGTCTTCAAAGAGGTTGTGTATTGCACCAATTCTTATGGTGGGTGGCGACTTCTGGTGCATGTAAACGCACCCCGCGCGGCTTTTCCTCCCGGCGTATTGAAGAATGCGCTTCCCAGGCCACTCGTCTAGAGGCCAGATACCGCTTGGTCTCTGGACCATTCCAGAACATGTCGGATACTATGGATCTGGTTGGATTCCAAATAGCACCAGTTATCAATTTCAGCTCTAATTCTATGAGCTGGTCTGTGGGAGAAGAAACATTTAAACTTAAGTATTTTTAATAGTCGGAAATGCAGGAAGGGAAATGGTTTAGTAAAAATGAATCTGAAAAACACATCAGTGCATATTTATCTATAGATTAGAGTTCTCCTTACTCTGGAAATCCTTTTGCTGTTGGCTTCTCTAGTTTTTAAGAGTTTAAATTAGCCTTTAAAAACTATTTCAGTGTAGGGATTGGATTTATATTTTATAGTACTTTTAATGCATTTGAAATGCTTACATGCTTGAATGAAAAGCTAATACCTGAAATGATCTGCACTGCCTTCTATGGGGAGATAATATAAGATATCTAGTAGGCTTTTTTTTGGTAACAGAACTTGTGTTTGAGGCAATGTAACAGAGGGAACCACAGTTACAAGCACAGCGTGAGAGGGCTTTGTTTTTATCTATCTATCTTTCATACGCAAAAATCTCTCCTTTCCTCCACATCTGTCTCATTGGTAATAAATTGATAGGCATGCGTGACCTGTATGTGTAGCAGTGCCTTCTGATGGGTGTAATTCCAGATCTGCCTCAATGGGTAGGGATGTGCGAACACGGTTTGGAAGTTCGGAGTTCAGGCCGAACTCGAATAGTTCGGTCGACCGAACCGAACTTTCAAACCAAACTCGAATTCGACCGAACTGTTCGGTCAAATCCGAACCAGTTCGGAAGGCCAAAAAACCCGGTTTTGAATGTACAAACTTGGTTTGGAATTCGATTGAACTCGAATAGTTCGGTCGACCGAACCGAACTTTCAAACCGAACTCGATTTTCGAACTGAACCGAATTTCCGAACTCGGTTCTGTTCGCACATCCCTATCAATGGGCATTACCAGTTCTAATGTTAGCCACTTGCTTACAGCTAGGTCTGAAACGAGAAACCTCAGCAAGTGCTGTTTCCATTGGAAGCAGGGCATTCACCTCCATTTGTGTGACGTGGAAACTTACCAACTTTCTTGCTGTTTTCACCATTTTCTGTTATTTTTCGCAAGTTGAACGAGGCTTCTACGGGTCCGGTCCCAAGCCCTGTGTGTACCTGTTGCGCATCCCCTGGGGGCTGTGGAGATGGAAATGTGCTGACTAACTGCCAGGGAAGTGCTGGAAATGGCCATAAAAGTGCTGTAAAACTGTTGTAAAAGTCCTGGAAAGTGACAAAAAAGTCCTGGAAAGTCCTGAAGAACGACGAAAATGACCCAAAAATTGGTGGAAGGGCGAAATCACTGGAAACTGACAAAGTACCGATGGACACTCGCACGCATTCCTGAAAAGTTGGTATCGCCCTGCAGAACAGGAACACTTGCTCTCGTTTAAGCCCTGCTTACAGTATTAACAGCACACATTGGGTGTTACATCTGTTTGTAGAAACTTCCATCTTGATATTTGATTGGGTTCTAATAAATCATGGTCATAGACATCACGTATCTGCCACTATCACATAGCTGCTGTTGTGTGCAGATAAGCACCCTGCCCCATGGCTGGTCTGAGAGCCCATGATATAATCTTGGCAACAGCTGGTGGGAGGAGAGTCTCGGGTAGCCACTAGAACACACAGCAGCATGAACATTTGTAGGAGCATGGATTTCAACACACAATACATTTCCACAGATTTTTTGTTACAGCTGTTAACACCCAATGTCTATGGCTCTTTCTTCACATTGGTGAAGCCCAGTGGTGGAAGTGGCCCATAGCACAACTGCTTACTTGGGACCAAATGTTGACCTCAGAGACACCCGTGTAAATATAGAGCTACTCTGGAAAAATCACTTTGGATTTCAACTTGGGTAAATGAGATCAGAGTTTGGTCCATGTCCTTTGTACTCGAGTGCTGAAACACTCCATCCTCTTTTCCCGAGTCTACAGCAAAAGAGCCTTCTTCCTGTCAACACCCTATACGGCTGTGTGTGTTGCAGTGGCCTGTTACTCCGTCTCCAGAAATTGTCATAAAGGAGTGATAGCCGTCCTTTTCTTATTATGCTGCTATAAACAGAGACCTGCGTTCACTGTATTTTCCCCATCGTCAAGAGAGAGGCCGAGGGAGTTCAAGCTCCAGTCGTTTGATCAGTGGAAACTCAATCCTGCAGGGGAGCCCTGGTGCAGTTCAGCCATGCAGGGCAGCCGCCAATGTTTTTTCTTCCTGTTTTCCTTCTGCCATGACAGAATCAATTAGCCTTCATGCAGGGCCTTTCCAATGGCTTGCCCCTGGTGCCTCCCCTCCCATTCCCTCCCTGTCACCCAGGAGTGTAAAAGAGTCAGTGTGAGAAAATGAGAGGTGCCAATATCCCTGAAGGTGTTTCCTTCATCCAAGGATCTGCAGTGGGTCAGTCTAAAAGAGCTGGCTGCCATCAAGACAAATCAGCCCACTGTTCCAGCGCCCCTTCTCCCCTCTCAGCGTTATGCCAGAAATGATCAGTCCCTTCCTACTGCATTACCCTATCGTCTTTCCCCCACAGCATATGAAACAATTTTGGAGCGGACAAAGCCTGTGCCTACCCGTCTACTTCCTCCTCTCTCCTTGCTCCCTTCCTACCTTCAAAAGCATTGCATTCCTAAGACCTCTTGTGGATCCAGATTTCCTCTTAGGCCTGTCACAGTAGACATTGTACTCCTGCGTCCATAGTTTATTGAGATTTATATAAACAAAATGTTGCCACCCCCCCTGGTATACTGATTCATCCAGCTGACATAAAGCTAAAATGTTATAGATAAGCCTGCAGTAGTTTCGTAGGGTACCATGTAATGGACCGATAAAGCACATGGTTATTGCAGACTCGGATGTCAGCCACGTTCTGCAGGGCAGAGACAGCCAATATGGGGTGAGCTGTAATGGTCTCAGGCAACCATAAAAGCAAAATGAGAAGTGACACTTTTCAACTCAGCAAAAAATAAAAGTGAGATCCACTTCTCCACCTCTCTTGAGCACTTACATTTTAGCTCCCAGGCAGGGCTGTCACTTTGGACTAGACTCAGCAAAGAGAAAACCAGTGCCGCAAGCACCGTGATCATCTTCTTAGCCTTTCTTCTCACTTTCCACCCTTGCTAATGTATCGTTACTAATCTCTTGCTTATTTACCCAGGTCTCTGTTGTGTTTTGGAACGACCTAAGGTCTCAGCAATGTCTTCCTGTGCAGAAGGAAGGTCAGGACGTGACTGTAATGACAAAGGGGGTCAAATTGCACCTTGTCTTGTAAACTTGCTACATGTTGCCTCAACACTGTGTCGTCCAGCGGCTCCTCCTTCTCTCCATCAAGCGTTGTCCCCTTATCTTCCTGCACATGTAGTCCAGTATCGCTGATTTATTTTTTTTTCCCTTTGGGAAGAAGACAGCCATTGCTTTTTCCCTTTCCATCAGAGCATGGCAGGGAGAAATACATCTAAGGGTGTTAAAAAAATATAAGGCGATAGCCCATGGTTGCCTACACCGGGTGTCCATCTGCTCATTTATTAGGTGTTCGCCCCCTCTGGCCATCCACTGGACGTGCAGCCCTGACTCACGGCGAGGTGCTGGAGGCGGAGCCCACCGTGCAAGCAAACGCAGGCTAACGTGCGCCCACGTGTTCACGTCCCATCAGTTAGGTTGCAAATGTGGGCTAACTTGCACCTACATGTCCGCATTCCTTCAATTAGGTTGCAAATGCGGCCTAACGTAGGCATGTGCATTAGGTTTGTTGCGCTAAACCTCTGAGTGGGGAGGGCCCGTTTATTATGCTTTACACGCTACGCACGTGAGTGGGGCGGTGCACGGACTAAACGTGGACTCCAGCGGGCTATGGTCTCGTTTATTTACACCCTAATTCTTCCTTCTGCATCTGGAACCGGAGGTAGGGGCTTGACATGCCTCTGACTTGTCTTTTGCTTCTCACATTTCCCAGTTCTACGTAGAGCTAAAAAGTGGTTATTGTGGCAAATGCTATTTCTGACAAATGGCCAATTCGTGTTTCACCAGCAAGGCAAAAACGGCCAGCTTTTCACAATGGTTGGTTCCTGCTTGGAAATGGCTTGGGGGCGGGGGGGGTGGGGGGGTGTCATTCATTTAATTCAATTTTTTTATTTTTGGCCCTTTGTTTTTGTTTTTTTTAAAAATTGTCATTTGATATTTTGAATTTTGTCAGCTTTGGATGACCTAGTAATCATCAGCATAGTGGACCAGGAACGCGAGGGAATGGAGTTCTGCCACTTTCCCTGCAGCCCCCATCAGCAGCCTTGATGGCTTTAGTGGGGGCTCTCATGGAGAGTTCCCACACTTTTAAAATTAGCACTACACCACTGATAGTAATGGAAGTGACAGAAATTTGCTGATGGAATCCTGAAAGTGTCAAGTGGGTGAAATGTATCCCAAATTAAAAAAAAATCCTAGAAAAAAGTTTGTCAAGGTTCCTGAAATGATGAGAATGCCTGTTGATTTGGGAACAGCTGATTTGTTTGAGCACTCGTTCTCCAATTCTTCCTACTCTCAGATGCAAAAACATCGAATATTGACAGGTCATTTAACCCTAGCTTGGCTACTCTTCAGTCATTGCTGCTTTTTATGACTCCATGTCCTTTTATCTAGGTGTCGATGTCTCTGGGTACATTTTCACACAAATTGGGGTTCTCACATTTTAAACACAAGCATCTAGGCCCCTGAGCCTGTTTTTTGTTTGTTTGTTTTTAGACTGTGGAAGCATTTCTTGGTGGTGAGATCGGAGAGAGTGTGTAAATTGGGACATATGTGTTCTCTTCCTGGCTCCGTTGTTTTGTCATGGGCTTCGAAAAGGGGGATGCTACTGATTGAGGACTTCATGTCTATATCATGACCGTCCTATCCCCCCATTGAAGAACAGAAGTTCCAAAAAGCTATAATCAGGGCTGGGCAACTCCACCATCTAAGACGAGACTTGTTTGAGAGACCGTATTCCCTCCTACCGCTTCTCAAACTCCACCTATGACCTGGCTTTCTTTGTACCCTTGCGCCTAGGGTTGCCACCTATGCACATTTTTAGAAACACTTCTGAAAAATAGGTGCCTTAGGCATTGGTGCCTAAGGCAGGCCCTGTAACATGTATTTTTCAGAAGTGTTCCTTAAAAATGTGCATAGGTGGCAACTCTACTTGTGCCTAAACACACCGCCTGGGTTGTGGCCTGCATGCTGGTGCTTCGCTAGGATTTGAGCGTTGACGCTAATCAACTGTGTAAAATGTTGTTAACTTTTGTATGAGAGATGCTATACAGCAACAAAACAAATTGCATTCAATTGTCCCCCAGTGAGAGGTGCTCGCCCTCCTCCCTCTGCCCTCATTTGCCAGCTACATTAAAATCCAGGAAATTGCAGCCCTTGTCTTTATTACTGGGTACTTGCCGTTGCCGGATTATCTTTGTGTGTGGAGGGTGGCTTATGTACGCTTGCCATTACAGTTGGGCCTTATTTACTGGAGTTAATTCTGCTTGTATTGCAATGCACTTGAAAAAATAAGTACGGAACTTGTTTGCTTTCATTCGCAGGGCTCCTCTGGCGAGTAGCAATTTTAACTGAATTACCGGCGTTCAAGAAATTCAGTCACATATTACAGCACAGTTCAGACGCATCTTGCCAGACAAAGCCAGTCTCACGCAAAGCCATAAACTAAACCACAGTTTGTTTTAAAGGTCCCAGGAGAGGGCATCTGCTGGTGCCTTCACAGGCTTGGGGTGGTAGTTTGTTTAATTTCAAAAGCTGGTCGCAGTTTTGCCATCTGTCTCATTTGCGTATCTGGCGGTTGGGACTGACGATGGCACCGGCTTAATGGTTTCCAGCCCATTAGAAATGCAACCCTTTAAAAATTCCTTGTAAATAAATCCTTCTCCTTCTCCATGCCCACACGGTGCCCAAACTGCCAAGGAATAAGAGGACGCTCTGCTTTGCCCCTCAACACTGTTCCCTCTAGATCCATGCACCCTTGGAAGAGATCTAAGCCCCAGTCCCTCGGCTCCTCGACGCTCCCAAGCGTTGCAGCATGCTAAGATTTTTGCGGTCTTAGTCAAACATGGAAATAGAGACCTCTCAAAGTCCGCAGCCCCTCACACAATAAACGGTTCAATTTTGCTGCCCTAGGCAAGCACCTATGATTTTCTTTTTAATTAACTTTCTTTTGAATGGATTTCCATATTCAGTAGAGTGCGTGTCTAGCTGTAAAATGCACTGTGGCTGGATGCTGCTTAGTGCTTGCAGCCTGCGACCGATGGAGGGTCAACAGCCAAGCCACCCTGTATGCTGCTAATTGGCTCCAGCTGGGGAGAGCTGTGAGCCAGCTGAGACTGAGCACGTAGAAGGCCAAGACAATGGCTCAGAGAAGGAACTGCAGGTGAAGCCCGGAGCTTGAAGGGAGATCCCTCTGGCCCCTGAAAGGGATTGTGATGAGAGATTGGGGGAAGCTAGAGAAGGGGGCTCGGGAGACTGAACTGGGTGAAACGTCCATGGTAATAAGAGACTGGGAGCTGGGAGTGTGTTCAATGGAACGGCATGGCCCTAGTGCAGGAGAGGGCTGTCCATAAAGGATGTCCAGTGGCACAGTAAAGCTGTAGTAGGCCCAATTAATGGCCCCTCTCCCCAAGAGGCTCCCAGTTAGCCTCGGCTGCCCTCTGTCCTGCAAAGATGGTGGTGTCACCCTGGTTCCCAGTGAACCACTGCTCCCTGGAGTGGCATCATTCCCCACTGGAAAGGAAGCTTTAAGAGGAGCAGGGGAGTAACACTTCTCCCCTGCCCACTCGCCAAACCTCCTTCTTGGCAGGGCCCTGAGTGTTGGATGGGGGCAGAGAATTTTCAGAGTGGGTGGGGGCAGAGTGTTGGCCCCTTTCCCTCCCTCACCCACTCTGAACATTTCCTAGCAGTGCTCAAGCTGCTTGCAAAGGGCTCACCTAATATCCAGGGCCTTGGGCTTAGGGTGGCCATACCTCCCCTTTTAATGCAGGGTTGCATTGGAATCAATGAAGCCCTGCACTATGTATTTTTCATAAGCATCTTGGATTAAAGGGGAGGTATGGCAACCCTGCGTCGGGCTCCACTGAGCCCCCTTGCTCCATGGTAGCTACACCCCTGAGTAAGTCACATGTTTGGAGCTATTTTTACACCCCCCCTCACACACACACAGTTGCCACACTGTCACTACTACAGACCTAGGGTTACCACCTATGCAAACACTTATGAAAAACACATGTTGCAGGGCCTGCATTGGCGCCTAAGGCATGCATTGCCACAACAACCGGGGTCACAACAGGTTTGAGGAGCAAAGCAGAAGGCCTTAGGCGCCACTGCCGGGCCTGCAACATCTGTTCCTTAAACATCTGCATAGGTGGCAACCCTCCCCCCTCCCCACCCTTGTCACAAATCCTCACAACTTTGCTCTCCCCTGCTGTGAGTTGACCTCCCCCGAAGCCGCGTGGTTCCCGTGTCAACAGCGAATGGAGTGGGAGGAGTTAAAAAAACCGACAACGATCAAGGTAGCTGAATAAAGATGACAACTACCAAGATGCGCTCTTGAATTCTTAAGCAAACTAAGCCCTATCAAGCTACAATACCCACCTGCCCCATTCCTTCTTGTGTGATATCCTTTACGGACAGTCCCAAGAGGAGCCTTGGGGGAAAGTGAACGTCTTATGTGCATCCATTCCTGAAGCGATGTAATATAACAAATTCATTTTTAAGGCCAAAAGTCTAAGGAAAATAAGATTGCCCAGTACAATGATTCCTCGTTCTACCCATGATGAGGCCTTGCCTTACGCCCCAAAGGTCAATGAAATCAGTCTCTGGTGGAGCAAAATAGGAAACCAATCCCAGAGATTAGAACCTGTCCAGGGACTACTGAGCACCAGTGCCTTGATGTTTCAATCTTAGTTCGAGGACCTTGTGACCTCGGTTGTGGCAATGCACGGGGGGAGGGCTGCTCTCTGAAAGAGCTAGGACTCGGATTAATTATACAGGGCTATCTCAAATAACTTTAATTCAAAAGAAAGCAGAAAGTCAGAATCGCTGGTAGTAAGTCGGTGTGTCCTCTTTGTGGCTATGAGTAGCTAACAGGCAACTGCATGCTGCTAAAACAGAAGCTTCAGAATGTTCTTCAAGCATGGATGCAGTTGGTGTATGTTGCAAACACACACACACACGGGCAGGGGAGTAACTTGTCTTCTCTGCCCACTCCAAAAACCTCCTTCTTGGCAGGGCCCTGAGTGTTGGATGGGGGCAGAGAATTTTCAGAGTGGGTGGGGGCAGAGTGTTGGCCCCCTTCCCTCCCTCACCCACTCTGAACATTTCCTAGTGGTGTCCAAGTTGCTTCCAAAAGGCCTGCCTAACACACACACACACACACACACACACACATGTACGTCTATCCATTCATCAATGAAATAAACTTTCATGTCATAAAATGTGACAAAGGCTGCCAAACTATGAATCATGACTTCAAGTGGTGTCACACACTAGCAGGGAGGCAGTTAGCACAGGCAAAACATGTGCTGGTGTGCAGATTAGGAGAAGGCCAAGGAAGTTCTGGCGCTAACAATATGAATGGGCATGCATAGCCGCTGAAAGAGCACGCTACGCTGTTGTTACAACTGTGCAGGCACAAAGGGGGCTGAAGGACAGCCCCTGAGAAAAAGCAGCTGGAACAAGCTGAGGAGTCTATTTAGAAGCTGTTTCGGGTTGGCTAGGGAAGAAGGTGCTCTTGGAGGGGCTCTGACAACTGCCTGGGGAACAAGACAGCAGAGACAAGGAGAGCTGCTGCCTGAGGAAGCTTCCAAGGTGCTATGGAACTGGGAGCAATATCTGAGCTGGGGGCCAAGCAGCGTAAACCCAGGTGGGACTTTTCATGTATTAGCCCAAAGGAGCCTATTGCTATAAAGAGACTGAGGGTAGTAGCCAGCTCTGGTTGTTTTTACACACACATTTCTCCTGCATGTTTGCTGTTACATCCTGAACTTTCTGTGTGTCTAAATCACTCACCCAGATCTTAAGCATCCGCCTCTTTGAACTTCTGTGTAGATCTCTCAGAACTTTTGTGTGTAAAACGTTCTCCTGGTAAATTGCTTTGCTCCAGGCAGCTGTGGTCACTTGGTTTATTATTATTATCATATCTTGGACAACTAACTTATTTGAACTATTTCTACAAGGGTCTGAAGGTGTTTACGTAGGGGACTTTGAGCTAATTCCCATTAGGGCTCTCCAGCAACTCCTGTAGGGTGTGGCCTTCCTACACACACCATCTCATACCTCCCAACAGTCCCTATTTAGGAGGGACAGTCTCTCTTTGGGTGCTGAATCCCACTGTCCCTCTTTCTAGAAAAGTGACCAGTATTCAAGCCTCAGGCACCTCTTTCCTGGCTGCTTCTCAGGAAAAGCATTTAAGAGGACAATGATGGAATGAAAAGAAACTAAGTGGAATGAGAAGCAGGAGAGTTTGTCCCTCTTTTTTCACTTGGGCTGAGGAGCAGTGTGGCGTATGCATGTAAGTTCATGAGGGGTTGCAGCTTGTTGGCCAAGGGGCTTGTCTTTCTTTGACCATTCCAAATATCAGGGTGGGCATGCCATCTGCAGATGAGGTCACAATCCTGATTGATATTAGATATACTGTGGATGTATTTGTTGCTATCTGGGAGCACACAATAATGTTTAAGTCTCAATTTGGGGTCCCAGACCCACAGGCAGGGTTTGGGTGAAAACAAACGAGACAATAGCCCACATTAGTACTCACCAGGTGGGTGTTCACCTGCCTATCTACTAAGCGTTTGTCAGATGTTAGCCCCCCCACCCCCCACACAGCCCCCACTTACTCG
>QEPC01010859.1:9365695-9466457 GCA_003113815.1 Sphenodon punctatus | reverse complement strand
CCAAGCCTCTCCTCATACAGGAGCCCTTCCTTGCCCTTGAAGCCAGTGCTGCATAATAAACTTGAGGAGAAGAACCAGGACTCCAATCCATATATGCACTGGATACCATAGATCCCATTTTCCTTCCCTGTGCTCCATAGCCCCCTCCCCATACTCCCAGCCCTACTCCACCTTTGCCACAAGACTTGACAGCGCAACTTCTTCCCCACCTGCTCCCCAGACTCCCTTACCCCTCTTCTTCCACAGGGTTGCCTACTCACTAAACCCCGTCCCTCATCTCAAGACTTCCAGACTATCCACTCTCCCCCTCTTATTTCTCCAGTCCCTCTCCCTCCTCCCCCAGCCCCTCTCACCATACCTCCTCATCCTCCCCCAGCCCCTGCATTGCACTTCCTCGTACTGCCCCAGCATGCTGTGCTGCAGCTTGCCTCTCCAATGCTCTGCACTGGCGCTTCTGCTGGGGCCTGGGGAAGCCTTCCGGAACCACAGAACAGCTGATCACTGGCCTCGGGCTGCTGGTGGCCCTGGAACAACTGATCGCTGGTGGCCATGGATCCAAGTGTCTGAGACTAGTGTCCAGGGATGGTCTTACAATTTGCAGGGCCTAGGGCAAAAATAACATGTGAGGCATCCACAGCCCCACTCTTTTTCTGCACAGCCCAGGGCCTCAGAATCACTGACTACCAAGACTGGCCTCCCTGCAGGGACCGAGTAATGTGTGTGACCGTGCAGGTACTCACCAGGCATGGGTGGCAGCAAGGCTGGAGAACCTTTCCCCTCCTGCAGGTCACTCTGAAAACTGATACAAGCTCCATGGGTTGGCTGGGAGTTGGGGGCAGGGGCGAGAAAGAGGGAGAAAGTGGGATGGTCCAGATCAAGGATCTCCGCTCTGCCATGGATCCAACTCTTATCCTTGAGCATGGATCCCTCTTCTCCCTTCCCCTGAACTCCCTTTCAATGCTTGAGGGTGGGGACGAGAGCCAGGAGTCAGATCTAGGAAATGGAAAGGGCCAGACTTAAAAAAACCAAACCCAAACCAGCCATGGGCTGGATTTGGCCCAGCCCTGCCTTACAGGGGGTGATAACTAATATAATGCTGGCCCCGTTCAGCCTGCTTTGACCTACCTGGGCCAGTACCAACCCCACACATTTGTTCCAGGTCTGCTGGATATGGGCCTGGTTCAAAGCCCGGCAGGGTTGGTGGCTGGGCCGGAAATGTGGGCCCAGAACAAACTGGCGGGCCAGAGCAGGTCAAACCGGGAGGGTACATCTGTTTGTGCGTCCACCTGGCCCAATTGGGTGTGTGTGTGTGTGTGTGTCAATGCCATGGCAGCCAATGTCTGCCTGTTATTGGCAGCTGTGGCTGCCTGTCATGGCAGGGGGTGGGGCCCTGGCCGCAGCACGGGAGTGGAGCTGGCCAACTGAGCATCACTCCCTGCTCCCCCTCCCTGGCCGAGTGAAATCACAAAGACGTGTGTTCCTGCCACTAGAGGTCACCCGTCCGGGAGTAGCCCTCCCCACCATGCGGCAGGATGACGGCGGCGATGTCACTTTTGTTAACATAAATTTGTGATCCATAGACAACTGGCGGATCTTGCTATTTCAGCGGACATGAGGAAAATTGCCAATTTAAAAGCTGCTCCTTTATATCACCTTTTTTTAAAAAGCTCCTGGGTTGGAATCTTATTTGTCAGTTTTGGACAATTCTGTCCTAAGAAGAGCTTTAACCCTTCTCAGATTCGATCTTATTCCCTCCAGGGTGTTGTCTGGGAGACGGAAAGGGCTTCCTTATACTCTTCGATTGTGCAGCTGTAATCTTGTTCAAATCGAAGAGCTGCTTCATTTACTATTCTACTGTCCGTAAATCGAAGTGTATCGCCAGACATTTTTGATTCCAGTGATAAAGAAGAAGACTCACTGGTCATCTCAACAATTACTAATTTTTTTGGCTACAACCAAAGATGTTGATTTCATTAGACATTTTGCTAAAACGGCTCTTGCTTTGATTAAAAGGAACAAAGATGCTTTGGGAGTGTAGGGACGGACTCTGTCAATGGTGATTCCCCACTAATTCATCTTGCTTTTTTTGTGCCATATTTCGTTAGGATGTTGTTTTGGTTTTGTTATTTTACATTTATTTTATATTTTTACTTTTAAATGAGCAATTTTTTCTTGATATGCTTAATATAAATCTATTATGAATTGATTTTATTTTATAAATGGCTCATGTGGTTTGCCTTTGTAAATTCCTAAGAATTGACATTATAAGCTTATTTTTGATTTTTGTTTGTTTTTTAAGTTTTGACCTTTGGTTATGACTTAATAAATTATTTATTATTATTATTAATTATTAACACCCATTGATGCAGGCTGTAGAGGGCTGGACTCAGAACCAGAAGTTTGGTTCTGAAGTTAGGTTCCTCACAGGAATTGAACAAATCTGGGTCTGGAATTCTGGTTTTGACCGAACTCTAATTTGGCTTGTAAGAGTTCTGTTTGCAGAATGCTTTTGGGTGACCGTCGCAGAGCTGTCCAGACATGGGAAAGTGCACAGTTTGCCTCAAGCCTCTCAGAAGTGTGTCCCATAATGGAATCAAGATGTAGGTCTGACTATAGCGGACAGTAGAAGAAGGGGGCCCCCTTGAGGCATTTTGCTTCTGGGCTCTGGGAACTTTTGTCATGGCCCTTGTGGTGAATGCTGTTTACCCCTGTTTTACAGACGCGGCCTTCCTAAGTTAAGAGAGGTTGCTGTGGCTAGACTGTTTTCCCCACCATTATAAAAACTAGGATTATTATTTTAATTTTATTTTTGCTTCAGGCACTGCACCATTTGTTAATTATTATTATTATTATCATTATTTCATTGATGGAAACCCCCCCCCCCCTTCTTGTACAGTACTTATCAAAAATTCACTTCCTTCTGACCTTTTGCACAACCTTTCCGGAATTAAAGAGAGAAAATGCAGAATAACTCAGAGCTGTTCAGGCTGCACAGGTGCTTTCAATTTGTTTCCATTCAAAATTCAGGTAATTACTAATTAAAATAAACGTTGACCTATGAAAAATACTGCAAAGGGTTGATTCCTCCCCTGGTTATTATTATCGTTTGGATAAAGAAACGAGAAAAAAAAAGCCTGCCTACCTTTAGTGCCACTGGGGTTTGGTTTGACAGAGTCTTCCTCACACTCCGGCTACCCTAATGCCCTCGCTTTCAAACCAAAGTGGGTTCTCAGGGAGGGCACAGACTACGGGTGAAAACAAATGTGACAGTAGTGAGGTGGCTTCCTGACCCGACGTGGGGCAAACCACTGCAGCTGCACTCCTTGGGTTGGCGGGGAGGGCCGTTCACACGAGCAGTCCCAACCCTTAACCCGGGCTGCTGACCCAGGGGCCCCTCCTTGGCACAGGACGACCTGAAGAACTGTCCCCGTGGGACAGGACTCCCGGGCCAATGCAGTGCAGCAGGATAGGGCCCTGGGAAGAGCTGCCGCCAAACAGCTGATGAAGAGCACTCCTGAGGGAAGCGCCGGCGAGCTTTTCCAAGTGGCAGGGAGTACCCCGGGCCACTGCTGCAGGGCGGGCTCCCATTTGCTTGCAGCACCTCCCTGCAGCCCCAACCCTTCTGGCAGGGGAAAGCAGTGCCCAGACTTACCAAAGGACTGGGAGCCAGCCAGCCCTGTTGCAGCATTCCAGAGGGCTGTCACTTGGAAAAGCCGGCTGGTACTTCCCCCTCATCAGCTGTTTGGTAGGCCAGATGTGCTCAAACAGCTGATGGTGGGATGGGGGGGCAGGAGCGGCCCCATCAGATGTTTGATGGCTGGCTCCTCAATTCTTCCCTTGCCTCTCATACAGATGCCCCAAGAGACCCTGACTAAACTCCCCAAGGGCAAAGCCCTATGATTTTGATAGAAATGGTTCTTGAAATTTGAATTGTTATAAAAATTGCTCATTATAAGTAGGGGTTTGTTATAAATTCTAGAGTTATTATAAGGGACTTCAAGGGGTGTCTAGTCCAATCCCCCATAATCTAGCCCCCCCATCATTATAGTGAGGTTTAACTGTATAATAAAAAAGCAGCTGTGTGCAGAGGAAGAGCTCACACATCTCTGTGACAGTGTTAGCCTAGACCCAAGGAGATAGGTTTGCAGAGGCAGAAATGGCTCTTGCACTGAAACATAATGGAAGTTAGTTACCTAATTGCTGGGGTTTTATTACATTTAGAAATCCATTCCTATGTTTTGTTTTTGTATTTTGTTACAATCCCATTCAGGCCTCTAAGCAGAGGCCTCTTGCCCACATTACCGTGGCTTGCGATTCTCCCGGCAGGGAATCTCCCAGCCGAGAAACCGACACCGTGCTCTGCATGTGGGCATGGGGCTAAAAGCGTCATCAGCTGCGTCCAGCAGCTTTTCCCCCTCCAAACGAGCCCTGACACTTGGAGGAAAAAAACCCCACTGGATACGACTGATGACCTGCGCCACGTGCAGAGCTTGGCCTAAGTTTCTCAGCTGAAATATTCCCCGCCGGGAGAATCGCAAGCCCCGGTAACATGGGCAAGTGGCCTGACAGAACCATGAACAAAAAGTAGGGGATGTATTCTATGTGTATTACATTGCAATAGCAAAATACTGCATCTGTTGCATTCTCTCAGTACAAATATTAATGTGTTAAACGTCAACTGGCTAGGCAGTAAGGTACATCCTGGGAAGTTTCTGGGTTGCTCTTGTTTACATGTCCGCAGACTCCTTGTGTAAAACCCCTTTGTTTTAGGCCGCTTACAAATTGCTTCTTAGCAAAGGAAGGCGGCAAAGGTGAGCAAAACCTTAACATGGGGGCCAAGCCTTTCCCTGCCCCTTGACTCCGGGACATGACGACATCCTTTACTTCCATGCGCACAGGTTGAGAGAGAGGTAAAATAGCTTTCAGTCAATGATAGCTTGGATCCCATGGCAACACCCACTTTTTACTGCATCATGGAGTCATGTTGTAAACCCAATACTTTCACCCTTGTTCTATAAAGTCCTCCCTGACACAGACAGATAGAGCCCATAATGCTGTTCCAGTCACTGGAGGATACTTATTCTGTGCAAAAATACATCAAATCCAAAGCTGTCATAGGAGAGAAGGAAGAGAGTTTTGTGTTCTCTGTTGCCCCTGTGATATATGCGCGGCTATCATAATATTTCAAAGTTCAGGCAATTGAAATACTATTTGAAAGTGTCTCATAAACCTACAGACAGGAACGTTTTCCTACTGGATTTAAGTCATTACCCCTTAAAGGTGTAGCAGAAATCCACCTGTGCTTTGCTTGGCAAGGTCAAGGGGCACTGCTGATGTTAATGACCAGGCACAGAAGCAGAAAGCACCTTCTTATCCACAAGGTGGTGAACTGAACAGGGAAATATTCCTCTTATGGGAATCAGATCTTCAGAGGCAGATAACGGAACATAAGCAGCTCTAATTAAGATGGATGATAGTTGAACCTTGCAGACAACGTCAAATTAGTAAAACATGAAGAAGGTTTTGGTTTCTCTCCTTTGCTCTGAAGTGGGAGGGGGGAGAGAAATGGGGAGGGGGTGGGTGTCTGGCTTTGTTAACGATATATACAATATCACCAAGCTATGACATCTGGGAGAAATGTAATATATTAATTCTCAGATCAATAGTTTGTGAAATGCATTTCTGGTACCCAGGGGCTGTCAGAACTGCTACACTGATAAGGAACAATTTTCTTGGAGTTAAAGGCAGTCTCTGCATGGGTTGGGATTGCTCTCTGGAGAGAAGGAACAGAAGCAAAGGGATTGCATCTTAAGAACTGAAATTAGTGCCCCTCTGAATCCCATGGCTGAATGGGGTCGGCCTCTCCAAAACAGAATATAGAAACCACAATTCCAGCCCTCCTGCTATTCATTCAAAAATTGGGTTGAAGATCTGGCTACCACGTAAACTGAAATCAGAAGTGTTGGAAAACTGCAGGTTGCCAATGAGTGGGAGATTTTCTCAGTGGAATTTCCACAGACAAACCAAAGTACCTAGGAATAAAAAGAAGGAGAAATATCAGGAAGTTAGTGAAACTAGACCGAAATAGTCAGTGACACAAACAGGTGGCATGCATTGCTCTCTTCCCGAGCTTGCGGGGATGGGTTAACACAGTCAAAATGCATATCCCACCTACCTAGGCTCTGTATTTGAGTGGCCTACCACTCCATATCCCTCCACTGTATTTAAAAAAACAAAACTGTATTGTGGCAAGGATGGACACACCTGGTGAGAATACTGGCAGGATTAGGGCCCCAACAGTCACTCTTACTTCTGAAGATCTGAGTCCTTATTCACTCTACATACATAGTCCATATACAAGTCTCTTTTTCTTCTCGCCTATATACAGTCTCTTGGGTTCTCTGGGCACACCCACTGAGCTTCTACTCTATCTCTGTTCCTCATCAGACACCCGGTCTCCACCATGTATTGTCTCTCCAGCCAGGCACTAATCCTCAGGCTCTCTCAGTATCTACAGGCCATGACCTGTCCTACCTGCAACCCGCTAAGCCTCCTCAAGCCAGGCAACGCTCTGCGGGGGAGGCTTGTCCTAGAGGGAGAGCTCAACCCAGCCCCTGCCTCTCTCACAGTCCTTCCAGTTCAACAGCTCCCAAAGAACTTCGCTCTAGCCAGGCACTACTGTCTGGCTAGCCAAGCCTTGAGACAGAACTCCTTTCCAACGCCTGCCTTTGCCACGCCCACTCACACAGCTGCTTGCTTCCGCGTAGGTGCTCTCCACTGCTTTGTGGCAGCGCCTGCAGCCCCGTTAGCACTGTCGCCATGCTGGTGCTAGTTCTCCCTTAAAGGGGCAGCAGCCCACGGGGATTCTGCCCTGTCACAAGTATCTTTAGAACTTTCCTGTAGGGGCCTGGCCAACCCCCCAGTTAATTCCCCTATAAACAAAGTGGAATTTAGGCTACCAGACCTATTATTACGCCTTTTTCTTGCACGGGCATCACATTAGTTTCAACACAGGTTTATCCACATGAGTAAATAAATATTGAACATGGATGCACCCAATTCCCTCTGCAGGCATCCTTGGCTCATCTTCAGGCTAGGCCCTGAACATAGTATAGGCCCTGGCTATAGTCTAGAGACCTGCCTCGCGCTGATGGGTATCTGCGCTCGGAAATCTCCCACAATTTGGGGGTGCTGCCATAGTGTCTGAAGGTGGCAGGCATTTGGGCCTTTGCTGTGGCGGGCCTCTTGCTGCGCCGCAGCGGCTGCTGACAACAGGGAGCACGTCACTTCCGGCAGTGCGGGGAGCATGTCAATACTCCCCGCGCCGCTCTTCTTTCAACACAGGACTCAGGAGGCGCTTTATAGCGGCCTAGATGTCTGTCGTAGACCACGTTCTCACGTTCCCTGAGAGACAGGGAAACTGCCATGATGGCCACCACGGCTCTATTCTCACAGGAATTAGGATACTTAGGAATGCGCTCTTCTGCTTTTATGCTGCGAGAACACCCGTCATTGTAAAAGCTACATGTGTAGATGTAAATTTTATTATTACTTAGCCATAGGCCAACATAATCCGATAATACCCTATCGAATTAAACAGATAATGAAGCAAGCACAGAATAGCAATACAAAAACACAATATAAAATGCATTACAAAAGGTAGTTTCCATACCAGGATTTCCGCTACCAATGCAAAAAACATCAAGTTACTAAGATTAATAAAATTACTGAGTTTTCTTATATTCTAATACCCGAAATAAAAATCTGACAGTGCTAATAGAAATATCCGGGTCTCTATCACCAAGGAGATGTAATTCCTTCTGCCTGTCAGTCTGGTCTGGTCTACACAAATGAGGGGCAATATACCGCTGCCTCCAGAGATCATAAACTGGGCATACAAAGAGAACATGGGCCAGGTTTTTGACCTGCGTCTGGCCCATTGCATCTCTGCAACCTTGCTTACAGACCCTCTCAACATACGGGACTCTCTTCCATCAGTAAAAGGCTAAAAGCTGAGGGAAAGACATTGAATCTGGCTAAAGTAAAAGTCACCCTGGTCTTAGTCATTTTTTAATTGGCCAAATATGAGGCTCCTTTGGTTGGAATTACCAATTCCGGAAATAGCTGCGAGACCCTTTGAGCAGAAACGAATTCACTAATTTTTTGAGTTTCCAGGTCTCTTGAACGGGTCTTAATTTCAGTCCAGGCTCTGCAAAAGGGCTGGCCAGGATGCAGACCCTCGAAAATCCCATTGAATGAAGAAATGCTTCCACTTTAACTGGCCATTTGCCCTTTGCTACATGGTCATTTTGTTGGCTATTGAGCCGGATTCGATTAAATGCAACTTTAGTCAGAATTTCAGAGCAGCTAGTTTAGCCGTTTCTGCGATCCCCGTCACCCCTGTCTCTGCTCTAAGGATAGATACTGGTGTGGTGTGCTTTTGGGAGCGTGGAGAATTATACGGGACATTCTGTTTTGCTCAATCTCGAGGTCCTTTAGCATATCTAAACTCCAAACTTGCACCCCATAAAGTAACTGGGGAATCAGTTTAGCATTTATCAATGTTAATGCGGGCTTAAAAAGTCTTCCTCCTTTAGACCAATAAAACCCAGCGATTCCTAACCCCGTTGCTCTAGCTGCTACACAGGCCATTCAAAAGTGCGCCTTCCATGAGGGGACAGCAGATATTATTACACCGAGGTATTTGTATTGTTTTACCTGTTCTATAACGTTTCCCTCCATAAACCACTTATGTTGTTTCATCCCTCTACTAACCACCAGCACCTTGGTTTTATTGTAATTTATTAATAATAACTCCTTTTTACAATAGGCACAGAAGGCTGTCATAAGCCTCAGCCCTATCTGAGAGTGAGCCACTAGGGCCGTATCATCCGCATAGAGAAGAGTTGAGATTACCAGCTTGCCCAGTTCCACGGGATGATGTGCCGGGTTAGCAAGGGAAGCCTTCATATCAATAATATAGAGGTTAAATAATAATGGAGCCAGGATACATCCTTGCCTAACTCCTTTTCCTGCCTCTATAGAGCGCGTGAGAGAACCTTGTCCATTCATTCTTACCTGCAGAGTAGTATTGGCATGAAGGGCCTGTATTAAAAAGAACAATCTTAGATCTATCTGACAGGTCAGCAATTTCGACCATAGTTTCTCTCTATTGACTGTGTCGAAGGCAGATTTCAGGTCTACAAAACAGATAAGACAAATGAGAATTGGATCTTTAGTGCACATATTTAGCAATTATTTGATCTATTACAAAAATATGATCCACAGTTGAAGTGCCTTCCCTGAATCCTGCCTGTTCATTGCCAAAAAGTTTTTATTTTTTTTTAACAACCCAGCCTTGTAGCCTGCCCAAAAGATATTTAGCGTAAAGCTTGCCAATCACACTTAGCAAGCTTATAGGGCGGTAATTTGCTGGATCCTTCGGGTCTCCTTTTAAAAATATTGGCACAATTATACTCAGTGACCAAGCCTTGGGGATTCGTCCTGTCTCATTTATAGATATGAACAATGCTGCTAAGACCCTACTCCACCATTCGACATTACTCTTAAGGAGTTCAGCTGGTATGAAATCTATTCCCGGTGCCTTTTTCGGTTTTAAATGGGCAATCAAGAAGCTTACCTCAGCTGGGGAGACTGGCTCTCACTGTGCCAGTGTTTTGATAGAGCATGATGTTGGGTTTCTCACACTTGAGTCGCCCCTGAAAATATAGCACTGTAGTATGTTTCCCACTGTACTGGCAAGATTTGTATTTCTTTTTGGGGCACCCTTACAGCCCAAGCCGATTTTATTAGGCTCCGAAATTTACTCCTCCCACTAGACCCCTGTTAAGTGCATTTCTTTCCCACTGGCCCATGGTCCCTTGATAAAATATCATTCTGCATTATAGAAGCCCCAGATGCCATAACCCTTCGAGATTGTAGAAAATCTTTGACAGCCAAGATCTTTTCAACTGGTGATGAACTTACAAAATGTATGACCAGCCTTAAAGCTTGGTCCGTGGGTGGTAGGGAGGTGCAAACGCAGTTCGGATGTTCGGAGTTCGGAACGGACTTGGCCTGTTCGGATGACTGAACCGAATGGCCAAACCGAATGTTTGAACGGCCGAACAGTTCGGAAAAGTTTGGATGAGTTTCGGGGTGGGAAAAACATGACTTTGGGCGCGGAAAACTTGTCTTGAAGAGGGAGGCAGCTGAGAAGCAGACTTCCTGACACCAGGGGTGGAGGCCAGGGGTGGTTTCAGGGCCAAATGTTACCAATACCAAGAAAAAAAAAATCAATATCGGTATTGATAGTGCTATTTTTGGATGTTCGGCCAGCTTCGGCCGAACCAAACTCTGCCAAACCGAACCCGAACTCGGGTTTCAAACCGAATGACCGAACGTCCGACCATCCGAACCGCATTCTGTTCGCACATCCCTAGTGGGTGGTAGAAATTAAAATCTTTCTATTTCAGACATGTAAAGTCTGAAATGCAGTAAAGTTACCAAATGCTTCCTGATAAAAAACTTAGAGTGCCACGTAGGCATTACACCATTTGGCAAAGGAAAAAATGTTAATAGCACAGTCCTAGGGTCACTAGGCAGAGTATAGTTCAAATAGGGTTGTGCTGGTGCTCGCGGCTCTATAATTTGAGTCGATTTCTTAGTAAAACGTTCATTAGTCTCTACATTAATCAATTTAGGAGGAGCCAAAGCAAATAAATGGGTCACTATAGTTTTAGTATCTCTGGCGACATCCTGTAGGCATGATTGAATACCATCGACAACCCTCTTCATGTCTTTGAACAGGGTATCAATCGGTCTACTGCTAAGCACACATTGATCCCCCAACTGTTTGATAGTTTTGGGTGTACTGTGAAAATCATATGAAAAGGGGTCCTTTGACCCCCATATCCTCCCCTACTTCAGTAAAATGCAGATTAGAGAGGTTTGAATCTTCATCCAAAACAGCAAATCTATTATAGTGGGGATCTGAAGCAACGGGCTGCCCCTTTTGGGGGTTTCTCTAAAGCCCAGATCATGTAATTTTAGTTGCTTTAATGTAGGCACCTCCAAGTCTGGTGAGGTGGCTGGCTGACGCGCCCTTTTCCTGGCAGACATTTCAGATTAAAGTCTAATGACCTGCTATCCTATAAAGATTGATACTATAAGCCTACAACAGTCGTTTGTATCTTACTGTCAGATTGCAATCTATCGTAACAATAACAGAAACTAAACAAGATGTAGAGCAGTTGCTGGCACAAGTTGTACCCTTTCACTTAGGAAAACAGCCACTAATCAGGTCCAGCTGCCTTCCCAATCCAGCACAGATCCTTCAACAGCTTCTTATGTGGCAGGTCATCACCAATATATCAGCAGGTCAATAGGTCTATAACAATAAACTCTTTTCCATTTGCAGCAAGATCCTGACCCCACCTGGTCCACGCCTAAGGCAGCACGCCCAAGGGCGCGCAGCTCTTAGGCGTGCCGCCCGGCTGCGCACGCCCTCAGCGCAGACACGTACCGCTGTCCACTTTTAATCCCCCGGCGGGGTGATGATCCAATCAGCGGCTCTGCACTAATCAGCTCCCGTCCAGGCAGCACTCCGTCCGCAGGTGCTAGAAAGCAGATGGATCGGGACCACACACTCCTCCGCAAAGAAGCTCTTCTGGTGGTCACTCAAGACAGGCAACACGTCTTCTAGTTCAGAGCACACGCACACAGGGCAGCTACCTCCTAAGCAGCTGGCCCACAGTTCAGCTCTCCCACACAAGTGCGAGCTCTCTGTAAAAGCTACACTGGGGGAACCTGGTCATGCGCGAGTGTTCTCGCAGGATAAAAGCGGAATAGCGCATTCCTACATACGTTAATTCCCGTGAGAATAGAGCCGGGGTTGCCGTTGCGGACGTTTCCCTTGCCTCCCGGATAACATATGCAAGTGGCCTTAGTTCTTCCCTTCTTACCTTTTAAAAAACATCTGAAAATTGATTTATTCTCTAGGTGCTTTTAGGCTTCACAGCCAGTTCCCCTTAATATTGTCTGGCCTCCCTCTTGACCTTCCTGTTTTAAATTGGTTTTATATTGTTGTTTTTATATTTTTATGATTGTAAAGCACATCAAGTGCCATTTAAAGGCAGAGGAGACAGTATAAAAAATAGTTATTAAAATTAATTCCACCCTCATCTTCATGAATATAGAAGATACACCTTTTATGGGGTAATCCAAACTTCCAAACTGGGAACAAACCTATAATCTGGAAGAACTGGCTAGACAGGAGTATAACTTGGATTTCCCAGCTGAACGTTAAAGATGTTATCCTCATCTCTTTCATAATGTTAAACGGAATCTATGCTCTCCCACAGTCACTCAGCAGAGTGGCAATATTTACGGCTCAGATACTTGTTAATGCATCCAATCGGCCCACCTGCCTTAGCTCTACCACAGATACCAGATCTATTGGCAATTCTGAAATTGTTCCATAAGCTCCCCAGACACACTTTCACTGTGTAGGCATTGTTAATGTAGAGGGACTCCATTAGTTAAAACATCTTTCTGAAGGCATGGCATGGGAAGGAAACTCAGAACCCCTCAAAGGAATCCCAATGACAGAATATATTGGAAAATGTTAGAAATGCTCCTGTGGATCTCAGACTATGCTTGATTCAAAATGAATTGGACACCACCAAGAAGGCCTTTCCCTCTGACACCTCTTGGCACTGTAATAAAGAAAAAAGAACCTTAATGCATATGCTGTGAGACTGTCCAACAGTTACACAATCATACAAAGGTCCTTTTCACACGGGCACCCCCCCTTGAACATGGGGGGTGGGGGTGCCTGTGCGAATGCCGCAGCAGGTGTGAGGGGGATGGGTGGGTGCCCATGGGAACACTGCAGGCGGTGGGTGGGTGTGCGCTCCCGCACTCCACCCCCACATCACACACACATGGAGCAATGGGCGCCAATGCCCGATGCTCTGTGCATGGAGGTTGGGGGAGAGGGGTCCGTGGGAACGCACCGCCCACCCACCGTGGCTCGTGTGAAAAGGGCCAAAGAGGTGGATGTGAGAGTTGACATGGTGCTTGATTTTAGCAGCCAAACCTGTGCTCAAAATTATATCCTAGAATATTTACTGCATGTCCTGGTGACAGAGGAAACCAGAGGGCTCTGCCTTGGGGAAGCAGCTGTCAGGGGCCAGGGAGCCTACCCAATCCTGGGAACTGGATGGCAAAGGGGGCAGGCCAGAGGTCTCAAGGAAGAGGGTTGACGTTGGCTGGTAGGGCGTGCAACAGGCCAAGGGGCTTGTTTCATCAGGTTCCCACCAACTCTGCGAGAGATCAGTGAATAGACAGGACAGATACTTGGCCCACTGTAAATAAAGTGCGCGTTGAGAGAAGAAAACAGTGTTGGGACTTATTTGGAGCAGATCCTGCAGCCACTTACACTGGCTTTAAGGCAAGCATGTCACACTGCCAAACTCAGCTTCAATCCTCTACAAAGGCTTTGGTTCATAAGGGCTGTGATGACGGTTGCAAAGCACACGATGATTTTACAAAAACAGAAAAGTAAGATTATGCCCTCAATAGAACAATGGTGTTTGGACCTATCAGAGCTGGCAGCCACAGGATGAATAGCTTACTACCACAGAGTGCAAGATGAGGAATTTTAAGAGATTTGGATCCCATCTTTGGACCCATTTGGATCAAAACCCATCTCCCCCAACGAGATTGACGGAAAAGTCCCAGGCCTCTGTTCTGCCTGGCCGCTCCTCCCAGGGCCCTTTCCCTCCCCTCCCTACGCAATTTCTCCCTACATCTGTTCTTTATGTTTTGTCATTTTATTATCAAAACTGTTATTTTAATGTGTTTGGTTTAGTTGGGATTGTTGTGGATTTTTACACCTTCGGTAGAATGATGTGACTTACAAGAATATTTAGGGATCATTTACAAGCTTCTGTAAACTCTTTGTTTTTTTAAAACATTTTTTCTTGTTGGGTTGATACTGTTTTAGTTTTTTTTATATATATAAAACAATAAAAATATTAATCAAAACATAGAAACAGGCAAACACACCCAGCGGCTTTACTAATGGACTGTAGCGGGGTGGAGAACCTCCAGGATCACAAAATGTCCCAGCGCATTCCTATGGCCATTCTGAAGGAACTAAGACATTGCTAAGGTGATTGGGGTGGTATTCCATGCCGTAGTATGGTTATTTTAGGGCATGAGGGGCAGGGGTTTCCACTGCATCCCAGAGGGCATTTGGGGCATCCCAGTGTGTGGGCAGAATTCCAACATGTCTCAATGTATTTCCATTTCCATTGCCATTTGGAGGGACTCAATGCAAACATAGTAGGGGGGTGGGCATAAGTGACTTGTGGGAGGGGGGGCATGTGGGCCCTCCCAGATTTTCAGAAGCCCTATAGAACCCCTGCACAGCCCCCACTCCGGTGCCCCTCCACAGTGAACTGTTACCCCAGAGCAAGTTCTGGGGACCACACAGGGTGTGTCCTGCAACGTGTATAATAAAATATAACACCCATTGTATCAGTGTTAGAATGTCTGTGTGAAAAGGGCCATTGTCTCCCAGTGCATCCCACAAAGGTTTGGGCAGGATCCCAACATGTCCTAATGCATTATTAATTATTATTATTATATTTATTATTATCATTTATATAGCGCCAGCAATGTACCTGGCCCTTTTCAAAGAATTTATAATAATAATAATTATTATTATTAACAAACATTTATATAGCGCCAACAGTGTACCTGGCACTTTACAAAGTAATAAAATAGACACGGTCCCTGCCCCTAGGGCTTACAATCTGAGAGACAGGAGCTGGGGGAGAGACTTAGGAAGGGGAACAGAGGGAGAGACAAGGGGTCTAACATTCATGAAGATGCGAGGTCTCAAGTGCACGTACTTGGCTTGGTTACGATGAGAATGACAGCAGGCAGGTCCATGTTGCAAGGATAAGGGTAAACCGATCGTAGGTATAGGAATAGTGGCTCAGCAGGATAAAGAGTCAGACAGAGCAGAGCGAAAGAGGTGAGTTTTAAGGAGAGATCTGAAGGTATGAAGGGAGGGGGCAAGGCGGATGTGGACAGGGAGGGAGTTCCAGGCATGGGGGGCAGCAAGTGAGAAGGGACGAAGGCGCTTAGGGGAGCAGGAAAGGCGTGGAAGGGTGAGAGAAGGGACAGAGGAGGAGCAAAGTGCACGGGCTGGAGTATGGAGGGCGATAAGTGCAGAGAGGTACGGGGGAGCAAGGTTGTGAAGAGCTTTATAGGTGAAGACTAGGAGCTTGTGCAGGATTCGTTCAGGAAGGGGAAGCCAGTGAAGCGAAGAGAGGAGGGGCTGCACATGGTCGAAGCGACTGGCGAGGTAGATGACCCTGGCAGCAGAGTTTTGGACAGAGATGAGGGGAGAAAGGTGGGACCGGGGAAGGCCAGTGAGAAGGAGGTTACGGTAATCGAGGCGAGAGATGACCAGAGCATGAACAAGAGTTTTGCCAGACGAGACAGAGAGAAAAGGGCGAATCTTAGCAATGTTATGGAGGGAGAAGCGACAGGATTTAGCAACAGAGTCAATGTAGGGTTTAAAAGAAAGGGCTGAGTCAAAGATGAAGCCTAGGCTACGGGCTTGGGGGACAGGCAGGATGGTGACTCCATCAATAGTTATTGACAGTGAGGAAGGAGAGGAAGGATGAGGGGGGAAGATAAGGAGTTCAGTTTTAGCCATGTTTAGCCAAGAATAAGATAGACACGGTAATGCATTGCTATGGCAATAGGGGGAGGAGGGCTTCCTATGCCTCAGTTACAGTACTGTAATTTTGGGACTAAAAGTAGGTCCCTGTGTATGCCTGAGGGCATTGATGTGGTTGGGAGGATCCAAGCATGGCCAGAGGGCCATTTGGTATCATCCTTCGGTAGTGAGTGTGATAGTGGCAGAGGTGGGGACAGAGCCCGGGACTCTGGAAAACTGCTGAATGTGTGTTTTAATGGAAGTTGAAGTTGGGAATGTTAGGGTGCAGGGACTTTAGTATGGATTGGCCACAACCTCCAGTGAGGAGGAGGGGGGCATTGCTTGGGGGAGGGAGGAAGAGAGACATGGAAGTGGGTGGAGGGTTTTTTGTAGAGGGTTTAACTTTATTTGCACTGTGATGCTATCTATGCTTGAATGCATTGTAAGGCACCTCCAGTCCTTCCAAAGGAGGGATAGAGATTTAAAATTAAACCTTAGTTCTTAGTTTTTGAGTATGTCCCAGGCCAGGTTTAAAGCACTGATCTGACTGTCTCTCTCCTGGGCTTGATGAAAAGCCTCTGAAGCTTGGAGGCCGGTCTGTTCACCCAGCGTTTGTCTAGGCTGGGGCAGGAAATCTTTTCCCTCCCAGAGGCCACTCTGAAAATGAGTGCAAGTTCTGGGGACCACGGAGAAGTTGGGGGCAGGGTGGCCGGCCAGCTATGCACATTTTAGAGGACACTTATGAGACATACAGGTTGCGGGGCTGTCAATGCAGCCCTGCACCCTGTTGTATGTCTCCTAAGTGTCCTCTAAACTCTGCCCATCCGGCCGCCCTAGGCAGGGGGGCTGCGCTCAGGAAGTGGAGGGTCCTGCAGAGCATGGATCTGCCACTGTCAGTCCCCTATGCCTGTGTGCGCATCCGCCCCTCACCTCGCCTCTGTTCCCATCCCTCTTTCACTGCTGGGGGGTAGCGACTCGAGCCAGGAGTTGGCCAGGGGCCACAGGCTGCATTCGGCCCGCCTGAGGCGCCTTCCTCCCCGGCCTGGTTTATTAGGGGGCTGGGCTGGGCAGGCAGGAGCTTGGCAAGGAGCCTGCCTAGAGATTGCAGGTGCAGATTCCAGCTGCTAGGAGAGCCCCTTCCCGGGGCTGGGATCCCCACTGCTTGCCGGGTGGGAGGGAGACCCCGACCCCCTTTTGCTTCTGCCCCCCCCGCGGGTTCTTTCTGGCCTCCCCTCCCGGGGCCGAGCTTCACCCTCGGGTTTCCTGTCTCCGGTTTTTTCTTTCTTTCTTTGCATTTTCCTCCCCGCCCCTCCCCGCCTCTGACACACTTTTTCTGACTCTCTGTCTCGCCCTTTGCCGATTCCGAGCCTGGGCCCCTGGCCTCCCGTCCCGTCCGGTCCGTCCCGTCCCGAGCCCCGGCCCTTGGCTCAGCCTAGCAGCAGCAGCAGGTGCGGAGCGGAGCGGGGCTCGGAGTCGGTCAGCTCTCCCGGGCTGCTGGAGGCAGCGCCCCCGCATGGAGACAACCTAGCCAGCCCGGCCGGCCGCCTCATGAGCGGCCAAGGTAAGCCGAGGGGCGGCCTCCCCGATCCCTGCAGGCTGGGGGGTGTCTGTGCAAGCTCCCCTCTCTGCTCTCCGCTCCGGCGCCGCGGAGGTGGGGGACAGTTCGGAGGAAATCAAGCGAGCCGGGGGCAAGAAGATAATAGACGAAACTGGCAGCCGCGGGATGAGGGATCCGATTGGGGATCGGAAGTTGGGGCTAGTGGAGGGGAAAGAGATTGAGCAAAGCCGGCCCAAAGTGAGCAGATTTACCTCTGGCCCCGCAACCCGGGGCTCTACAGCAGCTGTCTCTTATACACATCTAGATGTGTATAAGAGACAGAGCCGGGGGCAAGAAGATAATAGACGAGACTGGCAGCCGCGGGATGAGGGATCGGAAGTTGGGGCTAGTGGAGGGGAAAGAGAGACTCTTTCCAGGCAGAGATTGAGCAAAGCCGGCCCAAAGTGAGCAGATTTACCTCTGGCCCCGCAACCCGGGGCTCTACAGCAGGGACACGCTGTGTTTTATTGCTGGGGTTCTAAGCTGAAAACTCATCCTGAACCCTCTCTTTGGGGGGAGAGTTTGAGGCCCCCTCTCAAAGGCGGGCCTGGCCCTCCAGTTCTTTAATTTTTGGCAGGGATTTTAATTTTAAGCAGTAAAACCTGTCTGTATATTTTCTCTTGCATCTGTTGTTTCTGCTTTCTTTTTTCACTTCTTTCTCCTCTCTTTCTGTCTCTGTATCTTTTCCATTAGCTGCTCGTCTTTATTTTCCTTTAATCATATTTCTTTTTATTGTAATAACAGCTGTTCTGCCGTTGCCTTCTCTCCCCTATCTTGCTCTTTCTTGCTCTGTCCTCCCCCCCCATGTTCATAACTCTTCTCTTCGTCTCTGTTCTCTGTATTCCACATTCACAGTCTCTAAACATTGGGCCTCCCACACACTCCTTCCTTCACACAAAATCTCACTCTCTCACACACTGCTGCCTGCCTTGCGGTATCACTCTTGCAGCACACTCAGATCTGTTGCTGCCTCCTCCTTCTCCAAAATCACACTTAGAAACATACACTTCCTTCTGCCCTGCATTTTTCGCCTTCTTTCCTTCTTTTGAGTGACCAAGTAGAAAATAGAGCAGGATAAGTGAAAACAAGCAAAATCATTTCCATAAAAACCAAAAACAATTATTGATGAAAATCAAAAGGCCAACACTTTTTGAAAATTCAAGTTGAAAATCTTTTTGAGATTGTCAAAAGCTTTTGTAGTTTGTTTCAAGTTGTTTTTCAGCCACACTTCTACCACACGTTCAAGCAGGCTGTCAAATCATCTTCTAGACTTGAGGAGGCTTTTTGCCCATTGATTTGCTTGAATCGTCAAATCCCAAAGATTTAGATTTCTTTTCATGAGGCTGATTTCCCTTCCCTAAGGCTGTGAACAAGAGGTCCACAGCTGGAAATGCCGTATTTTTTCTGTTCTGAATGTTTCTATCGATTCTAGGGGCAGAGCTTCCCAAACTGTAGATTAGGAACCTAAATGGGTTCACACCCTCAGTGGATGGGGTTATGACCTGGTTGCTATGCTTTCCATCTATGTCTTTGTTGCTGTCTGGGTTTATGGAATTATAATTCCATCTAGGGCCGGCTTTAGGATTTGCGGGGCCCAGGGCAAAGATTAAAATATAGGGGGCCTGGTGGCCCCTTCCCCTTACCTCTGCGGTGCCCCGAAGGCGGTCATGTTTGGGCCCCACTGAGAGGGAGTGATTCTGTCTCAAGATGGGGAATTATCATTCTGGTTTCATGCCTGCGTTTACAGAATAAAAAATCCATCTTAATTATAACTAAGCTGCAAGATGGGTTTATGCGAGTGAAGCGTTGGAACTACTGTCCAAGTGTATAAGATACAGGCCTGCAAGTTATATCTAGTAACAACAGGTGATGTTGCTGGTTTAAGTTTTGGGCTGGATTATAATTTATTATATTTAAACAAAGCCCTGATTTTTTTTTTTTAATTTGGGGGCATCTGACAGGTTACGAACAAGGCCCTTAGGATTATTATTATTAACAAACATTTATATAGCGCCAGCAGTGTACCTGGCACTTTACAAAGTAATAAAATAGACACGGTCCCTGCCCCTAGGGCTTACAATCTGAGAGACAGGAGCTGGGGGAGAGACTTAGGAAGGGGAACAGAGGGAGAGACAAGGGGTCTAACATTCATGAAGATGCGAGGTCTCAAGTGCACGTACTTGGCTTGGTTACGATGAGAATGACAGCAGGCAGGTCCATGTTGCAAGGATAAGGGTAAACCGATCGTAGGTATAGGAATAGTGGCTCAGCAGGATAAAGAGTCAGACAGAGCAGAGCGAAAGAGGTGAGTTTTAAGGAGAGATTTGAAGGTATGAAGGGAGGGGGCAAGGCGGATGTGGACAGGGAGGGAGTTCCAGGCATGGGGGGCAGCAAGTGAGAAGGGACGAAGGCGCTTAGGGGAGCAGGGAAGGCGTGGAAGGGTGAGAGAAGGGACAGAGGAGGAGCGAAGTGCACGGGCTGGAGTATGGAGGGCGATAAGTGCAGAGAGGTAGGGGGGAGCAAGGTTGTGAAGAGCTTTATAGGTGAAGATTAGGAGCTTGTGCAGGATTCGTTCAGGATGAAAGTTTATCTCCGAGTTGGCAATGTGGTGCTGATTTGGGCGCACTCTGTTCATTAGCCCAACAGAGTGAATACATGGCTCTTCACTGCACTGGCCCATCAAGCCAACACTCAGGCTGACTCTGCATTTGTGCGAGTCCCTGATGTGGCAGAAAGCTGTGAGCAAGACTTTGTTGGACTAGTCTCTAGCTAGCCAGCACCCTGCCGCTAGTCTGTTGGTACCTTGGCAGGAAGGGGTGAATTGGGTTAGAGAGAGCAGTTAGCCTAGGTGGGGCCAGTTTGGTCCGGTGACTGTGCCTGGCTAGGTATAAGAGGAAGAGATCCCAGTGTGAGGGGAGAAGCACCAGGGAGTCCAGTAGGAGGGGTTCACCCAATGTTAGCAATGGTCGTTGCACTGGAATGGCTTCCTTACAAAGAGAGGGCTTGATAGGTTAGGGCTCTTCCGTTTGGAGACGAGATGACTGGCTAGGGGGATATGGTAGAAGTTTACAAAAGCATGAACAGCGTGGAACACGTGACTAGGGAGCTGTTGTTTGCCCTCTAGAGTAGTAGAACTAGGGGACACGCTACAAAACTAACTGCAGCAGATTTAAAGAAAGGAAGTACTTTTTCTACTCAACGTACAATTAACTTGTGGAACATGTTGCCAGAGGATGATGCTGAGGGCAACAGCTTAGGTGGATTCAAAAAAAGGATTGGATCTGTTCTTAGAGGGCAGTCCATAAATGGCTATTAGTCAAGCTGGGGATTAACCTCTAATTGTCAGGAGCTGGATGGGTCCACTCCATTGTTACTGATGCATACTTCTTTGGAATGACTGAAGATATATTTATTTATTTAATATATTTATATCCCCCCCCTCCTGCAAGATGGCTGCTATCGGAGACAGGATGCTGGGCTGCATGACCCACTGGTCTTACTTGCCCTGTGCTTTAGGGGAAGGGCAGGTATGAATTTGAATAAATAAATAAGAAATAAATTTCTTATGTTCTCCCTAGGAGAGAGCTAACTAGGCCAGGAGATGCTGCATAAAGGAGAGGAGGCAGCCTTGGTGTCTAGGGTGGCTAAATGCGCACCTTTTGGGGGACATGTATGAGAAATACAGGTTGCAGGGCTGCATTGGCTCTAGTGCAGTCCCTCAACCTGTATTTCTCATAAGTGCCCTCTAAATTTTGCATATCTGGCCGCCCTATTGGTGCCCCCATCATGGAAGGGGCTGAGAGAACAGGTCCTACAAGGAATTAAGGCTGGTCTGTCTCCCATTCCAGTCTCATATACTTTTTCTGATAGGTCCGAGATTCCCTCATTCCATAAAAGTCTCTATTCTTGTTCGGTAAGTCTCGTTCGGTGAGGGAGACAGATGGGTAGGATAGGTGGGTAGGATAGATAGGATAGGTGGGTAGGATAGGTGGGTAGGATAGATGGGTGGGTAGGATTCAGGATTTTTTTTGGGGGGAAGGTATTTAACTGGCCTATTTTTGATTGATCTTATGATTTTTATCTGATATTTTATAGTGCACTTTATATTTTGTACTGTGTTTTCATTGTTTGTTGTACGCTGCCCCGAGCTGCCATTGGGCAGGTGGGGGGCAGGTTATAAATGCTGACATAATAAATAAATAAATATTGGGGGTGCTTGATAAGTAATGGAGAAAAGTGCATCTTGGCCGTGATTTGGTTTAGGCGCTCACTCCTGGTGATGCTGTTAATAGGAGTAGGGGGAATATGGCTGCCTTTGTAGCCACTCCAGGCTTTGAAGAGCTGAAACAGCTATTTCCCCTTTTCGGGGAGAGAGCACTGCTTTGCCAAAGTCCAGTTTATGACTACTGTGTAAAAAGCCAGTTTGTCCTTCCTCCCATCCAGCGCCTGCACAGAACAAATGTTAACCACACTGGGGATTCGAAGACCCATATTCTTACTCTTTGACATGTTTGTTTACATGACATTATTTCCAATTAGAACTAAGTCTGATTAAAAGCAAAATAAATCCTGTGCCAGGGGTAAGAGCTGGGCAGGCTTCCTCTTTCCAGCAGCATCAAATCACTTTCATTGTGATTTGCAGCTGCCTGTAATCTGGACTTCCTAGGAAAACAAACAGTCTCCCGATTTAAAGCACGTCAGTGACCAGAAGCTTTATTGTGTTCAAAGTTAAGGCAAAACAGCATGGCAATTCAGATAACTTTTGAAATGTAGTTTTGGTTTTTGTTTTGGTTTTTTTTCCTGTTCAGGTGAAATATATACCCTCCCAACATTTCTAATAGCCAAAGAGGGAAAAACCCACCCCATGGCCAATAAGCTCCACCCCTCAGCAAATAAGCCCCTCCTTCTCACACATTTACACACATGTGCACACCGTCCAGCATCCCAAGTGCAGAAAGCAGGACAACCGCTCTCATGCTTCTCATTTCACTTAGTTTCTTGTCATGCCATCATCTCCCCGTTGTCCACTAAAGGGCTTTTCCTGGGAGGCAAGCAGAAAAGAGACGCCTGAGATTTGAATATGGATTTTGTTTTGGTCTCTCTCTCTCTCCTGAAAGAAGAACTTTGACCTCTGAAAGAGGGGCAGTGGGATTCAACGCCCAAAGAGGGACTGTCCCTCCTTAACAGGGATTGTTGGAAGGTATGAAAATAGGGTTCACTTTTTGAAACAAAGAATTATTATTTTTAATAAACAAAAAGACTGAATTATGTCAAAATTCTAGAAAAAAGAAAACATGAGCATAATTAATTTTTGATGTTCAGTTAAATATAACAACCCTTTTAGGGGACCGGGGATCCCTATATTTCATGGCTTGCAGGTCCATATATTATTATGGACGTTGTCATTTCTAGTTTAGTCGTAGACCCTCCTGAATCACCATGGGCCTCCATAGGTTGGCGTTCCCCTCATTTGAGTTTCTGTGAGCTGTAATTTATACCATTGCTTCTCACGCTCATGTTATCATTTCAAAGTTATTCATGGATGGGGTCCGGCGTAGTCGCACAGTCTGCACTTATTTATTTCATTTATTTATAAATTAGTTATTAGTTTATTTATATAGATCAGGTTTTGATCCTGCTTATCCCACAAAAAGCAGGCTCGAGGCAGGGAACTCACCTGGATCTTAAAACATAAGATCTGCCATATTAGGTCAGGCCAATGAGCCATCTAGTCCGGTATCCTGACTCTGATATCAGCCAGTACAAGATGGTTCAGAAGACACGTATAAGAACAGAACGGATATGAAGCAATGCTTTCAGGTTTGTGAGAGTGTTCATGGTCTGCTTTGGACTTGGCTGTCTTGAATAACTTCATATCATTTGCAGATGTTGCCACCTCACTCTTCCATCCCCTATTACTCACTCCCACCTTCCAGGAGGCAGAGACTGAGGTAAACTCAAGAGTACGTTGTTGCATCTCCTAACCATCTTTGCCAATAACTACTGGCGGACCTCCTTTCTCATGGTCTTGCCTAATCCTTCTGTGGAACCTAGTTTTATTATTGACCCTCACAACATTGCGCGGTATGTGTGGGGCATGAGAAAGAACTTCCTCTTTTTTTGCTTTAGTTTCATTGGGTGTCCCCGAGTTCTGGTATGATAAAGAAATGGTGACTACCGGAAGAATTCCCTGTTCTTTCTCCACACCAGTTGTTATTTTATCAGCCTTTATCACATCTTCCTAAGCTTCTTTTTGAAGCTGAAGAGCCCTAATCATTTTTAGCATTCTTTCATATGAAAACTGCCTCGGTCGTCCTGTCTGCATGTAACGACATAGATGATGGTGTCCCACTGTTGCCCAGGAGCCACCGGGCACGTCTGTTTTGGCACCATCAGATGTTAGTCTGGGACTGCCTGGGAGAGGGGGAGGTGGCTAGCCTGAGGCACAGCCCAGGCTAAGGGCCTGCCAACGCCCGCCTTACCTGCCACAGTTTGGGACCTGCCAACGCCCGCCTTACCTGCCACAGGTTGGGACCTCCATGACCAGCTACCATGACTGCCCATCATTGGCCACCATGGTTGTCTATCATGAGGGGGTGGGATGCTGGGAGCCGGGCGGGGCCAGCCGCCTATAGCCCTATCCAGGCTGTGCGGGCGGCAGGACAGATCTCTGGCTGCAGGCACGTGTGTTCAGTGCCCTGACACAGTCCAGGCCCTGTCAGTTGCAGTTTCCTGCCATAGGCCAGACTGGGGAGCCGCCATGCCAGTTGCACGTCTGTTTTTATCCTGTCTGTCTGTCCATCCATTTGCCCATCCCGTAAACAGAAAGCTCTTTGCTGCCCTTCTCTGTGCCTTTCCCAGCTCTACGATATTTCCTTTCTGAAGTGGGGTGGCCAGCGCTAGGCACGGTATTCAGGGGGTGAGTGCAGCTTGGACTTATATGGTGGCATGATGCTATTTTCTATTTTCCTTAAAAGGCCTTTTCAGGATTTCTTACCTCAGTGGTAGCAGCTGTTTTAGAATCCAACGCTGTGTACGTATAGCTCGGAGTTTCCTCCCAATATGAATTTATCAATGCTGAATTTCAGCTGCTAACTCATTGCTGAGTCACTCAGTTTTGTGAGATCCCCATGGGGTGTTTTCAAATGTGACGCTACCACGGGTGGCCACACTTACCCCGGCATGGCCGCCCAAGGTGCTGCCACGTTTCTTCACGCCCGCCCGCCCGATGTTTGCTGCGGGCGGGACCGAACCTACCCTGGACCGTGGTAGGGTTAACTTGGGGGGGTGCGCTGGGCTCCCTGCCAGCGCACATCCCGGAGTTAGCCCTGACACGGTCCAGGGAAGCCTACCCCAGGCAATGGGAGAGCAGGCCGTTGGCTCACGCTACCTAACTCCGGCTCATGGCTGGAGCTTTTCTGGGTGGGTGCCGGGCCGCGCTGAGCAGCGTGGGGGGGCGGGGTCGTATGTCAGCACGTCTCCCCAGCACCGGCCGTCGGCATGTTTGTTCAGCAACAGGGCCAGATCCTGCCTGGGCTGAGGGCGCTCACCCCAGGCAGGATCAAAGTGTGGCAGTGCTCAGCACCGTCATGTATGAAAATACCCATGGTCTGCTTTGGACTTGCCCATCAGCTGATGAAGAATCCTGTGTGGCTTGAAAGCTTGCATACTCTCCCCAACAAAAGTTGGTCCAATAGAAGATATCATTTGAACTATTTTGTCTCCATTTGTTACTTTGGGACCAACACAGCAACCTATCTTTTGGACTTAACTATCTCAAATAACGTCATATAATTTGCATGTTTTGCCACCTTGCTCCTAAGCCCCCTTTCCCAGTTTAGTAATGAATATGTCGAACAGAACATGTCCGACTGTCGATTCTTGGGGGGCCCTGCTATTGTCTCCTTTATGGAAATTGTCCACCCCTCCCCCCCATCCTTTTTGTTTCCAATCTTTTTATCCGCTATGCAGGGACCCTCCCTCTTATCCCGTGATTCCTTAATTTTCTTAAGAGTCTCCAGTGAAGAGCGTTGTCAAAATCTCTCTGAAAATCCAAATGCAACTACATCAGTTAGATCACTTTTATCCACATGCTTGTTGAGTCCCACAGGGAACTCTAAAAGTAGGTTAAGCAGGACTTCCTTTTACAACAGCCATGTTAACTCTTCCCCAATATATAATTCTTTTCTTTCCAATGTTTCCAATCAGTTTGTCCAGTACAGAAGTTAGACTGACTGGCTGGTAGTTTCCAAATCTCCTTTTTTTTAAAAATGGTGTTATATTAGCTATTTCCCATCGTCTGGTACAGAAGCTTGATTTCAATAATAGGTTACATATCACAGTTAGTAGTTCTGCAATTTCATATTTGAGTTCCTTCAGAACTCTTGGGTGAATACCATTCAGTCCTAGTGATTTATTAGTGTTTAATTTATCAATTTGCTCTAAAACTTCTTCGATTGAAACATCAATTTGTGATGGGTCCTCAGATTCTTCACATAAAAAGAATAGTTCTGGTTTGAGTATCTCCCCAGCATCCTCTGCAGGGAAGAACGATGCAAGATATTCACTTTGCTTCTCTTTTACGGTCTTCTTTGGGCCTTTTCACACGGGTGCCCATGCGAACGCCGGCGGCGGTGCAGGAGGATGGGTGGGCACTCGTAGGAACGGCACTCACAGTGGGTGGGGCACGTGTGCGCATGCTCTCTTGCTCCACCCACCGCCACCCATCTCCCACGCACAAAGCAACAGGCTCCAATGCCGTTTGCTCCATGCGTGGAGATGGGTGCGCACACACCCCACACACACCCCTCACAGCGACCTGTTTGAAAAGGACCTTTGAATGCTCTTTTTACATATTGATTATGTAGGCCTGGCCCCCAGCCTGTTGACATTCCAGCGAAGTTGCAAAACCTGGCTGTTCGCCCAGGCCTTTGGGGAGGGTGGGAGGGGAGGGTGAGGGTTTTTTAGCTCCCCCACCTGATCCACTATGTATTATCTTATTTATTATTTTTAGCCCCGTTTTTAATATTGTTATATTGGATGTTTTAAATTGTTTTTATTATGTTTTTATTGTTGTAAGCTGCCCTGGGCTGCTTTTGCAGGAGGGGCGGGGTATAAATCCACGAAATAACTAATAAATAAATAAATTATTGTTTTATCATATTTAACCTGCCAGAGTTTATGATGCTTTCTGTTGTCACCATTTGGACTTCCATTTTGTTTGTAAAAAAAAATAAAATGTCTCTTTGTTTCCAGTAGGCGTAGCATCTTTACTCTGTTGTTTAGCCATGCTCACATTCTTTTGATTGTCTTATTGCCTTTTGGACTTGGGTTACAAATTTACCCTTCGCTTCTATTATGGAATTTTAACCAAAGACTCCATGCCACTTACACACATTTTTTTAAAAAAACAACACAAACATTTTCCTTCCTGCATGAATGTTATATTTAATGACAATGTGGTCAATATTATTGAACAGCTCAGCTATAGTTCGCTACAGTCTTCTGCCTCCCTCCTTGACAACTTCTGATGTTGCAAAAATGGTATTTGCACCATGTATTTTGCAATACTATGTATCTATTTAGTTGTTGTTTTGAGTTTAGTGGGTATGGAAGCCTGAGGGATGTGGTCATGCAGAATTTGGAGGAAGCTGGTGTCCCATTACCAGTTTATATACAACAATATAGAGTAGCTCTCCTAGGCTCTGTAATAGAGATGAGACAAGGTGGTTTGAATGATATAATGAGCAAGCTTTAGATCACACACAGTCTTTCCTCGGGCATGTAGCATGTGTTACATTCCTCTTGTACTTCCAAGGTGTAGTCTTGGGGTCGAACTGAAGGCCCCTGCTGAGTCTGGGTTTTGGCAGGCCCTGCTAGCTGTCTTCTTCCACCTCCCCATCATGGGGAGAGTCAGTGTTCACAAATTCCTCTCTCCCTCTGGGCTGCCCTCCACTGTAGACTATGCCCTGATAGGCACTCCTAATCTATGTATATTCCCCCTGTCCACAAAGACAGACTTCTGGGCTGTCGGAACTCTCTCTTGGTTGGTCCATGATTGAACTTCTAGCCCAGACTTTATAACTGATTTCTTAGCTGCCCACCCCTTCTCCCCCTTAATCACTCCTGGCCTGGGGGAAGCTAGCCACAACTGGAGTGGCAGAACTGCTGGACCTTAAAGTGGCTGCACCCTGACAATGACACTTAAAGAGACAACACTCTGCTCTCTTTATTAGTGTCTCGTATGATTTTCATAAGTTCCTTGTTCAGTCTTGATTCCTTGTGCACTTTGCTGGAGCCAGTGGGAGTGCAACGGATGCAGGGTCATAGTTATTTTGTTCAGTTTTTTAACCTTAAAATCAGGTCAAGTTCTCTCTTGGGTTCACCGAGTCATCTCCAGGGACTTCGCCAAGGGTTGCTCCACTCTGCAAATTGAAAAAAGAGTTTCATTCCCCCCCCCCCCCCCCCCCCCCCCCCCAGAATTTAATAACTTGCTTGGTAAACCATGTCAGGAGATCATGGCCATCATCCACTAAACATTTAATCTGAAGTAAACAGGTTGTGAATCATGATCTTGGTGCATTTGTGTAAAGTAACACACTGGAAAATCTCCTAGAATCTTTCCTTCACTCAGCTAGTCCCCAGGCGATTACGGAGGCGGCTTTTACTGAAGTTCTTTGTTGTTCTTGTTTTCCCCTGGTGACCACTCACTTGGCTGATAACACTTGCTGTGATGCATGTGAGGGCCTCCATTGATGACCACTTAGAGATAAGAAACAGCTTTTGCATGTGAAGCCAAAAGTTTAACCCAATTGCCTGAGAGAGAACAACTTAAGCCACTTTTTAAACAGTTCTTTTGCACCCAGAATACGCTCCTTTTTCCTCTAGTCACCTCAGCACCTGCTGTAATGTCACTGGGGTTCTGTAGGGGTAAGCGAGAGGGGTAGTTGATGCTTTACCTCTTTCTTAGCAAACAACATTCATGATGGTGTCATCTGGGGTCTTAGCAGAGTTAGGATGGTGGGTTTTGATCTTGTATTATGAAATCACCAAGTGCTAGTAAGAACAGGGGTGGGGGAATCGTATTCCACCCAGACTCCACTTTGAACATTAGGACTGAATAGAATTTGGGGGTGGGTGCTTAAGGGGTGCGTTCAGGAAGAGGACGGTCTAGATCAGGGGTGGGGAACCTCAGGCCTGGGGGCCAAATGCGTCCCGCGGCAAGTTTTTACATGGGCCCTTTTCACTTCCTGGATCTGGCCCCTGGATCCCGTTCTTACCTCCAATCACTAAAAAACTGAGCCCAGGGGAAGGGAGCAGAGATGAGAACATGCAGGCAAGGACAGGGGACCGTTCCCATGGCACAGATTTATGATTTGGGCCCTACTTTCCTTGAGTGCATCCCTTAAGCACCCCCCGCCCCAACTTCTATGTGGCCCTCGGAACTTGTACAAGTTTCCAAAGTGGTCCCTGGGAAGGAAAAGGTTCCCCACCCCTGGTCTAGATCATGGATCTATCCTCAGTCCATGAATGAATGCCCTCCTCTCTGCTACCTTACCATGAGCTCAGTCTTTCAGTGTTTGAGGTAGGAACTAGATCCAGGGGCCAGATCTTTGAAGTGGAAAGAGGCCAAATAAAAACCAGTCATGAGCCACATTTGGTCCCCGGACCTGAGGTTCCCTACCCCAGGCAGCCAAAGAGAGGACATGTCAATTCCAACCCCAGCCTCCCCTCCCTCCCAAAAATGGTGATGGCTCCAAATTGTCCAGCTGCTGGGAAATTTGACTCGTGGGGGGAGAATAAGAGTGTTGCAGGGGAGCAGACAGCAGTCACCTCTGTCCCAATCCCAGGGAAAGATATGCCCCGCCCGCATGTTTATATCCACTGCTTAAGAGTTTTGCCATTGAGCTGGATTGGGCTTATCAAAGCGCTTCCCTTTTTCTTGGGTCTGCTTTGCCTGCATGACAAAGAGCGATTTGTTTTCAGCACAAACGATGAGATTTTCCACCGGTACGCACATAGCCAGCCTCCAACTTCCCTGCCGCCCTCCCCCAACATTTTCCTCACAAACACTGCCTTTGCCCTCCGGTCTGGGTCAGTAGTTTTAATGGGGGGGGTGAACATTTTCGGGAGGGTAACCTTTCTGCTTCTGCTTTGTTCAAGGGCTCCGGAGCTATAAATGGTGGCTGGCTGTCAGACAGGTATAATTGGTACCTGTGGCACAGATCCAAGGAGCAATAAAAGCCTCTGCATTTCAGCTTCTTTAATCCCTTCTCTCTCCCCAGTGCCCCCTCTCACTTTTGCGTCTTTCAGACAGTAAAGGAAAACAATACTGGTCTATTTAAACTGCATCTTTGACAGAACTGGTTATACCCTTCCCATATATGATGTTATCTAAATTTAGCGTATTTTCAGATGTTAACAACAGGCCTCTCTCTTATCACAGTCAATCCCCTGTGGTGGAGGAGAGGCCCGTAACGTCTAAAGGATTCCCGCCAGATGTTCACCCCACTGAACCTCCGGGGGAATCAGATTAGCTACGATTCCGTAGGTGAGGCCGGCCTCACCTCCAGAATCATGGTTAGCACAACCACGATCCGGGATGGGCGGAAAGTAATATCTGTTACCTTCCGCCGATCCGGAATCGGGTGCAGCGGCCGAATTGGCTGCTGCACCCGCCCGTCTCCTGGAGGGTGAGCGACTAGGGGAGCGTGGGAGGGCAGGGCTGTGCAGCTGCACGTCGTGCCGCAGAGCCCCGCCCGATCCCCGAGCGGATTCAGGCCGGCACGTCTAAAGGGCAGCAGGCCTGATTCCAGACCAGGATCCAAAACGGATTCCAGGCCTTGGTAAAAGGGAGGCCCGTCAGGTCTAAAAATACCCTTAGTCTCAGTGTAACCCTGCAAGCAGATAACGCAGGTGCTAGCACTTAGCACCAGTGCAAGCCACTGTCAGTTCAGTGGGACTCAGACCAACGCTAAGTACAAATGTTATAGGCTCAGAGGATCACATCCAGGCCTTAAGACTAAAACTGAGTTTCCGATTTTACCTTGAGCCTGATCTCTCTCCCTCCATAATCTCCTGCTACATATCTGAGTCTCAGAAATGTCTCAATTTGATTAGGCCGTCCCTGCAAAACTCACTCATAAAACCCAAAGGAGAGTTTTGCATTTCAAATATCACCAACAGGAAATTACACTTTTTATGCAGAAAGACCTGCCGAATTTTGCAGAGCTCATGAAAGCAACGTAGGGATGCACCCACTAATCGTTCTGCAAGTGTATTGTATAAAACTCCGGCTAATTCAAAATATCCTTCTTTTGAGATTTGGGATGTTTCTTTCTAAAGGGATCAGCTAAAGCAAGTCTGCGTAGCAACTCAGCAGGAAAGAGGAAGGTGTCAGTGGAAGGCTACAAAAAATCTCAAGCCAAATGCTCAGTTTTTGCTTTAATGGGTAAATATACATAGGACTACTAGAGGTTACTGCTGACTTCGGAACTGTTGCTTCAGCTAATGAATCTCTGTGGAAAGTAAAACTATGGGGTGTCTTTAGACGCAACGGGGATTGGGTGTTTAAGATGTTTGCCTCTTGACTGTGTGTTGTGTCTAAGCACCGTCACTATTTTTGGCTACTGGTCTGCACCCCATTAACTCCTTGTTGGTTGCACAGATGTCTTGGGTGCGGCAATTGAGTATGTCCCCTCTCCACGGGGCTAATGTTGTGTCTAAAAACATTGGGTGGTGTGTTCACAGCCATTTATGGTCTTCCCTGTCTGCCTTGGATCCTTTACTCTACATTGCTGCCAAACAGCCTGTTCTTTGCTGCACACTGACAGCTCTTTCCTTGCTGCGCACTGTCTTTGTGCTCTCCCAAAGCACCCGGGGCAGGGGGTGACCGTGAGCAGTGAAGAATGAGCTGTTTAGCTGCAGCACAGAGCAGATGATTTGGGGCAGACCTGACCGCTTTACTGCATGGACTACAACTTCCATAATTCCATGGGGCTGCATCTGCAAGGAGAGTTTCCGCTGTGAGAGGCAGGTAGGACTCTGATTACCCCTGGACACGGAAAGACAGCTGTTGTGTCTAAGTGCTGCAGTGTATTAAACACGGGGAAACACGTGTGGCTATACAATGGTGTCAACACGCATTCAGCCACTCCTTTCTATTGTGTCTCAAGGCACCCTATATTGTATTGACAGATGTTTGGGTCCTTGTCCCTCAACCTCTATTCAAAGATGATTTCCGTGTGCGCAAGTCTTGTGTCATTTGGTGAGGACCGTAAGTCATTTTTAAAGGTGAATTGGGTGAAGCTGGCTCATCAACAACAAGTAGGCTCTGAACCTGATCCAAGTCCATTGCAATCCATGGGAAAACTCTAAGTTCAGTTGGGCACTGGACTGGGCTCTTCTTTTGCTGAGGATGTTTTTGCCCACCTAAACGGACAGAATGGTATAAGGATGTTTGCTAAGTGAATGCAGAATAGGTTATACAGAGGTAGTCTGTACGTGAATGTCTGTAGCAGCTAACACATTCCTTTTTCCTGAAGTGTATGCATGTATTTTGCATTAATTAATTCTGAAAAATATCCATGCAAAGCATAAAACAAAACACCTTCTTAATAATGTATGTTGCAAGAAAATAATCCATCTAGCTGTGCACATATGGTAATGATTATGAGTGCGTTTAATGGATTCATGCATATTGTTTCTACATTTGAGCAGAAGAGCCGGTTCCATAAAGGTTAGAAACAACAATAAAGATATCGCTGAATAGTTCCTGAATCCTGAGTGTTGGCAAACTGGGAAAAGACTTGGATTTGGCTACCTTACCTTTTCCTACGAAACTATCCCAAAAGCACTTCACTCGAGACTTGGGGTGATGATTACATTTTCTTTATTGATCCTCAGGCTGAAAAATCAACACAATTATCAGATCATTTGTAAGGTTTAAGCTTTCAGTCTGTCAACAAGTACATAAGTGACATTTACTTCTTAGTAACTGCAGTAGTGAGATGTGTGAGGGTTTTTGTTTTTGTTTTAAACTGATCAATTCCTTGCACCATATAGGCCTTGAAATTTTTTCCAGGACAGAGGATAACTGTGGCAACTGGGTGGCGGGTGCAGTCCTCCCTCTAGAAGTGTCATGGCTACATTAAGGGAATTAGCATGCCCCTTGCCACAGCCCATTCCGTATGGTATGCACAGTAGTTCTGGCCTCCAACCTCCCCTTACATCCAGCCTACTCCACCAATTGTGCAAAGTCCTAATAACAGTCTTTATCAGGACAGATGTCCTACAGCTTCACCTTGATCTCCAGCGTTCTGTCTCCTCCACTTAGGGTGGCCAGATATGCACATTTTAGAGGACACATAAAAATACAGGTTGCAGGGTTGCATTGCCTCCAGTGCAGCCCTACAACCTGTATTTTTCATTAGTGTCCTCGAAAATGTGCATATCTGGCCACCCTACCACCTGCTGCTTTAGCTTCTCCTGGTGTGGAACCTTCACCTCAGGCTCTCTCTGTCTCCAGAACTCCTTGTCCCTTTCCTGAGGACCAGACTGCCTTTATGCAACTTTCTGCTCCCACAGGTGCAACCCTGATTCTCCTCAGTCAGCTGCCTCTCATTCCCATTAGGCTTACTCTCAGCCGGTCCATGCTCTGTCAGAGTAGTGGGCTTAGAAGCCAACCTCCGCTGCTCCCTGTAACTAGCAGGGTTGGGTGTTCCTCCCACTTGGAGGGCCCTAAAATACTTGGGAATTCAGCTCGCAAACAGTACTACATAGAAGCCACACAGTCTTTTTAGTCTTTTACAGGTTGGTCCTGATCCTGGAGTAAGTCTCCCCTACAGCCAGCCCAATCCACCCAGAGTCTCTCAGTATATTCTACCTGTAATAGGGTGCAGTATTGTGAGCCCTGAAAACCCCTCTAGCAGCTAAGCTTTAGGCGTACTCACTGGGGACCAGAGCTATCACTGAGCCTAAGTCCCAGAGCATGCCCAGTAGGAAGCCAGAGAGACTTCTGAGCCTCAGTCCAAGAACATGTTCAGTAGGCATGGGCAGCACTGAGCATGCTCTAACCAGTTGCCAGTGTGTGCCTGTAGAAGCTCTACAGAGTGCTCTCCTCCAGCAAGCACCCAGGACAGCAGAGACAGCCCGGGGAGTGACCACACTCTGCTGCAGAGAGCTACTTCAAGCCCAAGGTGGGATCTGTTCTGAAACCTTTGTGCAAAACCCCATTGACTCTAGGAAACTAGGGGGGGGGGGGAGGTATCATAGCCTATAAAAGCCTTGCAATCTGGTGGGAGAAGACCTGGCAAATGGGGGAGGTTGGAGGCCAGTGCAATACCTCACTCTCCCGTAGTGAGGGGAGTAGGGGTTAATAATAGCCCAGGATCCAGGCCATAAGCCTAAGAGGCTAAGAGACTGTGTAAAAACCCTTTAGGCAAAAGTAGGTAGTGCACACTAATTCCCCATACACTCTAGCCTAGGGGCCTGAGAAAGAACCTCCTGCTACACTTCCACTTTGTGGACACTCAGCTGTTTGTTCATTCAATCCTGCCAGTGCCCCTTTCTGGGCACAATCATGGACAGTCCCCCACCTTGGAGTCCTCCTGGTCGTTTGCTTGCATCCACACACAGCAGCTCCGTTGTTCGTTCCTCCACTGTCAAAAGCTCCCAACTAGGTTCTGGTCCTTGGGACTCCTCCAAAGAGCCTGCTCTGCAGCAACTGGCTGGCGGTACTTGTCTCTACCTTTTGTAGAGAGGATCTCCCCATCAACTGAAGGGTTGTCCCTTAAAGTACCCATGAGTAGGGCTACAAATCTGTCATGGAAATCTTAAAAAGTCATGAGTTGGTCATGGCAGGAGTGAGAAAAAGTCACGGAAAACTCATAAGTAATTAAAAAAAACAACTTTAATTCAGTATTGTATTTTGTAACCCCCCCTCCCTTAGATTGTAAACCCAGGGATCAGACTGTAACCCACCCAGCACAGAATAGAAGGAGGAAAACACACACACACCCCGCCCCTTAGATTGTAAACCCAGGGATTAGATTGTAACCCCCACCCCCTAGCACAGATTGTAACCCACCCAGCACAGAATAGAAGGAGGAAAACCCCCCCGCCCCTTAGATTGTAAACTCAGGGATTGTAAAATCCTTGGAAAGCCCCAGGCTTAGTTTGTAAGCCCAAGCAGGGGATAAAGGCAGAGGAAATGCTGCCGTCTCCTTCTGGGCGCCTCTTGAAACTCTGACAGCGGTAACGTTCTCTGCCTCTGATCCCGCTGCCACACCGTGCCGCGCCGCCACTTGACCACGCCCAAAGCTCCGCCCTCCACAAGACACAACACTGAGGAAGGGTTTGGAGCTCCAGGGAGAGCCCGTGGCTTTACCCGGTGGCACCCAGCGTGCTATTCTCACCGGCCTCTTGCCGTGCTGCCACGTCTCCACAGCCAGGGAGGGGTTTGGAGCTCCAGGGAGACACCGTGGATCTTCTTAGCGGCATTGAGCATGCTCTTCTCACCAGCTTCTTGCCAACTCTGCTCTTCAGTTTGGGGGAAAGCTCAAAAAACTTGGGAAAATCATGGAAGTCATGGGAAGATCTCAAAAGCCATGGAGGGAGGCAAAAGTCACTAAAAACATGACTTTTGTCATGACTTTGACAAATTCTTAGCCCTACCCGTGAGCCATCAGGGCTTTTAAACCCTATTGGTGCTTGGCGCTGCCCTCTCTTCCACCAGTGCCTGCTTCTACACCCCCAACATGTTTAAAGAGACAGGTCCCTGCCCCAAGAGGTTTACAATCTAGAATGGACAAGGGGAAGGACAGAAAGGGAGGGACAGGGATGCATTTATGAAGCTGAGAAGTTGCAGGTGCACATGCTTAGGTTAGTTACGAGGAGGAATGGGGATCTTGAAGGATGGAACAGTCTAAGGAGAAGCATAAAAGAGCAATCGAGTGGGACGAGGAGCTAAGGGAAGCCTGCTGGAAGAGCCAGATTTTTAAGAGGAATTTGAAGGTTGCGAGAGAGGGGTGGAAGGATAGGGAGGAGCAAGGTTGTGAAGATTCTTGAAGGTGAAGGCAAGGAGTTTTTGCTTGCTTCAAAAGGGGAGAGGGAGCCGAGGCTTCTCCTAAACAGAGAGCTGCAGTTCTGTCCATCTTGTGTGCTTTCATTTTATGGGCAAAGATTCTGTGGAGCAGAAGGGTTCCCAACCTGTACTTGTGACCTCATGCAGCATCATGCTGTGTGCGGATGTGGCGTCAGGATACTGCTGGATATTGGGCATAGCTTTCCATGTTTTCTTTGCTGATGGGGATTATACTTGCATCCTAGAATGAAGTCACGCAGGCAGGTAAGTTTGGTGACCTCTGCTCTGGGGACTTGGTGTGAATCGCCAAAGTCATCTCACTTGTGGTCTGAACCAACCGTGAGTACAGAAGACTCCCCTAGCCTCTCCCTAGCTGTTGTTAATGAACTTGTTCTTCTGGTAGGTATTAGTTTGATGAACATGTACCCCATCCCCCAAAACGCAAGACACTCATGCCTTCTGATGCTGTTTTATTTAAGATAAAAATAATTTAAGTCTGGGAAGATTTCTTTTTTGCAAGTGGTCAGTTTGTCCTAGACTCGTATGCATTAATTTTTATATTTTGCTCTGGTGAGTTCAATTTAATTATGTTTCGTTGTTTCAAGGTGAAACGAGAATTGGTTAATCTCCTGACTTAAGTCATAAAATGTTTGGGTTGGTTTTTTTTTCTGATTTGATGGAGAGAAAAAAATAGCTTTTCCTTTGGGGCTGGAAACATTGAATCAGTCTCTCTTTTAAGATGAAACTCTCTATGGTCAAATTATCAGTTTAAAGAGAGTTTGGAGTTATTGCAAGGGGACACTGAAGTGTCTCCATGTGGAGTGCAATTTGCACCTGTTGATGCTTGTATCAGTCCACTGGGGAAGAGTCCTATTGTCTGTGAAATGTTTGTAGGTTCAGTAATGCTGACAACTACATCCATGCAATTCCACTGAACTCGCAGATGAGAGAATGCATGCTTGGCAGGTTTGGACTAGGGTGCATTTGTGCAATACTACAAGGACTGCATTGCATGGAGCCTAATAATAGGTGTCCACTAAGGGTTCATCAAGACATCCCAGTAATTCCCCTGCAGACCTCTGAGACGCCACCATGGTGGTAGTTTAACCCCAAGGGAATCTACAGTAGTGGAACCATGGAAAATGTCCAGAGTGCCTTTATTGCGATCCCATTGAGGTAGACTCATTTGGAAATAACGAGAGACATCACCATGTGCTGACCCTGAGACAACCCTGGGGTGTTGCTGCAAAATTTCATGGGGGTTTTCTGTAATGTCTGGATGCTGCATAAGACAACATTGGCATGATTCTTGAAGAAAGCTTGGTCTCTTTGGGGTGGAATTTCACAGGCAAAAAAGATATTTAGGCTTGTAAATGTCATTATGGCAGTTAGGTACCTAAGTACTATTTGTGCTTTTTAAATTCCAAATCTTTGTGTCTGCCTTTGGAGATTTCTAAAAAAGAAAATGAATTCGGAGAGGGTGGGGGGGGGAAAGGTTAAATAGCCAAACCCCAAGGTAGGGCTGAAATAGATCACCCATTCCTTATTCACGGATACGGAAGGGTGTGTGGAAATCTGCTGCATTGCTAAAAATGCAGCTGATGTTCACATCTGTTCTTTCAGCTTGCCCACCCCTGTCTCCCAGCAACTTATCAAAATGTTTATTGTGGCTCTTGTGCGTGTAGACGGTCCCATAATACAGGAGTGGGGGAGAAAGAAATGGACTGGATCTTTGACAAAATGGGCACCAGGTCATGGTCAATCCCTGTTTGGTTGGACCTGGATCTGAATATCCATCCATCCAAGATGGAATCAGCCCGAATATTCCATTCCGGCCCTACCCCGAGGCAATTCATGGTGAATGCCAGGAATACAGTCTTAACTCACGACATGCTATCCAGTGTGGGGTAAGGTGGTCAAATGGGAATTAAGTATGTGTGGACTGCTGCCCTTCCATGCGGTAGGATGGAGTGGGGAACTTTTTCCTTCCAGAGGGCCACTTTGAAAATCAGTACAAGCTCTGGAGATTGGATCGGTGTCATGCTCAGGACAACATGTGGGGCGGTGCTCAAGGTGGGGGAAGGAAGGAGAGGGTCCACATCATGGATCTCTGCTATGGATCATCCCTTGTTGTTTTAAAGCATGCCCAGGTGCTTTAAGCAGAGAGATGACTCTGCTTCCGTCTTGCTGCTCTCTCTCATGAAGGTTGAGACTGGGTCCTTGGGCTGGACCCAGGAATTGGAGAGGGGCCAAATAAAATTAATTTTTTTTAAAAAAGCCATCATCCAGATTTGGCCTATGGGCCATTGTTTTCCCCCCACTGAAGCAGGACAGTGGGGCTAAAGGGAGCCGTGATGCCTGTTTGGCAACACTATCATACCCTCCGACATTTGACAGAGAAAAATAGGCACACTTCATGTCGCCTATAATTTGCATAAATTGACTTGTATTTATAAATAAATTTAATAGCTCACTGACTAGCTTTGGGGCTGCGCTAGAGGAAAAAAAGGATGCCTGTGTGAGAGGCTCTGCATGCACTTCAGTTTGTATGCACAGGATTGATGGTTCAAGTTAAAACTTAGCTGACTAAAAAGTCAAAACTCTCCGATGTGCGCATTGGCTTTGATGCTAAAGTTTTAGTTTTAAAGACACTCAAAGGGTCCTAGGCAGAAGCAGTGGCAGTCCCACTCAGCATTCCAGAGAATCACCTTTCACAAACACACCCACACCTCTCCTACCTTTTTTAGTTTTCATCTTGATCCCAAGCACACAGCTCTATCCCACCTGGGTGTTGCTTATCGTTGCTCTTTGATAGTGATGCTTATCCCAAGTTGGTTAAAGTGAGAAAAACCTACCAGCAATGAATCAGCCAGGGCTGTTAACCTAGGAGTCACAACACTTTCTGGACAGATTAAGGAGCTGCTAATTCCCCCCGTTGCTGAACCCAGTACAAACTTTACATTGCTGGGAAGGCAGTACAAGATAACAAAAGCCATTACTGTATGGGCAAAAAGGTACTATTAGAGGGTATGCACTATTTGCCAACAGTGTGACCAGCAGGCCTGGCTAGCTATTTGACAGAGGGAAAACTGAGGCAGGGAGAATGTCTTACCTCAGTCCTGGCCTCAGATGCAGCTCTCTTGGCTCCAAGACACCCCGCACATTAACCACAAGACCACACTGCCTCACCGCAATGATTAAGTAGCATCGCATACACTGCATTACTCAGACCTTACAGGGAAAGTTATGAATGGAGTGTCAGGAGTAATGGTGAGTTTTGTGGTTTTATGGGCTTGTGCCACTTCCCTTACAATCCTTTAAATGTAGCTTACTGTCTGTTCAATATCAGAGTTTTCTCTTCTATTACCCCATGGCTGGCAATATTTCGTGTTACAGTTTTCTTCCTTTCACATGTGCCATCTTATCCATTATTGTCACCGGCTCTGCCTGAATGTCCTTGGAGAGGAATCTTAATGGAGCTGTCCCGGTTAAAGAAATTCAATGTGATTGAGCTGCAGCAAAGAATCAAAATCCAAATATTTGAAAGGGATGAATAATAACTAGGTATTAAAGCATATTGGTTAGTTATTTATTACCGGCAGAAGGCAGGAAAACATTAGCATGTAAAAAGCTGCATATTAATCAATGCTGGCGAGCAGAAACCTGAAAAGTCACCTCTGTCTTCGCTAGCAAGAGACGACACCTGCAGGGGGCAGGCTAGAGGGCTGGAAAGGGTTAATTCCAGGGAGAAGGGGAGCTCGGGAAAGTCGGGGCTGTGGAGTCTTTCATTTTCACCCGCTCAGATTAAGGTCAGCTCGTGTATGTCTGGAGGAGAGGACCCAGAAAATGAGTCATGGTTGAAAGGGGGCCTCTCATTATTCTTCATCAGGTACAAATAGGGTCTGTCATCTTAATTTGGGAATAATCTCTCATGAAAAATTGAGGGCGATATATTGGCTAGAGAGGAGCAGACGGGGTGACAGGAGGACTCTTTAGTTGCTATTTCTGGCTCTCTGTTGTTGACTTGTTGCGCTCCCCTGGGCATAAGCAAATTCTAGGTGAGTTATTAGCTTTCTTTATTTGCCTATCTGTAAAATGGGGCCTGGGAGAAGGAAACCATACAGTAAGGACTTTGTGTAAGTCCATTGACATTTGTAAAGCGGTTGCTGTGACTCTCGGGTGAAAATGAGAAGGATCTCAGTAGTTGGATTTCCCAGCAGACGGGTAACAACATCTGATACTTTCCTGGAATAAGTTTGCAAAACTTTTTACTGCTTGAAACAAATATCAAAGACAAACCCCTCACCCCTATTTGACACTAAGGACAACAAGGTCCCCTTTCATCCAGAAGGTCTTCAGCAGCCCCAAGCCGATGCCGCAGCTTCTGTGCCCTAAACCTAATGTGGTTTTTTAAGCCATTGTTTCTGTTTCTGAGCCATGCAGTCAGTGGTTATGCTGCTGCAAATTCTTCCCCAAATGTATCGAGCTTGCAAGACCTGATCTGACCTCAGCACAGACGTGTGCAGAATTAAGGCCTGTCTACCTTAGAGACGGTGGGCACTCATTTCTCCCAGAGCGGACACTCAATGACTGATCCCTCTGTCCTTGTCCTGAAAGGAAACCTGTACAACACCTTTAAAAGACAGGCCTTGGAACTAAAAAACGTATAACTTTATTAGATAGTAAAAATAATGGATTCAGCTCAGATGTAGGATTCTCAGACCACTCTATCTGTAAGTAAATGATGGCACTCTACCAGCTACGTAACTGTATACTCAACCAAGCTGCTCTGTGAGCAGGAGGGGGCTGGGTAGAAAAATAATAAAATAAATAACTAAATAAGCTTTGTCTTCTGTGAACTCGGTTCCTTTGATGTGCAATTTCCCTTCGCCTGCAAAGTTGTTTCCTAGTCTTCCCTGATCCTATTGTTTGCGTTAGCTGACTCCTCTGTCTGTATCTACTATTCCCTGTTGTCTCTTTGTCTCTTAATATCTGGGATGGGGACAAAGTAGTTCACACGATCTCTTTTATTGGACCAGCTTTTGTTGGTGAGAATGTGCAAGCCTTCGGGCCACCCAGGGATGTGGCGTAGCAAGTCAGAAATATATAAACAGAGCAGATGCAGGACAGGTCTATGTGAGGAGGCATGGCAGTGACTTGGGTGGGAGTGGATAGGGCAAAGGGTATTTTTAGATGAATGTGGGGCTCCCCGCCCCTGAAACTGATCTGGGGGTGCACCCCTGCGTCTGTCCGCTCCCCAGCCCCACCCGAGTTTGCTTCAGATGGACCCAGTGGGTTCCCCCAGACTACGGGCCACCCGTGTAGCGCTCCCCTGTGCCCCACGCCATAGAGTTGCGGACCATTGCTGGTACCTGCAACTCTGTAGTGTTTTCCAGGACAATGGATGGCCGGAAGTGGAGCAACAGTGTGGGTCTGTTCATCAGAAGGACAGCTGCTCCCCTTCAGGCTGGTGGCCCGGGTTTGGCCAGCCTGCTTCGCCAGCGGCACTCTGGGATGTTTCGGAGCGCCACCAGCAAGGCTCTGCCTGCACATCTGGCAGGGCGGGCGCCTTTAGATCGATGGGCCACCCGGGGATCAAGCTGGCTGGTGCCGCCAGCACCGGGACAGCCTGTTCGTCTGAAAACACCAAAAGTAACTAGAGAGATGCCTAAATGTCTGCCATCTATTTTTCCTCCTACAACCCACACCCAAGTTATTTTTTCCCATCTACTCCCACCCTTGTCACTGGCTCCTCCCATATATACCCATCTACATGTACTCAGTCTAGAATTCTGAGTTCTAGAAAGCCAGCTGAGAGACGTTGGGGCCGTTGCTGGCTGGGGTTGTCAACGCCTCTCTTTGTTAGGGAGAAAGGTGTAGGATGCCGGACACTCTTAAAAATGCAGTCATCTGGCCCTTGCTTAAGCATCCATCTTTACATGCTGGCTCCCCAGCCAGCTGTCGCCCTGTCTCTAACCTTCCCTTTTTAGGGAAGGTTATTGAACGGCTGGTTGCCTGACAGCTCCAGGCTCATCTTGACATTGTCGGATTCCTGGACCCATTTCAATCAGGCTTTTGGCTTGGGTATGGCATGGAGACTGCGCTTGTGACCTTGGTTGATGATCTGCTTCTGGAGATTGACAAGGAGAATTGCACCCTGTTGATCTTGTTACATCTTTCAGCGGCCTTTGACACAGTTGATTATGAGGTGTTGTTGACATCTTCAGGATCTGACGGGGGTGTGCCGCTCTTGAGTGGTTCTGTTCATTCCTGTCGAGGAAGTCTCGGTGGTGATGGGCGACTGCTCGTTGTCCCATCATGACCTCCTCTGTGGGGTCCAGCAGGGTTCCATCTTGTCTTCCCCTCTTGTTCAATGTGTATATGAGGTCGCTCGGTGTGTTCGTTTGGAGTGCAATGTCATCAATATGTTGATGACATCCAGCTGAGCTCTACCTCTCTTTTTCGTCTGACCCAGGTCCTGCAGTCTCAGTGCTTACCCAATGCCTGGCTGCAGTTGAGGACTGGATGAGGATGAGCCAATTGAAACCGAATCCTGACAAGACTGAAGTGATGATGGTTGACTGGCCCTGTGACTTGGGGGAGAATTGAGACTCCTGTTGTTGATGTGGTCCGGCCCCCTTTGGTAACTCAGGTTCGCAGCCTAGGAGTGCTTCTGGACCCCCTTGCTGCACCTGGATAATCAGGTTGTACAATGGCTAGGAGCACTTTTCAGCAACTTAATCTGGTGAGGAGGCTGCAGTCTTTTCTTTCTGATTCCGACCTGGCCACTGTCATCCATGCTTTCATCACCTTGAAGCTGGATTATTGCAATGCACCCAACATGGGGCTGTCCTTAAAGACTGTTTGGAAGCTGCAGCTGGTGCAGAATATGGTGGCTCAGCTCCTTTGGTGACAGGCCACCAGGAGACCAGTACACTGGTCCTCCTGAGTCTGCACTTGGCTACGTATAGCACTCTGGGTACAATTCAAAGTGCTGGTTTTACCCTTTAAAACCCTAAATGGCCTGAGCCCCATATATCTTAGCACATGTCTGCCCCTGGAAGGGTGTGGAGCCAATTCGAATGGTTCGCCCCCGGAGGCTAATGGAACCGGAAAGGTTCCGGTTGGCTCTCGGGGAGGTACCCTCTGACCTCGACAACCGTCTCATCGATGACCTCGTCGCACTGTGGAACACTCTGCTGACTGAGGCCATTGATCGGACAGCTCCTAGACGTCCGCTGCCCAGGCGACAGCACCGCAGGCCCCCGCGGTTTTCGGAGGAGCTGCGAGTGCTGAAGTGAGAAGGGTGGCGGTTGGAGCGACTGTGGCATTGTTATTGTACTGAAGTCAACAGATTGCAGCATAGAGCCAGTTTACGAGCATATGCCGAGGCAATGAAGGCAGCAAAAAAAGTTTTTTTCACTGCTCTCATAGCATCTGCAAAATCGCGCCCAGCGGAGCTTTTCCAGGTGGTGCGGGGGCTGATGAGTCCGGCCTCCCTCCACCCTGGAGTGGAGTCATCTATACCACGCTGTGATAGGTTTGTGAATTATTTTGTGGGTAAAATCGCTTGTATTCACTGCGATTTTGACGCTGCACTTATTACACTAGGGGAACCTGAGGTTATGGAAGTCATGCCTTGTCCGATTTTATGGGATCAGTTTCAGTCAGTGACACCCGCTGATGCGGTCAGGACCCTTGGGGCTGTTACCCTTGGGGCTGTTAGGACCACCTCTAGTGAATTAGATCCATGCCCGTCTTGGCTAATTAAATCTTGCAAGGAGACAATGGGGCCGTTGCTGGCAGGGGTGGTCAGTGCCTCCCTTCGGGAGGGCAGAGTGCCAGGCTCTCTCAAGGAGACGGTGGTGCGGCCTCTACTCAAGAAACCATCGCTTGATGTGACTCCCTTGCCAGCTATCGACCTGTCTCTAACCTTCCCTTTTTAGGGAGGGTTATTGAGCGGGTGGTGGCTCAGCAGTTGCAGGGGCATCTTGACCACGTCGGTTTTCTTGATCCCTCTCAGTTAGGATTTCATCTGGGTTATGGCACGGAGACTGTGCTTGTGGCCTTGGTGGATGATCTGTGCCGGGAGATGGACCGGGGTCGTTCGACCCTGTTGGCTCTATTAGATGTCAGCTGCTTTTGATCACGAGATGTTGGTGGTGCGCCTGCAGGACTGTTCTTGAATGGTTCCGCTCATTCCTGACTGGGAGAACCCAGCTAGTGGTACTCGGGGAGTGTTTTTCATCATACCGAAACCTTGCATGTGGTGTCCCGCAGGGTTCAATGTTGTCCCCCCTCTTGGCGAGGTGATCAGGAGGTTTGGCGTACGGTGCCACCAATATGCTGATGATACCCAGCTATACCTCTCTTTTTCAACAAACCTAGACCCTGCAGTCTCCGTGCTTATTCGGTGTCTGACGGCTGTGGGGGATTGGATGAGGGCTAATCAACTGAAGCTGAATCCCGACAAGACGGCGGTGATGCTGGTGGAGAAGGCGATGGAGTTAACGGGCCCCATCATTGACGGGGTCTGTCCTCCATTGGTTCCCCAGGTGCGGACTCTGGGGGTACTCCTCGATGCGCAGCTCCGCCTGAATGCTCAAGTGGAGGCTGTGGTGGGGGGTGCCTTTCATCAACTACATCTTGTACGTCGGCTTAGGCTGTATGTTTCGGACTCTGACCCGGCCACCATCATCCATGCTTTCATCACCTCGAGACTAGACTATGGTAACACACTCTATGTGGAAGCTGCAGCTGGTGCAGAATGCGGCAGCCTGTCTTTTGGTGGGACTGGGCCATTGGGAGCATATTACACTAGTGCTCCGTTCTCTGCATTGGCTGCCGATAGTTTTCCGAGCCCGATTCAAGGTGTTAGTATTAACCTATAAAGCCCTAAATGGTTTGAGCCCTGTCTATCTGCGGGACCACCTCACCCCCCGGTACTGGACCGGCCCCTGCGGTCATCAGGGTATGCGCTTCTTGTGGTCCCCCGTATCTTCCGGGGGGCCACACAGGGGAGGGCTTTCTCGGTGGCTGCATCAAGGCTGTGGAACTCCCTTCCGGTGGGGATGCATCTGGCCCCAGACCTTCACTCCTTTTGGAAAAGCTGTAAGACCTGGCTGTTCTGTCAGGCATTTGGCGGGGGAGATGGGTAGAGGATTGGGGAGGAGAGGGATGGGGGGGAGTGATATGTTTTTATAATTTTATAATTTTCTGGTTTTATATTTACTGATCTTTGTTGTTGTAAGCCGCCCCGAGCTTCAGACGGCTCATCCTCATCCAATCCCCCATAGCCAGCAGACACCAGGTAGGCACTGAGACTGTTGGGTCTGGGTCAGATGAAAATGAAAGGTACATCTGGGTGTCATCAGCATATTGATGACACCGCACTCCAAATCATCTCACAATATTGCCCAGCGGCTGCATGTACACGTTGAACAAGAGAGGGGACAGAATGGATCCCTGAGGGACTCCACACATGAGGTCCCTGGGGGATGATGTACAATCCCCCAGTACCAGAAGTTGAGATCCTCTGGCCAGGAATGACCAGAAGCATTCAAGAACAGTCCCGCCCACCCTGGCACGGTCCCACAGGCAGGTCACCAACATCTCATGGTCAACCGTGTCAAACGCCGCTGAAGGATCTAATAAAATCAAAAGAGTGGTCCAACCTTGGTCCAACTCCCGGCAGAGATCATCGACCAAGGCCACAAGCGCAGTCTCAGTGCCATAACCCGGATGAAAGCCAGACTGCAAGGGATCAAGAAAACTGATGCGGTCCAGATTCCCCTGGAGCTGTTAGGCCACTACGCGTTCAATAACCTTCCCTAAAAGGGGAAGGTTAGAGACTGGCCGATAACTGGCAATGGCATCAATGCCAAGAGATGGTTTCTTGAGCAAGGGCTGCACCACAGCCTCCTTCAGGTGGGGAACGATGGCACCCCTGTGCCTTGTAATTTCCTGTTGTTCAGAAGTACAGCGCCCTGGCCTCGAGCACTGATGTTTTCTTCTGCATTAGTTTCTTTCCCTATATTTTTCAAAGCTCTCTCCTGTCTTCCCCTATCACTGCTGTTTCCTTTGCATCTCTTGGCGCTTGTCATGCTTCTACTGTCAGATGCTCAGAAGAGACAAAAACTGCTGCTTTTATCCTTGGAGGATCGGTGCAATGTTTTTATCCCAGTCCAGGATCCAGGGAAGCTAGGGCAGTGTGCAAAATGATGGTGTGGACCTCCGCAGAATTAGCGCTGAAACAGAATAACGGATTTTGTATTCATTAGTATTGATGTGCATTTTCAGCTAGCTGGTCGACTCTCCGAATAATATTTGCATTTGAAACCGATAGTTGCATACCCAGGTTTTCATTTTTTTCTGCTGTTCGGTTATTAGGGTCTCAATTTGGTTGGATATTTGGTTTTCTGGTTTCTTCATTCTGGCTACTACGCATCTGCAATAGTCAGAATAATTGAAGTAAACTGATATCCGAATAACCAAAAAAATATATATAACTGAAATAGATCTCTGATATAGACCCAAATAACAGTTGTTATTTATTTTAGCGACTATGGTTCAAATTGGGTAAAATTGTCAGGTACGATATTCCATGGGGCCAGTCCCATGCCCTGCGGCTCCCGTGGGCAACCCGCGCACACCCCGCACGCGTGTCCATTGGGAATGCATTGTGCCGTACGGAACCCACACGGGACGGGTTTGGGATTGCAGCCAATGTGGATATTCGTTTCTGCTCTATCCTGGCTCGTTGTGGGGCCTCCATGGGCCTTTGAGGCTCCGTGGTGCTTCTCATGTTTATTTTATTTATTTATTTATTTATTTAGCTAGTTAGTTTAGTTAGGATTTGTATCCCGCCCTTTCAAGTTTTTTTTGTACACTTTATGTATGGGGGTGTGTGGATCCTGTGGGGTGCCCCCAACACAAGAGGTCCTGTGCAGTACCACATCCTGCCACGTACCTGGACCCAGACCTGTTCTATGCTTGCTGAGATGCTACCACGCGTGGCTACCCAGGAGCCACTCATCTAAAGGGGGTGAAGGGGGATCCCGTGAGCCACGCAGCACCCACTCACGGGGCACTCCCAAAAGATCTGGAGTGCCCTGTGCAGGGCAAGCTCAAAAACGTGCGCGGCAACGGGCACCCACATATCCCCTGCCTGTATGAACCAGGGCTGCCAGCCACGCCAGCAGGCAGGTCCCCCACTCAGAGGCACGGTGGGTTGGGGGCACGGCCTTTGCGAGTCACAGGAGCTGTCCGCGAGCGCCGGGGAGCCTGGTTCCCCAGCGCTCATGGCCAGGGCAGGTCATTTTCAAAGTCCAACCGGCCCTCCTCCCCCCCCCCCCCCCCACGGTCCGTGGCAGGGGAGCGCGAGGAGGAGGCGGCTGCTGAGGTAGCCACACTGGGAACTGCCCGTTAGAATCTCTCTCCGCTCACTTCAGCTGCGTGGCTGCTCCGCAGCGGAGCCACTCAGCAGATACTGACACACACCCCCGCCCCGCCACCGTGCTCGTTTAAAAACACCCGCTGATCCAGACAGGCTAGCTTAAATCTTGAATTCAAATCTTCCCTGCTCTGTCTTTCATTTCCAGGTCACGTCGCGCCTCCTCTGTTGCTCTTATATGCTTTTGTCTGCTGCTTTACACTAGAGTGGTTGCAACCATGGGAAATGGAGAATCCCTGCCAATAAGTAACTGGGAATTTATGGCTCTGATGCCTCGGTCTTTATAGAGGTGAAGCTTTGGGGAAGGGAAAAGCAGGAGTTAAATTGGCTGCTGCAAAACAGTTGCTTGGTTTTATGCTTGAAGTTTCATTCCTCTGCCTGTCTCTTCAGTCTTGTCTTCCACGGCGACTTCGTTAGCAGCAAGCTGCTAATTAAATTTCATATTTATGATTAGAAAATAAAATCACTGGACCTTTTTTTAAAAAGGTTTTTATGAGTTTTGGCTCAGGTAGCTGAGTCAGCAGGAGAGGGTGCAAAGCTGAAACTTACCGGCGGCTTTCATGAGGAAGACAAATAGAACAAATAATGACACGCAGAGAGTCTAATCTAAAATCCCATGTAGTTTCTACACTGTATTAATTTTTGAGCACAAGAAAAACAATTTGGTGTTTACTCTGCTCAGTTTGTAGTGTTGCTGACGCTGCTGAGGAGATGGAAAAGAACCATTTAAATTTTTGTTTGTGGAAGGTATAGAGTTTAAATGCCAATCTTACACTCAGAAGGCTGTTCGTGATGGGTGAGAAGGCGTGGGGAAAAATTCAGACTGGTCCACTGACAATAGATCCCATTATATACTCACTGGTAGGTTGTCTCTTTCCTGCATTCTGAAGACTTAAAGCTAACACTCGTCAGCACTGACGTACGGTGCTGAGTCACTACCCCTTGGAATCTGTAGTTTTTACAGTATTGCGTTTGTACAAGGGCCAGCAAACTGAAAACTACTCAAGCCTTGCTCCCAGCAGGCTTTGTGTGCATGGAACAGTTTACAGCCACTTCCTGTTTATGCAAAAATAATTAGCACCTGAAGAAGGCTCTCCAGGGTCAGATCTTTACTGGCTCTACCCTAGCAGACAGGGCCAGATTTTCAAATGCTTAGCTCTCAGGAAGACACCTAGGAGCTAGCTTTGCAAAAAAGTTGAGCACCCAGCTGCTTGTGTGGTGGCCAACCTTCATAAAAACCACCCCTCACAACTGGAGCCAGATTTTATGAAGATACTAGAATCTTGTGTGCTCAGGTCTTGTGAAGAGCTGGCCACTTATTTTGCTACCTGAATGAACGCTGAGCTTTTTCTTTTGGCCTTGATCGTGGGTCTGCTTTTTTAAAATCTGGCCTTACACAGGATTGAAAACAGAAGGAACTTAATCCTCAGGTGCTGGAATTATTTGGGAGTTGGACTTATTGCTTTTTTTTGAACTGCAATCCTTAAACCACTTATTCTGGAGCAGTTCCATTGACTTCAGTAGGATTAATCTGGAATAAATGGTTTGAGGAATGTGACCTTGGAAGACAAAGAGATGCATACCTTCCAACATTTCAAGCAGTTGAAGAGGGCCAATCCCGCCCATTTGGTGAATACGTTCTGCCCCTTCTTGTGCGTGCACACTTCCCAGCATTCCAAGTGCATCAAAAATGACTTCTCTTCATTTCTTGTCATTCCAGCCTCTCTCTATTGTCCTCTAAAGGTCTTTTCCTGTGAGGAAACCGGGAAAGAGATGCCTGAGGCTTAAATTCCTCTCTCTCTCTCTGCAAAGTCTTTTTTTTTTTTTTAGCTTTTGAAAGAGGGACAGTGAGATTCAACACCCAAAGAGGGACTGTCCGTACCGTACTAAGCAAGGACTGTTGGGCGCTATGGGGATGTCCAACCCATACATAACTAAAACAATTTAAAGTCTTTTAGCACAGTGGATGATTAACCTTTGGTACTGACTACCATAAGACATTACTGAGGCCAATGGCTTGAAAGGAATTGGAAAATCGTATTAATTACGAATAAAATGATCTATAGTTACATTACGTAGGATGAAAATGCATTGTCTGGACTGTTTTAGGGCATACATCTAACACTAAAAGCTCTGTGTAGGGGTGGGCTTTTTTTTACTTGACACGCCCATTGGCCAAAATGGAAATGTCCGGGATAAAACGACCGAAGGAGGCAACCCTAGCTCTGTGATTAAGTAAGAGATTTCCCACACGGTGTATGTAATATTACAGAATTTCCCATTAAGGATGCCTTTCTGGTTACTGCCCACTCTCTCCGAGAGAGGAACTTATCCAAATGAACTATAGTTCTGATCTGATTGTATGTTTTCCATGGTGAGAAAGGGGATTTTAGTCCCCAGTGGTCTTGCATACTGGGTTTTCTCGTTCTGCTCCCCACAACGATCCATTCTGAAGCATGAGGAGATTTGATGTTCGGCATCATCAATATGCTGATGATACCCAGCTCTACCTCTCTTTTTCATCCGACCCAGACCAAGCAGTCTCTGTGCTTACTTGATGTCTGGCGGCAGTGGGAGACTGAATGAGGGTGAGCCGACTGAAGTTGAATTCTGACAAGACGGAGGTGATGCTGGTGGGTAGGGTGGTGGAAGTGGCGTCCCACATCATTGATGGGGTTCGCCCCCCACTGGTCCCCCAGGTTTGGAGTCTGGGAGTGCTCCTTGATTCCCAGGTCTGCCTGGATGCTCATGTGGGAGCTGCGGCGAGGAGCGCTTACCGCCAGTTACATCTAGTGCGGCAGCTTCAGCCATATGTCTCAGACTTTGACTTGGCCACTATCATCCATGCTTTCATCACCTCTAGACTAGACTATTGTAATGCACTCTATGTGGGGTTACCCTTGGTGACGGTCCAGAGATTGCAGCTGGTGCAGAATGCAGCAGCCCGCCTCCTTATGGGGACGGGACGCCGTGAGCACATTACACCAGTGCTCCATTTCTTGCACTGGCTGCCCATAGTCTTCCAGGCCCAATTCAAGATGTTGGCGCTTACCTATAAAGCCCTATACGGCCTAGGCCTGACCTACCTGTGAGACCACCTCACTCTCCGTGCTCTAGATTGGCCCCTGCGGTCAGCCTGGAGCACCCGTCTTGAAGTCCCCAAGGTATCTCGTGGGTGACAATGGAGAGGGCACTTCTCGGTGGCCGCACCTAGGTTGAGGGAGTTTCACAGCCTAGAAGTACCAAGAAGTGCTCAGTTGGCCCCAGACCTCGCCTCCTTTTGTAGATAGTGTAAGACGTGGCTATTCTGTCAGGCGTTTGGTGAGGGAGAGGGATGATGGGGGGGGGTTGTGGGTTAGGGTGGTAGGGAATTTATGTTGTTGCTTTTATGACCTCCCCATATTGTTTTATATTAATATGCAGTTTTAATGTGTGTTTTTTATTATGTTTTATATTTAGATCATTGTTTTTGTATCTTCTTTATTTTTTTAATATTGTCAGCCATCCCGAGCTGCTTTTGCAGGAGGAGCAAGGTACAAATTGACTGACAAATAAATAAATAAATAAATAAATATAAATAAAATAAACTTCCTGTCTCTCCCAGGAGAAGGGGTGGTGGGGGGTGGAGTTGAAGTCCATTCTGAGCTGGGCAGCCGATCTAGCTGCTGTAGTTAAGGCACACCAGTTTCTGTGGCTTACGGTGGATGGAGGAGTGATGTGGTCAGCAGCACTACATCCAACCACCTTTGACTTTCCCATCTGGTACCTATTCACAGGTGGGTGGATTGGAGGCAGCTATCTAATGATCAGGGCTTGAACCCACAGCCATCAGGGATGTAGCCAAGTGCTTTAACCACACTATTCCCTTCTGAGGAGAAAGTAGCAAGTCAAGCTCTTCATGCTTATTCATTTCTTGGCTTTTCCATAATTCACCTGCATCGAGCTTTGGATCCGACTTCAGATGACTAGTCCCTTCCATGGTTAAAACAGAATGCCATCTCATCAGTTTTCACATGATGACAAGGTTATCCGACCTGGAATCCTGTTTCATTGTATTACCCTTGACTGTAGCAAGAGGCTCCATTTCAGGGTGTCTCAACAAAACCTTTTGGTCTTTCCCATGGTTATTTGCAAGGGGAGATTATCACTGGCCATGATGTGGACAGATCTAAAAGACTGCCTTCCTTCCCCCTATGTTCCACCACTAGGGATGGGTGAACAGAACTGAGTTCCGAAGTTCGGTTCGGTTGACCGAACTATTCAAGTTCGGTCCGAACTTCCGAACAAAGTTTGGAAATTCAAACCCCATTGAACTAAATGGAATATTATCTTTTAGGGATGGGCGAACAGAGCTGAGTTTGGAAATTCGATTCGGTTCAAAAATTGAATTCGGTTCAGAAGTTCGTTTCGGTCGACCAAACTGGTCGAGTTCGGTCTCAACTCCGAACTTCCAAACCACATTCGCCCATCCCTATCCACCATGCTCCCATAGCTCAGCCGGGGGTGCCATCTTGCAAGTTCTACCACTGCACGAGGTCCAAACACGTGCATGCAGAGAGGCATTCTTGGTGGCTGCCCCACAGCTTTGGAACTCCTTTTTTGTAACCAGAATTTGGTTCCAGGAGAAAAGATAGGACTTAAAGCAGGACCTGAACTTTGGTTCTTTCTACTAAGATGCTATTGCAGAGGAGAAAGAAATCTTTCTTCAATGATCACAGAGGCCCCATTTCCTTTATCTTACTTTACTTCAAGAAGTTAGAATTGAATACAACTTAAACTAAGAAGAACTTAACAGAACAATAAATCTTGAACAAAACCTATTTCAAGTAAAATATAGATCTATAGTATAAAATAATGATGGCAAGTACCAGTCAGGAGCTGGAGAACAATTAACTCCTATCCAGAGCATCCTTATATATATTTTTACATCTTATCTCCATACATTCCATATAACATTTTCACTTAGTACATATTCACTTTAGAAACAATATCTCTAATTAAAAGATGTTTTCCTTCTTTAGTTAAATCCGTATCTGTGGTGATATGCCACTGAAGGACAGTACGCCCTAGTCCATATGTCCAAAGAGTCTGTCTTTACAGAGTTTGTTTTGTCTTAGTGTTCCTACCACACTTAGGTATTTCATCTATTTCACTTCAGTTCTGAGGTCCCTTTGTCCCTCATATGAACAGTGTGTTTGATCCTAACAATTAGATTATTTCAAGAAAGCTCCATTTTAAAAAGGCTACACTTTACTTCCCTGAGAGGTTCACCAAACCCTGAGCCTGAGGATCTTCAGAAGGCTGGGGTTTAAATTTTTTATATTCTTTTGCTTATAAGCTGTCCTGAGGGAAAGGGTGGGATATAAATTCAAATAAATAAATATCTGACTACCGAGTCCGGGCAGGAACTTTGAAACAAACTCACACTTTTGCTATACTGCATCCTGGGGACTGCAAAACCATCTATGATGCAGGATGTTTTAATTAAAAAGCAGACACAGGAATAGGTGCGTGTTGCAAGACACCCACTCTGTGGACACCTCCTGCCACCTAAGAGGTCACAAGAGCTTTGCCTCTGAAAATACCTTACTGGATTTGAAATGAACAGCGGGTTCTGTATTCACAAATATTATTCACATTTTCGGATAGCACTATGAATATCCATATGAATATTGGCATATTTGTTAAACCCTTTGCTCTTCCACTCATATTTGTTCAGTTATTTGATCAGATATTTGGTCTAATTACCAAAGGTCTGAACATAAACGACCAAAAATGCCAGCCGAAAAAAGGGAAATGCATATCCGAATGAAGCGGGCAAAAATAGTGTTGGGTACCCATTTACCCAGACCCGAGACAAAGCAGATGAAGTCAACAAATATGACATTCACAGCGAATATTCATTTCAACGCTAGACCTTACCCGAAAAACTCACATGGAGGGCTACAAATAAATGGTGAGAAATGCCGAGGACCTTGGACACGTGGTTCCTCCTCCAGGCACTGACCTTGGACAGGACTACTGGCCTAGTATCAACATGGCGCATGCTGGAGCGACAGTAGCTAGTGATAACATGAAAAAGTAAAAGTTGACGAACGACAGTAAATGTGAATGAGGGGAGCTCTGAGGAATTCTTTGAGATGATGACACCACCAGTTCTTGGCTGTGGCTTGGGAGCACAAAGCCATAAATAAACAAATAAACAAATGAATAGAATAATAGAGTTGGAAGTGACCTCCGATGTCATCTAGTCCAACCCGCTGCTCAACACAGGAAATTCGCAGCCACAGCATCCCTGACAGAGGGCCGTCCAGCCTCTGTCTGAAAACCTCCAGTAAAGAGCGCCCACCACCGCCCTAGGCAACTTGTCGAATAAGAAAAGATACTTCATTTCAACACAGAACCAATCCCCAAGGTGTAACAAGAGCAAGTGTCTGCTTCCTTCAAGGACGTGGTATTATTCATCTGGCTGGTTAGCTAATGTTTGCACGCAGCTTTGAAGATATAAAATGGTCTCTGTAGGAGCAGTGTTACGGTCTTTCCTTTTGTAACTTTACAGAGAATGTTGTGTAACAAGAGTTGGACATTCATTACACCACAATTGGAAGGACCAGTCTCACAAGGTCGGAAATAAATGGTCATCTTGTGTTTTCAATCACTTGCTTTCCCACCCGGTCGTCGGTGCGTATGGCTATTTATCTGGCAATGAGGGATGACAGGAAGGTCGCAACAGGACTGTTTTCAGGTCTTACCTTCCCCCACCACCACCACCTCCACCTCCATGGCCACAAGAACACTTCCTCTCTGATTTTCCTCTTTAGCGGAGCTGTATTTAAAAGTCACCCACAGTCTCTGTTCAGAAGAAAAGGGGAAGTGAGACCGCCCTCAGCACCTTTGCACCTGCTATTTATAGACAGTACATTTGTGAAAGAGGAGGGTGAGCGTTCGCTTCCGGAGCCATGTTGTGCAGCCCCTACTGCTGCCGCAGCAGCACTGTGGGTGACGGGACGGGGCTAGAGTGAGAGGAAGGAGAGGGGGGATCAGAGAGAGGGTGAAAAGGAAAAGCCAGTTCAACTAGATGGGACTGTTGTTTCCAAGACTGTCAAATCAGCCACTTTCTTTCATGTGAAAGTCATATTTTTCTTACCAGCAGATCTTGCCATGAGTGGTTTCTCACTCCCCGTGGGGTTTTGCACATCCTAGGCAGGCCTGTACTTCATCTCATGTGTAGCTCTCCTGGGCAAGTCACGTACAGATTTCTTCCGAAGGCTTTGTGATCCGTTGGCTCTGGTTGTTTTATATCTCAGGCTTTGAGCAAGGAGCCATGGCGAGATCCTAAATCTCCGAGCAGTACACACCTGGAATCCTAGAGTTGAAGTGCTACCCTGACTGCTGCTGCCACCCCTCGGGCCTGATTTCAGCCCAGTTCCCTCCTCCTCTGGGCTCCCAATCCTTGCCATGCCTTTGGTTGTCATCTTTGGCACTTTGACCCTGAGACTCCCATAAGCCAAAATGGGAGTCTTGGGGTCGAACTGCAAAAGGTGGCAAGCCTAGCCATGCCATACCCATTCCCAGCCGTGTCCCATTGCGCCGCTCCTGTCTCGTAACGCCAGTCGGGTGGCCATATATGTACATTTTAAAGGACACTTATGAGAAATACAGGTTGCAGGGCTGCCCAGTGCAGCCCTGTATTTTTCATAAGTGTCCTCTAAATCTTGCATATCAGGCCACCTTAGCTGCCAGTCAATACCTAAGGCCTGCTGGTACCAAGAGGAAGTTGGGCTGAGGAGCTGCCCCATTTCGTGTTTATCCTTGTTACCACCTAGTCCCGGTCCCTTGTGCTCTCCCCTCCTCTTGCTCCCACTCTTCCCTAGTCCCTCAAGCCTATGGGGGTGGTTGAGTGTGTCTTGTCCTGCCCCAGTTGCGTCTCCTAGCCTTGATTCTTGCTGCCCCCATCCTAGCTCCTGGGCCCCTAGGCTGTTCCCCCTTGTGTCTAGGCCTTGTACCCCTCTAGTTCCAGATTTCCCGTCCCCTTGGCTTCTAGACCCTTCTTCTCCCCTGGTCTTAGGTTCCTTGAGCGCTTGTTCCCTGTTCTTCCCTGGATTTCAATGACGAGCCGCTCTGAGGCTGGCAAGGCTGGTTCTCTGTGATGAGCTTAATTCTCCCTCAGACCGGAGGATGGCTGAAAGGTCTCCCCTTAACTTCTTGGTAACCCACTCCAGTGCCTAGATTTGTCGTCTCCCATCCCTGTCGTCTTCCCTGTGCCCTGACCCTCACCTCTGTGACAGCTGAGAATGGGTGTGGCATTGGCAAGGATTGGGAGGACACGGGAGGAGACACGGGGAAGAGGGTATGGGGCAGAAATCAGGCCTGAGCAGTTGGGGCAGCACTTCAGACCGCTGGGGGTTTGAGTCAACACAGCACCATGGATCCACCCTTTTCCATATGTACATGCCCCATCTCAGGCCGGCCTCAGTTTCCTTCCTGTGAGCTCACCCTTTCCCTGTTTGGATCCATGGGCCAGATCCAGTATCTGGAAAGGGGGCAAATACAAAGCAGCCATAGGCTGGATTTGACTCGCATGGGCTGGAGGTTCCCTTCCATACTGTCTTACAGCATCAGAGAAGATGCTTGCCTGGTTGATATTTAAAAAAAAAACTTCCAATGACGTGGATTCTACAGCCTCCCTAGACAACACAGTTCATTTCCTGTATGCTGCTTTTGCACTTCAGGGCATTAAAATGATCCTTGTGCAACTATGTTGCTCTCTTTCAATTCCTCCCTGTTCACATGGCTGTCATTTTTGCTTCCAATATGACTTGTTTTAGAAACTGCTGACCTTCCTGGCCTTCCTCTTCTTTTAGGGTTTGCTTGTTTTTTCTTTGTTCCTTTTCTTTTTCTTAGTTTTTCACATTTTTTGGGGTGGGGTGGGGGGGAATTCCAAGAAGCAGTATGACTGAAACTCATTGACATGACAATAGAGCATATCCGTAGTGGGATGCATATTGCTCCCCAGGAGGCGCTCATTCACTTTCTTAATGTTCTAGCACAATAGCAGATGTTCCCCCTGCCCACTCCTTATTTGCCCCTGGAAAATGTGTGTGAATGGTTCGGTCATTTTGAATGCAGTCCTTCACCATTTAAGTCCTTCACCATTTAACCAAGCCAAGCACACGCACCTGAGACTTCGCATCCGCCTGAATGTTTGTCTGTCTTCTCCCCTGTCTCTTCCCCTGTCCCCTCTCCCTGTCCCCTTGTCTTTTAGATTGTAAGCCACAGGCAGGGACCGCGTCTATTTCTATGTTCTGTACAGCGCCAGGTACATGGCTGGCGCTATATAAATGTTTATAATAATAATAATTATTATTATTATACCCTGTATGTCGTCAATAAATTATTTGGAAATGGCAGCTTATTACTTTCATCAAGTATCTCATTGTCCTCAATGGTTGAGTTACCATGGCTGGTTTGGGTCTTCTAAGCTGTGTCATGTGGGGACACTTCATTTACAGTGAGACAAATTTGCTATGTAAATTGCATTGCATACTAGTGTGATATGTTGCAGGGACTTTTGCTTTTCCTTACCTTTCATTAGCCAGGGGGACTCTTAGTACTGATAATGCTAGAAGGTAACCTGACGGGCTAGACTAAGGCCCTTTTCACACAGGCGTGACCACCCAGAAATCTGGGTGTTCATGCATGAGTGAGTCTCGTTTGAACCACTCCGCGGCTGGGTGTGTGGGGTGTGTGCGTGCACGCTCCCGCTCACACGTATGTACACCCATCTACACCCATTCCCCATGCACAGAGGAACCAGACAAAACAGAGGTGCCTTTGGGTGCATGGGTGATGGGTAGTGGGAAGTCATTGTGCACCCATCCCAACTTCCCACACCCCCAGCGCACACGGGCCACTGCACGCTGACCACCCCCCTGCGCTGTGGCCATGTGAAAAGGGCGTAAGATTGCACATGCAGATGCTGTGCGGGGTTTGTCTACAAGTTACCATCCCAGTTTCCTCTCCCGGATGTCTGATTAGAGTCTTGATAAACTGTAAAACAGAGATTTAGGATAAAATGTTCCATAAGTGCCAGGGGGATTTTGGACCCTCAGTCTTATTTTAAAAAATAACTCCGACAGCTAGGAACATCATTTCGACTGGCTTTCAATGAGAGCTGTGCTTCTCGCTGCCTGAGAGACAGGGTGGCCAGATATGCAAATTTTAGAGGGCACTTATGAGAAATACAGGTTGCAGGGCTGCTTTGGAGCCAATGCAACCTATTGTATGTCTCATAAGTGTTCTCTAAAATGTGCCTATCTGGCCACCCTGCTGAGAGAGCGCGTGGTGGGCATGTTGTTTCCAAGAGATGGGGGCCAAGTGGTTCAGATGATCTTATTGGACCAACTTCCGTTGGTGCGGTTATGCAAGCGTTCGGGCCACACACAGACTACTTCAGTCACTTACAGAAATGGGATTTATGGTTCTGATTCACTCACGTGTTTTGAAAACTTGTTAACGATCAGTAAAATGCATGCGAAGCCTAGCAGTAGACTTGGTGATCTCAACTACAATTCTTGAGCCAAGGACTTTACAAAGAATGCAAGGACGTCACTATACAAGAACAGGTCACAGCTGCAGTGGGGGCCCATGAGCTTTGGGGGAGGGGGGGGCATGCTCCCTGGTGCATCTGGGTCCCCGGCCACTGGGACGGAGGGAGGGAGGGGAAAAGTAGGGTTGCCATTTATGCCCATTTTCCAGGACACTTATGAAAAATACATGTTACAGGGCTTGCATTGGTGCCTAAGTTACCTCGTGGTAAGACTAGCCCTGACTATCAGGGTCAACCTTTGTATCGCTGTCTTCTCCCTCCCAAACATGAATATTGAAAAGCTGGCAAATGTACTAGCAGCAGGCAATACTGCATTCGAACAGAAAGTATGGCCGCTTAGAAATGTAGTGTTTGTATTACATTTCTGCCATTGTCATCTTCCTCCTCATCGTTATGCACAACAGCTCGGAGGGTGTGTAGATTAAAGTCTTTATTAAATGTCAAGTTTCATCTCTCTGCTTGCTACTTTTCAAATCCCTTTAAATAGATGCACTAAATTCCTGTGGTAAATTATTAAAATTATTGTGCCATTAGCTTGATTTGCATGCTCTGAGCTAACATTAATCTTTCGTATGCCAAGATCTGTCTCCAGGCCTCACTGTCTTTATTTCCCCACTTGGTTTGTGCCGTTCACTCCTCCTCCCCCTCTTTTTGCTTTCTCTCCTCTTACTCTTGTCCCCTCCTCCTTTTTCCTTTCCCTTTCTCTCACCGTCACATCCTTCCCTGTATTTCCTCCCCCTTTCGTCACTGCTCATTCTTCTTTTTACCTTCCTTTATTCCTCTTCTCGGTCTCTCATGACTCTTCCTCTCTGTCCTGTAGCCTCTTTCGCCTTCCAAGCCTGTCTTTCACCCCTCCCTACTTTGCTCTTGTTGCAAGAACGGACTTGGCTTTCAAAGATGGAGCCATTAATAAAAGTACACCCAAATCTCATGCTTGGATGTCAGATCAGCACGCAACGCAAGCATAAAAAGCAGCTTGGTTTTATGTTCCCAAGTACCAATGCGGATGTCCTGATAAGGTCTCCAGCATAGGAACATTTTGTCTCTTAGTTTTTCAAACCCCTTGTAAGCTGTTTGCATAGGGTCAGAGGAGTCGGTTCGCTTTCTGTCAATGTCCTGAGAGACTCCTCGACCACGGTGCTGTAATACCATAGTAACGAATACAATAAACATACTTGCATAGAACAGACAGGATAATGCATACGGCAGAAAAGTATGAGCATGGGTATCATGCGTTACCCCCTCATTTTATTATTATTATTATTATTTATTTTATTATAAGCATTTATACAGCACCAGCAATATACCTGGCGCTTTACCAAGAATACAGTAGACACAGTCGCTGTCCGAGAGCTTACAGTCTAAAGACAGGGGGGAGACATCTGCATGTTAGTAATGCACGTGATGCAAGCAAATCCGATTGGGTGCTGCCTGTTTGGGCTATCGTCTCTTGCGGGTTCTGATAGCACGACAAAATGAGTCACTTTCCTTCCTGTACTACACTAAGTTGATAAGGACTCTGAAAGACTGCAGCTGGAAGAAGGCACCGCGAGTGCACTCTGGTTGTCAGATCTCTTATCAGATGGGGAGCACAGCAAGCTAGCTTGGATTTCAATTCCCTCACCAGGCTGGGGGTCACTGCAGGGATGGGCTAGATGTTAATTGCAGCGGTTAGAACACATGGGCTCCACAGCGTTATTTCGTAGCAACAGCTATCGTGGTTGGGAGCAGTGTCTGGTTTCCTTTGTGCAAACGAGTTAAAAGCGAGGAGCATTTTATGGCAATCCCCATGGTGCTTCCAATGCCGAATTGGAAAACTTAAGTGGAAGAACATGGGATTCAGTGAACGGATTGTTCTAGTGTTATCCTGGAAAGATTATTGGAGCATGAAGGGATTCTGCTGCCTTTGGACCGTGCTGCCTTTTTTCAGCTGTGAGCTGCTACTGCCTAGCACACTATTGGGCAGTATGCATTGCCATTAATAATAATCAGTCCTAGCTTCATCATCCATTGCATTGTCCATTCACTTTGTCTGGTACAGAGTTTCCTGTGATTCTGCCTTTGTTTAGGTGGGTAATAATAATACGTTTTATTAATATAGAGCACCAACACCCCTCTTCTCTCCCCTCCCTGCTGAATAGCGCTCAGGGCATTTCTCAGCATTTAGTATATTGAAACACAATATAATGACTTAAAATCCATGTGCCATTTTAAAACCGTTTAAAGAAGGGAGGAAAATACATCAAGAGGAAACAGCAGTGGATCCTCTAAAAATACTTTGGAGAATAAAAGAAAAGTCTTCAGCTGCTTTTGAAGGAGCGGAGCAAGGAACCGAGTTGAATCTCAGGAGAAAGCAAGTTCTACGTATGAAGGAGCCGCCAGAGCAAAGGCCCGCCATTCGCCCGCTGACTTTCAGTGCGATGGCAGGATTCCCAGACAGCAGGTGGTATTTTCCCAGACAGAGAGCCAGTGGGGCAAGGTTCCAGGAGCAGGTCTCTCTCGGATAGAGCCAGGGTCTATAGCGAGGGTTCTTAGCCTTTTTCCAGTCATGAGTGCAGGAGTGACATGAGCCACTACTTGGGAGCACTGCATAATTTGCATGGCTAATTTGCATAGATCTGCATAAATTAAGTCTCCCTTCTGAAATTCAATTTCATTCATTTCAATGGAAATTGAGATAATTAACTGATTAATCCCAGTTCGCAGTGACTTTAATGGATGAAGGGACTGTTTCAAAGTGCTCCTGAGCACGACTGACAACTGGCATGGGGAGCACTTTCACACGTTGCCCGAGCCCTCTGGGGCTCCCGAGCCCCAAGTTGAGAATCGCTGGTCTAGATCATTCAAAGGCCAGTGGCACAAGCTTAGGTTCAGTCCACGACTTTACAGACAGTCCGTGCAGGGAACGTTCTAATGCCAAAGGAGAGCGAACTAGATTGTATCCCTATAACCGAGCTCCCACTTTCACCGAGTAAGTCACTACAGAAGCCATCCGTTTCAAGGACACGCAGCCAGCCAATGAGGTCAGATTAAGGGGTTCCTTTCAGTTATGAGTCTTCACTTAACGCCCCCCCGCCCCAGTATTTCCAAGTCGGATGAACCCTGTGAAGAAAACGGACAAATATCTCTCACAACAGTTCAAGCACCCCATTCAGGCTGTTACCTTCTCCGTAGCTTGCATCAGGCCTGCACGCTCTTGGTGCTTCTCTGTAGGCCCAAAGTCCTGTGTCTGGATTTCCAGGGCTCCTGACTGAACATTTTTGGTAGGGTTTGAGGTAAGCCATATGCAGGCTCCCAGGAGTCCCAGCTCCCTTGGTTCTCTTGCTGTCCTTTGAGCCCTTCTGGAGGCCACAAGACCTCAGACCTGGAACTCTGTCCTTACAGTTTTCCTTTCCCGGTACTGATGCCCTTCTGGGCTCTGGGATCTCGTGTGTGAGCTCTACAGCAGGCCACCACATTTCTGGCCTCTACTGCTCTTACAGGCCTCAGAGGAGGTGGGCCCAAGGTGTTGAATAGGCCCCCTTAAAGGGGCTGCTGCCTGCTTCATCACAGGGTAAAAACTAGGGGTGGGACACGTGGGAGAATACCGGATACTGGATTTACCGGTATCGGATCTCCCCCATCCTGGATTTACCGGTACCAGTGTACTGGATTTTTAACATTGGCCGTGTACCATTTTTTTAACATTGCGCGCCATTAAAATAATGGCTGCAATGTAAAAAAACTGGTAAAGAGCCCAATGTTAAAAATCCGGTACGCTAGTACCGGTGATTATCGGATTACTCCGATACTGGTATTCCCACCCCGAGTAAAAACAGACCGGGGTCTGTTTGGAGAATAAAAGAAAAGTCTTCGCGTGCTTTTTGAAGGAGCAGAGCAAGGAACCAAGTTGAATCTCAGGAGAAAGCAAGTTCTACGTATGAAGGAGCCGCCAGAGCAAAGGCCCGCCATTCGCCCACTGACGTGACAACTCCCCACACAGACAACACTGCCCGGGCTGTGTCGGGGCACCAGACAAATGTGCTGTGGCCATCCCCTATCCTTGTGCGGGTGACCGGCCCTGCCACTGGCCTGCTCCCAGCGCCCTGCCATGGCGGCCCCCCTTGACCCATGGCAGCCTGGTGGAGCAGAACAAATGAGCTGTCCCACACTGGCAGCCCTCAGCCCAGGCTTTGACTCAGAGATTTTCCAAGGGGCTATCCACCTACCTGCCCATGGGCAGTCCCGGGCTAACATCTGGCAGCACCAAAATAGATGTGCCAGTAGCTCCCAGGCCACAGCAGGCCACCATCACGTCTGTTAAAGGCCTCTGAGCTTTTATTCCATTTGTGCTCTCCCTGTTTTTAGACCAGGAGTCCTGACTATGTATGAATTTCCTAGGACTTAATCCATTGCTCCAGTCTTTCATAAAGACAGTGTTACCAAAGGGATAATTGGGATGAATTATCTTGTTTTATGCCTTGTAAAGAAGCATTAACAACTATGAAGAATTAAGTGGAATTCTCTTCCCTCTGTCATGGGCCGCCGAGTGGGGCGGGGCCGCCCGCGGCGCGCGGGTCCGGCTCCAGTGTCGGCAACGCAAGCGGAACGGGAGGCGCCCCCTCCCTCGCCTCCTCAGCAGGAGGGAGGGGCGCCCCCGCCCGCACAGGACAAGCAAGCAGGGCTCCAGGGCGAAAAGCCAGCACGAGGCCAAAAACAGAAGGAGGCCACGCCCCCCCCTGCGGCGCTCCGCACGCTTGCAGGGGCACGCAGAGGGGCGGGGCTAGGCATATAAAAACCAGCGCCGAGTGACACTCGGCGCTGGTGATTGAGTGGAAACCGGCCCTTGACGGAGCTAAGTACCGAGCGCGTGACTTTAGTCCTCAGACTTAAAGATTGTTGTAGAGTGTGTGTGTGCGTGTGTGCCTTCCTAACCCCCCCCTCCCCTTGTGACAAGTGAGTGAGTAAGTGCTGGAGTGTGACGCCTTGTTCCTAAATCCTTCCGCCCTTCCTGGAGCTACCTTGCAATACTCCCCCTGTTGTATTTGATTGAGCCCCGTCCGCCATCTTGTCTTCCTGGGCCCTACCCCCCTTCTCCCCGGGCACGCCTCCCTCACGTTTTCCCCCTATCCCCCCTGGAGTGTGGGAGCAGCGTGTGGTGACAGACTGGGTTCCAGTGGCTCAGGCCCCTACTCCTCATCGAGCGCCCTATGATGCTAGGGGCCTACGTTCCAGGTGCGCAAGCCCAAGGAACGGCCCACACACTATCCTGACGGGCTTATATTCCCAGAGAGATCCTTGCCTGAGTAGGTGCCTGAGCGTGTGCGTGGCAAGACTCGATCGGTGGGAGGGTGGGGGGTTAGGCCCCTCCCGGGTCACCCGGGCCCACGCCCCTTTCCCCGGCCCCACTGACACCCTCCTCCTTTTGCCCGACATTAATGAAGGTGGCCTCCATAGCTTTCTCAATCACTTTCTTGGTGTTTGGTTTGGATTGCGTCTAGCTCTCTCCTTTCGGTCTGAGACTAAAAGGCAGCTGGGACCCTTGAGAAGGAAAATGTGTAGCTTGAGGGATGGATCTCTTGTGGGCTGGGATGAGACTTACGTGATACAGTATATTACATGTTTTTCTCCTGACCGTTTCTTTCTTGAGGACTTCACGTTGCACTTGTTCACACACTAATCAAATCATGGGTTTCCTTTCCACTATCAGGGATTGGTAGGAGGAAGCTTGGCTCACCAGGAGAAGTTGGCAGGCAAATATTTCTGTTCTGAGGAAACGGGATCCCACATTGTTTTCAGAGCTTCCTGTTCTATTACTTCTCATGTGTTTCTCAGCTTCTGCCTTTCTTCTGCATTTTGCTGACCCTGAGGCATTGGCAAGCTTGTGGAGTGCCTTAAAGAGGATGTTCTAATCAGATGCTTAAGCTTTCCCTCCCAGGGTGACTGAAAATTTGTACAAGTTCCAAAGGCTACATGGAAGGGGTGCTTAAGAGTAGGGGGAAAAGAGGAGGCTCCAGATCATGGATCCGTGCTATGGATCCATCCCCTCTCCTTGGGTGCACACCCTTGTCTCTGCTCCCTGAGCTCACTCTTTCAATTCTTGGGGGTACAAACTGGATCCAAATCCAGAAACGGGGGGGGGGGGGAGCCAAATAAAAATGAGCGGTGGTCTGCATTTGGCCCCTGGGCCTGATCGTCCCCACCCCTGCTCAAGCTACTACAGCTAACCCATCTAGAGCAGAATTATAGCTAGCATCAGGCAAATTCACTCTGCAGCGCTGCCAGCCTTTATGTTTTCATCATCTGGGGCAATAATATTCATAGCATCTTAGGCCGCTTTTATACAAGCCGCTTTCCTGAGTCCCGCGTTGAAAGTAAATGTGCGCAGGGAGTGTATACATGTTCCCCGCACTGCCAGAAGTGACGTGCTCCCTATTGTCGGCAGCAGCACCGCTGCAACCACACCCGCACATCACTTCCACCAGCACGGGGAGCATGTAAACGCTCCCCGCGCACCTTTTCTTTCAGTGCGGGACTCAGGAGGCGCTTTTCAGTGCCTCGTATAAAAGCGGCCTTCGAGTTGGAAAAGACCTCAAGGCTGATCTGGTCCCAGCCCTCTGCTTGGATGCAGGGTGACTACGGCCACAACATCCCTGCTGCCAGATGCCTGTCCAGCCTCTCTCTGAAGACTGCCAGTGATAGAGAGCTTGTAGCTTCCCTAGACAACGTGTTCCATTGCTGCACGGCTCTTACCGATAGAAAGGTTTTCCTGTCATTTACCCAAAATCTACCTCCCTGTATCTTGAACCCCTTATTTCTAATCCTGCCCTCCGTGGCAGTGCAGAACAGCTGTAATGAATACTTCTCTAAGGCCTTCCATCTTGGGATTCATAGTGTGTTTTTAAACATTAATAAGTACGTTTTACCTGTCAGTAAAATGATGGAGCATTAAATGCAGTAAAATTGCATCGACTTTTTTTTTATGATCTTCATTTTCACAGAGGGAAACTCAGGCACAGAAAGTTTAAGGTTTTGTTTTTTTTAAAATGGCCTCTTAATATTGGGTGCCCATCTTGTTGGGTGTCCAGATACTCATTAGACCAATGAGACCATGAGATGTTGGTGACGTGCCTGCGGGACAGTGCGGGGGTGGGCAGGACTGTTCTCGAATGGTTCGACTCATTCCTGACCGGAAGAACTTAGCGAGTGGTGCTCGGTGATTGTTTTTCATCTTACCGAGACCTCTCGTGTGGGGTTCCGCAGGGTTCTGTTTTGTCCCCTCTCCTGTTCAACGTGTATATGCAGCCACTCGGTGAGGTGATTAGAGGGTTCAGGGTGAGATGTCATCAATATGTGGATGACACCCAACTGTATCTCTCATTTTCAACAGATCCAGGCCTGGCTGTCTCTGCTTACCTGGTGTTTGGCAGCTGTGGGGGATTGAATGAGGGCTAACCGACTGCGATTGAATCCTGACAAGATGGAGGTGATGGTAGTGGGTAAGTCAGTGGAAGCGACAGCTCCCATGGTTGATGGGATCTGTCCTCCGCTGATTTCCCAGGTACGGTACCTGGGGGTGCTCCTTGACGCGCAGCTCTGCCTGGATCTCCAGGTGGAGGCTGTGGCGAGGGATGCCTTCCGCCAGTTACATCTGGTGCGGCGGCTTTGGTCGTTGATTTCGGTTCCTGACCTGGCCACGATCATCCATGCTTTTATCACCTCTTGACTAGACTACTGTAACACGCTCTACGTGGGGCTACCTATGGTGACAGCTCAGAAGCTGCAGCTGGTGCAGAATGCGGTGGCCCGGCTCTTAGTGGGACTGGGCCGCTGGGAGCACATTACACCAGTGCTCCAGTCTCTGCACTGGTTGCCAATAGTCTTTTGGGCTCGATTCAAAGTGTTGGTTTTGACCTATAAAGCCTTACATGGTCTGGGCTCTGTCTACTTGCAAGATTGCCTCACTCCCCGGGTCCTAGACCGGCCCTTGCAGTCATCCGGGGGCGCCACACTGGAGGTCCCCCGGGATTTCAGGGGGGCCCACGCAGAATAGGGCATTCTCGATGGCTGCGCCGCGCCTTTGGAACTCTCTTCCAGTGCGGGCCTGTCTGGCCACGGACCTACCAGCTTTTTGAAGGAGTTGTAAGACCTGGCTGTTCCGTTAGGCATTTGTCGAGGGAGCGGGGCGAGGGGTGGGTAGGTGGTGGGGGTTGGTGAGGAAGGGGGTTGGTTTTTATTCTTTCTTTTTATTGATGTTTTATTATGTCTTATGATATTTTATTGTGTTTATTTTTGATGTTGTTAGCCGCCCCGGGTTGCCTATGGCAAGAGGGGCGGGGTATGAATTTTTAAAATAAAATAAAAAATAAGAAAAATAAATCAAAGCAAGCACCAACATGGGTACCCAAATTTAGCAACCTCAATCCAGATTTAACAGTTTAAACAAAAGAAGCCAAATTGTCTATCTGCTGCACAGGCATCACTCCAAGGGAAGTCAGTGGGAGCCGTGGGTTGATGCTCTTTCTGAAGATCAGGGCCTATTTGTCTAAAGTTACTTGAATCTCCAAACATTGACGCCACCTGTAAAAATGTGGGCCGATCCAAGGTCATATAGAGTCCTGGTAGCAGAATCCCAATAGGAAAGAGCTTTTCTGACTTAAGGACTATTTCTGAAGCAGGAGGGACAATTTCCTTGTCATGGTTTGCTCTCTTATTTTCCTCTGGAAGAAAAGAAAATAGCATTCAATTCTTCTTTTTTTGATTCCATGTGAAGCTGTATCGGTGCCTAGAGAAATGCACTTTGGCAATATTTTTATCATCATTGGATGCAATCTTAGCTCCGTTGCAGCCAATGGGAAAAGTGCTATTGACTCCAGCAGGGTTAAGCTAGCACCTGCTGGTTTTTAATTTTGCTAGGGCACTGCACAAATACTTAGGGAGAGACAGCTCTGGACTTTTCTAATTTAAGCAATGCACCTTGCTTTAAAGAAAACAAGAAACACCTCACGATCATTCATATATAACAGCAGTGAAGAACTTGAAGACTAGAGACCAAATGCAGCCCACAGCTAATTTTGATTTGCTCCTTTTCCGGTTACTGGATCTGGCCATGGAGGGATCCTGTCCCTCGCCCTGGATCCTTGGGGGTAGGATCCTGTATCCTAGCCACAAGCACTGAGAGACTGAGCTCAGAATAAGAGAGCAGAGATGAGGGAATACACACCAAGACCGGGGACAGATCCAATGCACAGATCCAGGATCTGTACCCTTTTGTTCCTGAGCGCCTCCCTTAAGCACTCTGATCCCCAACTTCTGCGCAGCCGTCGGAACTTGTACTCATTTTCCAAGTGGCTCTAGGAGAGAAAAGGTTTCCTAACCCTCATCTGCTAATATGAATATCAATATCTTTTCATGTCTGTATTCATTCACACTAACAGCCCCCTTCCTATGCTAGCACATAGCTAGCATGGGCCTTTTTTGTTGTGGTTTCTTTTCAACTCCCGTCAGCCTGTGAACATCTGTGACCAAAATGCGGAACTCTAAAAAGGCTCAAATATTTCACTGGTTCCAAAATAAGCTACTTCTTTCTCCTCTCATCACTCACACGTTTTTCATAGCGGAAGAAAGTACGGCTGAACCCCACACTGCATTAGCTGAACCCCCTTGTTTCCACCCTAGAGTACCTTGCTGTCTTCTGGCTACCACAATCCCATAAAGACTCATAGACGGGAAGAAATTCTAAGAAAGGTAAAGGGAAATTATCAAAGCAAGGGCTGGAGGGGACTTGTGTAGCTGCTCCATCAGGTTGAGTCTCTGCTTAGCCCTGGCTGGGGCCGAATAGGTCGATAGCAGCGGAGCTTCCCCTGGGTAGTGCTCTTGCCCTGCTAACTAGAGAAACAGGACATCAACTAGTCAGTCCAAGGGATTTGTTTCTCCCCGCGCTGTCCTTTGAGCTGCCAAGAGAAGCTTGCTTGTTGCTTCCCTGTCCTGTATTTGGGCTTTCACCTAAGTGAGACCTCCCTCCCTTTCAGGTTTCTAAGCTAAATTCCATTTGGTGCATGCTGTTAGAATAATAACCAAGCCCCTAAGTGTTTTATCTGTCTCCGAATGAAGCCTTACATCTGACCCAGAGAAGAGCACTTCACGGGAAACCCTGATTCTGCAGCCCGGAGGGGGTTTCCCCTGATCAGTTGAGAGGCATCCCTGGCATGTGAAGGGGATGGAGCTTGAGTGAGAAGAGAGGAGAGTTTTAGCTGTGGGGTGATTTGTTCAGCCAGGATGTATAACCCTTTCTCCTCAAGTCCAAACGTGTTTGCATGAAGCAAGTGGGAGAAGGCCAGTCTCTGAGAGAGAAGTGAGGAGGGGTAGGGTAGAGCATTTCTTTTAATGTCTAAAGTAACTGTCTCTCTTATTTGACTGCATGCACAGAGACCTTTGAAACAGTCAGGAATAGCTAGAGGTTATTATTGGATTGAGTTATCCCACAGGTAAAGGATATCTTGTATACTAAGCACTGAAAGAAGCGTCTATTCTTTCATTTTGGGGGGGAAAAACCTCTGTTCTTAGCCAGCCCACGACTGTGACATCACACCTGTGATTTGCAACTGATGGCATAATGGGTGTTTTTACACACACATTTCTCCTGCATGTTTGCTGTTACATCCTGAACTTTCTGTGTGTCTAAATCACTCACCCAGACCTTAAACATCTGGCTCTTTGAACTTCTGCATAGAACTTCTCCCAGAACTTTTGTGTGGGTCTCCTGGTAAACTGCTTTGCTCCAGGCAACTTGTGGTCACTTAGTTTCCATGGCAGCCCCTCACATCTACAGCTGCGGCTACTTTAGGTTGCCTCAGGGCAGCGTTTGTGTGAAGAATGCATCCAGGAACTGCCTCAGGGCAGTGTGTGTGTGTGTGAGAGAGAGAGAGAGAGAGAGAAAGCGAGAGAGGAATGCATCTGGAACTTACTTGTGGACTTGTAAACCCAGAAGGTTGAAAGACCAGCACTTTAAGGTGTGTGTAAAAATGCCCAATGTTTCCATGGCACACTAACAGCCTTCAAAGGGGGTCAGGTTGCTGCAATTCAGGAGGTGCTTGAATCAGATGTGAGATAATGCTTGTGGAGATCAAACCTGATAAATTGCGACACGTTTCATCAGTTTGAATGTGGTGTTGTTCATTTCAAGCAAAACCGGCTTCTTTGCAAAGGTGTTGGAGGAAGTGGGGCAGAGCCAGAGAGTAATAAGCTGCAAGAATACAGGAGGTATACATGTGGCCAGGAACCTCTCCTCCATGTAAAACCCTTTAGTCATGATCCACAAACTACTTCAGAGTAGCCCCATTGAATACCTCTGGAGCAAGTGGTTTGTGGATCACAGACTTAGCTACTATTTTGGTGAATTGGTTTGCTTTCTTATTGTAAGGGTTGCAGGGTAAGAGGTGTCCTGGTCGTGGGTGGATGTGGGCTTTTGAGGTGGAGGATCAGGTTTGGGGCTAGGATTGAGGATTTGGAGAGAAAGGCTGGGAACAGAGGTTGCACCCTGTAATAACTCGACCAGCTCACCATGTGGGCCAAGTCTTGTAACAACATGGGGCCATCTGTTACAGAGTGATTGAAAAGGGATGTGATGACTCCTCTTTTAGCAGAGCAGGCCTGAAAGGATGTAGAGGTACGATGACTTCCAGGAAAACTCTGGCAGGCTAGGAACAAGGCAGAAGAGGCCAATGGGGCTGGGAACCAGGAGTGAGATAGTGGGTGTTTTAAGATGAACATAATACCAGTATCATGCCTCTAAATTTGGATTCTAGGTGTTTGTCTGAACGCCTAATCTGGCTTACATAGCGCCACTTCTGGTTTACTTCCTGGTTTAATATGGGTATTGTTCAACATGGATTTAAAGTTCTTATCTATATCTGATTCAGATAATGTCGGAATACTGTTCTGGTCTGAACGCCTTTACCGTTCTAGCCTCCGTTCTATGTTCCCCTCTGCTCATCCCCTCCAGGGACCCCATGGCAGCAAGTGACAGGCAGCAAGGACATTGTGAGGAGAGGGGTTCACAGCTTCTCACACAGCAGTCAGAAAAGACACCCAGGCAGGACGCAGACCAGAGATGCAGGGACTCTGTTCCCTGATTTCTTCGCTTTTTAAAAAAGATTTATTAAAGGGGCCTCCTCCCCATGTGCTCCTCCTCCCCACGCGCCTCCTCACCTCCCCGCGCTCCTCCTCCCCACGCGCCTCCTCCCCACGTGCTCCTCCTTATTAAAGGGCCTCCTCCCCACGCGCTGAACCTCGGCAAGGCAGGAGCCCCGCAAGACGCGCTCTCCCTCCCCCACTCATGGAGTCTCGGGAGTGGATTGAGCAGCCCCCGTGCTGCCTGGCGGTCTCCTCTCCTGGCCGGGCTTGGAGACCAGGGCTGGCACTCTCGCCCTCCCGAAGGGGATTGGGAGATCTGTGCCAGCTCCCAACTGCTGCGTTTCAGGCAGCGGCGCCCACAAGCCGCTTATAAAGAGCGCAAACTAGAAGCAGGTAAGCAGGATAGATGATAATCCCGTGCACCTCGCCTCTGACCCCTCCGATCTCCTTCTGCAATGGGAGCAGCAGAGCTCCGCCCATCTCCGTAATGGGAGTGGCAGGAGGGGAACTGAAATTCAGCTGCAATGAACCATGGGATTGACAGAGTCCTCTTTGCAACCCGGCAGGGACCGTGTCTATCTTGTTTTGTGTAAAGCGCCAGGTACATCGCTGGTGCTATAGAAATGCTTATAATAATAATAATTAATACCGGCATTAGCATTCAGACAGCCATACTGGTTTAATGATTTGTATTGGCATGACCGCGATCATCTGAACACTTAGGCCTGAATAAAACCATGTGACTCTAATTCTGGTTTAATAAATAATGCCGGCATTGTAGTCTGGGAGCATAACGTATGAAAAGCTTATTCTGTGGCAAATTTTGTGATAAGTATATATATATTTAATTCATAAACCTCTGTAGTGGAAGAATATCCATGGTGTCATTCTCTCATGTGTGGCTCATAGCTGTGATGGCATCATCAAAATGGCCGCCATCGCGTAAAGAACAAACCTCATTCTCTTGATATCTATTGGACTGATTTTGTTGTGTAAGCTCTTGTTGGAAAGGTATTTACACAAACTACAAAGCACGTCCATATGATTTGTGGTGAAAATCTATTTATTTATTTATTTTAAGGCAAAAAAACTTTGATCGCAAACACCATTTTTGAAAGGTATTGTGAAATTGACTGGTTAATTACAACCACTATGCATAACATATAGAACATTTGTTGTACTTTGGTTCCTTACTTTTCCAATAAGTTTTTACAGGCCAGTGCAGCAATTAATAATGTCCAGAGAAGACCTTCATGGACGTTGGATCTTGCGTCACGGTGAACTTCGCATAAGCTTCGTGGCAGTTTGTGCCGTCATCTCCTTCATTAATGGAACAGGTATTCCTGAGATGTGGGGAACAGTGAGAGTGCAGTGCATCAAATCCTCGTGGGTAATCACTTCCGACGTGGTTGAGGCTCACTCCTGCACACTTGTAGCACTACAGGATTGCTACCTGGAGGTTTTCTTCGAGAAACAAAGAGATGGGCACATAGCCATTTTAAAGAAAGTCCAGGACCTGCAAACTAAGTTTCACCCATATAGTGTCCATGACACTATGACAGAACTTTTGGCCACAATAGAACGATGCAATCTCTCAGGACTATTGGAACAATTCGACTCGCTAGAAGAAAAAACAAAACCAACATTCCAGATGGTGCATCAGTACATGAGGATAGTCGAGTGTTTGTTGCTCTTTATTAGATCTGTCAGGACTAGCAATTGGAATTTGCACATTGCATCTGAAGAGGAACTCAAGTCTTTCTTTGCATTAGATTTGACCAATTACTCTGGTATGTTGGCCTGGTACCTTGCTGAAGTTAAAGCACTAAAAAAGTCTGACCCTACAATCTGGGAGGAGTTTGAAAAAAGAAACTGAGTGGTCAGGAGGACAAGAGTTCCCTTCTGTGCACTTGGAGCTGATGAATTTCTAGAGCACTAAAATAGAGTGATGAAGGTTGCTGGAGGATTAGTAGGCATCACCCAAAATCCTAATGCTCTTGCTCATTTTTTTTCTGACTGCCCCAGAACTACAGCGTTATCAGAGGAAACATGTATGGCAGGTATGTCAAGCTCATCTGAAGTCAAGAAGCACCATCTCGACTCTTCAGCTTCAGTCACACCCAAGAAAAAGACAATTTCAAAGTTGTATTCTGAACTTAAACGGATTGACAGTCCATTCAATTATGAGGGACCCGAACTTATTAACTTGGTGACAAAAACAGTTTTTAGTGATGACCTTGGAAAAGATGTCAGTTGAATGGATGGACTTGGGAGACAATTGTATGAAGCCTTTAAAACCGACAGACTTATCAATGGATCCATAAGCCTATGGACACCAAAGAAGAACAACAAACTGAAATTGTGTTCAAGCACTAAGAAGAAAGTGAAAGTGAAGGTGACTGGTACTGTTATGGATCTTGTTACGTGACAAGATCGTAGCGTGATGTCGATTTCCATGACACTTTGGGCCATTATGAATTATCTGTTGTACTGTGATCAGTGTTCCAAGCAGATGGAACAATGCATCTATTTCATTCAAAAAGCTAATTGATTCACATCTTGAAGGATCTTCCAAAGAAAGCACCAACTGACAACACAACCAATAGTTTAACCAATAAGTCTTTCTGCGTAGCAATCGTAGATGGTATGGTGGAGCTACAAGCTGTTGAAAACCAATAAACTCTTCAAACATGTTAGGATCTGGCTGAGGTCTTCACTGCAAAGCTACAGTGAAAATATTGGAAGTATGATGAAGTTCACCTGGTGTTTGATACATACACTGAAGAGTCAATTAAGCATCTTACTAGGGACAAGAGAGTCCAGGGTGTTTCACCAACATTACAAAATCAGTGATCGTACCAATATCTCAAACGTTACAATGAAGAAGCTGTTTTCGCACAGCTGCACTAAAGACAAGTTAACTGTGTACCTTGCACACAAGATGCTACAGTGTGCAAATAACTGTGTAAAGGACCTTGTTTTTGCATGACGTACTGAAGTGCCTGCCACACACTGCTCCTTGGACTCAATTCAGAGTACACAAGAACAGGCTGCTACTAAGATCATCCTGCATTCCATCAATGCTAAGGAGAGAGGTCCTACTTGACCTCTTATATTTTCACAAGACACAGATGTTTTAGTACTTGCTGTGAGATACTATTCAAGACTTCCTCCGGATTCTTTTTTTGTGCCTGCTTTAGGTGAATGGATTCCATCTGCTGACATATATCTGTCTTTTGGACCATTAAGAGCAGGGAAGCCAGGCCATTAAAAGCATCTGCCCTGCCTGGCTTCCAGTGCTCTCTCAGGCTGTGACTCTACTGGTACTTTGGCAGGAAAGGGGAAGTTATCTTACTGGAAGGCATTCAATTCAGCAAGTGAAGAGAAACATATTGCCCTTAAGACACTTGTAACACACGACGCAGTCTCTAACAATGTCATGGATGAACTGGAGTCATTCATATGCCAAGTTTATCATGTCAATACCAAGATAACTACACTTGCAGAGTTATGTTGGTGGATGTTTGTTAAAAAACAGATCCATGGAGAAAGATTGCCTCCAACAAGAGGTGCACTACTAGCTGCAAGCAAGCGGGGAAACTATCAAGCACTGGTGGGGTCCCAGTGTGATATAGCAAAACCAACCCTTCTGTCTCCAGTAGAACATGGGTAGATAAAAAATGATGATGAACACCTCACTCCAGTCATGCGTGACCTACCATGTGCTCCTGCATCAGTCCCGCAATTGATCAAATGCTCATGTGTTAAAAACAAATGCTTTCCACCCTGCAAATGCTTGGCCTACAACTTCTCTTGTATTGAGATGTGCGAATGCAGTGGAGATGAACTCCTTTGGGATAATGCGTTTCCCAGCAGAGTTTACAAAGAAGATACTGATGATGAATATTGCAACTGAGTCCTGGCATGTGCTACTGTCATGGGCTTTGGGTCTCACTACCCAACTCTAGGCTGTCATAACTCAAACCCCAGTCCTGCGACAGGAACATTATTACTAAGTTAATTCTTTTACAAAACACAGTTTCATGTTGCAGTATTGTGCTGTATTACAGACAGTGGTGTAGTGGAGCAGGAATGCGGGGAATGGAGTTCTGGCACTTTTCCACCCCCACCCCCAGCCTTGGCGGCTTTGTGGAGCTCCCATGAAGAGTTCCTGCACTTTTAAAATTGCCACTACACCACTGATCACAGAAGGTTTCTGGTACATTGTTTTTTTTGTGTGAAATAAATTGTTACTATATGTCTTGCTGTGAGCACCAGCATGCATGATTCCACTTGTTCCCTCCCACATGCTTTTGCACAAAAAATATCTCCGGAATTATTTGTCAAGTTTATTGAATCTTTTAATGACTTGTTGGAAAAGTAAGGAACCAAAGTACAACAAATGTCCTGTATGTTATGCATAGGGGTTGTAATTAACCAGTCAATTTCACAATACCTTCCCAAAATGGTGTCTGCGATCAAAGATTTTTGCCTAAAAAGATTTTCACCACAAATCATATGGGCATGTTTTGTAGCTTATGTAAATATCTTTCCAACGAGAGCTTACACAACAAAATTGGTCCAGTAGATACTTAGATAACGAGGTTTGTTCTTTACGCGATGGCAGCCATTTTGATGTTGTCATCACAGCTATGAGCCACACATGAGAGAGTGACACCATGGATATTCTTCCACTACAGAGGTTTATGAATTGAATGAAACCATCCGTATATACTTATCACAAACTTTGCCACAAAATTACACATGCTCCCAGACTATTAGAGCGTTTCGTTTGAAAACAGACATTCTGCCCAGCTCCCCGGTGCTACCAGCAAGCCATGTATGTTGACTGGCTGGCAGCCAACCTGGAAGCTGAGAGGCATAATAGGGGCTGGAGAGGGACAAGAGGGGTGCGGCTAGGGACAGGGCAGGCAGTGGCCGGGCCCGAGGCAAGACAGAGCCGTGGTTCTCTAGGACTTGACGCTGCCCCAGAAACGCTGGGGTGTAAGGGTTCAAGACTTGGGTTCTGACATGCATTAGGTTTTATTTGACCTGACTTGTTCAGATTTTTGGCTACCATTTCATTCAGTATAAAATACTAGATTAAACCAAGGATCATGTGGAATGGTGCTACCGTATTATCAGCCTTATGTTCAATCTACTACTCTACAGGCAGCCAATGCAGGGAATGTACTGATGCCAATGGAAAGAGAATTAGATTGTATCCCTGTAACTGTGCTCCCACTTTCACGGAGTAAGTCACTGCAGGAGCCATCCCTTTCAAGGACACACAGCCAGCCAATGAGGTCAAATTTAGGGGGTTCCTTTCAGTTGGAGTTTCCACTGGGGTAACTCCATAGAAGTCAATAGAGTTAACTCAGATTTACGCTTGGGTAAATGAGAGCAGAATCTGACGTGGGATGTACAGAGACAGCACTGAAGGGGGTAGGGGGTGCCTTACTTAGCCCATGTCTGAGACAGAAGAATGGTGTTTGTGTTGCATGGGAGAGATGTAGGTGGGAGGTTGAGACACCATGATGAGTGTTCTGGGGTCAGATTCAACACCCTCCTACCCTTTCCTGAAGAAGATTGCGAGAGACAGAGTTACAAGGAGGAGGGGAACATTATGGAGAGACAGAAAGATTCAGGGATTTGAGAAGCTGGCAGGTACCTGTGCTCATCTTGGTTACAAAGGGAGGTAGGGCATCCTGGAGGATAAGGTAGTATAAGGCGAAGTTTAAATGGGAGAAATCTATTTGGGGTGAGGAGCTCATTTCATTTAGTTTTAGTCTTGGCATCAGCTCATGCCATAGCCCCAAATTTAAAAAATACAAAAACTCCCAACTGGAGGCAATTACATAATACTCACTTCAATTAATCTGTTACAGCTTTTCGCCATGTTGAATTGCAAACAATAATTCAATCCAAGCCATAAGAAAAACTCAAATCCTCTCCAGTGAAACATCACCGGAGCAAACTTCCCTCCGTTTCTTGGAGGCCAACAGAAAAAAAAATAGCCACATCCTTCATAATTGTAAGATCCACAGTAGCTAATAAAAAACAAGGAGGAGCTAGAGTGAGGAGCTAGTGAATGAACATTTCACACTCCCAAACAGTAGGATACAAATGGTCCCTTACAATGGAGGTGAGACCCCTTGCTGGGCTCCCAACCAAGTTGCTACGTGGAGGCAAGCCTTTCCCTTGGCTTCCTAGCTTGCTCCGGCTCTATAATAGCACCCTACACTTCTCTCCTGGAGCTCAGCAGCAGCCTGGCCTCAGCCCACAACCCAGCCAGCCCACCCCAATGATGCTGGGCTCCCATTGCTCAGCCCTGCCTGCCTCAGCCTTTCCTTGGTGGTCCTCTTGTGAATCTTCTGGCTCTGCCTTTTATAGCTGGCGCGCTTAGTTGGCTCACATCAACCTTGGCTCTTTAGCTATTTAGTCTCCTAAAGAGAGAGATGCCTGCCTATTTCTAGCTTGTTCCTCAGGAAGTTGCACCCTGCAACTTAGGGCCATCCATTACGGAGAGGTTGAAAAGGGACGCGATGGCTCCTCTTTTAGCAGAGCAGGCATGAAGGAAGAGTTGACCTGACATTCCATGATTCGAATCTCAACCCAGAACTTATTGGAAATCATGGGACCTTTTAAAGCCAGTCTTTTGTTCCAACTTTTGGTCTGTCCTCAAAAGGAAAAAATTGCTGGAAATTCAGTTTTAAAAGAACAAAACCAGAGATTCTCTTAAGTCTTCAGTTCCTCCATGTTAGAGGGAGCTTGTGAGCAAAAGCAAGGCTGGGTCTTTCCAGTGATTTCCCCATGATACCCAGGCAGATTGGCAGATCTTGAAATCGGAGTCTGAGAAAACCCAAGCTCGGCAAAGGGAACTCTCCTGGACCCAGAAAAAAATATTTTATTGCCTTTGAGCTAATATTTTATTGCCTTTGAGCTTTTTGGGAGCGGTTTTGTCTTTCAGTGTAAACTATTTCCTCTCTGTAACTAATCTCATCACTTGTAACCAGTAAGACCAACTGCCTGTCCTTTCCATGCATCTGAGGAAGTCAGCTTGTGCTGACGAAAGCTCATGCGCTAATAAATATCTGTTAGTCTGTAAAGTGCCACTGGACTCTGTTCTTGTTATAACTATAGAGTAACACGGCTACATTTCTGGTATTTGAGCTAATTAGTTACTGATTAACAGAAGTCTCATGAAGTGGAGCTCTGTTCCCATGGACTCTGAGAACAGCAGACATTTCTGGATAGAAGCCAGGAATGATGCCAAGGAGTCGACTAGTTGGACTCCTCTCCCTACCCCACCCAGTGGAGAACTAGAATAGCTTCATACTATGTGTAGCAAAATCTGTGCCACCCGTTCGTTCCCCAGAACTAATTCTAGTGATACCCCGATAGAGGCTTAGTTTCCGCATGCCCTTCAAAGCTTGAAAAGATGCTCTGGGGATCACATGCCAACACGCTCCCTTGCATGAGTTCCATTTGCAGCCTCACCGACCTGAGCATTGTGGAGCAGAGGGAATGGGATTCTGCCTTTTGCTTTCCTTGTCTGAGGGGGGAACCTGCTTGATTCCTCTTGGAATATGTGACTTCTGTACATCTCTACGTTCTTTGCTTTGCTTTAGAGCATGTCCTGGAGACGGAGCTGAAAGCTCTCTTCTCACACAAATTACTTAGAAAAGAGGAAGGAGAGGCACTGTGGTTATAGCACTGAACTAGGAGAAGGGGAGGGTGTGTGTGTGTAATTTGGGTTAAGTAGATGCCCTGCATGAACATGGTGAAGGTCTCTGCCTCTCTCTCCCCGTTTGCCATTGGTACTATGAGGATGCTAAGACTTAGCTGGTCTATTTTGGTTATAAGCTTTCAGTGGTAGGGTCTGCCTTGGACTATGCATATCGGCTGTGTCCATCACAGGGGCACTTAAAGGGATGGAGCATAAACAGATTTCGAGTGAGTTGTGGCCAAATTCCCCTTTTCTCTGTTTCTTCCCTATTCTTTTTTTAATTTTTTAAAAAATAATAAATTAGAGCAGGCAACTAGCTCTTATGGTTGCAGAGATTTCTTTCTTTCTTTCTTTCTTTCTTTCTTTCTTTCTTTCGATTTACATGCTTCTCTTCCCAAAGGCTCAGGGCAGCTTATAAAACCATTAAAACTAATACAACCTCCCTAAAAAAAAAACCACAGACCCATCCCCACCAAAAAAAACCCCACCCAATATGAAAGGAGGCAGGGTTCTCTCGAGTGCAGAGAAGCCCCTTTCAAATTCAGAAGTGTTGCCGCAGCTGTGGCAACTGCTGAAACCCCTTGCCTGCTCGGGTGTGCTGGTGCGGAGGCTACGGCAGTGGCTGAGGAGGCAGCAAGGAATGGGGTGAAGGTGCGTGCACGTACATGCACATGTTGGAGGGGTAAGGTCAGTACAAAGAGGAAAATCTCAGGTATATTTTGCAGAGACAGTATATTTTGGTTAAAAGCTCTCTGGAGCAGTGTGTGCCTCCTACTATTCAATGGGGGCCAGGGGGGAGGAGGATTTGGTTTCATTTCCCACCATAACACCAGGCTCCCGGTGTGCCCTTTGGATGTTACCGGGCATAACAATAAACACACATAAATCTGCCCAGTGAGGAATTCAGTGGTGTCATCCTGGATACGTAGCTGCATGAACAGACACCGATGTCCCTGCATCTTTGTGGCTACTTAATAGTTTCCTTCCACCAGCTGTTTCCTGGATGAGACTGGGACTGGGGTCCCCCGTCTCTGTAGGCTGTCCCCCAAGCTCCCCACTAGACCAGCCACAATGTAGTTGCCGGTATCTTTGTGGGGTCCCAAGCCATCAGAAGAATAGGTTCTGTTCACGATGCCCCGGTTTAGGCTGGGACTTTCCCCTGTTGGTAACTGGTGCCAGTAACTCACAGAGACATGCGGTAGTAATGAGAAAGGGTTATGTACAGTTTATAAGACATAGGTTGGCTCAGTGTCATAGAGAATGCACAATTAGAAAGCAAAGTCAAAGCGTGCGCAAAGCTATCACACTTAGCAATGGCCGACTGTCTTCTTGTTCTAGTCGTGTCCCTGTTTGGTGCGCAGTCATGCTGCCAGTCCCTACTGCCGCAACTTGGTGTCACCGCGTCCAGCTTCAAGATAGTTCTCTCTAGTCTCTCTGGGGGCTTGCCTTAAGAAGCCACCACCTCCATTGTCCCTAGTCTCTGGTGACGTTGATGGACCATTACCTGGGCGTCGATAGCTGCTGATGGCCCTTTAATGGCTCTTAACTACCTCCTGGAGAACATTTCCTCTGGTGCAAGCCTGCCTTGTCATTCCAGCCATCTCCCCATGTCCCATCACAGGTTTTACATTGTAACGCCCGAAATTCCATTCCGGCTTGCACAATCCGTAATTTACATTGCGCATGACATCATGATATTTTATATCATATTATTATTTATTATTATAAGCATTTGTATAGCACCAGCTGTGTACCTGGCGCTTTACAGAACAATAAGCTAGACACGGTCCCTGCCTACAGCTTACAATCTAATAGTCACGGAGGGGGGAGACAAGGAGAGGGGACATAAGGAGAGACAAGGGATGAATAACATTCAAGCGAATGCAAAGTCTCAGGTGCACGTGCTTGGCTTGATTGCGGTTAGGCAGGAGTCTGCAGGGAGGGCAGACAGCAAATATTGAAAGGAAAGTTCTAACAGGCGTCGGGAAAGGCGGCAAGGAAGAGGTGGGTTTTGAGGAGGGATCTGAAGGTGCAGAGGGAGGGGGCGAGGCGGATGTGGGCAGGGAGGGAGTTCCAGGCATGGGGGGCAGCAAGGGAGAAGGGATGAAGGCGGTTAGAGGAGCAGGGGAGATGAGGGAGGGAGCAGAGGAGGAGCGGAGAGTGCGTGCAGGAGTGTGTAAGGAGACTAGGGCTGAGAGGTAAGGGGGAGCCAGGTTGTGAAGGAATTTTTAAGTGAACACCAGGAGTTTGTGAAGGATGCGTTCAGGAAGGGGAAGCCAGTGAAGCGAGGAGAGGAGAGGAGAGGCTGCACGTGGTCGAAGCGACGGGCTGAGTGGCTGACCCTAGCAGCGGAGTTTTGGATGGAGATAAGGGGGGACAGGTGAGAGCGAGGGAGGCCAGTAAGGAGGAGGTTGCAGTAGTCAAGGNGAGGCGGATGTGGGCAGGGAGGGAGTTCCAGGCATGGGGGGCAGCAAGGGAGAAGGGATGGAGGAGGTTAGGGGAGCAGGGGAGATGAGGGAGAGGGAGGGAGGGGCCGAAGAGAAGCGGAGAGTGCGTGCAGGAGTGTGTAAGGAGACGGGCTGAGAGGTAAGGGGGAGCCAGGTTGTGAAGGGATTTGTAAGTGAAGACCAAGAGTTTGTGAAGGATGCATTCGGGAAGGGGGAGCCAGTGTATGTGGTCAAAGCGACGGGCTGAGTGGATGACCCTAGCAGCGGAGTTTTGGATGGAGATAAGGGGGGACAGGTGAGAGCGGGGGTGGCCAGTAAGGAGGAGGTTGCCGTAGTGGAGGTGAGAGATGACCATGGCGTGAACAACAGTTTTGGCTGAGGAGACAGAGAGAAAGGGGTGAATCCGAGCAATGTTATGGAGGGCGAAGCGACAGGACTTGGCAACAGAGTCAGTGTAGGTTTTAAAGGAAAGGGGAGTATTGCCTAACGTAACCACCTCCGGTTACAATCATGTGGAGGTCGCATCAGCCAACTTTAGATGACAGTCTGCTGGGGCCATATGTTTCCCCTAGTTTCCCATGACAACAATGCACTAGGCTGTGGGAGAGAGGAGCCACTCCAGACTGGCCAAGGGCCCACAGCTCTGGAATTGAAACTGGCTGGGATTGTGTGGGCAAAACTTCATTCCAAAGAGAATCCAACTGGGAAAACATCCACCACCCCTACAGTCAGCCCCTTCCCCTGCCTGTTTGTTGTTTCTTCCACTTATCCCCTCCCAGTCACTTGCCAGAAACACAGTAGAGAGGCACAGGAACTAGACTGGCTCTTAACAAAAATCCGTGTCTCTGTGGTCTGTGGATGACTGACAACTGATAGCAGAGCAGTATTCATCTTTAGATGTAGTAGTGGCTTCGTGCTAGCCGCAAATGGGTGTTGCCCATGACCATGACTTTTCAGATCCCAAACTGTGTTAAGCATGCGTGTTCACACCAACATACGTAACGACCAAATGTGTCGTTTAAGCTGAAACGCGTAGGTAATGTTACGTCTGGTAATGCCTTTTCTCTGCCTCAAATCTCCATCTTCTAACAAGTTGTAGGGCAGAGGAAAAGGGGTGACCAAGGGGCAGGGCAGAGAGAGTGTACAAGGTGGGCAGACAGGGGCATACCCCTTCTCATGGATCCTAAGTTCCATCCTAGAGGAGAGAACTTTGAAAAACATGAGATGCATGTAAACCAATCCAGTTAAGCTTGCTGAACTCTGGAGGCAGCCTAGAACAATAGCTTTAAGAGGTGTGACTCATTCCATTCATCTCGGTCAGAGCCTTGAGGACTTTGATTCTGTGACCATGAAATCCATATGGTTCTGTGGTGCAAAATAGTTTCTGAACTTGCCCTGGTGATGCTCAGACGCCCTGGGGTTGCTTCTGCATTTTGTTAAATGGGAGTTCTCAAAGGAAAACGGGGCTTTGACATAGACCAAGCATTAGACAGGGAGTGTGGGGGCATCCGAAACATGGGTGAATGCCGGTGTGGGACACAAGGTCATGCCAGGATTGGGGGCTGGGAATTCAGAGACAGGAAACAAGACCAAAGCCAAAGGAAGAACTAGAGTCAGGAGCAAGCCAGGGAATCAGTCCAGGGGAGGGAAGGTCTATGGGAACAAGGGAGCCAGGCAGGAAGGAGAGCAAGGAGACACAGCGGAACAGGAACCAGAAGTGAAGAGAACAGGAAATGGCAGAGTTCCAGCTTCCTGCTGTTACCAGCCATGCCTATATCCTGGTTGAAACTGGAGCTTGAGCAAGACGCTAGGAAATATGGGAGGGGCTGGGACAAGACTGGAGAAGGGAGTGGCTTGCTAACACAGAATCTCTACAGGGTGGCCCGATATGCAAATTTTAGAGAACACTTATGAGAAATACAGGTTGCAGGGCTGCATTGGTGTCAGTGCAGCCCTGCAACCTCTGTTTCTCATAAGTGTCCTCTAAAATTTGCATATCTGGCCACCCTAACCTCCTAAGGAGTGGCTAGGCCCAAGGCAAAGCAAAGCAGGGGTTCAGAAGGGATGGCCACTCTTCTGGAGCTCCTGGGGACAGGGATGTACCTACCATGCAGCAAGGGGGCTCGTTTCAGCCTGCACCCTGGACTCGAGGGGGGCCCTTTGCAAGCAGCCTGCCGTCTCATGGGGAAGGGGCAGCGGAGGGAAAGGACAGGCCTGGAAACCAGAGAGGAGAGCGAGGAGTGAGGGAAGGGGAGACGTTTTAGCCATCATTCTCCAGTCTCTGGGAGAGTAAACCTCATCAATCGAGGAGAAAACGCACAAGGAGTATGAGAAACCAGGAAGCAAAGGAACTAGGAAGCCAGAGGTTAGGGGGCATGAAACCCTGGAACCCAGGGCTAGGGACACAGAGGCTGAGCATGAGGGGGCAGAGGCCAGGCAACAAGGGAGCAAAGAACTAGGTGTCAAAAGGGGAGTCAAGGCACTGAGAGAGAAGGGGTGAGGAACACAGCAAGGGATGGGGTGGGAAGCAGCATGAGGAGAGGAAGGACGGAGAGGGGTGTGGAGGAGCCAGAGTCGCAGAAATAGTGAGGAGAGGAGTAGCAGGACGAGAGACATGGAGAGAAGCGTGACGGGGTGAGAGTGATTTGGGCCTGTGCCATATTGCAAATAATCAATAATCCTACCGACAAGGCTTCTGTTTCCATCCTCGGGCTAAGTGCAGTCAGGGAGAAGACCAATCTCCCCCCCTCCTCCCCCCGATTGCAAATGCTCAGAGTTCATGATAGCAATTTTAAAAATCCAGAGGTCCTAGCATTCCACCTCTGCCGCTTGTGAGGTTTGCTGTCTTGCTTCACTATACCGTTTCTCACCTCGTCGTTGCCTGCCCTATACCCTTCACCGATGATGATCTGGTGACCAAACAGTAATTGGCAGGAGCCTGCTTAGCAACAGCTCAGCTGTCATGTGACCACATTTGCATGAGTCGAGAACGTTTTCAGATGCCTAGTGTGGAATGCACATACCTATGCCCTCTCCTGCACACACACACGCACACACACACACACACACACAAGCAGACACCTCTACCCACTACCCACACAGGCTTTGTGTCTGCGTGCTTACCTGCACTCGTTCATACACCGCTGCAGGCTGCCAAATCCAGTATGCATGTGGATATGTGTGTACTCTTGGATATTGGGTGCAATTGCTTACACATGCATGTCAGACACACAAGCTCATGAAAGAGCAAACCATCAGATCTGCAAAGCTGAGATAGTCGGGGGAAGTGTAAGCCTTGCAATGATTTAGTGATTGCTGAACTCTGTAAATTCTCCTTCTCCCATTCCCCACACCAAACGCCTGCTGTGGTAACGGTAAAGCTCCTAAAAAGGCGCCTGGAGAGAATTGCAGAGTTAACTGGGCTACAGAATCATCGCTCGAGAGGGATACGCAATAGCTCGCCTTGTCTAGGTGGCGCCTCTTGAAGCTGTCACTGCTCCGATGAGCTGCGGACAGGTTGCACTTCAGCACAAACCGTTTTAAGGTAGGGCAAGCTCAGCATTCCTGAGCAGCGCTCCCAAGTTCATCCTGCGTGACAGGGCAGCTCAGAATGGGAAACAGGATGGAAGCCCTCCTGAGTCAGTTTTGCCTGCTATGTTTTGGCCAATATGGTTTTTTTTTTCTCTCCCTTTCTAAGAAGGAAAACCAGAGATGGACGACTGCTTGGAGACGCTGAAGGATGAGGAGGACGCCCTCTGGGAGAATGTCGAGTGCAATCGGCATATGCTCAGCCGGTACATCAACCCAGCCAAGCTGACCCCGTATCTGCGTCAGTGTAAAGTCATTGATGAGCAAGATGAGGATGAGGTGCTCCACTCACCCTTGCTGCTCTCCAAAATTAACCGAGCAGGTAATCCTTCGCTGAGTGGCTGCAGGGGTTCCTGTGCTACAGTATCCGAGTGCAATCCTCATTCATCCAGAGGTAGTAGTGCTGGCGCAGAGAGAGCACCCTTTGATGTGGGCAAGCAGACAGATCAGCAGTTTGTGAGAAGATTCCCCACACCCGGGGGAATGTCCCATCAGGCTTGCATTGCCAAAGGGATAATGGCCCACACAATCGCTTTTGCAGACAGGGAAGGGTCTTTGCTCCAAACACGTTTTCACATGTGTGCATGGGGTTCATCTGCCACTCAGGGAATGTTAGCATGTTATGAATGGTCAGAGCTCAGGGTCCCCATCCTTGAATGGTTGCTGACATCTCGCATGCAAAACATGTTTGGAAACCAACACTCCACCCAGCCCGCAAAAGCGGCTGTGCTGGGCCATTCTTCCTTAGGCAGTGCAAGCCCTGATGGAACATTCTCCTGGGTTGGGTGGAGGGGGAATCTTTTCACAAACTGCTAATCTGCCTGCCTACCCATATCAAAATGAACTCCACACGTTCATCACTACCACCGGACGTGTGAGGATTGTTCATCAAATGGCATCCTATTCCTTTTTGGTTAAATCTGATTGATTCACAGAAGTAAAGAGGTGTTTTGTTAGCCACGCCAATGTTAGCGCTTATCAAACTTCTTCCCAAGACACCTCTGGCAAAGCATTCTGGTTCTTACCAGCAGTTCCCACGACTGCTCCAGCCCTAGAACCCCATGTATCTCTGCCGACGTGCTTCAGTCCTGACCTGTAATGTCCCTTTGTTTTCTGCTCTTTCTACTTAATGCTTGGAGCCTTTTGTAATTCAGACCCTTCACCACTGCACAATGGCAGTTTTTACATGGACGCTAAATCTGGAATAATGTCTCTCAACCCGGATTTAAATGTCCGTGTAAACACCTAATTCTAGTTTAAATTATCCAGGTTAAAGTTGAACCCTGGTTTATTTAATCCTCATTTTCAAGGATTTATTTAACCCAGGCTCAAATAAACCCAGGTTAACGTCCATGTAAACTGCAAATCTGAATTGAGCATAGAGACTAGTAGATAGAGAAAACATCCTCTCTACCCAGGAACGTCTCTATAGTTGTCAGCGCTTTCTGGGGCTCTGGCCAGGAAATCAGCATTTTGATTTCGCTTTCCCCAAACCTGATGCATAGATTAGCCTTGGGATCATTCAAAGACATAGCTCTAAATGGGAACAAAAATCGTAGCAGAATTCAGCGGCTGAGCACCATGGGATTTTTCAGTCATCCATGTTAGTCTAAATCTGTACTAACCATAAACACTGTGATCCTGGATTTAGGATTACTCCCAAATTGTAAGTGTGTGTGTAAAGAGGAACCCAGGATTAGGAATCCGGGATTTTAAATACAGGTTACTGTCTTTGTAAAAAAAACAGTCAGTGTGAGCAGCTTTCTAATGCCACATTCTGATGAACAGTTAATTCACTATGGTTGGGCCTTCTATTTTACTCCTGAAGTGTTCACATGAACAGAGTGCTAAACAGAAATTATTCAAGAGTAGGAAGAGAAGTGTGTACTCCTGAGAAATCAGGAGTGCGTACTCCCCATTTGTTTGTATTTTGAAGTAACTGTGTGAACACCTATCAGTGACCCCAGTTCAGCAATTGTTACATCTCAACTAGGGGGGAATCTATTCAGTACTACTTCTGTTCACACTCTTTGTCTGAATGGTACTGAAGCAGAGTAGTTACTTTTGATTTAGTTAAATCTAAGTAGTTACTTCAGCTTGCTTCTGTTTGTTGGAGTGTAGCTTTAGGCTCAAGTCCAGTTACGAGATCTTTCCTTTCCCTGTGGTTTGAGATAACAGCCAAAGCCAAACACAGGTGTAGAGCGTCACTTTGTGAAATTGGCCTTGCTCAGCAGCAGAACTAGTTTTACTGAGACTGGCAAAATTGGCCTCCGAGGCAGCGTGTTTGATTATCCTGTCCCCTGTGCTCCTGTAAACAAGTACCCTTGAAAACGGGTAGATCTGTCAAAATGACAGTGCTCGACTCGACCCAGTAATATCAGGTATTAATCGATACCTTAGTGCTCGATGGGCGACTCAGTGTATCAGTTTATCAGTTTTCATTTCTAAACGGCGTGGGCCCTACATAGCTAAAGGGCCACCTTCCTCCTTATGTCCGTCCATGGCCCCTAAATTCAGCTGAGAGCATCCTCTTGCAAGTTCCATCATTGGTCCAGATCCATATGACCTGGACCTGCAGAGAGGCGTTCTCGGTGGCTGCTCCACGGCTTTGGAACTCCCTTCGCTTGGAAGTTTGCCTAAGCCCTAGTTTGAGTGTCTTCCGGAGGCTGTGTAAGACCTTTTTATTTGACGAGGCATTTAACAGTCAGGGGTAGATGAGGTGAGGGAGGTGTATTATTAGTGTGTTATGCGTTTTATTTTGTATTTTATATTAATAATTTGAGCCACCCTGAGCCTCCAGGTGGGATAAAAATCTAAGGAGGAATACTTCTGCGAAATTATTTTCTTAGTACTGGTTTCTGGTTACTTCCTGACTTCTGGTACCGATCCCCCCCAATACCGAACTGATTTACCAGTTTAGTACGGATTGGTAAAATGTAGGGGTGGGACTCAAGGGGGATTACCGGATACCAGATTTATGGTATCGAATCTCCCGGTATCATATTTATCAGTATCAGAATACCGGATTTTTAACATTGCCGATTTTACCGGATTTTTAACACTGTGGCCATTAACTTCAGTGGACAATGTTAAAAATCCAATAAACCCAGCAATGTTAAAAATCCGGTATTGCCGATACTGACATTTACCTGTATTATCAGATTAATCCGATACCGGGTATTATTGGATTGATCCGATACCGATAGTCCCACCCCTAGTAAAATGGTAAATCAGTAACTTGGTGATGGCAATACCTGGTATATTTGAGTAATCAGGTGCCCAGTTGGTACTTGGCTAACCCATTGGGCACCCAACATGGTACTCAAAATTGCGGGTTTTACCCTCAGGTAGCAGAGGAGCTCCCCATTTCAGCCATGCTCCTGTGCCTCTCTCATTGTGCCATTGTCTCTAGGCCGGCTGCTTGACATCCTACATACCAAGGGTGAAAGAGGCTACGTGGTTTTCTTAGAGAGCCTGGAGTTTTACTATCCTGAACTTTATAAACTGGTGACGGGGAAGGAACCAACGCGGAGATTTTCTACCATTGTTGGTGAGTGTTTGTTTATTTATTTATTTATTTATTTATTTCTACCTCGGCCTTCCCAGAAGGCTCAGGGCGGCTTACAAAACTAATAAAAACAATGCTTCTAAAACAACATAAAAACGCAAAAAAAACCACAGAAACACCTCAACCTTTCCCTTAGGATCCGATCAGTCCTAGAGGAGGTTGGGAAAGTATGGTCAGCACTTAAGACCCATGCGAGAGCTCAGATTTTTCTCTGAAAATGCTGTCCAAAGCCAGTTTTGTGGTAGCTTTCTGCACGGTCATGGGGGAGATTCCCAGTCTTTCACTCCTTGGTCCAGCAACAATACTGGACCTAGAAGCCTTATTTATTCGTTTTATTTACATTTCTGTCCTGCCTTACATCTAGGGCTCAGACAGGTTAGAACACAAAATAGAAAAACAAACAAACAAAAAAAACACCATCAGGCTGGTGCGGTTGAGGCACACCAGTTTCTGTGGTCTACAGGAGGAGTGGCCAGCACCACATTCAACCTCCTTTGATTTTCCCCAACCAGTAGATCAGGTACACATTAACAGCTGTGTGGACTGGAGGCGGTCATCCAGCGTGAGACCAAACACCTGTCTCCCATCAGTCCTGATTTAGGAGGGACAGTCCCTCTTTGGGTGCTGAATCCCACTGTCCCTCTTTCAGGGGCCAAAGTCCCTCTTTCAGGAGAGATAGACAAAAAGACCAGTATTCATGCTTCAGGTCCCTCTTTCCTGGTGACCTCCCAGGAAAATCACTCGAGAGGACGATGGGGAGAGGACAGAATGACAAGAAACTAAATGGAATAAGAAGCAGGAGAGTTCTGTCCCACTTTGTGCACTTCTCTGTGTGTAAGTACATAAGGAGGTGGAGCTTATTCACTGAGGGGTGGAGCTTATTGGCCAAGGTGGGAGGGCTTGTTCTTCTTTGGCCACTCAAAACGTTAAGAGGTATACAAGCAGGACTTACACCCACAGCCTTCAGCAATGCAGTCAGGTACCCTAACCACTCAACCACCATGCCCGAGAGAAAACCAGTACAGTAAACCTTGGAGCCGACGGACCACTCGTTCATTTGTTTGCTTGTTTTTCCTCAGTGGAGGAGGGACATGAGGGCCTCACCCATTTCCTAATGAACGAGATCATTAAGCTCCAGCAACAGGTGAAGACGAAGGATGTTCAGCGCTGTGAACTCTTAGCCAAGTCCCGTCAACTGGAGGATGAGAGGAAGCAACTGAAGCTGAACAAGATAGAGCTGCTGACCTTCCAGGAGCGGTACAACAAGATGAAGGAGGAAAAGAACAACTACAATGATGAGCTGATCAAGGTGAAGGATGAGAACTACAACCTGGCCATGAGGTACGCTCAGCTGAGCGAGGAGAAGAACATGGCGGTGATGAGGAGCCGGGATCTCCAGCTCGAGGTGAGGACTTCTCTGGGTCAAAGCAGGGATGGGTAACCTCAGGCCCAGGGGCCAAATGCAGTCCATTGCAAGTTCTTTATTTGGCCCCTTTCCCGTCCCTGGATCTGGCTCCGGAGCCAGTTCTGAGCCCCAAGTACTGAAAGAGTGAGCTCAGGGTAAGTGAACAGAGAGGAGGGCATACACATAGGGGATAAGGGACAGATCCATAATCTGGACCCACCTCTTCCTGAGCGCACCCCTTAAACATCTCCAGCTTCTGTGCAGCCCTTGGAGCTTGTACTAATTTTCAAATTGACCCCTCGGGTGGAAAACTTTTCAGATTCCTGAGGTAAAAGTGTGCCGGTTGTGGGCTCATTGATTTCCTGGGTAACACTGAGTGGAGTTGTTCCTTATTTTGCTTATGTACAACCACTGAGACATAAACAATTTTCCACACAATGTTCGGAATCGTTATTCTGAGGTGTTATCTACTCTTCAGTAGAGTGTATCCGTGAACAGAGGGAATTAATTCCCCTTGCAGCGGTTGTTATTATTTATCATGGACACCCACTAGGAAAAGAAAAATGTTTCTGTAATTAATGGCCGATGTTCAATTAAATATAGTATGCCCTTGAGGAGCGGGTGCTCCTGTAGGTTCTGCATGTTGTTCTTTCTGGTAGATTCACAATCCCAATGTGTTGGAGGGGGCACCTCCTCCTGAATTGCTGTGGGCCTTCCACAGTCCAGGTCTCCCTGTATTTGGGACTTTGTGGGTTTGTGTTTTATAGCAGTGCTTTTTACATGCATGTTGCCATTTTAAGTGTATTCATTACCATGTATTGTGGGGCCTTGCATGGTCTCGCAGCCTGCACTCTTGTTGATCTGGAAACAATTATCTAGTGGGCGGGGGAGAGGTGACAAGGAGAAGAGTGTTCTGTATGAACCAGCTTTTCTCAGTGCAACCAACCTCTGTCGTATCCCTGTTTCAGTGATGGACACATCCATTCCCCACCACCCCCTCCCAAATGCTGGTGTGTGATGTAAAATACCCTGGGCTGTGGATCATGGGGTAATGCTGAGATAGCTATGGTTTCCCCATGGTTAGCAGATCTCTGACTGGAGGGAAGGTGGGGGGGAGGCGTATTCAGGGTGCAGGGTGCGAAGGAGCATCGCTGGGAAATACCTAGCAACACTCTGTCTGGGCTAATGGAACTGTCCAAAATGATGGAGTATTCAGGGAGAGAGAGAGGAGAAACAGCAGGAGGGTGAGAATGGGGAGAGGCAGAGAGAGAACAAGAGGGGGATGGGGGGTGGGAGGGCTTCAGCCCAGATGAGAGGAAAGGGAGAGTGTAGTTTTAAAAGTTTGAGAAGCACTGCCCCTAGGTTATCCTGCTGTAACTGTTCACTTATTCATCACCTTTGGCAGTGTATGGAGGGCTGTTACCCAAGTGTGCATTGTTGGCGTGTGCTGGATTCTCCAAGGCAGGGGTGGAGAACCTTAGGCTCGGCGGTCAAATGTGGCAAGTTTTTAGGTGGCCCCTGGATCCAGTTCCTAGGTCTGGATCCAGTTCCTACTCCCAAGCACTGAAGGACTGAGCTCAGGGGAAGGGAGCAGAGAGGAGGGCCTGCCCACAAGGCTAGGGACAGACCCATGACACAGATCTGTGATCTCGGCTCTCTTTTTTGATTGCACCCCTTACACACACCCTTCCCCAACTTCTTTGGGGCCATCAGAGCTTGTAACTAATTTTCAAATTTGTCTCAAGAAGGGAAAAGATTTCCCCACCCCTGTCTCAAGAGTTATACTCTCCTAACACCAGTGTTTAGAATCTGGACCCACTTCCTCAAGTGTCTACTCTGAAGTGTGTTGTGTGTGTGCTCTCATCTGGAAGGGGAGCAGGGGTGGTAGCTAAGGGAGAGGGTATGCGAGAGGCTTGGTGTGTTGGAAATGATCTTTTGCTTATTCCTGTGCTTCTCTCTACTGCCGGATGGGTCTATGGGGCTACACTAGATTGATCAGCTGAAACATCGGTTGAATAAAGTGGAGGAGGAATGTAAGCTGGAGAGAAACCAGTCGCTAAAGCTGAAGAACGACATTGAAAACCGACCTAAGAAGGAGCAAGTTCTGGAACTAGAGCGGGAGAATGAGATCATGAAAACCAAGATCCAAGAGTTACAGTCTATTATTCAGGTAAACAACAGGCGGCGCTATGCCCTGCCCTGTCGCTTCCCCCTGCGAATACACCCCCACCAGCTGTAACCATCCCATGTACACAGTCCAAATGCATGGAGAAAAAATGCACCACAAAACTTCAAATTGCTTTAATGCAGAGCATCCAAAGAAAAAAGCAAGTTGTGCAGTCCCCAGCTCTCTACTGATTGCCCCACAAAAATACTGAGATAAGAGACCTTGAATAAAGGAGACTTCTTTATCCCAGGAAATCAGTATTGCAAATACTGGACCAGATTCTGCAAAAAGCTGCTTTTCTCCTATGGGGTGCTAAAGTGCTCTCAGCAACTGCTGAAATCCAATAGCTTTATGCCACTGCTTTGATTATGACTCTGCTGGTAAAAGTCTGGCTCTGCTGAAGTTCGTGCAAGTTTTCCCATAGACTTCAGCATTTCACCTGTAATAAGCAAGGGCGCTTTGAGTTCCAAGCTAAAACAGGTGGAAACCACTTAAAAATCATCGTGGGACTGGTCCAGCATGCAGAGAGAGAATTAAATAATCACCTAAGGAAACCCTCTATAAAAATGGAAACAAAATGCCCCCCTCCCCCAAAAAAAGTTTATATTTTTTTCCAATTGATTTGAAAAATACTTTGGCCAACCAAAATGTCAGAGGCTTTTGACTCTCCAAGCTATTTTAAAATTAATCATGAGTTTTCTTATTACATTTTTGTGCTTTTGATTTCCATTTTACGCGTTTTGTTTTGGACAGCATCCTTTTTTTTCTTTTCTTTTTTTTTTCTTATGGGCGCTCATAGCAATCTGGTTAATTTTAGTTCCTGAAGGCAGGGAAAGGAGCTGGACGCAGCAGAGGATGAAATGTTCATTCTAGGCAGTGGTGACTCCAGGCATGTGTTTTAATATTCATTGCGCAGAGTCCTGGGGGGGAGAAAAAAAATCTGTGCATAAGAATTCCTCTACGTGTTTTCTTAGGCCCTGCTCCACAGCAAAGGGCAAACTCCGTTCAGTAAGGGCTGATGGACAGAACAAGTTTTGAAAGGATGGTCTGGAGTGAAGGGTCTGATGCTGATTGACACTGCATCCAAAATCTATCAAGTTATATTCAGTGAGGGCTATAAGAACAAACTCCTTCTCCTCAGTGACCTGACAAGTGAGACAGGCTTTATTCAGTTTTCCTGGGTGGCAAAACATTAACAAATATTCTTCTCTTCTCCTCTGTTGCCCTTGTGACCCTGCATCCACTGTCTGCTCTCTCTCTCACTCTCCATTTGTTGCCCTTTTGTCTCTTTTCTCTCCCTGCTGCCTTATTTCCTCTCTTCCCCTGCTGGATATCTTTAAACCGTCTCCTCCTCCTCCTTCTCAGGCTGGGAAACGTAGCTTGCCAGATTCAGACAAAGCCATTTTGGATATCCTAGAGCACGACCGCAAGGAGGCGCTAGAGGACCGCCAAGAACTCGTTGGCAAGATCTTCAATCTCCAGGAGGAGATCCGTCAGGTGGAGATGCTGAGAGACAAGGTGAGGTGTGGAGCGGTAGGATGGGGCCAGAGTTCATTGTTGAGAGATCACTGATGGGGATGGGGTCAGGATCTTGGCCATGAGACAATGCCGGGACAGGGCAAGAAGCTGAGCAGAGCATTGTTTAAATCCAACGTCTTGTCCATGGGTGTAAGCATGAAAGGGCAGCGTAATCTGATAACCAGGCAGGGGCCCAAGTCCAAGGAATCGGTACACCCAGAGGGGTACAGAAGAGGCTGGGGTAGCCAGATCTCTAGTTATTCAGGTGAGGGGGTTGTTGTGAACCAGGAAGCTATATAGGAGTTGCTGACCAATTGGGGTGCACGTCATCGGTGGCCACTTGGGAGCCTGGCAGGGTGGAGCCAAGCTTGTGAGGGATCATAGGGTTCTGGTTCTACTATTTCACCACAAAGTTTGGTGGCAGCGCAGATCCTATTGCTGCCTCTGAACTCAGAGAACCTGAGTTCAAGGCCTTCATTCCCCTTGTGTCCTGACAGATGGCCGGTGGTGGTCGATGGCAAGGGGAGTTAGAGTTATAACAACAGAAAAGAAAGCACAGTAGAAATTTGGTATTGTCTTTCCCCTCCAGTCCTGATTGATGCCCGTGAATCCACCCAAGCCCCCATTAGTACAGGACACATGCAGCTCCTTGAAACCAATTCATTTTCACACAGACTGACTTCTCGGTTGTGGGGGTACGTTACAAGAAGGCGGTGTGTCTATTTGCAGCAGTATCTTTCTGGCACCAAGTAGCATCCTAGCCACACGTGCCTTCGTTTGAGTGATGCTGGAGGGGAGGCAGCGGCAGCAGCACGTAGAGATGAGCAGGAAATCTCTTCTTTGTGGCTGGACAGACCTATTGATTGCTCAGATACACTTCATTCATTGATTAGTCTGTGTCGTTTGCAGTACCTTGAGGAGAAAGAAGACTTGGAGTTGAAGTGCTCAACCCTGGGGAAAGACTGTGAAATGTACAAGACCCGAATGAACACTCTGATGATACAGCTGGAAGAGGTGGAGAAGGAGCGAGACCAGGTATCTTGTCAATAGAGGAGGGGAGTGGATCAGTGAGAAACGGAGCCTTTTCTGTTCCCATTTCGATTGGGACTCATCTCTACTCACTGCAGGTCATTGGACCAAAAGTGCCACATGCCAGTCCATTAGCCGCGCACCTACAACTAGGCACCTGTGTTCACTGCGTTTTTCCAAACACGGGTCCCTGCTTACAACACACATAGGCACTTGCAATACTGCAGTTATTTGCTAGTCCAAGCTTAGGGCAATGCTGTAGTGTTTCAGGTTCAGTTGCCATGAGGGTAGGACGAAAAGGCTGTTCTGTTTTTGCAAAATATTTCATGAAAATGAAACAACTAGTATTGTTTTCAATTGGAATTCTGATCATAAAAATTTACAATCAGAAGTCCAATTGGTGGGGGAAATGGCTGTTTGTGCATGAGCAAAATAGCATGCACAAACAGCTGGTTTGGGGTGGGGGGTTTTCGCATCTGTTCCAATTGGAAGAGATGATAGTTCTTTCCTGTATCCGATTGGAATGGACAAATTGCCTGGTTCCAATCAGACATTGGAAATGGCAAAATTCCACCTTCCCCCCCCTAAGCTGTCCGTGGGTGGATACATTTAATTCGAGGTGAACCGGGTATCTGTGCGGATAGCGGTAACCGTTGGATTTACAGTAACTGAACCACACCAACAGCGATCGCGTACCAACTGGTAGCCATTTATGAACAAATGAGGTAGCTGAATTACCGCATAACCATAGCGCTGTTTGCAGTGTTTACTGTGTTGCTGCGCTGCCATTTTCTCATCCATTTCATGGTTACCAGCGAGTCCTGCCTGGCCTTAATTCCTTTCTTGTTTGCCCAACTGGACCCTGCTTTCAAGTTTAACTCAGTTTCCCATTGGATACCTGGTTCAGATTTGTTGGATGCAGCTATTGGAAGAATGTGGGGAAATGGTAAGGCAATCAAATGGTAAATTAGTATTTCAGTTATCTGGCAGTGGTATTAACCGGTATTTTGGCCGTTAATTGAGCCGGTATGCAGTTACGGATCGGTTAACTAACTGACTATCCAGAATTTATTACCAAATGTGATTAGGGAATTGACTATCCATTTCATCTTTTCTTTTAATGGCAATCGCAGTTGATGGTGTGTTTCTGCCCAGGGTTTTGTCTTGCACTCTATTGTGCTGCCAGGTACTAAGAGGGAATTTAAGACAAGCCATTATTATTGTTATTCTTTGCATTATCTGTGCGCACAGGTGTTCTGATCCTTGTGTTAGGAGCTGTGCAAATGTAAGCCCACTAGGTGTGAGGTTTATGTATCTGTCTTTGTGCCTGATCTGCAGACAGTATGTGAGTCTGTTACTGCTTGGTCATAGAGGCAGGCTCTTTAGCTCAAGGGATAGAGACTTGTGCTTTCAGCTTTGTAGGTCTCTGGGTCAATTGTTGGTGGTCAGTCAAGCCAGTGGCCATGACTTAAATGCATAGTAAGAGACAGTCCCTTCCCTGAGGAGTTCATATAGTAGATTTCATTTTATATGCCATACAGCATACAGAAAAAACAATGCATAAGATAAAACCAATTAAAAAACCTAAACTGTATAAAAATATAAAAATTCTCCATTTAAAAACAGCAACTCAAAAGCTAATCCCCACTGGCCAAGCACCTGGCCAAATAAACAGGTCTTGCATTGCCTCCAGAAGTTTCTCAAGTTTGTGTTTTGGCAAACTTCATGGGGAAGGGAGTTCCAAAGCTGTAAAGCAGCTACTAAGGATGCCTCTCGGCATGCCCGTATAGACCTGGGGTAATGATTGAACTTGCAAGAGGGCATCTCCAGCTAACCTTAGGAATTATGATGGAACATAGGCGAGGAGGCATGCTGTGTGTGTCAAATAGTGTTCAACTCCCACCCACCCCCTTCGCAGGCATTCCGTTCCCGAGACGAGGCGCAGACCCAGTACTCACAGTGTCTGATTGAGAAGGATAAGTACAGGAAGCAGATCCGGGACCTGGAGGAAAAAAATGATGAACTCCGGATTGAGGTGGTCCGGAAGGAGGCGTGTATTGTTAACCTGGACTGCAAACTCCGCCGACTCTCCAAGGATAACTGTAGTGATCAGGTAAAGCCTGCCTTCCCCCTCGGTGTCTCTGGGTGCTAATAGATGTTACACCAGCTACAGCAGGGGTTGGGAACCCTTTCTCACCTGCGGGGCTGCTTGGAAAATTAGTACAAGCTCCAAGGGCCACATAGAAGTTGTGGGAGGGGGCTGCACTCAGAAAGAGGAAGATCTGGATGATGGATTTGTGTCATGGCTCTGTCATCAATCCTTGCTGGCATGACCTTGTCAGTGCTCTTTTCCCCTGAGCTCAGCCTTTCATTGCTTGGGAGTAGGAGCTAGGATCCAGGGGCCAGATCCAGTGCTGCTCCCCAGCCGCCACTGCCACCACTGCTTGCTCCCAGGGCCACTCCAAGGCCACTGCTCCAAAGGAGCTGCCTCTGCCATTCCTGTTAAGCCACCATGTCGCCCCGCCAGGCCCTGCTTCATCCTAGCAGGGCCCATGACACTTGTGGGCGTACCATGCGGAGCAAGCACAGAGAACCTAAGTGCCATGCTGGGTCAGACCCACATGGTCCATCAATCCGATCCTGTCTCCGACAGTGTCCAGCTACAGTAACTCGAGAGAAGTACAAGTACAGGTCATGGAGGTGTGACCCATCTCCTGCTAACCACTCCCAACTAGTCAGGGGTTTAAGCCCCAACTATGGCTCTGTCCGCTAAGAATTGATCTAGTTTTCATTTGAAGCTAGCCATGGTGCTGGCTTTCACTGCCTCCTCTGGCAACGAGTTCCACAACTGTATTGTCCGCTAAGTGAAAAAGTACTTCCTTTTGTTTGCTTTAAATCTGGTGCCATTTAACTTCAGAGTGTCCCCTTGTTCTCTTATCGTGAGAAAGGGCAAGTGACAGTTCCCTGTTTACTTTCTCCATGCCACTCATGGTTATATAAATTTCAGTCAGTTCAGTTAATCGCCTCTTCTCCAAGCTAAACAGCTCTAACCTGTTGAACCTCTCCTCGTATGGAAGTCGATCCATCGCTTCTATCATCCGTGTTGCTCTTCTCTGAACTCCTCCCAGTTCTTTTGTATCAATTATTCTATTATTGTCCGCAATAATAATAATTCTGTTATCAAGCACACGTAGCAGTACGACCGCTGAACCCCTGGCTAGTGTAACCTCTGTCTCAGCCACAGCAGAATGTGGAGGAAAAAGGAAGAGCAGTTTCATGTTTCAGAGTTGAGTAGAATTACAACTGCCTCTCCACTTCAACAGGGTGGAGACCGGTTCTGCTAGCGGGACGGAGCTTTCTTTTCTCACCCATGTGGAGTTTCATTGAACAGCATTTCACTCTGCTGAGGCCTGACACTATCACAACAGCTGGATGATGTGTTTGCAAGCCGAGGCTCAGCTAGGCTGGCATGGGCTCTGGTGCAGAAGATGGAACGGGGGCTGCCTACGTCCTCTCCCAGCAGCAGGGGACGCAGCTGCCACAGGGACAGTGGATACTCCCAGGTCATGGGCCCCAGTGCACCAGCACCATCTGTCCCTATTATAGCTACCCCCTTGCTTGCAAGACTGGGAAGGAAGNATGTGTTTGCAAGCCGAGGCTCAGCTAGGCTGGCATGGGCTCTGGTGCAGAAGATGGAACGGGGGCTGCCTACGTCCTCTCCCAGCAGCAGGGGACACAGCTGCCTCAGAGACAGTGGATGCTCCCAGGTCATGGGCCCCAATGCACCAGCACCATCTGTCCCTATTATAGCTACCCCCTTGCTTGCAAGACTGGGAAGGAAGCTCTCAACAGCTGCTGCTGAAGAACCGTCTGTAACAGGGCCGCCCGCAGGATCCGCACCCTGAACTGGATCCAGACATAGGGTGGCTGTACCTCCCCTTTAAAAGAGGACACTTATGAAAAATACATGTTGTAGGGTTGCATCGGTTCCAGTGCAGCCCTGCACTATGTATTATTCATAAGCCGATTCTTTTAAAGGGGAGGCATGGCCACCGTATCCAGACATGTGGGGTTGAGTTCAAACACTACGTGCTTTATTTACACTCCATGTAAGCCACCACCAGGATATATACAAAGTCCTGTGTACAGTCCTTCTAGCCAGGCAACCCCTCTGGCTAGGCTTCGGGAATGCTCCTCTGGTTCCCAATGTTCAAGGTCTTTTCCCAAATCCAGATGCACAGCTCAGCGGGGACAGGGGGCCAAAACAACCCCCTTTTGCTGGCCCCACACACCTCTTGTCCTCCGGCAGCTCCAGGGAACGGCAGTCCAGATCCTCTGGAACTTCTTCGGCTGTCAAGGTCTCTCTAGTCACTGCATAGGGTTGCCAGATGTGCGACTGTTTACCAGCCACTTATGAAAAATACATGTTGCATGGCTGAACTGGCACCACTGCACCCCACTAAGCAGAGCTGCATCTGGCCTCTACTCTCTAGCACCGCTAGTTACCAACTCCCTGCAGCCAGACTCCCAACAGCTCCTTTTTCTGAGCTTCCAGCTTGGGCTTTAGCTGTTTGGGCTGCCTTCCACCACACCCTTGCCCATCTTCCCTCATTAGAAGCCGTCTTGGCTCTAGGCTGGGTGCCATCTTGACTCCCTTAAAGGGCCAGCAGCTCCACAGCTGCTCCACTCTCCTTTGCAAAGTCTGCAAGCAGATACATTTACCGGAGGTTGTGAACTAATGTAAAGCGGAGCAGAAAGTCTTCAGTTTTGAGGCAGGAACCCAGTAGGTCTACAGGCAGTGAGTGCTTAATTTGTAAAATATGTATTACTGGGGCCCAAGCCTGTTCCAGAAACCACACACCCTTCCCCAGAAGTCACGCCTCCTGGTTTAGAGCTTGTCAAGAAAAGTCCCATTCTCTGGATAGCAACCCAGCCATGGGGCTCACCTGCCGTCTTTACAGCTGAGGCCTTGTGGTTTAATCTGTGTTGGAAAGCACGATGGATTTGATTTAAATCAGGTCGATTTAAATCATGATTTAAATTACTGGTCAGGAAGCCTCGATTTAATCGCCGTTTCCCACACAACTGCATTCTTGCTTAATGTAACCTTAATACATATTATTCACAAGTAAGAGAGATATAAGGTTTCATTTTAGAAGGTATACACCGGAGCTGGGGAACCTCAGGCCCGGGGGCCAAATGCGGCTCACGGCAAGTTTGTATGTGGCTCCTTTCCACTTCCTGGATCCAATTCTTGCCTCCACTCACTGAAAAACTGAGCTCAAGGGAAGAAAGCAGGGATGAGGTCATGCAAACAGGGACAGGGGACAGTTCCATGGCTCAGATTCATGATCTGGGCCCTCCTTTCCTTGAATGCATCCCTCAAGCACCCCCTGCCCCAGCTTCTGTGCAGACCCCGGAGCTTGCGCAAGCTTTCAAAGTGGCCCCCGGGAGGGAACAGGTTCCCCACCCCTGCTATACACCGTACCTTTTAAAGCAGTGGTTTCTTTCGATCTTTTTTCAGATTAATTTTGCAGCTACATCAGAAAACTGAATTATGATTTAGTTGTTTTAATTACCAAAGCGAACTGATGCAGATACTTGTGAAGTCATTGGAGGGGGCGGGGTGTCTGTGTGAATCATCTCCAATTCACTTCAGAGAATATTCCCAAACAAGGCCTCTTATACGGCCTGCTGCCATGGTAGGTTTTCCCTTCTACCGTTCCCTCATTAGATTTCAAATCAATGGAGAGGCGGCTCTACTCAGAACCCTGTCCCTCAAAGACTTCTGGAGTATTCTGCTCAAAATGTTTCTTTTCTGTTTCTACTGCCCTTCCCTTGCATGTATCTCCAGACACCGCCTCCATGCCCAGATCCACTCTGCCCCACTATTGTCGACGCACCCCAAATGAGACGCAGAGGCATTAGTTGGTTATAAAACTGGCTGCACTCTTGAATTATCCAATTCAAGGTTGGTGGGTAATTGCCCAAGCAATTTGGGTCCAGTATGCTAATCAACTGTTATAACTTTTAAACTGTGGGATAGTCCTGGATGTGTCTTCCAGTGACAATCCCTGTAACTCCGAACTTCCCCTCTTTCCACAGCAACCGGGTTTTGGCCGAAAGAGGGTGATGCCCACTGTGGGCTTGAGTAAGGAGAAAGTGCCCTCAGGGTGTGAAGACCGCGCCTGTCCCTCCTCCCCTGTTAGGTCACTACTCCCAGGGAGTATGACCCCTGCTGTGCCCTGCATTACACAAGCTATCACGTCCCCATCCCTTAAGGAGATGACTCATATTATTCTATCTCCTTCCTATTTAACATACCTTTAGCATGCTGGATCCCTGCCGAGTGCGACTAATATCTTACCCTCAGTCGTCCAATTATTCATAATTCTCTGCTCGTTTAAAACACGAACACATCAATTCAACAATTATGTTATTCAAAACTTATCTTACCACGTTATAATTAGAATGAAAATGCCAATCACGGGAGCCAATTGAAATCACAACAGTCCAATAAACCTATTTAACCTATTCCGCACTGTTGAGGAGGCGAAACTCACGACTTGCAAAATTTTCAGTTTAGTCGTCAAAATTCCTCCTCAGCTCCCTAAAGGCCACCTGTTGAAACCACAGCGCTAGAGGGAGGGCGGGGTGGGGCTGATTCTCCTAGCAGTTCCCCTGGAATGGCGCGGTTTATTCTCCAGGCTCAGGGAGTCAGCCCCTCCTAAAAGGGGCGGAGCTCCCAAGCCCGTGCAGCTCGCTCAAGCGACTGCTTCAACGGGGGGTTGCCTAGCAACCTTAGAATCAACGCGGGGAGGATTTCTAACAGCGCTCCCCGCGCGTCGGCTCCTCTGCGTCTCTGGGCCAGACGGGGGTGCAACAATTGTCCCGTCGCCGCCATTAGGCGGTGAAGGGGACTTATCCTGCGGGGGTGGGGGGAGAATGCACAGCCAGGATATGCACGGGGATCGACTGGTCTGAAAGCCCCCCCGCCCCCCCCAGGGATCGGCTGGCGACATGGGGCTTTGGAGCAGCGCATTCTTAAGAGTTCAAGTTTCAGGCTTTCAGAATGCGCCGTTCCAAAGCCCCGTGTCACCAGCTGCCACCGCCGCCAGCAACGGGGAGAACGTCACTTCCGGCGGCTTTGCTTTAACACGGCATTCAGGAGGCGCTTCAGCGCCCCTTGTTTAAAAGCGGTGTCAGTTGTTTCTAAAATCAGTCCCCTTTATTCTATCTTTTCAAAATATGGTACACATAGTGCCCTCCATTGTGGATATAAACTTCCCAAATTTCATCATAATTAAATAATAAACATAAAGTTATAGCCAGAAATACATTTTTCAGTATTTTCCCATTATTTAAATAAATAAATCATTTTTGTTTTTGTGTTAATTATTATTTGTTATTTTTGTTATTAGAATAATGAAAAGGAAAAGGAAATTTTTTGTTTTCATTATCATAATAACAAAAACAAAATACATACCCCTACCATCCAGGAAGAGGCCACACATTGGTGCGGGGCCCCTCTGAAAGGTAGGTAAACCACCCCTGACCCCCCATGCTAGACCCTCACTCCTCCTAATCATCAGGGGAGAGGTGGCCTGCCAGACCCCCCTCCTTTCCCTGGCCCCTGCTGGCCTGTTCTCTCGCTGGCCATCGGGGGCCAGGAAAGGGGGAGCAGTGGCCTAATGCTGACCTCTGTCCCCCGTCCCTGC
>QEPC01010859.1:9309494-9365227 GCA_003113815.1 Sphenodon punctatus | reverse complement strand
CTTCTGGGTTTACAAGTCCACAAGTAAGTTCCGGATGCATTCTTCACACACACACTGCCCTGAGGCAGCCTAAAGTAGCCGCAGCTGTAGACGTGAGGGGCTGCCATGGAAACCAAGTGACCACAGCTGCCTGGAGCAAAGCCGTTTACCAGGAGGACTTCTTACACACAAACGTTCTGGGAGAAGTTCTATGCAGAAGTTCAAAGAGCCAGATGTTTAAGATCTGGGTGAGTGACTTAGACACACAGAAAGTTCAAGATGTAACAGCAAACATGCAGGAGAAATGTGTGTGTAAAAACACCCAAAGATATGAGTCCATGTACACAAATTTGCAGAGACTGAAAGACAATAGGGCTGATGGTTAGGTAATTAAGTCTGTCATCTCTCCATCTCCATATACTGCTGTTAACAAGGATGCTGTCTCTGGAGAGACACAAATCCACCGTTTGAGAACTGAAAGTAAAACCATCTGAGATGCTTAATGGGATCTTCTAGACTGAGCACTGGGTCCCAGTGGGTAGAGTAGCTTTCTTTAGCCTTTATTAATCTACAGGGGAGCCTCTGGGAACCCCATAAGATTGGGCCCATGGCCTGTTGTGACCTATTTATAAAGCTTTTCTAAAAAGGTTACATGACTATATTCTCTCAAATAATATATAATTAGAAGTTGTAATCTCTCTTCCATTATGATATCTTTGAGTTTTAACGTATCTTAAATTTAAATTTATCTTTATGTAGGTTTATTTATTTATTTTAAAAAAGCATCTTAACCCAAACAAATCCAATTTAAATTTTAAAAAATCTGATTTAAAAAAAAAAAACATTAAAAAAAAAAAAATTATCAATTTTTATCAACCCTGTTGGAAAGTCACTAATGAAAGCCGAATAAAACATTTAGGTTTTTCTGGTTTTGTTCCCACCTCTGAAATGGCCAATATTGGCCTTTTCCTGGTCTTTCATATTTCAGGGTACACACTCCTACTGAAAACATTTCCTGGGACTCAGCCCCACCCCCCTTGAATTGAATTGCTGGGACTAAGCCCTAGCAAGCCCCCTCTCCCCTGCCAATCAAGCACTGAAGCAAGCAGCAACTTCACCCCATGTAGGGTTGCCTGCAACCTTTGGTTGTTTTTAACCTGACACTTCCATTTTGGCTTATGAGGATGTCAGGTAAAAAACCACAACCCCATGAGCATGCAGTTTGGAAACCCCTGCTTGAGTCAGAGGCAGCTCTGTGGGGAAGAGCAGGGGGAGCCGTGTGTCACTAAGAAGTTCTCTTTCTTTCTCTCTCTCTCTCTCTCGTCTCTAGAGTTTACCGAGGAATTTGCCCATTACCCTCATTTCTCAGACCCTAGGAGCTTCACTCCCCAAAGTCAATGGCCAGGAAGCAGATGACTCCTCCACCTCAGAGGAATCGCCAGAAGACAACAAATTCTTCCTCCAAGATCAGTCTCGATTAAGGAGAAGAGTGAACCTGAAGGGAATTCAGGTGGGTCCCAACCCAAGGCTGGAACTGGTGTCATTCAGAATTACTACAGGGCTCTCGCTTAATCTGGGAAGTCCAGCCCATTATTATTAGTTATTATTTATTTATATAGCACCAGCGATATACCTGGCACTTGTACAATCAGTAGCTATAGACAAGTCCCTGTCCCAAAGGGCTTACGATCTATGAGAACGGGGGGGAGGGGAGGGGAGACAAGGGGGAGTGAACATCTGGAGAGACAAGGATACATTCATGAGCGTGAGAAGATGCAGGTGCATGTGCTTCACTGAGGCCGTTTTTAGACGAGCGCGGCGGCGCCCGTGCTTGTTTTTCAAAAGACCCGGCAGTCGTTCTACACGTGACACCGCCGCCGAATATGCGCATGCGCGGGCGATGCACATCCATTTCTGGCCACAAACTGACTGGGTCGGCGATCGAGGCTGGTCATATGCGGCCGGAAATGGATGCGCATCGCCCGCGCATGCGCGTAGTTGTCGGTGGCGTCACGTGTAGAACGGACTGCCGGGTCTTTTGAAAAACAAGCGCAGGCGCCGCCGCGCTCGTCTAAGAACGGCCTTAGTTACAGGGAAGATATTTTGAGGGAGGGAGGGAAGAGGATGCAGTTTCACTCATGACGAGCCAGGAAAAGCCTGACGGAAGAGGTGGGTTTTCAGGAGGGATTTGAAAGTTGGAAAGGAGGGAGTTGAATTAATGTATCCAGGGAGGAAGTTCCAGGCCTTGGGGGTAGCAAGAGAGAAGGGGTGAAGGCATTTAGAGGAGCAGAGGAGTCACAATCATGTGAGGGTGGGGGCAGAGGAGGAACAAAACTCCTGGGCAGGAATGTGGCAGGATACAAGAGCGGAGAGGATATGGGGGAGCAAGGCCATGAAGAGCCTTGAAGGTGAAGACTATTGTGCCAAATGTGTTCCCGTAGAGGGAGACGGTGTAGGGTGGAGAGGAGGGACTGAACGTGGTTGAAACGACGGGCAAGGTGGATGACTTTGGCAGCAGAGCGTTGAATGGAGATGAGGGGGGGCAAGATCACAGCAGGGGAGACCAGTAAGGAGGAGGTTACAGTAGTCAAGGTGAGAGATGACTGGAGTATGGATTAGGGTTTTTGCACTGGCAACAATCCAATCCAATCCACTTTTAATTTATATCCCGCACTCTCTTATCAACAGATAACTTGAGGCGGCTAACAACAAGCAAATTACAGTAATACATAATACAATAATACATCATAAATACAATAAGACAGGGCCGGATTTTAGCAAGCACTATTATACAGGGCAAGGCAGCAGGGCAAATATTATATTATTATAATATGAATAATATAATAATAATAATATACAGGGCAAAGTCCATGTACTGCAACCAGATTCCCCAGAAGCAGGGACCCACGTTCATTGTGTTTTTCCCATTGGCAGCAATGGGGGAAATGCAGTGAACACAGGTCCCTGCCCACATAAACATGCCGGGCTATCAAGGCAAAGGGCTTATACTGAATTCTGGCCCTCTGGGGAGTTGGACAGGAGAAGGGTTGCAAAGGGGAAACAGTGATTCTTTTGGGGGATGCTTTGCTTTCCATCTTCGTGCTCTTGGAACCCTTGCTGCTCATTATATGCACTCCCCAGCTTCAGCAAAATCATTTTTGCCTCTTTAATAATAGCAAAGGGGGGGCGTGGAGAGAAGCTGGTTGGTCTAGAAAATTGATGTAATGCCCCAAGCCCAGTGAAAACCAAACGTCTGATGGAAACTGCATCCCTGATGGAAAAGAATTCCCATTGGCTGGAAAGAATAATAGGAAGAAGACATCCAAAATCCAGAGCAAAATTAGCTATCTGATGCAGAATTAAATTAAGGCGTGGCTTGCTCATTCAGTTATAAGGGAAGCATGACTGAATTCCTTGACTTCCCTGCTTGCCGAGTTGTATCTTCTGCTGCATTCGTGAATCGTAAGAATTTACCGGCCAAGATTTGTATAGAATGTATAAACTGATATTTCTCCCCCTGTCCCCATTTGAATTTTCTCTGCCTCTTCTAACCTTTCTGAGCCTTTGCTGTCATTATTGCCAGAAGCAATAGATCTTCTTCTTATTTATTTTTTGTATTGTACCCTACACGGGAAGCCTGTTGTACTAGCCGCTCTCCAAAACCAGTCCCGCGGGGGCCACTTCATCATTCCTCGTTCGTCTACAGAACATGGGAATAGCAATACATTGGGTGTTTGAATCGCTCTCTCCCCTGCCCCTTTCAATGAGGGCATGTTGGATTGCAGCGCAGCGATGAGAAAGCGGGGGAGAGGTGTCTGCTTTACAGGGAATATGACACATGTCCTGAGTTCAGTTTGATTTTTGTCCTCTTTCTTTCAGCTGCCGAGAGCTAAATCCCCCGTTGGTGTGAGCAAAGCATCTGATTTTCAAGGTCAGAGAGAATGCCTCTGTCCCTATTGCCCGTCTGTCAGTCTGTCTCATTCGCTCCATCTGTTTCAGCTGTTCTAGCTAACGTTCCAACTGTGCGAGCCTGGAACTAGCCCTGAGAGACACAGAGTTGGTGTTTTCTTTGATAATAAATACTTCTAAGTATCATTTGAAATGGGCGAAAGTTCTGTCTGATTTCTATTTACGTCCCTAGGTCCCTTTAAAGGCTTGAAATATTTCTTGCTATACAGATAGGGCTGGCTATCTATCTACTTTAGTTTAACTTTTATTTTTTAATTATTTAAAAGAGGACAAAATTAGATCTCCTTTAAAAATCAAAACATTTTTCTGGTTCTGGATATCAGTAGAATCCTTTTGGGCTGGAAGAGCCTGTAACCCAGATGTTATCAGACCATCCCTCCTGCTTAGCTGTACACTGGGAGTTCATTTGTAACTCTGGTCCATTGCTGAGGTTCACTTACTAGATGCAGACACACCTAATTATAATGGGAGCAAGTCTTCAGTTATCCAGGTGCATAAGGGAGTTCTATAAGCTGTGTACCGAAGTTGGGTACCAAAATCTTTGTTGTGTTTTTTTGTTAATAATAATAATTAATAATAATTTGTTTATTTATAGAGTGCCAGCAATGTGACTGGTGCTGAACATTTGTAATAAGGGTCAGGTCCCTGCCCCGAGGGACTTACAATCTAGAAACCACAAGGGAAGGGGCAGCAAAGGGAAGGGGCACTGTGTTCTGAATCTCACTACAGTACCAAACAGATTGCTAAACTACACCTCTACATATATTTTCCACCTCCTAATTTTATGTCTCCTAAAAAAATGGTTACTATTTAAAATCTTGAACTTAAAAAGTACTTGTTAAAAGTATTTTTCATTTAAAGCTTACATACATAAGGTTCTGTTAATAAATTTCAGAATTTGCTTTTCTTTCTGGCTTTGCAGATCAATGAGTTATCCCCAAATAAAGGCTTCCTCCCTCTCTTTACTGTATTCCAATTATCTGAATGATGTGACATAGTCACTTTACTATTGTCTTGTTCTTATCCTAACTCTTCGCTTTTCCTTGCCACCCACTGCATAAGCTTTCCCATTTTATCTGATTGGTTGCCACACAAGACTTAATCAAAGAATCGTAGAGTTGGAAGGGATCTTGGAGGTCATCTAGTCCACCCTCCTGCTCAATGACCAATCCTTCCTCACAGCTAGAGGCATCCTTGTGCAGCAGAAATACGGCCAGCAGGGCTGCTACCTGTGATATGGGAACGTGGAATGCCACCTGTACCTGGGAGTATAGTTCTGAGTGATCAGAGCACACTTAAGTGCTTCCCATGCAAGAGGCTGCGTTGGGCTCTGAGGATCAATGTCGTCTCTCTCTGTGAAAGAGGATTTGGCTTGCTCTTAACCTTAGCACAGCACTTTGGCACAGAACGTACATTGCACCCAATGTGTGCACTGGCAACTTGATCTTACCCTATTGCACTGCATTTCACTAACAAATATTCTTCCTAAGGAAACATTCTGAGCAGGGTGCATGTGTATCATTGTTATCTACTATATACCTTATGCTGAAGATCTGTTCAGCATGGTACAAAACACAGAGGAGACAGGATCCCTGGCCCAAGGAGTTTCCACCTTTTGTAATTACTATTTTGCAATGACCTTTTGGTCCCGCAATAAATTTATTTTTATTATTATTGTTTGAACAGAATGCGTTAGATGTCCAGGGTGGATTGGAATCTAGCCGTTTAGCCGGGGACCAGAGCTGGCTGATTGAATTTTTATATGGATAACACACTGGGTATTTTTAGATGTAGCGGGCCCCTAGGCCCACCATGCTGAACCACGCACCGGGATCTGTTTCGGATCCTGGTCAGGAATCAGGCTGGCCGTCAGCCTGATTCGCACCGGGGATCAGGGAGGGGGCGGCGCGGCGTGGCGCGATGTGCAGCCGCACAGCCCCGCTCCCCCGGCCGCCCGCCCTCCGGGAGATGGGTGGGCACAGCGGCCAATCCGGCCGCTGCACCCGATCCTGTCCTGCGGTCGGGGCCACGATCTGGCCAGGCTGAAGGTTACAGATTTAACCTTCAGCCCATCCCTGATCTTGGCCAATCCAACCATGGTTGGTGCCCGATCCCACCATGATTCTGGACCTCCGGGCGGCCGGAGGTCCAGATTCGTGGTCATTGAGATTCCCGCCAGGGATTCACTGGGGTGAACATCTGGCGGGAACCCCAACAGGGACCGACAGCCACCGCAGGGGATTCGCTGTGGTTGACCGTGGTATCGTTACGTCTGAAATTACCCACTGTTTCTTGGTGGGGGGTTGTTGCTAGAGCGTGTGGGAAAAAAGTGTTTTTAAAGAGATTTGAATGTGGGGGGTTGGGTAGGAGTGCATGTGCTTTGTACATCTACCAAAGTGTGTGGGGATTGGACGGAGAGGAAAGGGTGATAGGGTCAGGAATCAGGGGGCTTCCTGAGTTACCCAGGGTAAAGAGCAAGAAGGGGGACGCGGCGCACGAATGATAAACCAGCATGGGCGGATAATCCAAAATGCTCTTGGAAACGTGCCCCGGCGGAAGCTTTTCTGTTCAACCGGATCTAATGTCAGTATCTCTGGGGTCTGTCTCCCTCTCTCTGCCTTTGTCCGTCTCTCGTCTGTGAGCACAGCAGTCCGAGGGCACGAAGAAGACCGGGGCAGCGCCAGCAGCCATGCAGACACCAGTTCCTCCAATCCTGTTTCCATTAATAGCTCCGTGGGCAGCTGCGAAGTCAGGAAAATGGTAAGCAGCTTTGGGGGATCGCTTGCCGGCCAGTGACCTTCCCCCATAATAGACCCTCTTTCTGGAGCTCCTGCATCCCGACACCGGCTGTGCGCTAGCAGCCCAGTCGTACGGAGATCCAAGGCCCTGTCAGCAGCTCCCTTAATCCTTTTACCAGCATTTATTAGAACTGTGTTATTAGCCTTTTCTAAAAATCACAGAACTGGCTTATGTTTATTTAAAGATATTTCAACAAGGCTTGAGAGAGCATTTATGACCCCTCGCCGGTTCAATCCCTCTCCTCAACACTTAGTAGTGGGAGGAAGAGGCAGGCCCCTTTTGTAATTGATTTTGAGTGGGATGCTTAAGATTCTCTCAGAGTTTCTTGTGCCCTTCGTATCCATAAGCTACGGTGGGTCAGTGAAGGGGTGCAGCTAGCAGCGGGAAGTTTCTGTGCATGCTAGCCAATCCATTTCTCCCCTGCCTCCCGTATCCCCATAATCTCCAAGGGCAGACATCCCATTACACACAATGCGATCACTGACACAGCAGGCACAGTTAATTCTAGAGAACGGTCTTGCGGAGTGTTAATAAAGAACAAAACACCTTGCCAGAGGACTGGAAGGAAAGCTGCCCCCAGGAAATTAAAAACTGCCCCCTGCCATTAATGGCAGGGGACCCATTGCGGCTCATAATCATCTCCGCTACCTGTTATCAGGCTGCCCTTGGGGAATATTGCTCTGCTGCCTTGAGGAATGGCTCTGCTCAGATTACAATGCAATTTAGAATGGTCTCCCAACTGGGGCTGTTAGTTTATTTAGAGCCTGCAAAAGTGTATTCTTTCTGAATCTCGTGCCACGCGGATCCACGTTCAATGGGCGTCCCAGTTTTCAAGGTTAAAAGCTATGCAGGAAAACAGCCTCCTACATTGTCCTATATAACCACATCCTATCCACCCATATACAACGGGAGAGGGCAACTGGAAAAAAGAGAAACATGTGTCCACAGACACATTTAGTTATGTATTTAGGATTTATATCCTGTCTTTCCCCAAAGGCTCAGGGCATCTTACAGCATAGAACATGCAAAACATATAAAACCCAGTAAAAATATTAAGCTATATAAAATTCCAAGTAAAACCTCTCCCCCTGCACCTCCAAACCATATCCCAAATAAGCAGGTTTTCCACTGCCTCCAGAAAATGCTCAAGCTTTGTCAGCTATCCAGGGGAAGGCAGTTCCAAAACTATGGAGCGGCTACCAAGAGTACCTTTCTGCACACCCTTACCATGATGGAACTTGCAAGCGGACGCTCCTAGCTGACTTTAGGCGGCATGATGAAACGTATGGAAGGAGACGGTCCTTTCGCTATGTAGGGCCCAAGCCGTTTACATGGCTCTGTAATCAGGGCGTGATTCTGCCCCAGTTCCGAGTGAGGCTCGCTGTGTTGGATGGACAGTGGCCGTGATCCCAGATCCCTCCACGTGGGATCCGCGTAGGATCCACGCGGACAATGTCTCCGCTATGGACTTGTGTGTGGTTTGCGTGCACGGGTTGTACGCCGTCTGTGCAGGCCATGGGATCGACCCGTGTTAAAAGCCCTCAAACCAAAATACAGATGCTTCTTTCAAAGAGAGGTGACTACTACACTTTACTTAATAAGAATTTTCTTACTCCCCCCCCCCCCCTTTTTAAAGCAAACCCTAAGAAATCGCAACCACAGTATCCTGTCCACCACTCCAGAACCTCCAGGAACCGACTCCATTGTCCGGCGCTGCAAAGAAGACGCTCCCCCTTTCAGGTGAGTCGCTGCACTGATGAAAGAGGCTTAAATGCTTTCAAAGCCTTATGGAAAGCCAGACTTTGTCAGAACAGAAAGCAGGGCCTGAGATGCGGACTGGCATCACCAGACCTAACCCTAGATATTGGCTCATGTGGTATTACAGTCCGCCCGCCGACTGGGGTCACGGTGATTGCACCTGGCATTGCTGTCTGGATGCCCACAGCTGTCGGGAATTGCAACAACAACAAAAAGTGTTAGTATAACTTTAAATTTAAAATTAAATTTCAAATGTAAAACACAAATGATTATTTATTTGTTATACTGGCTGAAGCAGTGCCTAGGGTAAGCAGAGCAGGCAGATGCCTAGGCCAACAAATTGAACCAGGAGCGGGCCTCCCCCGCCTACGCTGAAAGCCCCCAAATTAGGGAAGGAAACTCTCCCGGATCATTTCACTGGACTCTTGCATTCGCTGCTGTGGATTTGTCCTGACAAGGAGACACTACAACTGCTGCTTCCACACTAAAAAGTTGATTCAGTGGTAGCCAGAAACACACTCTCTCCTTCTTGCAGTGCAAGTTCCCAGCTCAGTTAGCACTGTGGGCTGCAGAGGAGTCCTTGCACTTCACTGCTGATTCGGCTATTTAACAGGCAGAGGGAGCATTTCTTCCCACACCTGCAGTGCAAAGTCCCCAGCTTGAGGGGTGCAGAAGCAGGCCGAGGGGAGCGTGTTTTTGTATTTTGTCAGTAAAAGCCAACCCTGGTTGTGTGGGCTTATCACCTGCGCACATCTCATTCAAGACATCTCAGGTTGGCTACCTAGAAACTGAGGCACCCTCGATCAGGGGCCACTTTTCATAGTATGTTCTAGTTTTTCAATAAAAACATACGCTTTTTGCAGCAGAAACCATAAAGGCCCTCATGGTATCTCCACCATGTTTTTTCTACACACCCTTTACCTTCTCCCATTCTGGACGCTAAGCAGTGGTTTTCTTGGAGGACTTTGCTGTGTGTGTTTTACTCAGATATTTGCAATCTCCTTCCTGCAGGTTGGCCAAGCAACAGCTACTGAGTCGGTTTGGCAAGGCACGGATAGGTATATTGATCTGGAAGGGTGAGGAGGAGGGAGGGGCACGGCCTCATTTGGCTGTGTTAGAAGCTTCACAGATGGCTTGGGAGCATGCTCAGAAGTGATTTTTCACTAGTGTACATTACAACATTCTATGGTTAGCCTGCCAAGTTTTTTGTTTTTTTCCCCCCAAACTTGTTTGTGGACCTCCTCCAAAATAATCACTATTTACTTGCCAAGTTTCAAGATTCACAGTTCAGCTGTCTCGGAGTTATTTGTGGGAAGAAGAAAAAAGTGAAGGATTAGTTCATGGATTCTTCTCGAATTCTGTTCAAAAATTCACTTTTCAGATGGGTCCAAAGTACAGAAAATTTTAATCCCAAAGGAGAACTTTCAAAAGGTTCTGATCACGGTCTTGTTCTCATGAAATGCACAGTTTGTGGTTATTGGCTTCTGGATAAGTTACCCCCGGGTAAAGTAATCTGAATTCCCACTGGCAACACAAAAAATATTTCACACACCAGCCCCAAATTTACCTTGCAACCTAGTGGGAGGAAATATCCCATAATGCATGATTCAGGAATTCACACCTGGCAGACGATCATAGAAAGGACATTGATGATCAGAGTAGCTCATACAGTAGTCACAAGGACTCTGGGATACTTAGAGGAGTGGCCAGAGGATTGCTTACCAAAAAATCAAGTGTCCATACTGGTACTTACTGGAGGACAAATTAACCCCTTTGGCTGCAACCACAAGCTTTAGACAAACTGCTTATGTGACTGCAGGTGAGTTTACCGCGGGAGAGAGGAGATATACCCCTGGGGCTTAGCATTTTGTGTGAACAAGATTTCAGTGACAATGGGGATTATAGCTGAAGCCAGTTTGCAACCTAAGCTAAATAGAAACTGCTTTGGCAAAGCCAGCTACCTCACTGGATTGGATCAGTGCCCTAATTTGATCCCCTTCCTCGCGATGAGCATCCTGTTACTTCACAAGGGACCTTCTTATGGAGGAAGCTGATTTTCAGTGCAAGGAAAGGTATTTAAATCGGGTGCTTTATTTTTCCTCATTAGTAGAGGGAGGAAACCAGACCCAGAACCACTGGTGGCTATTATGCCTGGTTGCTGATCTGTCCCCTTTGAAGTGAAGGGAATGAACCTGACTGACTTCAGTGGGAATTGGATTAGGCTCAAGATTGCAGAGGGGGAGGTTGTGTACACAGGGTGTGCGTGTGACAAGGTCACGCAAATTCTTGCAGGACCAGACCTGTGGGGCGGTCCAGCTAGGGGTGGCTGAGTAAGCCAGCAGAGCCTCAGCTTATAATGGTGAGTGGAGGAGCTCACGAGAGGGCTTCTTGTGAGGAGAGAATGTCAGCAAGCCTGAAGGCTCTGCCTCCAGAGACCGGGTCTCGTCAGGAAAGAACCAGCCCTAAGAACGGAAAGGGCTAATCCTTGAAGCCTTCTGGTAGGGGAGGGTCTCAGCTGTGGGAGAGAATAGGCCAGACCAGAGGGGAGAAAACTGGGCTGGAACTAACAAAATGAAGTTCAACAGAGGATAAATGTAAAGTTCTGCATTTAGGTAAGAAAAGTCAAATGTACAAATATAGGATGGGGTATGCCTGGCTTGGCAAAAATACACGTGAAAAGGATCTAAGGGGTTGTAGTTGATCACAAACTGAACAGGAGTCAGTAGTGTGATGCAGCCGCAAAAAAGGTTAAACTTAATGCAGTTTTAGGCTGCATTAACAGAAGCATTGTTTCCAAGTCACAAGAAGTAATAATTCCACTCTACTCTGCGCTGGTCAGATCGCATCTGGAGTCCTGTGTCCAGTTCTGGGCACCACACTTTAAGCAGAACATCGACAAATTGGAACAGGTTCAGAGGAAGACGACAAAGATGTTTGAGGGTCTGGAAAACAAGTCCTATGAGGAAAGGTTGAAGGAGCTGGCTATGTTTAGCCTAGCGAAGAGAAGACTAAAGGCAGAGATGATAGTCGTCTTCCACTCCCTGAGGGGCTGTCGCAGAGATTTCTCTTGCCCCTGAAGGCAAGACTAGGAATAATGGACTCAAACTACAAGAAAGCAGATTTCAGTTAAACTTTAGGAAGAGCTTCCTAACAGTAAGAACTGTTCAACAGTGTAACAAATTACCTAGAGCAATGGTGGGCTCTCCTTCCCTGGAGGTGTTCAAACAGAGGCTGGACGGGGATTTCCTGCACTGAGCAGGGGGTTGGAGTAGAGGACGTATTGCAGAATAAAGCATGTTGCAGTCTCAAGTAGGAGCTACATCAGCACGGGATCAAAGTGTTCAAGGCAGAATCAGAAACAGCAAGAGCAGTTCAACCAGTTCAAGCCACCGGAGACTGCCGCTTGCCTGCCCGAGCCCTCGTTACAGCTCTGCTACTTCCGAAGCTTCCTGCTGATTCGCACCCTCCTCCTCCTCCACATCGCGGAGTGTCTCTTCTGCGGCCTTTCTGCGTCTCCACAACGCACATGCACACTTCTGTGTCTTGAGACCTGGCCTGCTGGAACTATTGTGCCATTTCACCTGCCACCCCCAGCACACTCCTCCATCACAGAGTGCTATCGGATGCTGCGCTAACAGCGGCTTCTGTAATGTCTTTTCGCACGTGGGAGTGGCCGTGCAGGCTTGCCCCTGCTTTGGCCCGTGCATGTAGGCATTGTGACAAGCGGGCGACAAGAACTGCTCCCACCTTCTCTCTGCTTGCACTCCAGCCCCGCATGCTGACCCGGTCCCAAGGAGCAACAATGACCTTGGTGGCAGCAGCGTGAGAGCAGGCCTTGGGAAGTAGCAGCGGTGACAGTGGGAAGCAATGGGGAGGGGGGTCATGCCACTACCCTGCCCGTCAGCACTGCTGGGGCTTCCAGGACCTGCCATTGCTACTCCGCACCCCCCCACCCCAGCCGCACCCTGGGATCTGCCACTCCCTGTAAGCCCACCCCCATTCCAGCTCCTGGGGAGTCGCTGTGTGTTCAAGTGGCTCCCCACGAACTGGTACATCTGGTCGACCCTGATGCAAGTTCAGGATTGCCTGTGTCTGTGAGGGGGACAGAAGACTGGATATTTTAACTGGAAGATTTTTAAAAGTATAATTTTATATGTACAGCATTTTTGTGTTGATGTGGGGTTTGAGTGTTTATATTATTTCCAAGGGTGTAGCTACCCTGGAGCGAGGTAGCCCCGGACTCTGAGGGGGCTCTTTGCAAGTGGCCTGAGGAGGAGGGAGCAGGGCTAATACACCACCCCCGCCCACTCTGAAAATTCCCTAGCGGCGCTCAGGCCACTCGTAAAGATCGCTGCCAAGAAGAAAGTTTTCAGAGTGGGCGGGGATTGGAGTGCTGGCCCTGCCCACTCTTAAAAACTTCGTTCTTGGCAGGACAGCGGCTGCTGCTCTGAGGCAGGAGGGATGGCACTGCCTTCCTTGGTAAGCCCTGCCACCCCACCCTCTTGCCCTTAGGGGCCCCGTAATTGGAACAGTATTATTATAATTAGCAAGCATTTATATAGCGCCAGCAATGTACCTAGTGCTTTACAAAGTAATGGAATAGACATGGTCCCTGCCTTAGGGCTTACAANTTTACAAAGTAATGGAATAGACATGGTCCCTGCCTTAGGGCTTACAATCTGAGAGACCGGGGTGGGGTGGGGGTGGGAGACAAAGGAAGGGACAAACATGAGCCTGGACCCATCCGTCTTGCTACGCCACTGATTATTTCTCTGTAAACCACCCTGAGTCCTTTAGAGAAAAGAGCAAGTTATATACTTATTTCTATTTATTTTTTCAATTTTTATACCGTCTAATAACCCCAGAGAGATTTCCTCAGTAGAACCTTATAGTACCTGTTGTCGAATGTTGAAAAGTTTCTTTCTCTCTTTCTCTCTCTCTCTCTCTCTTTTGCTTTGTTCCTTAATTCCAGCCTGGTTGAAGAGGAGAGTTTTGGCTGTGGTATTCTGGAACTAGATGGTAAGTGTGGGGAGCTTATTCACTCCATAGCTTTAAATGCCAAGTGTGATCTTGGCTCCCTTTGATTCACTGGACTGAGGTGCTGCCTGCCAGCCCCTATAATTCTCTGTGCAGAGTTAAGACGAAAGGGGAGGAGAGAGGAGATGCAGGATGCTCCACTGGCTTTCCATAAAACAGGAGAGAATGAGGAATTATTCATTCTACTCTGGCAGTCGTAACAGGGCTGGTCTCCCAAGCTGTTACCACCTTGGAGAAAAATATTGTGCTGCTTCTCTCAACTTGCAGTATGTGTGTGTGTCTCTGTCCTGGGGGAGCAGTGATCATGGGCCACTTTGAAAATTTAGTGCAAACTCAATTTAGGGGCTTGGTTGCTCAGTGTGGTTGATGGAAGGAAAAGATTCACATCATGGATCTATGCTGTGGATCCAGCCCCTCTCCTTCTGAGCATGCCCTCATCTCTGCTCCCTTCCCCTGAACTCACTATTCCACTGCTTGAGTTTAGGGACTGGATCCACAGGCTAAATCCAGGAAGTGAAAAAGGGCCAAATAAAAAAACAAAAACAGCTACAGGCTGTAGGCTTCCTAGCTCTGTCCTAAGGAAAGGTGAACAGGTGCTAGCTGTTGGAGAGCTCACATTTCTTTTTCTGATAGAAAGCGGCAGTGGGTATTTTCAGATGTTACAAGATCACGCTCAACCACAGTGAACCACGGTCAATCCCGTGGTGAGGCCAAAGCTCCCTGAACGTCTGTTCAGCGGCCGCCAGATGTTCGCCACAGTCAATACCCACGTGAGGTCAAAATCAACCACGCTTCCAGAGCTCCCCACCGGACCATCTCCGAAAGCGTGGTCAAAGAGATTCCCGACGGGAACCAACAAAAAGTAACGTCTGGCCAGCAACCACCGGCCAGAATCAAAGGAAATGATTCCCAGCCGGGGACAAAGCACGCAGCGTCGATGCCAGGCAACGAGCAGCAACACAGGCAGCGGAGGGAGATTTTAAGGGCACACAGCAGCAGGGGGATGGGGCGGGATGGAGTGAGGCGGAAGGGAGAGGTGGGCAGAGGGCAAGGGAGGAGGAGGAGGAGGTGGAGGAGGTGGCGGTAGAGGCGCGGGCGGGGGAGGAGGCGGTCGTGCTGCACCTGGAGGCGGTGGAGGGACAGCAGCAGCAGCAGCAACAGCAGCCGGGCTGACCCGGCACCTTCTGGGTGTTTTGACCTCGGCCAGGAATCGGCGTCACGTCTGTTGTGCTGCCCCGGCCCATGATCTGGCGGCCTGATTCCCTGCCGTGGTCCCGTCCTGTCTGTTCGGGGCTTTTTTTGACCACGGGGGGTGGTGGTTCAGTTCACCCCCACCGGGAATCCACTGTGGTGAATTGGGACCGCGTAACATCTGAAATCACCCAGTGTTGGAGGGGCTAGTGAGCTGAACATGGAATTGAGAGTCAGCACATCCTAAGTATGGTATGGAATGGCTGAGACATGGGGCGGATTCAGGCGTGTCTTTAAATCGCACAGAAGCCTCGGCGGCATAGTGCGATTTAAAAAACCCCGCACTTCCGGGCTGGTGTGAATGCGCTGAGCGCGCACATTTCCACCTAGTCCGAATGTTTGGACCGCGGTTTGAAAAGCTGCTCCGAGCAACTTTTCAATCCGCACTCCAAACATTCGGGCTAGGTGGAAATGTGCGCGCTCAGTGCATTCACACCAGCCCGGAAGTGCGGGGTTTTTAAAATCGCACTATGCCGCTGAGGATTCTGTGCGATTTAAACGCACGTGTGAATCCACCCATGGTTTGGGAGCAAGTATCTGGGCTGTTCTTAAACCAGTACAACCATGTGTAGAATGGAGATGATGATAATAATCCATAATCCATGCAGTTGTTATGAGTGTTTATGTTTGCAAAGGCAACTGGTCTAGAATGAATGGGCAGCCTAATGACTTCTCAGAGGGGAATCCAGGGTCTGAAATCAGAGAGAAGCATCTGGATGGATTCATGGCACCTGCTGTTATTTGTATAGCACCAGCAGTGTACCTGGCACTGTACAATCAGTAGTTAGAGACAGGTCCCTGCCCCCAAGGGGCTTACAATCTAAGAGAGACAAGGAAGGGGGAGATGAGGGAGAGACAAGGATACAGTCATGCGTCTGAGAAAATACAGGTGCACGTGCTTAGTTACAGGGAAGAGATTTTGAGTCAGGTGGATGCAATTTCACTCATGATGAGCCAGGGAAAGCCTGACGGCTTTGTTAAATGGACTTAGATTACTCCAGCAGAGGAGAATCGGATCATGTTGAAAAAAGAAGTCCATGAGGAGAAGCCTTTTTTTCTGCTGAACAGGCCAGAGGTGTTGTCAAAGGATCTGGGTCCTCTTAATAGGTCATCGGCAGAGGATTGTCTAGCCCGTTGGGACAGGCCATCACAGCTGAAAGGGGTGAATTCCCTGGGTGCGCTCCTGAATTTTGTCCACTTATATGGACTTGGGCAGTTTTAATTTGCTGCCAGTCTGTGCGCACTGGGGGAGGAGCAGGAGCGTAATTTCTCAAAGGTCACGGATGTCTCCAACATCTTGCTCCCAGACCAGACCTGGAGTCAGAGGCTCCCTCCTGTGCTTTTCCCCCCCTTGTCCCCCCAAGAATGCTTTCCTGATTTCTCTGTCCCTTTGCAGATGACAGCCATGACAGGTACTCTTACGGAGCTCCCTCGGTGCACTCCTCCTCTTCCTCCCACCAGTCAGAGGGACTGGACCTGGAGCAAGTCAACTCCATTTTTAGGAAGTTCTCTCTGGAAAGGTATTTCTGGGGTTGCTGAGTCGGCCATCGGTAGGATGGCCAGATATGCAAACTTTAGAGGACGCTGATGAGAATACAGGTTGCAGGGCTGCATTGGCTCCAATGCAGCCCTGCAACCTGTATTCTCATTAATGTCCTCTTAAAATGTGCCTATCTGGCCACCCTAGCCATTAGAGTGTGACATGGGGGAAGCAGGGAGGGAGAGGGATTACCCGGAGTGTAGCGCTGCTCTGTCCCAGCAAGAGGAACTTGTAGCCCAACATGAATATTGGAGGAAACGAGTGATTTACAGCATGATGGCTTCGGGCATCTGGTGGGTCACAGGGAAGCATTGCAACCTGTCCTGCTGAGGTTCTTTAAATCCTTGCAAAGCGTAGGATGCAGCTGTCTCCTCGATCTGCAGTTTTATCAGGGAAATGGAGAGGGGTGGCCCCTCTGCAGCAGAGAGCCAATCCATCCCAGCAACACGGTTAATCTTCCTCTTGCTGGTTCCTAGATGCTGCATCGTTCTGCATGAGGTTATTTGGTTATGTCTCGAAGCGACCCAGATGCTGCTCTCTAGTCTAAACTCGGCAGTAATCTCGGAGATAAGGCAGGTTTCTCTTGGAGTCATTAGATCCTCATGTTTGATACAAAGCGAAAACTCATTTATACGTTCCTCCCCATTTATCCTGAGCGGGAAGTTTCTATTTTTAGCTCAGGCTAAACTTGCGAAAATCAGAGAGCAGCCGCCGCTGCCGCCGCTGCATTGTCTAAACCCATTTGTTCCACTCCTCCACGCAGGCCTTTCCGCCCTTCTGTCACATCTGTCGACCGCATCAGGAACTCTTGCCCCACGATCCAGCGTGTCATGCTGAACGGAGACAGTCTCAGCTCGGAAGTCACTCTGCTGGGGGGCAACATCAAAGGCAGCTTTATCAGCTTTGTCAAGCCGGGATCCCCAGCAGAGAAAGCAGGCCTCCGGGAGGGACACCAGCTGCTCCTGGTGAGGATGAAACAACAGCAAACAGCCCCCTTGGTTTCTGCCATAACTTTTAGATTATTGCCACAGCGGGAGATCCCACGCAGCAGGCAACCCGCTATGATGAACCTGGTAACGGCCCTTGCTGTGAGAGCGAGGCTGGGGGATGCTTTTGAACTTCCATAGTCCCTTCTCCATTCTGCCTAACATGGCCCCGTGGAGGAGCAGCTAGGAACAGAGGAAGCTGCTGCTATTTCGGATAGTTGCACACTGTAACAGAGCACAGTATCAGGTGAATGAGTATTCTCAGGATCGATGTCCAACTCATGCAGTCTCAACAGGAATCCGCTTATAATCAGTTTATTCACATAGCACAGTCCATATACGCCATCTCCTTTATATACGAGTCTTTATAATGAGCCCAAGCCTGGCCAGGCAGTAATCCTCTGGCAGGCTCACACACCCAACTCACACTTCCAGGAATCAGGATCTCCATGGCCTCCTTCAGCTCATGAACAGAGATGTGTCTCCTCCTACTTCTAGGCAGCAACTGACTCCTCTTCAGGCTCTTCCTCTCTTTATATATCAAGAGTGGGCGTGGCTTCAACCCACTCTAGTTCTTAAAGTGATCACAGCCCTACCACACACACTATGGAAGTGATTGGGATTAACTTGTGTGGGTCATGGTCATCCATGCTCTCCCCTGTGTCCGCTTCCACAGTGCAAGAAATAGGCTAAGCAAATATCTTTAGAATTCTCTCTTGGGTTAAGTTTGTTGTTTACCATGGACAGAGACATGGGGTTCACAGTGTTTTCCCCCCATTAGCAGCAATGGGGGAAACGCAGTGAATATGGGTCCCTGACAATAGACTTGTTCATCCCTACTCTGGGCTGGCCCTCCCAGGGCCTTGGTTACCTGGAGCATCTTCCAAACAATTTTGGCTCTCCTCACAGCTTCTCCCCTCAGCCTAGAGCAGGGGTTGGCAAAGTTCCCAAGCCAAAAATATGCACACCAAAATTTTATATCGCTGAGAACCACAAGGTGTGTTAGATGGATTGCAACTTCCCCAGAGGGCAGGGCGGTGTGACTTCCCCCAACTCCCCCTCCCTCACATCAAAGCTCTGGCTCCCAGGAGCTTGAGCAGTAGCAGCCAGGGCAGGCAACTCCTGCTCCCATGGCCCCCAAATGGTGGTTCAGCTTCTCTTGCTTCGTAGACACCCCCTAGGCAGCGGCGTCCGAGAGCTGTATGTGACTCCCAAGCTGCCGTTTGCCCACTCCTGGCCTAGAAGGTGAATTTGAGGGATCTCTCATTGCTTCGCAAAGCTTTGTGTCAGGCCATTCCAAGCCTGAAAGAACCGCTCCAAAATCTCCTTAGCCCTTGCTAGCTGCTCCTGAAGCGTGTACAAGCTGCCTAAGGAGTGTTCCCCACATTTGCCTCAGCAGGCTTCTGGGATTCAGCCACTTCTCAAAACATTCAGAGAGAGCTGCTAGCTCCTTTAGACGATAGAGCCATACATGCTTACTAGTTGGGGATTAAACCCCCGGCTGCCGGTAGCTGGGAGTGGTTAGCAGGGGATGGGTCACACCTCCCTGACCTGTACTTGTACTTTCACAAGCTACTGTAGCTGGCCACTATCGGAGACAGGATACTGGACTCGATGGACCATGAGTCTGACCCAGCATGGCACTTCTGTGTGCTTATTCCGCATGGTACGCCCACAGGTGTCATGGGCCCTGCTAGGATGAAGCAGGGCCTGGTGAGGCAACATGGTGACTTAACAGAAGTGGCAGAGGGAGAGGTCTTTTGGAGCAGTGGCCTTGGAGTGGCCCTGGGAGCAATATTGGAAGAAAGGCCCCCAGAGCAATAGTGTGGTGGTGGACCTGGGAGCTGCACAGCGTGGCCCTAATGCTGCCCCTCCTCCTGGGGACCCACCACCGCGATTCATAGCAAGCCCTGTTCCCCCTTCTATCATACCAGCTACCGGGTAGCTGCTGAGTTCAGCAGATTTGCCAGCACCGGTTTAAATCTTCCTGTAGCTCAGGGGTGGGGAACCTCAGGCCTGGGGGCCAAATGCAGCTCACAGCTAGTTTTTATGTGGCTTCGTTTCAGTCCCTGAATCTGGCCCAGTCTGGTGCTTCTTATGTAGGAAGAACTAGATCAGGTGCTGCTGGGCTCTAGGTGCAGCTCGTTGCTGGCCATTCAGTCTAGCAGCTGTGCAAGTTCAGTGGTTCCCCCTTCTACTTCAGCCTGTGGGTTTTCAAACTACGTCTTGTGTGATGTCGTTTGGAGACTTAAATATAATCCCAAAATGCCAGACAGCAACAAGGGCATGAAAAGCATATCAAATACTAATTGGGATCACGACCCCATTTGCAGGTGGCATGATCCCAGTTAGTGTCACGCTAGGCCTCTTCCTGACCGGAATTTAAATAAATGAATGCAGGGGATGGCGAATCAGGGTGTCAGTAGTATGTTTGCCCTTGATCCTGCAACTTCGTGCCCCAGAGAAGCTCCAAGCTTGCCACACAACCCTAGCTACGCTCACTAAGGGACGCCAGTTTCATTCTCCAGATAGACTTTTTCTGGGGGAAAAAAATAGTAGGGCTGGATTAGGCAGGAGTTTCCCCTCCACTGTTAGGGGCAGGGGATGGGGAACCCCCAGAACCCCCGTCCCCGCAGCTGTCCCCAGGGTTCCCGCTCCGGACTCAGAAGCACCGCCGCTTCCGCCACAGCTGGCAGCGGCGTCAGAGGCGGCGCGGCAACGTGACGGCACTATGGCGCCTCCCCTGACGGACACGTTGGACGTGGGGGCGGGGCCGACACAGCCACGCTGCTCTGCGCGGCTGCAGGCACGTCGGGGCGTGGAGCCCTCAGCATAAGAACCGGCGCTGGGAAGCACCCAGTGCCAGTAATCCTTGTGAGAAGCTGGCCCCTGTGTGCGTGACTCAGAGCTTGTGAAGCAGTAGCGAGTGTGTGTGTTGGTGCGTGACCCCGTGAGTATTCTTTCCTTGAACCTAGCATGTGTGTGAGTGTAGAGTGCTTGTGCGACAGTATCCCCGTCTCCCTCACTCCTGGGACCTCTCTCGTTGGCCGTGTGTTAGTCTGCCTTCCTTCCCCTCCCTTGGGTCACTACCTTCCAGCCCCACCCCCACCCCAGCCTCGCCTGTCCCTCCCTCCCTGAATGGAAGAGCGTGTGTGGGACTGAGTGGTGAGCAGAGGGGTACAGATCTGCTCAGGTGCTCAGCGCCCAATGATGATAAGGGCTCAGTGTCTTTGAGATTGTTCAGGCCCAACTACTATCCTGACGGGCATTTTTCCACAGCGATGCCCTGCCAGCACCTTAGTGCGAGTGGGGCGCGTGAGCCAGCGTATGTGAGCACCCTCCTTCCTTCCCCCTCCCCCACTGACAAAGTTACCTGCCCCGTATTATCCATAGTTCCCCACCAAAACGTGAGTACCTATCTTTTTCCCCTTTCTTGCACCATGGACGTGGCAAAAGAATTGGGTGACTTGGTAAGGGCAGTGCAATCCATAGCGAGCTGGTTGAGAGGCTCTCTGGGGCTGCAGCCCCACCCCTTGTGGGCCGGGTGGGGGCACCATCCCAGTCCCCTGGTGCAGCGGCTCCGCCGCTTCCCGTGGTGCCTGCCCCCGGGCCCCCTGTGGTGGCTGCCCCTGTGCGAGAGTCTCAGGGACCCTGCATTGACAAATTTTCTGGGGATCGTAGAGCCTTTCAAGGGTTTATGACTCTCTGCGACTTGACCTTCACCACACAGCCAAGAACATATTCCTCAGATACGCTTAAGGTGGCCTTTGTTATAGGCCACCTTGCAGGGTTACCATTAGAATGGGCTGCCACCCTGTTGAAAGGCAAAAGTGCCTTGTTGTCGAACTATGCAGATTTCGTTCGAGAGTTTGCCTTTTTATTTGATCACCCCCAGTGGGGAAAGGATGCTGAGACTGCTATTCTGTCCATAAAACAAGGTAAGGGAACCCTAATTGAATACATTACACAGTTTCAGCAACTGGCCTTAGATCTCCAGTGGCCTAATGATGTGCTCCGAGTAATGTTCCGGAGGGGACTAAGTGAGAAAATTAAAGACCAGCTGGCGTATACAACCCTCCCAGACACCTGGGAAAAACTAGCTAATTTGTCTATGCAGATACAGGACCGGCTGATGGAAAGGCGATGAGAAAGACGACAGGAGACACAAAGTTTTTCCCCACGGCCTTCAATCCCTAAGCCGCCGAACCCGGAACCAGGCACTTCCAACAAACCCGAACCTATGTATCTCGGAGCATCTTGTGGGCCTCTGTCCCCCGAGGAGCGAGAACAGTGACGCAAGACTCGAACTTGCTTTTATTGCGGCGGTCCGAACCAGTTTATCCACGAGTGTCCCGCCTTGCCTTCATCACGAAAGGATTGGGGAAACATCAAGGGCCAGGATGGGGAGGGGCCATCCCGGCCATAAGACAAATCTCTTCTACTTGCCAAGCACAAAATACCCACCTACAGGTTCCCCTCACCCTTGGACTCACGACCCAGCAGTCTCGAGTGGTGTGGGCCATGATCAATTCCGGGGCATCCGGGAATTTTCTCGACCTCCACTGGGCCCAGGAAAACACCTTGCTCCTGGAGCCGAAGCCCAGAGATAGTGCATTCCATTGACGGATCCCCCTTGGTGTCCGGCCCTGTGACCTCTCAAATTTCCTCCACTGATATGCACTATAGGAAGACACCAGGAACAGCTTGTATTCAACGTCATTTGTACCCCTGTATTCCCTGTGGTTCTGGGATTCCCGTGGCTAACCCAGCATAACCCTCAGATCGACTGGAGCAGGCGGCGCCTATGCTTTACCTCCTCATCTTGTGCGCAGACCTGTATAACCCCAGTGCCCACGATTCCACGCCCCATCGTGACGGTCTGTGGAAGCTCGGTACCCGTTAACCTGCCAAAAGAACCTTACAACTTGGTCCGGGTGCCGGAAGGCGATGAATGGAAAACAGCCTTCTCACCCGGTACGGCAGTACTTCAAATACTTAGTGATGCCTTTCGGCCTTGACAATGCACCAGCAACATTCCAACACTTTATTAATGACATTTTTTGGGACATTCTTGATCTTTTTGTCATCGTGTATCTTGATGACATCCTAATCTACTCCCCATCTATTCCCCAGCACGTGAGACACGTCCGGCTAGTGCTCCAACGCTTACACGACAAGTTGTATTGCAAACAGGAAAAATTGCATTTCACTTAATGACCGTGAACTTCTTGGGGTTTGTCATAAGCCCCCAGGGAATCGCAATGGAGCCTCAAAAGGTCAAGACAATTCAACATTCACCTGCCCCCAAGGCGGTAAAACCTCTCCAGCGATTCCTGGGAAGCACAAATTACTATAGGCAGTACAGTCCCCATTATGTGACAGTAACCAAACCCCTTACCACACTCCTGAAAAAGAATCAGCCCTATACATGGGGCCCTGAACAACAAAACAGCTTTCTGCATTTGAAACACGCCTTCCTCTCTGCTCGAATACTGCAACACCCCGACTTCACACAACCTTTCTATGTGGAGGCAGATACCTCCAGCACTGCCATAGGGGCAGTCCTTCTCCAGGCAACAACGGACAAAGACGCCCCCCACCCTTGTGCATATTACTCGCAACAGCTGAGCAAAATCCAAGTCACTACTTGGAGGGGGCTCGACACCCGGTTACAGTTACCACCGACCATAAAAACCTTACGTACCTCCAGACGGCTCAGATCAACAATGACCATCATGCCATCATGCCAGCTGGGCAGTTTTCTTTGCTCGATTCACTTTTACCATCAAATATCGAGCCAGTCACCTAAACATACTTGCTGATGCCCTATCTCATTATCACAAGGGAAGGGACCAGCTCCGAGCAAGCCCAGGACTTATTATTGACGCCAAGGTCTTTGCAGGTACGTTTCTGATGCAGGAACAACTAAAACACACAACAGCAAGAGAATTAAAAGCCACAGGCGACCCTTCTTACATAGAGGACCAAGGATTCCTCCAGAAAGCAGGAAAAATCATTGTTCCCCCGTCATGTAGAGCTCCGATTCTATGGGCTCATCATGACGCCCCGTTAGCAGGGCACCCAGGGAACAATCGAACCCTTCAGTTGTTTCAACGCAATTTCTGGTGGCCAACCCATCTCGCAGACGTGCTCCACTATGTAAGATACTGTACCCGGTGCACACAAACTAAGGTACCCCGCAAGGCCCCCGTGAGGCTTTTGCAACTCGCCCCTGTACCACAAGGACCTTGGCAGCGTGTGGGGCTAGACTTTGTTGTAGAATTGTCCTCTTCTCGAGGTTATACAACGGTATTGGTGGCCATTGACCACTTTACAAAGATGGCGCACTTCATTGCATGTAAAGGCTTGGCAGCCGCCCAACAAACCGCCATATAATAAAACTCCATGTGTGGCCTACAGAGATTATCAGCGACCGCGGCACACAGTTCATCTCTCATTTTTGGAAGGCCCTGTTTTGAGCCAGGTAAGTAACCTTGAAGCCCACGACAGTCTACCACCTGCAAGCCAACAGACAGGTAGAAAGAATGAACCAGAACCTTGAACGGTATTTACGCTGTTACATAAACTATTTACAGGATGATTGGTATCAGTAGTTACCAACAGCAGAATTTGCCTACAACAATGCCCCAAATGTCTCCCTCGGAAGTTCACATTTTTTTGTTTCTTATGGCTTTCATCCCTCCCTCGGTACCCTGGACGTGCAACCTGTACAAGTCCCAGCAGCAGGCATCCTCGCACTCCATTATGAATCCAGGAGATTCAAGCCATAGTGAAACGAACCTTGGCCAAGGCCTGGCAACAATATAAAGAGCAGGCAGATAAACGTTGCAGCCCAGTGCCTACCTTTTAACCAGAAGATCTTGTCTGGTTAGATCGCCAAAATTACCCATCTACGCGCCCATTGCGCAAACTGGATTATCGGTTTCTGGGACCCTTTCCTATCTTACGAAAGGTGAATAACGTCACCTACACCCTACAACTCCCCACATCCCCCCACACCCCGCTAGGAAGATCCATCCTACATTCCACGTTTCCCTCCTGAAGTCAGCCGTAGGGGAAGCTCCCGTGAATCCCACTACTGATAACTCCTCTCCCGTCTTAGGCGACCCTGAATATAAAGTATGGGCCATCCTGGACTCCAAAATTTGGCACAGCCATTTGTATTATTTTATAGACTAGGTCGGCTATGGCCCGGACGACCGCTCCTGGGAACCAGCCTCTCAGGTGTATCCCCGTTTGGTCCACCTCTTCCACCTCCGTCATCCTAGCTGCCCCCGCTCAGTGTGGGGTCTCGGCAGGGGGTTTTGACGGGGGGGGTACTGTTAGGTGCAGGGGATGGGGAACCCCCAGAACCCCCGTCCCCGCAGCTGTCCCCAGGGTTCCCGCTCCAGACTCAGAAGCACCGCCGCTTCCGCCACAGCTGTCGGCGGAGGCGGCGCGGCAACGTGACGGCACTGTGGCGCCTCCCCTGACGGATACGTTGGACGTGGGGGCGGGGCCGACACAGCCACGCTGCTCTGCGTGGCTGCAGGCACGTCGGGGGGTGGAGCCCTCAGCATAAGAACTGGCGCTGGGAAGCACCCAGTGCCGGTAATCCTTGTGAGAAGCTGGCCCCCATGTGCGTGACTCTGAGAGCTTGTGAAGCAGTAGTGAGTGTGTGTGTTGGTGCGTGACCCCTTGAGTATTCTTTCCTTGTACCTAGCTTGTGTGTGAGTGTAGAGTGCTTGTGCGACAGTATCCCCTTCTCCCTCACTCCTGGGACCTCTCTCGTTGGCCGTGTGTTAGTCTGCCTTCCTTCCCCTCCCCTGGGTCACGCCCCTGACCTTAATCAATGATGATAAGGGCTCAGTCTCTTTGAGATTGTTCAGGCCCAACTACTATCCTGACGGGCATTTTTCCACAGCGTTGCCCTGCCAGCACCTTAGTGCGAGTGGGGCGCGTGAGTCTGCGTATGTGAGCACCCTTCCCCGCTGACATCCCCCAGTGCTCCTTTGTTGGGCTCTCTTAGATCGTTTTTACACAGACCGGGGGGTGGGTGCGGTGGGTGTAGGTGGGGGTGTTCCCGTTTACACGGACACCCACCCACCTACACCTGCTGACACCCATCTCCACCCACGCAGCATCCTCTGTTCTGTCGGAGGGCTCCGTGGGTGTGGGTCAGTGTCCAGCGGGTGTTGGTGGTTGTGTGGCGGGAGCACACACGCACAAACACTTGCCGTCCGTGGCGTTTACACAGGCGCACACCTGCCAAACACCCTTCCCCACACCTACCGGCGGCCGTTTACATGGACTGCCCCCCCCCCCCGGCACATCCGCCCGAACACCGAGCGGTGGGGCGGGCCGTCCGTGTAAAAGTGGCCTTAGAAAAAAGCAGAGAACAGAGCAACTCAGTGGCTCTCAAACATCTTTCCTGCATGGCCCCATTCCAAGAATTAAATGGAATTCCATTTCCATAGACAGCAACAAAGACCATGCAAACTGTGTTTTAAATGTCAATTAGGCTCATCGCACGCCCCACCCCCTTTGCAGATTGTATGGTCTCGCACTTGGGATCCCAGCCCTTTAGGAATATCTGGGCCAGCTGCCCCACTTCCTTATCATGACTCCTTTTGGATAAATATCAATTGTCACAGAGTTTACAGCTCCATCACCTTCTAGTGAGCGAGACAGAAGAAAAGGGAGAAAGAAACCATTCTCAGTGGAACATTTGTGTCTTGGTAGCAAAAAAATAGTCAGGTTGTTTATTCTCGAAAGAAACTAGTTTAAAAAGTAGAACAACTGGCTCACAGGCAAGAATAAATATCTCTTCTTCATATCTAGCTGGAAGGCTGCCTCAAAGGGGAAAACCAGAGCGTTCCCTTGGATACCTGCACAAAGGAAGAAGTTCACTGGATAATTCAGAGGTGTAGTGGACCCGTTACACTGCACTATAAGTCAAACCACGAAGGTAAGCCCTCAAGTTTGGTTTCATCTTAAATGGCTAGCACTGGAGTCAGGGGCGCAGCTAGGTTGAGATGGTCCCCCCTACAGCACAGCAGGAGCACACAGGCTTGCTATAATCGGGGACCTGTAATTGTTGCATTTCCCCCATTGCAATGCAGAAAATGCAGTGAACATAGCCCCCTGGCTATAATACAAGGGTAGCCAAAAGGTAGATCATAATCTGGTGGTAGATCAGAAGCTAGTTTCCAGTCAATCACAGTGTGAGGATGGGGATCAGCCTCTCGGAGATTGTCTCTGGGGAGGAGAGCAGGACCAGCATCCCAGGAAGTGTCTCCAGGGACAAGATGAGCTAAGAGAGATCCTCCAGTGCGGCAGGAAAGGGGAGAGCTCCTCTCCACTTATGAAAGTGGTTATTGAAGTGTCCTTTTGAGGGTGTAAATAAGCATGTGGGTGGGGTGAGCCGGTTAATATAGTGTATCTGGATTTTCAGAAAGTGTTTGATAAGAGACTCTAGGAAATTAAAAAGTCGTAAGATAGGAGGCAGTGTCCTATTGGGGATTGGTAACTGGTTAAAGGATCGAAAACAAAGAGTAGAACTAAATGGTCAGTTTTCACAATGGAGAGAGGTAAATAGTGGAGCGCCCCAGGGATCTGTACTGGGACCGGTGTTGTTTAATGTATTCATTAATGATCTGGAAAAGGGTTTAAAGAGTGACGTGATCAGATTTGCAGATGACACAAAGGAACTATTCCATGTACTTAAAACACAAGCAGACAGTGAAGGATTTCAGGAGGCTCTTGTGAGACTGGGTGACTGGGCTACTAAATGGCAGATGAAATTTAATGGAGGCAAGTGCAAAGTGATGCACGTAGGGAAAAACAATTCAAATTATCTGTACACTATGCTGGGTTCTAAATTAGAAATGACCATGCAGGAGAAAGACCTTGAAGTCATTGTGGACGATACATTGAAATCCTCAGCTACCGGTGTGCGGCGGCGGCCGTCAGAAAGGCAAACAGAATGTTAGAAATTATTCGTAATGGGATAGAGAATCAAACTGAAAATATTGTAATGCCTGTAAATAAATCTATGGTGCGACCGCACCCTGAATATCGTGTGCCGTTCTGGTCGCCCCATCTCAAAAAAGATATAGTAGAAATAGAAAAAGTACAGAGAAAGGCGGAAAAAATGATAAAGGGTGTGGAAGAGTTCCACGAGGAAGAGAGGCTAGATTTGGTTAGGACTCTTCAGCTTGGAGAAGAGACAACTGAAAGGAGGTAGGATAGACGTTTATAAAATCATGGAACAAGTTACTGCCCTCTCAAATAGCACTAAAACTAGGGGACAGTCCATGAAACTAACAAGTAGCAGATTTAAAACAAATAAAAGAAAGTATTTTTTCACCCAACACACATTTAAGTGGTGGAATTTGCTGCCAGAAGATATGGTCGAGGCCAGTAGTAGAGCTGGGTTTAAGAAAGAGTTGGACATGTTGCTGGAGGATCGGTCCATTAGCAGCTATTAGCCAGGTAGGTTTGGGGGAAACGTAACCTCTTACTGTTGGGAGCTGGGAGAGAACAACAGGGAAAAGATCACCCCATTGTGACCTTTTGGGTATTGAGATTGGCCACTGTCTGAGACAGGATGCTGGGCTTGATGGGCCATTGGTCTGACCCAGTATAACACTACGTATGTTCTTACGTTCCTGAGGTTGATGCCTGGATAATATACAGCATAAATCTGGGGCCACCCGTGCTATAATGTAGGTGCCGGTGGTGCACATGGGTTTCCAGGATTCTGGGCTTTGGTGTATCCAAAGCACCTGCAGGCATGATAACTACGCCCTTGTCTCTGGTGGAGGAGTCCTAGGCTGGATCAGAACGCACGGGCCTTAGTGCAGCTGACCACAAACCTTTTGCCTGTGTGGAGACTTAATATAATTTCATTTAAGATGGCAACAAAGACATGCAGAGTAGATTGATATTCTATCAGGACCGTGACCCATTTGCAGATTATAAGACCCCACTTGGGGTCATGCTCCACAGCTGTGGGAGCCTTAGTGGCTTTGGTAGAGTTACGTTTAAGTTTAAACTTAAGTGAAAGTCAAAACAGAAATACACCACTGGCCTGTCACTCCCCAAAAGTTTAATTGGGGACAAGACTTACAGTATGTCAAGTTAATGCTTTATACTATGTTCTGGAACAGAGCAGGGTGTGTGTGGATAGATAGATAGATAGTTTTTTTACACATCTGAAGTCCAGTTTAATCATTTATATTGTGGTGTTTTCCTTGATTATCGCCTCTGCAGCTGGATCTTACCTTGAACAGCTGGAGCTCATGCATGATGAATAAGGATGGGTTTCATTGATCATGGCGGGTAGTGATTATTTGAGTATATGGATCTCTAAAATTAACATTCCAGAAGCCACTTGTTACTGGTGTGGGCATGCCTTCGCTGCTGCTCCTCCTTTAGACAGGTTGGGAAGATGTAGCAGTTGGGATTATCTTGGAGACCATGCTTTGATGTTTTCAAAGGCAGAAATGAACTGAACGTCACGCTCCTATTGAGTACCACTTAGCTGCAGATAAAGTGTGGTACAGATTGTGAGAGTGCCAATTAGAGTTAATTATAAAGTGAATGACCTGCCATTAAGGCTAGGATAAAAGGTGCACCTTGTGACTGCCTGTGTTAGAAAATTTGCTGGGGTTTTGTGGGCATTTTTGTGTATATCGTGAGAGCAATTCTTGTGAGGGACACTCTCCACTCCACACACGCAAAACTAGGTGTGTAGGGGATGGCAATAACTAAATTTGCACTTGGTAAGGGAGAAAGGGACGGGGCTTCACACTCCCGCACAACAAGTGCGGGTGAGTGTGGGAGCACTGCCTCACAGCCTTGTTTCCTGGCCTCAGCTGCCTCCCCACCTCGCTGGGAAAAGAGCCTCCAGCTGCTGCCACCACCCCTGGGTCTTGGTGAGTAAGGGGGCAAATGTCTCCCCCTCCCCCCCGTCCCACTCCTACTTCAGCATCCTTTCCGCCCCCCCCCCAAATATCCCCAGTTGTTCTCAGCCTTCCCTCACAAAGGTTTGAGGAACCGCCACGCTACTGTGTGTAACAGGGATGGGGAACCTTTTCCCTCCTGGGGAGGTCACTTTGCAAATTAGTACAAGCTCCATGGGCTGCATGGAAGTTGAGAGGTGGGGGGCACTCATCTAGAAGAGGGCCCATATCATGGATCTGTGCCATGGCTCCATCCCCTATTTATTTAGTATTTCTTTATATTTCTATGCCGCTCTTCCCGCAAAGGCTCAGGGCGGCTCACAATAAAAAACCATTAAAATCAACAAAAAACCAATAATACCCCAGTCCACCCCTACACCTTCCACCCACATTGTCCCTACCTACCAAAAGTCTGGCAACCCATCCACCAACCCACCCCGCCATCCTCCTACCTAACCCCAAACCCATTCTCCCCCTTAAATTAGCACACACACACCCAATTCAGTCCCCACTGCCAATAGAACAATATAGTCTTGCATTGCCTCCGGAAGGCCGCCAGGCTTGAACACAGGCGGACCTTCTGCGGGAGGGAGATCCGTAACAAAGGTGCGACAGTCGAGAACGTCCTCCTCATAGTTGAGACCCGGCAAAAAACCTGAGTCTCCAGGAAGGTGCCCCCAGCTGATCGCGCAGGCCGTGATGACACACGGGGAGCCAGGCGATCCCTGTCCTTGTGTGAATGCCCTCATCGCTGCTCCCTTACCCTGAGCTCACTCTTTCAATGTTCGAGGGTTCCCCAACCCTGGTGTAGATTAAAAAAATGGTTTTGCCTACTCTGAGGGCGCTTTTAAACGAGACAAGAAACGCAGTTGATCCTTTGATCAGCCGCATTTCTTTGCGCTCGTTTAAAAGTGTAACCTTCTTTGACGCTGGATCTTTCCCCCGCGTCAGACAAGGCCGGCGATCCTGCCCCCTCCGACGCGGATCCCCGAAGTGCCGGCTTTAAGCCGCACTTCCAGGTTCCCTTGTAAAGAGTGCACGCGCAGAAGGACGCGCATGCGCACTGAGTCTCTACGCCGGGTCTGATGCTCTTCTGATCATCAGATCTGGCGTATACTGGAAGGCAGGTGCCCGATCCCGCCACTGAACGATCCCGCTTGTGAGCGGGATCGTCTATAAATGCCTTGAGACTAAGGACAGGGTTCTCCTGACAGACTCCTAACACCAGCAGCATAAGCTTGTCCCAGAGCTGTGTCCTGTCCATGTTTCTAAAGCTCCAGATTCACAGCAGAGGCACAGGCATTTCCAGCTGGTCCTGTACCAGTAGGAGCTGCCTCTCAGAAGGGTCCCGTCCATCTAAGGCCCTTTTTACACAAGACGCACCCACGCATGAACACCCAGAAATCTGGGTGTTCTTGCGTGGGTGCGTCTTGTGTAAAAGCCACGGCAACTTCCATGCAGAGCTGGATCCAGGGAAGTTGGGGCCTTGTGCAAAATTGTGACACGGGCCCCCTCCTAACATAGGAATGTTCCCACATTTTTGGCGGACACAAACCGACTTGCCCATTAGAAAAAAGAAAACATTTGTGTAATTAGTTTTGGATGTTCAGTTAAACATAATCCCCTTCAGGGGCCAGCGTTCTCTGTATTGGAAGCCTGTACATTGTACCAGTGGTTTTTTCATTGCCAGTTTTTCATTTTAAATGTTGTTGAGGGAGGCCTCCCAAATTCCTCCGGGCCCTCCTCAGGCTGAGTCTCCCAGCATTTGAAGCCTTGGGTATCTATATTTTATGCCAGTGTTTCTCCCCCACGCTCGCTGTCGTGTCATGTTTATTTATGGGCTTACGTATTGGGAGGGGGGGGGCAGAGTAGGGATGAAAGTTCATTTCCAGTCAGATTCTGCTTTCAATGGATCCCATCAGTTCGATCGGACCAAACAAAAATTGGAAAGAAGGATCATTCTGATTTTCATCCACCGGAACAATCGGAAACTTTTTGGCCATTTTGCACGTGTGCCAATCTCGGTGGCCATACACAAAATAGCGGCACCGTTATGATTGCTGCCGTTTTCGCGCATGCACAATACAGCCAGCTAGAATTCCAGCTGAAAATTTCGATCAGACTCCTGATTAAAATCTTGACAGCCGTTCTGTTTTTTGTGGAGTTTTTTTCCCCCCAACCCTAGTTCTGTGCGGTCACGCAGTCTGCACATACCTGAATCCGCCCCTGATTTATGCACAGAAATCTCCGTAATCCAGCAGAGTTCCTGGAGCTCCGGCTTAGGATGCTTGGCTCCTGAGTGGTCACGCTTGCCCCCTTCCTGCTGCAGGTTACAGGAAGCTGCTTTTGGAAATAACAGAGGGGTTAATCGCATCCGGGGACTCCTTTTACATCCGCCTGAATCTGAACATCTCCAGCCAACTGGACTGCTGCTCCCTGTCGGTGAAGTGCGATGAGGTTGTCCATATTCTCGACACCATGTACCAGGGGAGGTGTGAGTGTCTGTGTGCCAGGGTGGACCCCTTCAATGACAAGGACATGGAAACGGGGACCATTCCCAGCTACAGCAGGTGAGCCCAGTGCAGGCTGATCCGAGAAGCACGGGTTTCCGTCAGTAGCAGCTGCACGGATGGCAAAGGAGTCAGAAATCAGTCCCTGCAGTGAGGGGAGAGGTTTGTGTCTCATCGTTTGGGATCAGGGTGGGGGGTCGGTTGCAGGGTGATCCATGAAGAACGCTTCCACGAGAGATCCCCAATTTCATTAGAAAGCACCTGCTGGGAGCAAGGCAAGGGAGATGTACCAGGGATTCGGAGAGTCCTGGCTCCCCAGCTCAGTTGCATCACACAGTCCTGCTTTATGCTTCCCTGCGGTTTATTTGGTGGCGTAACCGTGTCTCGCTGCTGTTCTTCGCTTTGCCCCTTCCCCCTAAGCGTCCACCCCGGCATCCGCTCTGCAATTAGACGGTCTCAAATCCAGCTCCTTTCTTGCAGAGCCCAACAGCTCCTTCTGGTGAAGCTGCAGCGGCTGATGCACAGAGGTAGCAAGGATGAGATGGAAAGTTCCTCCAACACCCTCCGAGTGCTCCGGGTAGGTCTGCGCCGCCCAATCCTTTCTGCTCCCCTAGCACCTGCTCCCAGTCTCTGGGCTTTGGCTTTGCCTGTCATTGCTGTGGGGAAAGAGTAGCCATGAGCAGGGAGCTGCATTCACTGCAATCTCCCCATTGCTGCCAGTAGGGAAAAAACCATGAACATGGGTCCTTGGCCATAAACCTTCTCTATTGTGACCATCTTGTGCCTTCAGATCCGTTGCTCTCCATACATCCAGTATGTCAGGCCCAGGGGCCAGATGGGGTCTGCAGGTAGTTTTTATTTGGCAGAAACTGGGAGGGAGACTGGGAGCTCACCCCAAGGCCTTGGAGTATAAGGGTCCCTGGAAATAGCCGGCCAGGTGCTCAACCCTGCATCATCTAGACTGGAAAGGGGGCTGCCTCGGCTGAGTTGGCCAATGGTTGGAGCCCCTACAAAGGCTCTCGCCCATGAGAAGGAAAGGTGGCTGGGTATCATGCCCATTGGTATCTTAAATAAAGCACTTTAGACCCTGCAAGTTGTGATTTCCAGACTTGATCCTGCAAGGACTTGCAGCCAGAGTGGGGCAGACCTCATTTCAGGCTATTAGCATCTTTTGGGGCTGTTGCCCCAGCTGTTATGTCAGCAATCCCCAAGCTAACGTTTGATGCCAGTCAGCATTTAGCCTTCTTGTCAGCCGGTCTGATCCAAGTGTTGGCTGTTTCATCACTGCCCCGGCCTTCACACAAGCATATTGAGGCTAGACACACCAGGTGTTAAAGGGGGATGGGTGGGTAGATGCTATCGGGTGTAAGAGGGAGTCTTTGATGATTAAAATAATTGAATCAACCCATGCATCGCTGTGACTAGAGGGGAAAAGAAATTGGATGCTGTAACACTCTCACAGCATTGGTTATGCCTTTAGAGGGGAGAAATCCTTCCCGGGCATAAGCAATAAGAGAACTGAACCTAGATCAGGCATGGGGAACCTACAGCCCCTGGGCCAAATTCAGGCCATGGCTCTCTCTTTTTTGATCCCTTTTTAATTCCTGGATCTGGCCCATGAATCCAGCCCCCTACTCCTGAGATGCCACACCCTGCGGGGACTCATGGTCTGGCCCAGTTACACTGGGGTGGTTGTGGGGAATAGTAAGAGGGACAGAGTTTCTAAGCACGGGCTCCTTTGTGTGCAGAACCCTCCTGCACCATTGTTGCTTATTAGACACCTTGATTTTCTGAATAAATCTTTCCCTGTGCATGTCTTACCAGAATACGCTGCAGCCAGAAGAGTCTCCCCCACAGACTGACCCTAAAGCCAGTCCTCGCCTCTCCCGTGCAAGCTTCCTTTTGGGCCAGATCTTACAGGTAAAGGAGTTCAGTTGTTCCTTTACTGAGCCTCAGTCTGTTTTAAAAAAACAAAAACAAAACCTGGGAGATTTGAGTCTGAATCTCCTTTGTAATAGTCTGAGGAGATTGTAACCTTTCAGAGACACTGCTCTCATTCACAGTGTCTGCAGAAGTGCTGCGGATTGTAGCAAGGAGTCATTAGATGCAAGAAATTTGACTGAGTGATGCTTTTCAACTGGCCCCAGAGCATGTGGGCTCTTCAGCTTTTTATACATTTTTAATGCCTTCCTGATATCCTCTGGCTATATCATGCAGCCTTGCCCTGAGGGAATGAAATGGATCTGATCTGAACGGGGATGATTAAGCCTCTTGGCCGGACCATCTGTCAAGTGAAGCCCCGGCAAAGCAGTGCTTCCCTATGGCTATCTAGGATGGGGTGGAGAATGGGAATAGATGGAGTGCCCCAGGTGAGGGGGTTAGAGAATGCACACATGGATAAATGAATATATGGGTGAATGAAGCCTTGTGCTCAGTGCAAAGTTCTGCTGCAGGCAAGGGTGGGGGCAGAATTACGTTGTGGGGAGGGCCGGGGAAGCTTTGTCCCACCCCTTTCTGATGTGACACCGTCCCTTTCTGAATAGTGTAACGTCCTGATGCTTGGAAAGGGGGCGTGACCATGTATGAAAAGGGGCGGGGTGAAAGGGGTCCCACACCCCTTTCCAGAATACATGACAATGACATCCCAATGCGTTGGCAAAGGTGGGGCCAGGCAGGAGTGTGTGTGTGTGATGTACAACTGCACCCCCTCGCATTTCCCATGGCCACAGGGAAAGGTTTGGCTCCCCCAAACGCTACATGTTTCCACAATCGGGGTCCCTGTGCTAAATGGGGGCGCAGGGTCCCTCCTAACAGGGCGCATCTGTTCATCATTGCAGACTCTTTCAGCCGAAAAAGGAAAATGTGGCCATAACTTGATGTTCAGTTAAACATAACATCCCCTTCAGACCCATATATTATTTGTAGCTTACTCCTGGGCTTATGTGCGTTGGCCTGTTGGGGGCCTCCTCTTGTATCACTGCAGACCCTCCATTGGCTGGGCCTCCCTGTATTCTTATGCCAGTGCCTCTCACGTGACCCATTCACTGGGCAAGCCTGCCCACCGTCCCCAACAAATGGGTCCCTGTGTGTTCACACAGTCTGTACTTGCTTGGATCTGGCCTGGTCTGTGGAGTTTCTGTGACAACATCATCAAGGGTTGTGCTGCTCTTGGGGAGTTCATCCGCGTGGATGCTGTTGATGCCCGAGGGTATTTGCGGGGCGGGGGGTGGGGGAGACGTGCATGAAGAAAAGAAGAGAAGAACGTGACTCATCAGTAGAGAGAACAAAAGAAAAGAAAAAGAAAGGCTTTAGGTCATATTTACGAAGTTTAATTCCAGCACTGAGCCACTATCTGTACTCCAAGGCTTTTTAAAGATCCTGTAGGCTTGTCTCCAATAGGCAGGGAGGTGAATCATTTCTGGGAGATAATGGAAAGAGCGACGTGAGGCCGAGAAGTGTTTTGGAGGCAGAAAGCATTCCATTCTGGAGAACGGCCGAGGGTTAACGCTCTCTCTCTCTCTCTCCTCGCTCTCAGTTTGTCAACAGGTCCGAAAACAAGTATAAACGCATGAACAGCAACGAGCGAGTCCGCATTGTTTCTGGCAGCCCCTCTGGCCGGACACGGGCCTCCCTCAAAACCATGAAGCAGCAGCAGCAGCTTGATAAACTGGAAGGTATGGAGGTGGTAGAGCAATAGCATTTCACGCCCACATCACACAAGGGCCAATGGCTGAAATACGGGCAGAGGAGAGGAGAATCGGGTCCTAGGCGTGCGGTGCTGCTCTGTGCCGCTGACACGCTCTGGCGTGGGGGTGGGGCATGTCTGAAAGTGGCCTTAGAGACTGCCTGTAGGGAGGAGAGCAGGAACAGCGCCCCAGGGGATGGGCTAGGAGAGCGCCTCCAACGTGACGGGGGAGAGCCTGGCCTGAGACCCATTGCTGCGGTGGCCTCAAGCTAGGAGACACCAGCAGGGGGACTGGCCTTGAGCTCTTGAGGGTCTTGGTACATCACCTGAAGCTGATATCTAGGTCGAGTGGATTGTGTGCACTAGGGATGGGACTATTGGCAAATTATCGGTATTATCGGTATCGGATTAATCCGATATCAGTTTTATTGTTATCGGTATACTGGCTTTTTTAACATTGCCGATTTTTTTGATCTTTAACATTGCGGCCATTTTAACAATCAAAAGATCAAAAAATTCGGCAATGTTAAAAACCTGATATACCGATATTATTGGTATTATCGGATTAATCCAATATCGCCAATTATCGGCATTATTGGATTAATCCGATAACGATAGTCCCATCCCTAGTGTGCACCATAGATCTGGTGATCCCTGCCCTAGTGAAACGGTGAAAACTGTCCCTTGCTTGAACCACTTAAAATTTGACTGCCCGTGTTGTAAGCCCTGAGCCTAAGGGGGAGGTGGGGCATAAATTTGAATAAACGGTAAATAATAATAGCACTGGAAAAATAGATTCTTAGAGCAGGAAGGAACCCCAAAGGTTATCTCGTCCAGACCCCTCCCATAGGAAGGATCCACAGTACCTATGTCGTCCCTGCGAGATGTCTCATGGGCATCATCATCATCATCATCATCATCATCTGTTTATTGTGTTAATACTCAGGTTTCACAAGCAAATAAGAATACATATTAAAATAAAATACACAGAGATGAACTACTCTACAATAGGGATTCTTACATTTCCAAATGGATAATCATATCCAACAATCTTTACCAGGGATTTACAAGGAGTTTAAAGCTGCTTTCTTCCTCAGTTGAATAGCGACCACACAGAACTTGGCAACCTGTAATGGGGCGTAATTATAGTGGGGGATGCAGCCCCCTACAAGTTGAGTGGGGTGGGAGAAAGCAGCAGCCCCCCCACCCCACTAAATGGCCCAGTGCCCCAGATCTCTGTTCCCACACCACACTTTGGGTGTTAACCAGTGAGACGTTGCCCCACAGTAGCCCTGGATTCACCTGCTTGTCTATCCTGTGTTCGCCCTGGGGCCGCTCCGCATAGCGTCAACCCAGGAAATGTGGAGCCTGCCATAGGTTGCTACTCAAGTGTTGGGGTGCATGCTGCCTACGTTCTGCATCATGGAGTTGAGGGTGTGACCTGGGGGGTGGGGGTGGCACGCGGGCGGGCCACAGCAGTGAGGAGCATCTATCTGTTTGTGTGTGTGTCCCCGCACCCCCATGGGACCTGTGAGAGGCAGCTGCATGGGAGCTGCGCAGAGCGACCGCGGGCTGCCAGCCCGTGTACGAACACCATCTGATGCAGTATCGCAAAGGGAAGAGTGAGGGCAGCAACTTCAGCGGATGCGAATGAGCAGCAGAGAAGCAAATCCTGAAACGCATTCCCATAGAGCAGCCCCTTGACTCTGTGGCCATTAACCCCTGAGCTGGAGGCCACAAGTAATTGAGATAGTTAGGTCTGGAAGTGACTGCGAAAACATGTGTCTGCAGGGGGATGGGAACTGTGCATTCCCCTGGCATCATTGGGCTGGCTTCCCTGCCCCCAGTTTGACCAGGTCCCTTCCCCGCCCCCTGGGCATGGAGCAGCATGCCCTGCAAAGTTATACCCAAAGTTATGCCTCTGATCTGCCTACACTATTTTCAGGGAACCATGTTCCCTCAATGGGGAAAATGCAGTGAACATGGGTCTAGGGGATGGATCCAAACAGCCCTTTCATTTTTGCAGAATCGTTCCTATCGGAAGATTTCACTATCCAGCGCGCATGCACAAAATGATGGTAGCCGTGCCGCACATGTGCAAACTGGTGGTGCCCCACCAGGTGCCGCCAAGTTGTGCATGAGCAGTACTGCGGCCTCCGATTTGCACGTGTGCACTAAAGTCGTGAAATTGTTCCTATCGATCCAGCGAAATGGGAATTGGAATGCTTTCCAGATCGCCTGTTGCCGGGTTGATAGAAACGACTGGATTCCATCAAATGGGATCCTGTTGAAAAGTTTTGTTCCAGCCCTATGTGGGTCGCTGCCTATTTTTAAGGGTTTCCAAGGACGTGTAGGGGATGATCCTTCTGTAGACGGAGGGATGAATGATCAAATGGATCAGACACAACCGTCATGGCCACATGTCTTCCACCACCGCCTTCCAGTTCCTGGCGGGTAGAAGAAACTAGATTGTAAGCAGTTTCCTCTTTTCTCAGATTTTGAGGCTGAAACTGAAATCAACAGCCTTAGCCTGATCCCTTATAGCTCGGTGCGACCAATCCACTGTGAGCGCCGGCGCCCCATCCTCTTCACGCCCACCATGCTTGCCAAGACCTTGGTGCAGAAGCTGCTTAATTCTGGAGGTGCCCTGGAATTCAACCTATGCAAGCCAGGTAATCCAGTCAATGTCTGTATTGTTCGATATTTTATTTCTGTACTTCTTGTAAGCCAGCAGCCTTGAGTCCTTTTTTTGGAGAAGGGTGGCCTATGTCTCCAACAATGATATATAATAATACAGTTAGAAAGCATCTACTGGTGATTGCATTGTACACAGGGCCGCCTGCATGGGTCACTGTTAGACCTGGTATGGTGTGTGGTGCATGCGTGGATCGCATGGGGTACCAACATGTGAGACCTACTTGACGTATTGTACTTGGTTCTGAAGGCCCGTGTTTTTTTGGATGTCGTGCATTGGTGTTTTAGTTGCTGTGACGCACTCCAGGGGCTGAGATTCTGTGAGTGCTCTTCTCTTCTCTATTGATGTGTTTAATAATAGGCTGCCTGACATTTTGACTGGTTTGTGTCCACTTGTCGCTGTGGTGATGAATATCTCCCTTACAATTGGGGATAGATTTACATACAGTCCAGCCTGCATTTGGTCTTCTCCAAAGACTGATATTTCCTTTAACTATTTACTGTTCAAACTCGTATCCGGTGACATTTGATCCATGATATTACCTGTTAAAGAGAGACTGCTAAGCTTAAAATCGAGTATTTTGAGAACTTTGTGTCCTGGCTTGTGCTGTTGTTCATCTATTTTTAGATTAATAAAAGTGCAGTAATTTTAAATAATCTGATTTACTCTACCCCATTGGTGTGGCTTGGGGTACTAGTACTCTGCATTTTGCTGGTCAGTGAAAAGGCCAGCCGGTTTCTAGTTGGTTTCACTTTCAGGTTTTCATGCCTTAGCACAGGGGTCCCTTCCCCCGGCCGCTTTGATAATGAGTCTTATCTTTTGCAGGTCACATGGGGGTTTAGGGCAACGCCACTTAAGGGATGTGCTCAGGTGGAGGGGAAGGAAGAGTAAGGTCCCAGTCATGGGTCCACCCCTGTTTTTTAGTGAATGCATTGCCCTTCTCTCTGCTCCCTTTCCTTGAACTCACTCTTTCAGTGCTGGGGGAAGTGGCTGGATCCCACGGGTCAGAACCAGGAACTGGAGAGAGACCAAATGAAAAGCCACCACAGGCTGAATTCGGCCCATGGGCCAGAGTTCCCCACCCTTGCACTAACACAGTGCCTGCCATAGTGTTTGGCTTCCAGTTTTTTACGCTGTGTAAGCTCTTTGGGGCAGAGACAGTGTGTTGTGTTTACAGCGCCTAGCACTGGTACAGACATCTCATGAAGCTATTTTATGATACACAGGGAGGTATGGCAGTAACAGAAGTAAATAATACTAATGCAGCAATCACCAGTCAGTCCTATCCAGTGTGCTGCTGCAGAGTTTTGCATGACATTCATGTGATCAGGCTAATCTCCCTGAGGCAATTACTGTGGGGATGAATTATTTATTTATTTGATTTACATTATTTTTACCCCACCTCTCCTGCTCATGCAGCTCGAGGCGCCTTACAAACATAATATAATTTTAAGATATCACTAAAAAAATCATCAAAATAACATATATAAAGTCCATAAAACAATCAAAAGGGGGATGGCATAAAATATAAAAAACCCTACCTCACCCACCCTTCACCCATCTCCCTCACCAAAAGCCTGCGGCACAGCCAGGTCTTGCACTGACGTCGAAACGAGGCAAGGTCCGGGGACACCCGGGCCCCTGCCGGAAGGGAGTTCCACAGCCTGGGTGCAGCTACTGAGAACACCCTCTCCATTAGACCCTCTCCGGACCACCTGGGGGACATCAAGAGGGGCACTCGCAGTAGACCACAGGGGTCCATCCAGGATACGGAGAATGAGATGATCCCACAGATAGGCGGGGCCTAGACCGTATAGGGCTTTATAGGTAAATGCCAGCACCTTGAATTGGGCCCGGAAGACTATCGGCAGCCAGTGCAGAGCACGGAGCACCGGTGTCATGTGCTCACGGCGACTCGTCCCCATAAGGAGATGGGCCACCGCATTCTGCACCAGCTGCAGCTTCCGGACTGGCACCAAGGGTAGCCCCACGTAGAGCGCCTCACAATAGTCTAGGTGATGTAGTCATACGGCCAAAGCCGCCGCACCAGATATAACCGGCGAAAAGCGCTCCTCGCCACAGCTGCCACCTGAAGATCCAGGCGGACCTAGGATTCGAGGAGAACTTCCAGACCTGGGAGACCAGTGGGGGACACACCCCATCAATGATGGGGGGCATCACACCCACCGCCCTCCCCACCAGCATCACCTCCGTCTTGTCAGGATTTAGCTGCAGTTGGCTCGCCCTCATCCAGTTCCCCACAGCCGCCGGACATCGGATTAGCACCGAGACTGCCGGGTCTGGGTCGGATGAAAAGGAGAGGCAGAGCTGGGGCTGGGTGTCATCAGCATATTGATGGCGCCGCATCCCAAACCTGCATCTACACATTGAACAGGAGAGGGGGCAGAATGGAACCTTGCGGGGCTCCACAGGAGAGATCCCGGAGGAGCACGCTTTTCAATTATTCACAGACGGCAAAATAAGGACCTGGATGGAGGCTACCCGGGGAGTTGTTTGTGTGAAATTAGGTGTTTTTTAAGTGCCTTAAGAGCCCTAATGAACTCCTTTTCCCGGTTCACACATCCCGTACCCCTGGGGGAGTAATTGCCCCCTACTCTGCTTTAACGCAGTGTGGTGTTTTCCTGTGAACAGAAGTAGCCAGAGTGAGTTACAGGTTTATTACTTCATTCAGGGCACATTCACACAATGCATTCCCAGCAGGGGAAGGAATCCAGAGCACAGCAGGAGCATTATTTATTTATTTAATTGCATTGATATGCCGCCCCCTCATGCCTACAGCATCTCAGGGCGGCTTCCAAACAAAAATAAAACAATATTTAAAACACCGGTAAAATTCACAACATTAAAAACCCTCATTTCCCCCCCTCCTCACCCCCAAAGGCCTGGGAGAACAGCCACATTTTACACGCCCAACGAAAGGCCAGTAGACTTGGGGCCAGGCGGGTTTCCTCCGGGAGGGAGTTTCACAACTGCGGCCCGGCCACTGAGAACGCCCTCTCCATTGTGCCCCCCCACTTCACACAGGGGACCTCTAGGAAGACGCTCCCGGCGGATCGAAGGGGCCGTCCTGAAACACGGAAGACAAGGCAGTGCCTGAGGTACCCGGGGCCAAGACTGTACCGGGCTTTATAAATCAAAGTCAACGCCTTGAATCTGGCTCGGTACATTATAGGCTGCCGGTGCAGCGCACGCAGCACAGGTGTAAAGGGTGTTGAGCAAAGGGGATTTGCTTGCTCTGAAAACTCCTTCCATAACTCCCGCCTCCCTACCACAAAACTGTGTATTGGATGCTCTCCATGGGTAAAAACAGACATGACAGGCAGCGAGGTGGCTCTTTAGCCCGCCTCAGGGTGAACCCTTGCAACCGGCATTCCTCGGGTTGGCGGGGAGAGCTGTTCACACGAGCAGCCCTCAACCCGTGCAAGGGGGCTGCCAGCACCGGTCCCATGCCCCTGGTTGGCCTGAGTTGCTGTTCACACAGGACAGGACTCCCGGGCCAATGCTGCTCAGCAGGTTCGGGGCCTGAGAAGAGCTGTTGCCAAATAGCTGGTGGGGGTGCTCCTCTCAGCTCCCCCTCCCCCGTCAGCCATTTGTTGCACACACCCAGCCCACCAAACAGCTGATGAAGGTGCCCCACGAGTGCCCACCATCAGCTGTTTGGTGGGCCAGGGGTGTGTGCCAAGCAGCTGATGAGGGGTGGGGTCCTGAAGGGGTGTACTCACCCGACTCCGCTTAACAGCGGGTCAGGGAGGGCCTGGAAGAGCTCAAGACCCTCTGATCAGCTGTTAAGCGGGGCCGAGTGAGTGTGCTCCTCCAGGCTCTCCCCCCCATCAGCTGCTCAGTGGGGCGAGGGTGAGTGCGGGAGCCCCATCCACCGACCTCGCCTCGGGGTGGGGCTTGGGCACAAAACAGACATGTGGGCCTCCGTTAGCTCGGGGTGGGCAGGCATTGACCTGGGCTTCATCTCCGAGCTTCTCCAGAGGACACGTCCGGAGGAACTGCACCGACCATACGCAGGCCAACATCTGGCAGGGATGGAACACATGTGCAGGTGACTCGCTGGCCAACATGGGCCACCGCAGGTTCCCTCTCCCTCGGGGAGTACAGTGTGTGATTGTGCACTATGTGTTTGTGTGACGTGCCCTTAGGGTACACTTTGTGTCGTCTAGCTACTAAACTTGTTTTCCTCCATCTCCCCCTGCAGATGTTGTAACCAAGGAAGAGTTCCTAAGGAAACAGAGGACAGAAACCATCATCTTTTCCCGGGAAAAGAATCCGCACACCTATGAATGTATTGTACCTGCCAATGTTGAGGCTGTCATTGCAAAGGTGATGGGGGGTTTGCAAGCAGCCTTGAGTCAGCCCGTCAAAAATGGAGTTGCATACTATTAGCTGCTAAAGTTTCTACCCAATGCTGCTGCTTTCTCTAGCCCCATGCGTTGAGATTTAGGCTGCTTGCCCACATGCCTGGACCAGCGAAATTCCCAGTGGGGAATCTGACGGCGGGGAATCTCACATCTATCTCTGAACGTGGGCACAGGGGGGTGAAAACACCATCAGCGGGGTCCCACTGCTTTTTCTCTTGTGAATGACAGGGCTGGATTTTGAGCCCAGTCATTCGTAAGAGAAAAGCCGCGGGACCCTGCTGATGATGCTTTTAGCCTCGTGCCCATGTTTGGGGATAAATGTGAGATTGCCTGCCATCAGATTCCCAGCTGGCAGTTTTGTGCATGGGCAAGTGGCCTTAGCTTCAAATTTCCTCAAGCCATTCTCTTTCTATAGCCCCCTTTCCTCTCTTTCCACTCACTCTCACTTTCTGCTGCGATCCACCTTGCTGCAGCGACATTCCTGTCATTCTTAATCCTCTTCCATATTCATTCCTTAGCTTTTCATGTGAGTTGCATGCAAGAGGGAGGTATAGAGGCACCTAGAAAAAGAAGAATAGGTTGTGAGATAGAGACAGTGATATACCATTGAAAGATAACCGTGTCAAGGACAGACAGCTGGCATCAAATGTAATATTTTTGTCGCACAGTCGGGGAAAGAAGAGTATTTAAGGGTGGGAGTTTTTTTCTGAGAAGTAATTAAAGACTGTTTTTTATCGCAGGAGCCGGGGGGCGGGGAGGGGCAGGCGCGTAGGTATCACAGGGACAGGAGGGGCATTTGTCCCGGGGCCCAAACTGGGGGTGGAGGGGTTGACAAATCCTTCCTTGTTGCGACTCAGCCGGGGAGAGACTAAGCTGAGCAGAAGTGCTTGCAGCACGACACGCGGGGGACCCACCTGTTGAGCAGCACAGGACAGAGCAAGCGGCGGCGGCACACGGCAGGCAGCACAGTCACAAGTTTCCAGGGCTCAGGCGCAGCAAGCGGAGGGAGGGAGAGGCACTGGGGACGGGAGGAGGTGGGACAGGGGAGAGGATGATGGAGTAGGCGGGAGTCCGTTTCTTGCACATGGGCCCATTCCAGCCTAGCTACACCTCTAATAGGGGGCATCAGGCGCAGAGGCCAAATCTGGCCCACGGCTAGTTTTCTGTGTGGCCCTGTTGCTAGATCTGGCCCCTGGAACCATTTCCTACCCACAATCGCTGAAAGACTGAGCTCAGAATAAGGGAGCAGGGATGAGGGTAGGTACACAAGGAGAGGGGACAGATCTAGAGCACAGAACTATGATCTGGACCCTCCTTTTCCTGAGTGCCCCCCTTAAACATCCCCGCCCTCAATTTCTGTGCAGCCCTCAGAGCTTGTACTAATTTTTAAAGTGGCTTGTAGGAGGGAAAAGGTTCCTCCCCCCCCCCCCCCAACCCCTATTCTTTGGAACAAAGAAAGCCCAATTGCACATGACGACATTCCTTCTTTTGAAATGATCTTTATCTTTAAATCAGTTCGTTCCCATTTTTGCAAAGAGAGAGCGAGAGTTCTCTCGGCAAGTTTTAAAGAAGGGGGGGGGGGGATTTCTCTGATTGACTAGTTGGGAATCTTGGGAAAGAGCCTGGAGGTGAAATGATGGAAGGGTGTGCCGCTCGCCTGACCCCGCTGGGGGCGGATGCCTACAGCTCTCAAGTTGTAAGTACCATGGCTGTTGCTTCACGACACCCTTATGACTTTATGTTTTCAGAATAAACATTGTCTGCTGGAAACTGGAATAAGCTCTACAAAGGATTTAATCAAAGCCAAGATATATCCCATTGTTCTCTTTATCAGAGTCTCGGAGAAAAATATCAAGAGGTTCAGGTAACATATCAAACCTTTTGAACATTTGATATTCTGTCCGATTCACTGAATAGCGCTGGAGTCCAGTGACTTTATCAATGAGAAAGAGAGAGAGAACCTCTTCTTTCTCATCTCTTGCTTTCATGTGCTTTCTTCCTTCCCGTGGCTACCTTCCTACTTCCTGGAAATATCACCACTGTGACTGGAGAAACTATGGCCGTTTTTAGACGAGTGCGACGGGGCCCGCGCTTGTTTTTCAAAAGACCTGTCAGTCCGTTCTACACGTGATGCTGCTGCCGAATACGCGCATGCGCGGGCGATGCGCATCCATTTCCGGCCGCGAACTGACCGGGCCGGCGATCGAGGCCGGTCATACACGGCCGGAAATGGATGCGCATCGCCCGCGCATGCGCATATTCGGCGGCAGTGTCATGTGTAGAACGGACTGATGGGTCTTTTGAAAAACAAGCGCGGACGCCGCCGCGCTCGTCTAAAAACGGCCTACGAGCTCCCATCCTGCGCCGATCCGTACAGCCACTCATGGCTGGCCTGACCCAGCCAGTCTTCCCAGCATTTTATGTAGCCAAAGAGGGACATAAGACCCGCCCCTTGCCCAATGAGCTCTGCCTCATCTCAGAGACACAGACAGACAGACAGGGATTGGGGTGCTCACCGTGCAGATAGCCAACAGGGCACACTGCCATGGGGTTTCTCAAGCCATAGTCAAGGAGCTAAGCCAGGGTCAGTAGTCAAATTGGTCGAACCCAATTGTTGAGCAAAGAAAGGGTATAATCCAGAGTCCTGGTCAGGGTCAAGTCAGGTTGAATTGCCAGGGGTCTGAGACCAGAGTCAAAACTCGGGGATCAGTGGAACTGGAGAGCCAAAGCAAGGGTCGCTACTGGAAAGTCAGTCTGGGCACAGCAGGGTTTGGAGGCAAGGCACCAGGCAGGCATGTCTTGAGCGAAGGCCAGCAAAGCTTTCTGGCTGCTCATACAGTGCCCACGTTCTGGCATGCTCCCTTCCTACTTCCTGGCTAATTTATAGTCTGCAGCGGCCAATTAGACAGGGTCGGGTCCCCAGGAGAATTGGGGGGTTAGTCCATAGTAACCTAGGAAGCTACAAGCGTATGCAGCTCTGTGGTGGCACGGGGGCTGGGGAGACTGTGCTGAAGAGCCAGTGGCTGGGGTTTGTGCCTGGCGGGACCCCACACTGTTCACTGGCTCTCCTACCCAGAAGGGGGTAGGAGCGGCAGCTCCCAAGAGAAGCTGTAGGAGCCCCAGCATTCTGGCAGCCGTTGGCCCTAAAAGCAGGGCATTGCCTGCCTTATTGGCTGGTAGTCAATCACACAGGATTTTCTCCCAAAATCAGGGTGATCCCACCTAAAGCAGGACAGTTGAAGGGTTACGTATAGACATCTGTGAGCCTCTCTGTGTCCGACAGTGACTCCTGCTTGGCAATGGCAAAGTTAGGTTTAATAGGGCCCTGGGGTGAGTCAAATTGCAGGGCTCAGGACCAAGTGGGATTGGAGGGGGGGAGATGTTGGGGAAGCATGTGCACAGGGGTTCAGTGAGGCCTGGGGGGCATTGGAACAGACCAGAACTTTGGGGTGGGGGACACAGGGAGGAAAGGTGAGGTCTTGGGGTGGGAGCCGCTGACAGACATGGCACTGTCTCATTGGGGAAGGTGCAGGCAACTCCGGCAGAGAGAAAGCAGGACATTTTGATGTCCCGATGGGGCTGGCTTAACTGGGGGCCCCCTGAAAGCCAGGGCCCTGGGGCAGTGATTCTGCTTGCTCCACCTATAGCTATGCTGGTGTGTGGACAGGCTGGGTCTACAATTCCTTCCCTCTACACCCCTTCCTAGCATTCCTGCACCTTTCCTTAAAGAGACTCCTGGGAGAGAGGATGGGCTTAGAGTAGCTCTGCTCTCCCTGCAGCCCCAGCACTTCTACATTAGGTGTCTTCAGACAGACACTTGCTCCGCCTCTGCCCCACCTCACCCCCAGGTGGGGGTCCGTCTGTGTAAAGGCGGGCCATCCCAGAGTGTGACAGAGCAGATGCTGCCTGCTTCAGACCCGCTCCGCTTCGGGTGCTCCGGAATGTCCAGGAGCACCGGAAGCAGAGCAGGATGCCCAAACCTGGAGCACCAGCTGGGGCAGAGCAGCGGTCCATTTAAATGGCGGACGGCTACTGTAGCTCCACTTCCAGCCGTGGGTTGCCCCGGCAACCATCATAGAGCTGCGGGGCAGCAGCCTAGAGTGGCTGGCGATCCACCCGCAGCTCTGTGGTGCGGGGGAGGGGGCATGCGGATGGCGGGCTGCAGCGGCTGCCTCCATGTAAACCCATGGCCGGAGCAGACCCAGGGGTAGCCCCGGGTCCACCTAAAAACCCCGAGTGTTTCCAAGGGGAGAGGATGGGTTAGGGAATAGCTGGACTTTCTCACTCCCTTCTCTTCATGGGAGAGTAGAAAGCTGTGGGTTTAAGTTAGTTTGTTTGTTTTTTAGTACAAACATGCATGCACACCTTTTCCGATCTGCTCTTGTGATGCAGGAAACTGTTGCCCAAGCCAGAGACTGAGGATGAGCTGCTCCGCATGTGCCGGCAGAACGAGAAAGAACTGGAAAGCTTGCCGTGTCTTTACGCCTCTCTGGAGGCCGAGACCTGGAGCAGCATTGAGGATCTCCTCCGGATAATCAAGGAAAGGATTGGGGAAGAGCAGCGAAAAACCGTCTGGATAGATGAAGATCAGCTATAAAATAAACCTCCAAATTAATAAATAAAATGGATCCCGTCGGCGATGCAGCAAAATGGAGCTGGGGCTTTGAGAACTTGCTGGTGTGGTAACACCGCTCTCTGTTGGGGACTCTTGCTGCTGGCAGAATGGGCGCAAGGACCACAATCAGCAGGGGACATCCCAAATGCTCATCTAGGAGAGGGATTAGAAGGCTGCTGCTGGCCCAGGTTCTGACCCCACCAGCTTCTGTTCAGCGGCGGCAGCTGTTCAACCTACGAGAAGGACAGAGATCTTGAGAGGGAGCTGGGGGAAATTTATGATGTATAAATATGGACCTCGCATGACTCATTCTAACGCTCCTGATGTGACCAGGCCAGCAAAATCAATAGGGGGATAAAGAATGAGGCTCAAGCGACTAAAGGTCGCTGAAACCTGGTAAAGTGCCGCAGACCCAGTCCTGAGCGTGACGCTGAATGTATTCCACTAAGGAGGTTGTAGCAGGCTGCCCAGAAGGGATGCTCCTGATGACAGCTGTTCTGCCGCCTTCTAAGTGCATTTCCATCGGGTGCTCTGTTGGGAAGGAAAGAAGAAAAGCAGTGTTTGTGGCATTAATGCAAATGGCCGTTTCCCCTTCCTTTTTAAAGCTTTGTTCAGTTTAACGGTAGCAGTGCTCTTGGGTAGCTAGCGCCAGCTCCAACACAGCAACCTCCCAGCTCCCCAAAGACTGATCAGACCTTCCCAGCTCGGCCATAATTTCACTAAACTTATCCTTCTTTTATTAATTCAGACACTTCTCCGTATTTTCCAGCATATGTTTGAGTGCAGGTCTAGCTTCCCAGGTGCTTTAAATAGCCCTCACCTGAGTGCCACAGTTGCTAATGGACTTTATCCTTGCAGCACCTCTGCAAAGAGAGAAGGTTTTTACAGCTGGAAACAGAGTAAGGCACAGAGTAGTAGATTAAGGAATTCTCCCAAGCTCGCGCAGGACGTTTGATGGTGCCTAGAACTGAACCCAGTGTTTCTTGAGTCCTAGGCCAGTGGCTTGTACATAATTCCTACCCCCAACAAAGGGTATCGGAATGACAGACTGAATGTTTTCATTTATCCTCCGGGATCTACAAGCTTCCTGGACACTGTCCTTGCCAATGCGCCTGCTCTGGGCTTTCAAAGTCATCTCTACAAGATGAGGAGAGGGAAGTTCTCCCTCTAGAGAAAGAGAAGGTTCAGTCCTTGGCCTTGTTGATAAGCCTGTCAGGCTGGAGGACAATGATTGTTTTATGCGCCGTGGACTCCTGCATGCTAGGAATTAGATCGCGACCCCCACCACATTATCGTAGGGGCCATCTGATGCTAATGACTTGCATCCCCACTGTCCTGGAGTGAATTAAATTGAGCGACCTACATCTTGAAGACTTTAAATTCCATTACCCTCGAGTCATCCATTCCTTCCCGTTTCTTCCCTCCCCATTCATATTGAAAGCCCACTTGGCTTCTGTGTTCTTCCTAAGTCCCTGCTTTCAGAGCTCCAGGCCAACATGTAGCAGCTGGTAATAAAAAAGCACACAAGAATCCAAGCACAACATCTGTCATGGTCACCCTCGCTAGACAAGCTTCCTACATTGTCCTTGGGAGGAGCCTGCACTTGGTGCCAATCCAAGCTGATGCCTTTGGGTCTGGCCCAGCCTCTGCTAGCTTGCCAGGCTTCACTGGCCTCTTCATTCATTTCTTTTAAAAAAAATAAAATCCTTACAGTACATTTTAGGAATCATGTCACTTTCTATCTCACTTCCTGCGCGCTCTGCCTATCAAATCATTAGTGTTTGAGGCGCTGTTCACAACTAGAATTTCTCAGAGAATTTTTATTTGCATAGGTGGCAACCCTCTCTAGTGCAACAGGGAGAACATCCAAGTTCTTCCTCAGAGAATTTTTATTTAGCTAGTTACTTACCACCTGGGAGTGGTCACTTTTCCACACTTCAGAGCACTAGAGAGGGTTGCCACCTATGCACATTTTTAAGGAGCACTTATGAAAAAATACATGTTGCAGGGCCTGCATTGGCACCCTGCAACATGTATTTTTCATAAGTGCCCCTTAAAAATTTTGCATAGGTGGCAACCCTACTAGGGAACCTCAGGTCCAGGCGCCAAATGCAGCCCAGGGCTAGTTTCTGCTTGGCCCCTTTCCAGTTCCTGCCTCTGGCCCCTAAATCCAGTCCCTACTCCTAAGTACTGAACGACTGGTAAGGGAGCAGGGAGGAAGGCATGCACACAAGGACAGGGAACAGATCCATGATCCAGATCTATCATGTGAACCCCCCCCTTTTCTTGAGCGCACCCCTGCCCCTGACTTCTGTGCAGCCTTTGGTACTTTCAAAGTGGCCGCTTGGAGGGAAAGGTTCCCCATTCCCACTTTAGAAAAGGGGAGAGTAGGTTCTTCTTGCTCCTGTTGTGCTATCCCAAACTACAGTATGCCCCTGCACTACCAGTGCTGGGGGGATGAAGCCTACCCCACCATAGTGGTGTGTGTAGCATACTGTGTACCACTAACCCCCTTGTCTATCCCTGTTTCAACAGGGAGAACATCCAAGTTCTGCTCCCCTCAACTCACTTAGGGCGCATCTACACTACAGAGTGAGCTGGCATGACTTTAGGTTGGTTGCTGAGAAGCTGGTGAGTTCACACCATGAACTTGCCCTGCATTCACACCAGTGGGGTTTAGAACTGTGCTAACAACTTGCCGGATCCATGATTTGTTGTATCACCATTTGCCGACGGGGACTATCAAAACCGGGACAACTACTCCTTGCATCTACTCAGCACTTAACTGGCGCTGACAGCAGGCACGCTGAGGTAGCCTGCACTCAAATCCTGGGAGCAGGGATGAGTAGACCCCAACTAAGCTCTAGTGAAGGCAATTGATGCATGAGTAGGAATGGCTCATGCAAGCACGGGGTGTTACCAGATGTAACACTAAATCAGGGGTGACCAGGTTGATGGTGCGTGCGATCCACTTGACCCAGGTGTTAGCCTCAGGTCATCTACCAGGACTCCTCCCGCTGGTTCTGGTGCTCCAGGCTGGGGCCCCTCCTGCTGGCGTCCAGCACTAGGTCACCTCAGCCACCGGTCTCAGGAGTGGAGAGGAGCAGTCCCTCAGAGAGAGCCTTCCCACTACACTGGAGGAGTTTCCCTAGCCCATCTCTTCTGTGGAGTCCCTGGGACTCCCACTTTCCTTCCCAGAGGCAGTCTCTGACGGGCTGGTCCCCCTCCACACAATGTGATCGATCTACTGGAGACTTAGCTTGGGGTCCACCAGTGGATGGCAATCTACTCCTTGGCCACCCGTGGGCTAAGTCCATGAAAATCCATGATGCATTGAAATTTCTGGAATCATCCCAATCTCCTAGCTGCTCCTACAGATGTGTCATGCTGTTGTGCGTTCCAGCAGTTACCCAAGAGTCTCCTCTCATCAGCTGTTGCCTGAGTGATATTATGTTTCCATGTGTTCTTGGATTACTGCAGACCAGAAGTAAAGTGGTGCACTTACCTATACATAACAGAGGCTATGGGCTAGCGGCAGATGTCTGTCGGCAGTGACCATGATTTCAGGGAATAGAATCCATGGTAAGCACATAACTTGAATGCCTGTTTCCACAAACAGATGCGACACCCAGTGTGTGTTAGTGTTACAGCTGGCAGCACCCAAAGGTTGACATCACCAACTATGGTGCAGCTCATCCTGTAGCTGGCATTGTGCAGCTGCCAGAGGTTTGCAAATGCAACTGCTGTTGGGTAGCCACTCGTGTTTGATAACTGGGAGGATGCAGAGGCAGCCCCGGGGAGCTGGTGGAAGGGTCCCAGGAACTCTGTTGTAAACTCAGCTGGTCCCGGGGAGCACTTTGCCTGGCCAGAGAAACGAGGGGTCTGGGATGATGAAGCGGGGGTCTGGCAAGGCTCTCGACTCCTCCAAAATCTGTGGGGATCTGGCGGGTGAAACGGAGCTGACCTCGGGTATGCCCACAAATGTTCGTTGGCGTAAACAAGGAGCAAGTCGGTGACCAACAGGTGGCAGGCATGTAGCAGGTCGCTTACAGACGTAACAGCTTGCTGCGTGTTTGTCACCTGAACTAGGGGCAAGTGGTACGTAGCGGAGACAGGTGCATTGCCTGGGCAGTACATATCCTCCTTTCTCTTTCCTCATTGAAACTATTGGAGAGAAGCCATATGACCAGACTGGTCCTCACATGTGAACCCTTGAAATAGCTCTAACACACAGGCTCAGATACCGCATTCACACCTGAAGGCGGAGCAGCAGTGGTACTCCTGCGAGTGAAAGATGTGGTGGGAGAAGGAGGTAGAGTCGTCATAACGTCTGGTGCGAACAGGGTTTTGCCGCAACAATGCTCGCCAGTGGCAGGGCTCCAAATCCAGCCCTGTCATTCGCGAGCATCGTTGCAGCAAAACCCCATTTGCACCAGAAGTTATGCTGGCCTCTACCTCCTTCTCCCACTGTGTCTTTCGCTCATGGAAGTGCTGCCGCTGCACTGCCGTACGGTGTGAATGCGGCCAGAATGTGAATCTGGGTTTACCCACGTTTCCAGCTGTTGAGAATCGGAGAGAGAATTTCATCTGAACATAGAGCATGGTTCCGGATTTCTGCTAAATCTTATTTGTGGTGTCTTGTTTGAAAATGCCAGTTCACACCTCCCTCCTCTCATACACAGATACCCTTCCAGGCACAGCCAATCTGTTAACCGTCCTAACGTTGCAAACGGCATCTTGGCAGGGTTTGTGGAAGCAATCACCAAGCATAGTGGCAAAGTAGAGTTAATCGGAAATTGGTAGACTAGAAGTGAGACCCAACATTTCTGAATTTGGGGGGTGGGGATTCAAAATCCAGATCTGAATCTAAACTTTCCCAAAAGTTCCAGGCTGTGTGGATTCATTCCTATTTAAAAAGCAAGATTCAAGCTGTAAATTCAGAGTTGATTTGGTGTCCACAGTATGGATCTCCAATTGAATCAGGTCTCTCTCTGCCTGAGAAGTGCTTGCGATCCATCTGTTGTATGTATGTAGCAGGTAACCAGTATTTACATACAACCTTTTCTAAATACAAGTCGCCAAAGGCTTTGTAGCTGGAAGCTGGAACAATTTCTTAACTTTAAAAATCTCAAACAAGGCAGTAAATTTCCCCAAATCTATGGTAACTGCCTTGTTACGTGATGTGGCATTTTACTTTATAAACACTTACAAACAGGGAAATAATAGGTTTTTAAAATGCTCTGTTGGAAAGCCCATGTTTTAATTTGTTTAAGAGATTGCAACAAATTGTGTGCGATGAAAGCCCATGCAAGTAGTTAAATTTGCTGTATTTCTGCTAATGTACCAGTTCTTGGAGGGGGAAGGGAAGATAATGGAATAGGGCTTTGGAGTTTATTTATATATTTTAAAGGAACTTAAGCCATGCTTTACAGTTATAAGATGTGATGCAGTATCTGTAGTAATAAAGAAAAGCATATTAAACTTATCTTTCCATTTTGCTTTGCAGAGCTGATAAAATAATATTGTATTGTATAAGTCAGGATCATGCAGTTCAGCACTTTGGGGAATTGTTGCTTGTATGGATTTCATACAAACTTTATTACACAGTGTTTGATTTTCTTTTGCACCGGCACGCTGGCTGGAGGCTAGCTTGTCAGTCGTTCTGCAGGAGGAGCAGACAGCACAAGTAGCACAATTTGCAAGGGATGAAGAACAGGCTTTTCCCTACAAAGTTTAAGACAGAGATCAGCTCTGATTATTGTAGAAGTGTCGCTAAAACGGTTGGATCGTTCCGGCGTTAGTTTCTGCTGAATTGTTCTCATGGCCTGAGGTTGGAGCTGGTCTGCAGCAAAAAATGACATGACAAAGCTCGGATGCTGTATCCGGGCAGATGGGGGGGATTCAGAACTTTTGTGCTGCCCCAGAACTATCCTGAGGATTGGGACGTGCCCAGCTGCTTGCTACATAGAATTGGGTCTCTTTCAAGCAGCGGTAATAATTACTCTGTCTCCGAGTAACTTCAGGGAGGCTGGGTGCAGCAAAGGGCTTTTGGCGTCCGTGGCGGGAACACACTAAGATGTGCTGGAATCCTAGTGCTCCAGATCATTTGGTATTAATCTAACCATCCGATAAACCTACCCATTGCATTTGCTGCTGACTCAATTACACACACACACACCCCTCACTTGTAAGCGTGTGACCAGATTTGCAGCTCAGAGACTGCTTCTTAGAACCTAAGTTACTTGCAGTGTCCATTGAGTGACGATTGACCCTGATGGTTTCTGCCTCATCTGTCTAGTTGTTCTGCAGAACAGAGGTTGAGTCACTGACTGACACACACACACCCCTCCCTGCCCATGCAAATGTTTGTGTCATGGTGTTTCTAACACATGAGGCTCAGTACTGCGATTTCTTTTTTGCTGCTGTTCTGTTTCTGTGTCGAAGTCTACAAGAAAACTGTGTCAGTCCAGTAAATACATGGTTATATTCTTAAAAGGGCTTTTCTTTCTCCCACTTCACCAGCTGGCAAAGTTCTGGCAGGCCAGTGCCCTCATTAACACACTAGCTCAGGGCTCTTGTATTACCCAGAGTTCTCCATCAAAGGGGCCTGGCTCCACCCAGGGACCTTCCGCATCAAGGGCCACTGTAGGGTTGGTGCAACTTTTTAAAAATGACCTAGAAATATAATTGTTTGAATCGACTTAGCCACATGACACAAGGAGGGGAGATCTTCGGTGGATCAATGCCACAGTCTTTCAGCTTTGGAAACTTTAGGACTTTTTGTAGCAAATGATGTCATTCTGGTTATTTTGACATAACTGTTCATTGGTCCTTGAGCCCTATTTTAATACCGTGTGGTTGACCCGATTGGCAGCCTCCATGTGGGAGACTGGAATGGGTTATAGGAAATCTCCATCTCCTCTCTGAGATGCCCCATGTCATCTGTGTAGAAAGACCCCTTTGCTGACACTAGCTCCAGCAACAGTGTTTATTTCAAATTTATTATCCCACCCTATCCCAAGGCTCAGGGTGGGTTACAGCACGTAAATGCATAGACACAAAATCTCTTACCCCAAACCCTATCCCTGCTGGCCAAATGCCTGCCCAAATAAAAAGGGCTTACATTGCCTCCAGAAGATGAACAGACTGAGGCTCAGGTGCAGAGGCAAAGCTAGGCTGCACTGCCTTGCCCCCCCTCCAGAGGCACTTGGCAAATCTTCAGTGGGTGCTAATCACCCATTGGCCTATACGCACATGATTCCACATGGGTGTAGGCCCTGGTGCAGTTAGACTCCTGTGCCTGCTATCATAGCCAATACCTTTGCTCAGACAGAGGAGCTCCATGGGAAGGGAGTTCTGTAATGGCGGGACAGCTACCAAGCACACCTCTCTGCACTAGTGTGCAGTGGCAATAAACTAGGTAATGCAGAGATGAGAGTGCTAATGCAAGTTCACAATGTGTGTGCTTCCAGTAAATAGCTCTTTAGAAAGTGAAAACCCCAGCTCCAGGAGGAGTAATAAAAAATTGATGCTTTTATATTCAAAGTGCTTTGCAAAACACAGAAACAGAGAAGCAACGTGATTTGTGAAGATAAAGCAAGAGGTCAAGAGCAGAACTTGGGTCTCCTGATTCCTAGCCTTATGCCCTATCCACTGGTCAGAGATGCCAGTAATGCAGAGAGAAGGGGTTAAGATATTTCCCCTCCCAGGTGCCACTTTGAGGGAGTTTAGTACAAGCTCCAAGGGCTGCATAAAGGTTGGGTGATTAAGGGCTGCGACCAGGAAGAGGAGGGTCCAGATTACAGTTCTGTCCCCTATCCTTGTATGCATGCCCCCAGCTAGGCTTTTATCCTGAGCTGAGTGTTTGTTTGTTTATTTATTTATTTATTTCAAAGATTTATACCCCGCCCCTCCTGCAAAAGCAGCCCGGGGCGGCTTACAACACTAAAAGCATAATAATAAAAACAATTTAAAACATACAATGTAACAATATTAAAACAGGGCTAAAATAACAAATAAGATAATAAATAATAGATAGGTGGGAGAGCTTAAAAACCCCTCACCCTCCCCTCCCACCCTCCCCAAAGGCCTGGGCGAACAGCCAGGTTTTACAACTTCACCAGAATGTCAACAGGCTAGGGGCCAGGCGAGCTTCCCCCGGAAGGGAGTTCCAAAGGCGCGGCGCGGCCACCGAGAATGCCCTCTCCATTGTGACCCCCCACTTAACGCGGGGGACCTCCAAGAAGGCACCCCCGGCAGACTGCAGGAGCCTCCCTGGGGCGTGGAGGCCGAGGCGGTCCCCAAGGTATGAGGGGCTCAGACCGTGTAGGGCTTTATAGATCAACACCAACACCTTGAACCTGGCTCGACACGCTATTGGCAGCCAGTGCAGAGTCCGGAGCACAGGTGTAATATGCTCCCGATGGCCCGTCCCCGTAAGGAGACGAGCCGCCACATTCTGCACTAGCTGCAGCCTCCGGACCAGGAACAAGGGAAGCCCCACGTAGAGCGCGTTACAGTAGTCCAGCCTCAAGGTGACAAAGGCATGGATGAGG
>QEPC01010859.1:9296930-9309255 GCA_003113815.1 Sphenodon punctatus | reverse complement strand
GGCCTCCAAACATTGGGATAGCAACAAGACAGCAGGGTCTGGATCAGTTGAAAAAGAGAGGTACAGCTGAGTATCATCAGCATACTGGTGACACTGCACCCCGAACCCTCTCACGACCTCCCCCAAGGGCTGCATATATACATTAAATAATAACGGAGACAGACTAGAGCCCTGCGGAACGCCGCATGATAAGGCGCGGGGGCACGATGTCTCATCCCCCAACACCACCCGCTGGCTCCTCCCCGAGAGGAATGAACAAATCCATTCAAGAACGGTCTCGTCCAGACCCCCCAGGTCACGCAGCCGCCTCAATAGCAGCCCATGGTCCACGGTGTCAAAAGCAGCCGAGAGATCTAGCAGGATGAGAAATGTTGAACATCCTGCATCCATCTCCCGGCGGAGGTCGTCTACCAAGGCCACCAACGCCGTCTCAGTACCATAGCCGGGGCGGAACCCAGATTGAAAAGGGTCTAGAAAACCGATGCTATCCAGATGCACCTGGAGCTGGAGTGCCACCGCCCACTCAATAACCTTCCCTAAAAAGGGAAGGTTAGAGACAGGTCGGTAGCTGGCGAGCGCATCCACGTCCAAAGATGTTTTTTTCAGCAGGGGGCGCACCCCAGCCTCCTTGAGGCTAGGCGACAACCTCCCCTGCTGCAAGGACGCGTTCACTACCCTCGCCAGCACCATCCCCAACGTCTCCCTGGAAGCTTTTACTAACCAAGACGGGCACGGATCAAGTTCACAACACGTGGCCCTCACAGACCCCAGGACATCCGCCGCATTAGCCAGCGTCACTTCCTGAAACTCCCCCCACAAAGCTGGACTGGACGGGGCCTCCGTCCCCTCGCACTCTTCCCCTACTGCCCCTAATCCAACGTCAAAGTCGGGGGAAGGAACTCGATCCAAGGGCCAGATCCAGGAAGCCTAAGACTTCCCACCCCTGGGACAGAGTAGTTTATTGCTACAGGCTCAGAGGGAAGATACAGGACAGTTTCGATGGCACTCCTTTGCACTGCCTTGAAGATAAGATTTCTGGGTTTGAATTTAAAACACTAACCATGCACTGAGTTTAGAACAACAGGAAGCTGTAACATGAGCTGTCTTTCACACAGTTACCCTCCCCACCACCTTCTCTCTCTCTTCTTCCACCACAGAAACCCTCTGATGTTCAGATCATAAGCAGGCTCTCACAGGTTAAATGCATGATTAGTCACTGGGGCGGAGGGAGGGGGGGGGAAGACCCTTTAAAGACAGATGGTGGGTGACAGAAGCACTGTTTGAGTGTAAATATCTAGAGCAGCATGGCTGCTTCATCAGATATTAGCATCAAATGCTCTTTGGCAATTTAGCAACAAGCAGCAGTATTGATTTTATTCCAAACTGCAGGCACAGGGCGAGAGAGAGAGAGATGAGTTTCTTGTATAGGCAATCCTAAGATCCAGATCAGGCATGGTGAAACAGCAAGACAAGACCAGCCAGATGTCAGTAGCAAAGATCTAGCTAGCTAGTATGTGAACCTCTAGATAGAATGCAGGTACAGGCAAAAGTCAGCTAGAGTGGTCACCAAACTCTTTGCCTGTGTGACACACACCCCTACTCCCCAGAGACTTAAATATAATTTCATGACCAGGGGGCTCTGGAAGTTACCCCTTGACATCTGTTCAGTGGGTGAATGGGGCCTGCCTGCCGTGATCCACAGCCCACTGGCAGGCTTCTGAATGGCCATAAAGCACTCCCAGGTCAGAAGGCATACCCCTACGCAGACAACGTGGCCACCTACAAAGGGGACCATGTCCCTCCTCTTCCAACAGGACCCTGGCCTGCAGGAGTTCAGGCCCCTACGGTAGGGAGAAGTTACCCCACTCTTTCAGTAAACTGTAAGGGTTACCCAGGATGTGGGCAGACAGCAGAATTGGGGCCCAGGCCTCAAGTGGGGGAGCAAGGCAGAAACGGTAACAGAGACAGAAGCAAGGCCAGGATCAGGGCTGGGGAGAAAGGCAGATGCAAGGCTGTGAGGGAGTAAGATTAGGTGAGGGGACAAGGCAGGGGGCAAGGATGAAAGTGTGTGTGTGTGTGTGTGTGTGTGAGGAAAGCTGGGGAGACAAGCAGGAAGAGAAGGGCAAGAAAATAAACCAGGACATGTATTATTCCCCCTAGTTTTCTGCGGCTACCAGCAAGCCTTATACCCAGTCTGGCAGCCAACCAGGAGGCTTGGAGGTGTGACAGGGCTGTTGATGGACAGGAGGTGGGGGTGTGGCCTGGGCAGGCCTCTTGAGGTGAGTGGCTAGGCCTAAGGCAAGCTCACGCAGTAGTGCTGAATCAATGGTGCCTGGGGACCCAACCTGCAGTTTAACCTCTGGTTAACGTGGGTTACTCCAGCCTGCATGAGGTCGAGGTGCTGAACCTCAAGGGCTTTAAGGGGCCACCATTTCCTCCTTTGAGCTTTGGTCCTGCAGGGTGCTGCACAGCAGGAGATGGTGGGAAGACAGGGCAAATGCACAGCAAGAGACTGGAAAAGCTAAGCCTGAAATCTGGGACAGGGCTGCTGTCTTGTAGTCTCTCCTTTGTAGCTCTCTGGGGAGGCGCTCTCTCTCCCTTTACTTGGGAGTCAGATCCTGGATGTGTTTCTTGAGAAAGAGAGGGGTATGGGTATCTGTTCCCCTTGGGGAATGCCCCCCCCCCCCCCGTAGACATTCCTCTTGCACCAAGTACCTCACTAAAGTGTGCTGCTCCCTCAGCATGAGAGGAACTCTCTCAGAGCTTGTTCGTTTCTTCAAGAACAAAGGGGGCTGGAGGAACAAAAAAGGGACCACAGCCTGCAGCAATTCCATTTGATGGGCCAGAAATGCCGACGGAGACCGGGGCTCCATTACATCCTCCACAGCTCACTGCAGCCACATCTGGGCATAAGCACCGAGAGGGCGTGGGGCAGAGAAGAAGATGGAGCAGTGGTGTACAGATGTTGGGGGGGAGGGGAGAGACGTACCCTGAAAGACCTAGCGCCCGTGGCATCATTGTACCATCCTCTCCAATCTCCCCTTGCCACAGTTGTCTTCCAATCTCCTGTTTAATGGAAGAACATGAAAAAGTGCCATTAATTATTATTATTATTATTATTATTATTATTAATTAATATACTAGATGAAGGACCAGATTCCATTCCCTGAGCCCGCTTCACTCTCTGGGCCTGCTTGTGGATCAAGGCTCTGTTTATGGGCCATTTTTAAATGGGATGTGCCCATGGAGGTCCACCCATCCAAGTGCCCGTCGGAAGGCAGCATAGGTGGGTGCGTGCTCTCATGACCCACTCATGCCCACGCATGGAGCATTGTGGGAAAATCCAAGCTGCTCCGTGCAGGGGCAAGAGTGGGCCCCGGGTGGGTAGGGGTGCACACCCAGCGCATGACTATCAGTCAGTTTAAATTCCCCCCGCACCCTGGACATGCACTGGCACTCCACATAGTGCACGCAGGCCCGGCCTGGTCCCCCCACCCCCTCACTGTGCCCGTTTTAAAATGGCCAGTGTTAGCAAGGTGGGCAGAATTGGCCTAAATGCTCCATTATAAAACATACACGCAAAACCAAGCAGTTCCCAGCCCTGTTCCTCCCAGTGAGCCCTGCCTCAGAGTTCGAGTCTACCCCGCTACGGCATGGGCGTGGCTAGGTGGGGATGGGCCCTGTGCAGGGGCACTCTAGTGCGTGGATGCGTTCAACATGCACAATGGCCCCCCCAGGATCGTGGGCCCTGGTGTAATTGCTCTTACTGCACATCTTCTAGCTGCACCCCTGTGCTGCGGTTACACCAGACTTGTGATTCTTCCCTCCCCAGTGCCCTCAGCTAAATGAGTATCTCTTCAAAATGAGCCTCATTGCTGGGGATCTTTAGCACTGCTATCCTCTCCTGCACTACCCCATGTCCCGGTGCTGCTCATTATCAGATTGCTTCTTATTAATCAAAGCAGTAACAATGAAAACAGAGGAAGCCTGAAGAATACAGTACACTCACTCGGGGCTTTGTTGGCTCCCATTGATTTTCCCATCGCAGTTTATTACAATTATTTATGTTGTGAGCCTCAAAAAGGAATAAGTTGCTTTGCATGGTGAGGTATGTTTCTGAGCTCCTCTCCAGTCTGCCCTTACCATCTGCTATACCTAATACAGGAAGAGCAGCCAGATCAGGTTTGGTCAAGAGGTGGATTGAGATCTGGCAGATCACAAGCTAGTCTCCAGAAGATCCTGGTGTGAGGAGGGGGACTAGCTTCTCAGAGTTATCGCTGGGGAGGAGAGTGAGACTGGCACTCCAGAGAGTGTCTCCAGGGAGGAGACGGGCCAGGAGAGCAGAAGACCTTCAGTGTGGCAGGGAAGCCTCTCTCTAAAGGGGAGGGATTCTCCCCCCTCCTGAGACAGGCTACTGAGATGCCCAAGAGCTGGCAGCAGTAGGGACTCTGTTCTGGCAGATTTGCCTGAGGCTAATGCCCAGATCAAGTGGATCGCTTGCACCATAAGTCTGGCCATTCCTAAGTTAGTTCTTCAGCCACCTGGCATCGCGAGCCTCGTCTCAAGCGAGACACAAAAAGCCCAGACGCTTGCATGGAAAACAGGTTCTAAAACGCTGGGAAGAAATCGATTTCCTACTGAATCTCCACAGCTCAGTGGTGGATATTCAGGTAAATAGCCATGTCTCAGCCCATCTGAAAAATCAGAGCCCAAACAAAGGGACGTGTCTTTGAAGCCCTTGCATTATCTAGGAACATTCACCAGGGCAGGAGAAGCAGAGACAATGGGAGAGGAGAGAAGAAAAGGAACAATAGCCCTGCGTGTGGGCTGTGAGTTTCGGGTGCCACTCACCTGCAGCAGGTAGGTGTTAGCAGTGTGAGCCCCTAACTGATGGATGCAGGTGAGTGTCAGCCTGTGCTGGGCTCCCCCCCACCTGGTCCCGTAAAGTCTCTGTCCCAGGCTTCCTGGCTGTGCAACCTCTCCCCAGTCCATGCCTTGGGTGCCCTCTGGACACTCTCTCACCTGTCCCGTTCTCAGGTGTGCTACTCAGCAGACTCGCGGCCTGTTCTGTGCTCTCTGAGCCATGGATGGGTCAGTGTTCTCTGAGCTCTCTGGACGCTCTTGCTCTCACCTGTCCCGTTGTTCTCAGGTGTGCTACTCAGCAGGCTCGCGGCCCGTTCCACCTCTCTGAGGCGTGGATGGGTCAGTGTTCTCTGAGCTCTCTGGACGCACTCGCTCTCACCTGTCTCATTCTCAGGTGTGCTACTCAGCAGGCTCGCGGCCCGTTCCAGCTCTCTGAGGCGTGGATGGGTCAGTGTTCTCTGAGCTCTCTGGACGCACTCGCTCTCACCTGTCTCATTCTCAGGTGTGCTACTCAGCAGGCTCGCGGCCCGTTCCAGCTCTCTGAGGCGTGGATGGGTCAGTGTTCTCTGAGCTCTCTGGACGCACTCGCTCTCACCTGTCTCATTCTCAGGTGTGCTACTCAGCAGGCTCACGGCCCGTTCCAGCTCTCTGAGGCGTGGATGGGTCAGTGTTCTCTGAGCTCTCTGGACGCACTCGCTCTCACCTGTCTCATTCTCAGGTGTGCTACTCAGCAGGCTCACGGCCCGTTCCAGCTCTCTGAGGCGTGGATGGGTCAGTGTTCTCTGAGCTCTCTGGACGCACTCGCTCTCACCTGTCTCATTCTCAGGTGTGCTACTCAGCAGGCTCACGGCCCGTTCCAGCTCTCTGAGGCGTGGATGGGTCAGTGTTCTCTGAGCTCTCTGGACGCACTCGCTCTCACCTGTCTCATTCTCAGGTGTGCTACTCAGCAGGCTCACGGCCCGTTCCAGCTCTCTGAGGCGTGGATGGGTCAGTGTTCTCTGAGCTCTCTGGACGCACTCGCTCTCACCTGTCTCATTCTCAGGTGTGCTGCTCAGCAGGCTCACGGCCCGTTCCAGCTCTCTGAGGCGTGGATGGGTCAGTGTTCTCTGAGCTCTCTGGACGCACTCGCTCTCACCTGTCTCATTCTCAGGTGTGCTACTCAGCAGGCTCACGGCCCGTTCCAGCTCTCTGAGGCGTGGATGGGTCAGTGTTCTCTGAGCTGGTCCCACTTCACTCAGGCATCAATTTCACCCTCCCGTTGTCAGCATCTCAGCTCCTCTATCTGGCTGCCGGCTCTGCAGTCCCTGCCTTGCTCTCTCGCAGGCTCAGCTGTTCTGACTACCCCTGCTACTCCTGGCAGCCCTGGCCTGCCATCCAGCAGCTCCCTGCTGCCTCTCTAAGGTGCCCTGGAATTACCCCTCTAGCACAGGAGCCCTGACACCCTCCTTTCACCCGCAGGTCCTGCTTCCTCCACCTGCTCTCCGTTACCTGGCCCTGATCTCTGGGCAACTGACCAATTTAAAGGACTCGCCATCCTGTTCCTTAAAGGGACAGTGTTCATTTTATCCCTTGGGGCAGAGTGCACGCCTGTCACCCTGCTATACCCTCACATGCGCAGTTCACACACAGGGCTATCCCTCTCGGGCCCCCGTCCTGCCGGCATCCCTGCACTGCTCTATTTCAAGCACTTTTCTGGCTTGAAATAGACCAGGGATCCTTGCCTGGGAACTCAGTGCTGCTCACCCTGGCAAGGATCCCCCCATTTTCCCCCACCCTGGTGTATTTCAAGCTGGGAACCACTTCCCAGCTTGAGATAGACCAGCACGCAGGGGTTTGGGGTGGGGGAGATTGCTGCAGGGGATGTATTACTGCATTCCCCTGCAGCAATCCCCTATTAGATGGAAGGAATATGTTTTGGCTCCATGGCCAACTGGCCAACGCATGTTCCTGCCTTAGCTCACATGTTGTCCTCCTCAATCTGGAGGACGTCACGTCATGCAGGGAACACGGATCCCGGTAAAGCGGGCACAGACCAGGAACACAAGTTCCTGGCCTGTGTCAACCAGTTAAATTGGACCAACAGCTACTCCCTCCAGGGTGGCTGCTGTTTCATTTGTTTTCAGCCAGTGGCAAAGAATTGCAAGACATCCGGGGGTCTGTGCAGCTCAGAGCCGGGATCCTTGGCTGCCTCAGCGGATGGTCTTTGTTCTGTATTGCACAGAATGGAAGTTGTGGCAATGCTGACCAGTGATAAAAGACACCCAGGCTCCCCCTCATCTCCTTCCATCTTCTTAATCTCCCCTTCATCATCTTCAAATTGAAAGGTAGCAAATTCACAACTGAGAAAGAATTTCTATTTTATGCTATTAGAACACAGGACTTATTGCTGCAGAGTGCAATTAAAGCCAAGAGATTGGTGAGATCCAAAGTAGGACTGAACGTGTGTGTAAATGGCTAAAATGCCCAGCGCTAGAGTAGTTATAACACTACAAATGTTGAGAAGAGATGGACAAATTTAAGCTTTGTATGTTCACGTGTTGCAGTGAGGAGTATGATACCCTGTGGTAAAGAAACCGCAGGGCATTTACTCTGTATTTCTGAACATGTGAACACTGAAATGTGTTGCAAGCTTCCATGCACTGTGCAATGGACAGCACCTAAGTGTTCACAGGACCAGGACCAGGGGGCTGGGAAACAAGCCAGGCAGGCAGTAGCAAGCCCTGGCCCTTTAAGGAAGTCAAGAGCACGTAAGTCACTTAGGAGGGGCCGATCAGCACCAGCTGTGCCATTGCAGGAAAGGCAAACCAGCTGGGGCAAGCTTTACTGAGCTGCCCCTCAGTTGGGGAGACTACAAGGAAGAAGGCTCCAGGCCACAAGGACCTGAGCTAAAAGAGATGGGGCCGTGCATCATCAAGGCTGTCTGGCCTGAGCAAGAGATCAAGAGAGAAGCCAGGGTGCTAGAGGCCCTGGGAGCTCAGGGAAGGGCTTGCCCGCTGCATATGTCTTAACTTGATCTGGCTTGCATGTAAGTTGGGAACTGAGCACTGTAAATAAAAGGAACTGGGTGAAGTTCACCTGAGCAAAGTGTGTTGTTGGGGAGTGTTGATCCTGCAGCCACTTCTGGGGGTGAGGCCACCTGGTTACACACTGCTATTTCCAGGACTGTTGCCCCGTACCTCGAATTCACTTGGTATGGTACTAAGGGGCAGTTTAAATAGCAATAACTATTAAGTAGTCCTCGTCTAGTGATTATTGCCACTCAGGGTAAACTATTTCTTGTAACATGGGAACACAAGTAATGGGTCATCATTCTGAAGAGAGGAGTGTGTGAGAGCTTACCACACACCCTGGATCTTTCACACATTTGGAGATACAATGGAGTAATTGCCCCATGGTTTCTTTTCCTCAGCCCCATGTGTGAACAAGGCCTGAAACGGTCTGGGACCCATGTGTATGAAAGACCGCTTTTCCTACCATACTCCGTCGCAGCCCCTGCGGTCAGCCGGGGGCGCCCCTCCTGTGGATTCCCCCGGTTACTCTTGTTCATTCAGTGGGGTGTGCAAGAGGGTGTTCTCCGTTGCTGCCCCAGTGCTGTGGAACTCCCTCCCGCTGGAGGTCTGTCGGAGTCCAGGCCTGAGTATCTTTCGGAGGCGGTGGTGTAAAGCCTTTCTTTTTGTTAAAGCATTTTGGCAGGTGGGGATGGGAGGTTGTTGGAGGGTGAGAGTGGGTTGGGTTTTGGGGCAGGCAGGGGGTTGTATTTTAAATGCTTTTAGATTGTATTTTATGTCTTTTGTAAGCTGCCCTAAGCCTTTGGGGAAGGGCAGCGTATAAATATGAATGAATGAATAAATAAATAAATAAATAAATACATATTTTTAGGGCAGTTATGGCCAAGAGGTAGATCGTGATCTACTGGTGGTAGATCACAAACTAGTTTCCAGTAGTTTTTAAATCTCACACCGGCGGCTGCGCTTTATCCAGCCTACTCACCATCTGCTGGGCGCATCCCTGGAGCTGGTTCCTGCCGGGCTCTCCTCTCCTGTCCTGCGGATTGCTGCTGCTGGGGGCTGTGAGACACCTGTGGAGGGAAGAGACGTGAGGGGACATTGACAGGTTCCTGGCTCCCCCTCCCCCCCCCCCCGCCCGTGGCGTCGGCGGCCGGAAGTGCCGGGGGATTTAAATCTCACACTGGCGGCTGCGCCGTCGATCGCGAGCCGAAGGGCCGCGGCCAAAGGGTGCGGCCCTTTGGGGCCCTTCGGGGTCTGGAGGGGGAGGAGGGGGGTAAGTCTGATGGAAGGGGAAAGTGGAAAGTCGGAGGGGGAGGTAGAGAAGGGAAAGCAGGAGGCGGCAGTAACCCAGGTTGCTCCTATTATCCCTTTTGGGAATATAAATAGGGGTTTGGAGGGGGGATTGATACTAAGAGAAGGAAATGGAGGGGGATTGCCCATTGGGGGTGTGCCGGGATGGGCGTTAGTAAAAGAGGGAGGGGATGAGAGTGAGGAGTATAGTATGACCGCTGATGTGGAGTTGGTGGGACCACCTCCCCCCGGTGAGAGAGGGGTGGAGGTGGTTAGGTTTTCCCTGGTGGCAGCAGGGGATGCTGTGATGATGTGTGGGATCTGCCCCGTTGTTGTGGGGGAGATCACAGAATGGGACATTGGTGAGTCATAAGGGGGTGGGGGATTGAGAATTGTTGTTATATTTGTTTTTGATATTGAGATGTATATTATGTATTTGATTGTTGATAATGACTTGGGCCCCCTGCATGGATTGCCCATGAATGTATATTTTGTTGTTGTTGTAAGCCGCCTCGAGTCTTTGGAGAGAGTGCGGGGTATAAATAAATACGGATGGATGGATGGATGGATGGATAGATCATGGTGTACAGAGTGGACCGGTCTCTCCAAGATCGCCTCTGGGGAAGAGCACGGGACCAGTGGAGACAGGCTAAGAGAGCTCCTCTAGTACCATGGAGAAGGCTCTCTGTAAAGGGGAGTGCTCTTCTCCACCCCTGAGACCAGTTGCTGAGGTGCCCTAAAGCTGAGGGCCGGCCAGAGGGCTCCTGGTCTGGAGCCAGCAGCAAAGGTCCTGGTAACCTGAGGCTGTCATCTGGAATCAGGTGGCTCACATTCTCCATTAAGTCTGGCCACCCCTGCTTGAGGTGAATGGATTAGATGTACTATGGGCCTAGTCCGGCAGTTAGTTCTCTTAGTTCCAGACAGAACGTGAGGCAACGGCCCGATTCTTCCATTTCCCCCAATTCGAGAACATTGTCTGGGCCTCGCTCCACGTAAGGCCCCATCGGGCAAGATCTTTGCTCGTGGTGTTGTGCTAGGGACGTCCCAGTTTTCTTTTCTCAGGTGGGTTCCGTGTGTAGCCTGAACTGCACAATCTAGAGGACTCCGTTCTATTCAGACGTCCAAGTCAGGTGAGCCTTCTCAATCAGCTCAACTGCTCTGTTTGCTGTCGAATGCTGGCACTGATTACCTTATCCTGCCACTTAACATGGGTCTAGCAGAGAATTTCTTTGTTCCCAAATCACCATGGATGGTCATACGGGTTGGAGTGGTATGGACTCGGAGTGGACACAGCAAATTTTCTCCATGGAGCAAGTGTAACAGATCAGGGCTGGTGAGTAGTTGGTGGAAAGCCACGGAAGTTTCAAACAGATGGGAAACATTTAGGCCTAAAAGAGGGGACTTATACACTGCCCTCAACTGACATCACAGCCCCATAAACAAGCACTGCTGTTGTAAATCTAAGGTTCCGAGACAGAAGGGCATTTGCAACCCCATTTATCGTGAAATTGTCTCATTCAAGGAATACAACAGGAAGCCACAGGTCAGGCCAGTCAGTGTTGTGGGTGTGAGATGCATTTGCGTGGAGGAGATGATGAGAACAGATGAGAAAAAGGAAGATCTGATTTTTCTACTTGTGTTTCATAATTAGCCCCGTTAAGGAATGAGGGGGCAGCTCTCAGGTGACAAAGACCTTCAGCGGTTTCATTTACCCAAGTTCGAAGCAGAAGCCACAGATTGTCTGGCGCAGCTGAGTTCAGAATTTCCATCGGTTCTTCTTCATTATTCACTGTTACTGGAAATGTCTCTCTCCCTCCTACAGGAATTTCTTTGGTGTCTCATGCTCTGTCTTGTTCTGATGTTGTTTTGAATTGATATAGGGGTGTGTGTAGGTGCATGCATGTGTGTGAGCAAACACCACTGGAAGGGGCCAGACTAGGACAAAACCAGTCTTGCTCTACTAGGCTCATCTAGCAGATGCTACTTTAGTTCCACTGCCAGACTTTGAATGCCCTTGTCTCCTCTTGTTACCATGTGCAAACAATAGTCTGCTGTCTAATAGCACCCATGTACTGCCAGCGTCTATGATTTGACTGTCAGTTGTGATAGTTCAGAGGTTTCCTGACTATGGTTCATGACCTCTACTGGGTCATGCCATTTGCAGAAGAGGTTGTGATCCAAGTGGATATTTGATAGACTGTTTGTCTTTGTGACTGTCTGGGGTCATGGGATTATATTTAAGTATCAAAATGAGAGCCAGTGGATAAAGTGTTGGATCTGGATCCTTAGCCTCCGCCCTGATTTCATTAGGATCTCCTTCTCCCCTGTAACTAAGTAAAGCACAAGCACCTGCAATTTTACCATTTCTTGCATGTATTCCTGTCTGCCCGACTCGCCTTCTGTTCCCTTCCCCCTTTATCTCCCCTCCCTTCTCCCTTAGACTGTAAACCCAAAGGGGCAGGGACTGGTCTATAATTGTTGACTGTAAAGTGCCAGGTACATTTCTGGTGCTATATAAATACATAATAAATAATAATAATAGGAACCTGGGAAACCAGCGTTCAAATCTTGTCTTAGCCAAGACCTCACTAGGTGGGCTTCGGCAAGTCTCTGTCTCTCAGCCTCAGTTCCCCATCTGCAAAATGGAAATAATAATGCCCTACCAAACCTTGGTTTGTTGTGATGGTGAACTAGATAAGTACTGTAAAGCACTTGGAACGTTAGAATCTCTACATAAATGATAATAAAATGGATTCATGTAGGCAAAAAGCTTGGGAAACACTGCGATAGCTGCTTTTCCCTCTAAAGCCCCAAGTCTTGGAGTCAGGTGAATGTCATAGACTTGCATCTTACATTGAATCAAAAGCGAAGTTTCTAGCCCCACAATTGCACAGAAAAGCATAGCACTATGACCTCAAAAGTCAGATATCTAGTATTGATTCCAAAAAGCTCAAGATTCTTAAGCCTGATGGAGCTTGGCTTATACGCAGGGACCCGGATTCACTGCACCCAAAAATCTTAAATTCTGCAACCAGTGAAGCCAAATTCTGCAAATTCACCGCGAGCATTAATATTTGCATAATTAACTTGATTTGCATAACTATGCATGCTGGGAAGCAAATTTGCAACAAGTTTGACATAGAATCACAACTTTGCTAATCAAA
>QEPC01010859.1:9277754-9296889 GCA_003113815.1 Sphenodon punctatus | reverse complement strand
ATTTAAAGATCCTGCAGCCACCCACCCACCCACAATTAATCTCCCAGGGGCCTATTTACCCTCGGGTCATGGTCACACCTCCCGGACATACGGCAGCTGCAGCAGCAGTTCTAGTTTGGGGTCAGGTGACAAGTTTATGCCTGAGTCAGGATTTAAAGATCCTGCAGCCACCCCCCACTGCAGTGTCACTGCAATTTCAGCCTGGCACTGCGAGGATTGGCTGATTCTGCAAAAATCACTGCAAATTTCAGCAACGCAGTCAACATGGGTCCCTGCTTATACGTTTTGCCTGTTTGGGCTTGTCAATACTGTATCTGGCAGTTTATATGACGGCCCCTTATCCTCCGGGATCCGGTACTCTTCAACTGCACAGAATAATGGTTTTCTTGCTGGCTTTCTGAGCAGCAGGAGGCCTGATTGGGTGATTGTACAATGGGGCAGTGGGCCCGTGGGGTTAAGTGAAAACGAAGATGATCCCATCTGTAGGGCCAATTTTAGGTCAGCCTTGTTCACAGTTAGAGGTTGGGAAGTAGCAGTCTAAGGCATTCATATGGTCAGTGTGTTTTTACAAGCCCAGCTTGGGGAGGGATGGGTGGGGGCGAGGCAGAAGGGAGGATGGGCACCTACACACAGTGGTGATGGATTTCAGCAGGACCAAGTTCAGAAAGCTGGATCCCAGTCAGTTGAACGGTATTGATCAGAGAGTGGAAGCATTAAATATCTGTGTTAATCTGGCACGGTTTCATTCATACTTTATTATTATTGTTATTAAGGCCCATGATTTACTGCCACCGGTTTGGATTGGAATCAACAGCTATATTTTTCAAGATTTTCACCCTCCTCTTCCTTTCTTGCAGGCATTTATGCCAACAAAGATGGTTTGGGGTTTAGAAGAATCATAGCTCCCTCTAGTGGTGCAGTGGGTTAATTTCCCTTTCCCAGGAAAAAAGCAAAACAAAATCCCCATGCAGCTGTGCCTGTTGTCGTTTGAACCCTGGTCTCCCAAATCGCCCTAGCCTGAAATAGGTACGTAAATTAGTACCCATGGGTAATACCCATATTTCTGGGTGGGTAAGCGGCGGGTTACCCAAGCACTGATCAGGTATCCGGCTGCTCAAAAAATCAGTAACTTGCGGTTCCAATTTTTCAATTTTCCTATTACTGATTAGTATATCATGTCAGAAAACTGAAAAATCAGGATGGAAAGTTTAAAAATTGGAAGTGGAAGTCGATTTTGGGGGACTGGAAGTTGACTTTTCAGGACCAGCAGTCGTCAATAATTAGGAGCAGTCGTCAATAATTAAGTCAGTAAATAGATTTTTTAAAAGTTGAAAAATCAGTACTGGAAGTCAACTTTCCAAGATCAGAAGTCAACATTCTGGGACATGGGGAACCCAAATTGGGTTGCAATCAGGGACCGATCGGTAGCCGATGTTGTCAGGTCATTTCGGGTACCAGAAATTCGATGGGTGTACCCATTTTTGCTGGTACTTGGTTCAGCTCTACAGCGCACAGGAGTGTGGACTGATAATGTGGCAAATCCTCATCAGTCTTCTGTCTCACATAAAGCTCTTTACTTAATTCCCTCCATCTACCCCTGTACGTATAGACTAGTGAATAAGGTGTTGGACTTTGATCTGAGACACCAGAGTTCAAATCCTGTCTTCGCCATGAACTCAGTGGCCGGCCTTGGGCAAATCACTATCTCTGAGAATCAGTTTCCCAAAATCTGTTGTAACATGGGAGTAATAGTAGCCTAACTCATGGGATTGTCGAGAGGGTGAATTAAATAAGGACTGAACACTGAAAGTACTAACACCTCCCACTGTAATATAACCTCCCTCTCCAATGCTTGAATGACACCGAATCCCCATTTTCTTTGGATATTGTTATTTGTGTGATGTGATTTACCTTCCCTCTAAATCCTGAGACACAGGGTAAAGTACTAGGTCACGCCCCATCACCTCGTGACGTGAGGTAATAGAAGGCTCTACACATTGCACAGAAAACCTCTTTGGATGAAGCTGTTTTCATTTTAGAAGAGACATGTTCAAGCTCTGGTCACCTTGTAACAGAGAGTCGTACGATGCAGGCGCGCCGGAGTGTGGCGATATTGATTTACTTTCTGTAAAATAAATGTAAAGCCAGGCTTCCTTCAGCAGCACTTCTGAAATCAGGCCCCGCCCTAGGCTGCACTTGACCCTAGGCAGGCAGCCCTGTTCAAGGGAGGAGGTGGGGATGGAGATGGAAAGAGAAAGGAAGCCAGGTGGGTCCTTGGTGGCCCCATATGACATGAAGATGGGCATTTAGAGACCCCATACAGCGTAGGGCCATAGGCTTTGCTTTCCTTGCCTTAAATCCATGTCCAGCCCTCTTAGCAATAGCCCCTCTAGCTCACGTGAACCCTAATTCTCAACCTTCCTGCTGTGGCACCTTGTATCACTCTCTGATCTGGGGGCCTCTTGCTCCCGAGTAAAGCTGAGACAAAGAGCATTTGTGTTTGCGGGTATTATTCAGGGCGGGCCCACTCCGCACTCTTCCTGGGAGGGGTGTCGGAAACTCACGGCTAACTCTACAGGTGCTTTTACATGGACAGCACCTACGGCTCAGCTCCGACTCAGCCCCGGGCAGCCCGTCTGTCTAAAGGCAAGTTGTCAGATGTGCAGGTAGAGCAGGCCGTGTCTCCTCTGCTCCAGCCCCGTTAGCAGGGCTTCGGAACATCCCAGAGCACCGCCAGCGGAGCAGGCCACCCAATCCTGAGGCGCTGGCCGGAGGTGGAGCTGCGGTCTGTCTAAACATGCCCCAGGCAATGCCATAGAGCTTCAGGTGGCAGCCTAGAGTGGCCGATCCACCCGCAGCTCATGTGAGGGAGGGGGATGCCACGTGCGTGGACTGTGGACTGCGGCAGCTGCCGGGTCCATATAAACCTGCTGCATGCGGGGCTGCATGCATGGAATGCGGGGCTAGCCACCCCCAGGTCCATCTAAAGACACAAGACACCCTGTGTCTCCCTCTTCCTGTTGTCAGCCGCTCTCGAATACGCATGACGTTAGAAAGAATATGAAGGTAACTGGCCGAGAGAAGTAACGTCCTACTCTCTTCTCCACGGCGTTCCTGTCATGCACTGCGTTTGAGCCACAGGTCTAATCAATTCCAGAATTTGGGGGGAAATGTTCTAGGGAGGGTATGTTTTTCCAGGCCACTTGGGAAACATATATGGTGCAGGGCCTGCATTGGCAACTAGGGCCAATGCAGGCCCCGTAACATGTATGTTTCATCAGTGGCCTGGAAAAATATACATAGGTGGCAACCCTAAAGTGCCAGGTACACTGCTGGCGCTATATAAATGTTTGTTAATAATAAAATAATAATAATAATAATAACCCTAGTTCTAGGTGTCTGTGGGCAGAACCTATCCATTTTGTGGGACACCCAAACAGCCTGCAGCCATGAGGACTCTTCATGCATCTATGGTGACGTTCCTCTCATGCCAAAGATCTACTGCAGCCAACAGAACGGGCCACGAGGATTGATCGAGTTCCCTCCGATGTCAGAATGGCCACGTTCGGTACAGGGAGAGGAGGAAGGAATGAGAAGTAGGTTGTGTTCGCCTCTGCGAGGGGGCAACAGTGAGGGGAACACATCTCTGGCCACTGGTGCTTGGGATGAGAAGCTGGTTTGAACTTTTGGGGTGGGCAGCAACCTGGGACCAGGTTAAACTGGGATTGGTTTGTAGTTTGTCCTGGGAGCCAGTTTCCTTTTATTTGGGGCTGTGATTATTCAAGGTTGCAAGCTTCACCCACATAAACAACAAAACCGGGGGTAGCCAGGGGTGTAGCTGGGTTGGAATGGGCTCTGGTGCAGAAGATGGAATGGATCCTCCCTGCCCCCTCTCCCGGCAGAAGGAGATGCAGCTACACCATGAAGTGTGGCTCACGGACCTTGGGGCGCAGCTGCCCTGCCGGTTCCTTATAGCTACATCCCCTGGTGGTAGCAAACAGATGTTCCAGAAGTGGAAACAGCAAGAAAAATTTGCCCATGCTAATTAAACAAGCAAGCATAAAAACATATGACAAGAGCACACTGTCGCCTGCTTTGGCCTGGACCTCACTTGCATGTGTGTACAGGTGCTGCCAGATGTTGGCCTAGGCTTGCCCCAGGCCGTGTTGGTGGCTAGCCCGGGCTCTGACCTTGGAAAACCTCCAAGGTCACAGCCTGGGCTATGACCCAACTAGGTTAAAGTGAGTCCCAGCAGGATGCCAGCTGGCCGTCATTGGCTACCATCGCTGCCCATCATGGTGGGGGGTGGGTCATTAGGCGCAACACAGGGGTGGGGCCGGTTGGCCACACATTTATGGTTTTCCCCAACCTCCCCGGAATGTGCGGGTGGTGGGACACTGTCTTGGCTGCGGGCACACTTGTTCAGCCCCCCAATCCAGCCCGAACCATGTCCACCACAGTTTTCCTCCCTGGGTCGCCATGCATTTCCACCACATGTCTCCTGAGACCTGTACGTTGTCATCTAATGCCCTAACTAGAAGGTTTACTCCTAAAGCATAAAGATTAATCATATAATAATATAATAATTAATAAATAATACATTATTTTATTTTATAATGCCGCATGGTACTTGAAGCACTTCGCTATCATAAACTACAGTGGCAATATAAAAACTATTATTTAAAAGGGGAAAGTAAAGAGGGATGGAATACATTGCGGGGAAACCAGCTGTGGGTCCTAAAAGCACTTGGAGAATAAATAGGTCTTTAGGTGCTTTTTAAAAGTGAGGAGGTAGGGGGACTGAGACGAACATCTGGAGGGGAATGAGTGCCACAGTGAGGGACCTGGTCGCCCACCAGTTTATGTCAGCACTGATACACCAATTTTTGCTGATTGGATACCGGAATGATGGAATGTGTTCATGCTGGGATGAGTGGACTATCTCCACTTTTTCTGAGCCACATCAAATTTCTCTAGACCTACTTCACATTGATCTCACCAACATTTTGTTAGGCAGTCTTCAGTTCCTCACCTGCACACGGTACCATCTTGAATTTGGCCTCCTCAAACGGTCCCACTCCATTGCGCCAACCTCCATGGAAATCCCAGGTTGGTACATTACGCTAGGTTACATCAATGGGCTGGAGCAACTCACAAGAGAGTATGACTGGGGCATTGTCTGACACCATGGTGTCTGCTGTCCTCTGAACCCCTCAATGAAATGGTTTCCTTGGGCTCTGACTGTGCCGGGGTGATTTACTAGGACATGTATGTAGTGACGGAAGATCTAGAGTTAGTCTTACTTCTCTCTGTGACATTCACTTGGTCTTGGGTCCACGTCCACTTGGCATCCCCTTGTTCTAACCTGTCCGATCGCACATGACTCTTCGTCTCTCTGGCACCTGCTCCTCTGCCTCCAACCTGGGTAATAAATTAAAATTCAGTTTCATTAAAATCTCCCATAATCATTCCCTGGCTATCACTGCTAACTACGCTGTGCCGGGGGATCCCACCCGCCTCCCACAGTTGTAATTCAATCGGGCTCCCCAGTTCTTGTTCACAATCCGCTTGAGCTGCACTTTCCTTGCAAATTTATGGCCTCGGCAGTGTTCAGAGGCTGAGTTACAGCTGCAGGTTGGATTGGGGACTGCATTATTCTGCATCTAATCCCTGCATTGTGACAGCAGCTGGGAGTGGCGGGCGGGGGGAGCCCTGTTGTTTTACAGGAGCAGAGCATTGTTCTCCTGCTTTATGTCAGAGGCTGCAATGCCTTTGGAACCAGGGAGCTGCCGGCACAATGCTACAAGGAAACAACAAGATGCCAGTGACATGGAGCATAAATAAAAGTTCTTGCTGAAGCCGCTGCGTTGGTTGGCAGGCAGCCCGCTCACCTCACTCCTGCACCATGTGGCTCATCGCTGCAGCTTGGTGTGCTACTGCACCACCCGACTCTGCTTCTGCTGCAGGGAGGGAATGGGGAGTTGCTATTTATCCTGGCTCATGACTAGGGGACACCAAGGAAATTAACAGGCTGCAGGGTTAACACAAATAATGCAGGATTTATTTTATTTTTTTTACACATAAGGCATGAAGTTTGACCTGTGAAACTGAGAGGGGTGGGGATAGGGGAAGAGGAGACGGGCACTGCTATCGCCTGCTCTCTCAAAATGGTGGTGCTAGCAGCTAACAGGAAAGGGGTTAGAAACATGATGCTGGCCCAGTAGGGCGTCCTTTGGAGGTACGTTTGTTCTCCAAAGATGCTTGCCATGTCACATGTGGCCCATGCATGTCACGGAGGTACGTTTGTTCTGGGCCCGTCAGATGTGAGGCTGGTACAGCCAGGCTGGAAATGAGAGCCCGGAACGAAGTGGACCCACAGTCCGGTCCCAGCTGCTGCCCAGTTGGGCCGGAGCAGATGGAACTGGTCGGGCTGGGAGCATCTGTTCCCAGTCCCATCCTGGTCCAGCATCAGGGGTCGCCATGGCTACCAGTCATGGCGGGCGGGGCAGGGTGCCAGCTGCAGCGGGGGGGGGGGGGGGGGAGCTGGACGGCCATGTAGCACTCCCCGCCTCTCCATGGGGATGTCTGTTCCTGCCGCTGGAACTGTCCTGACCAGGGGTGGGGAACAGACAACCATCGCATCTGTTGGTGAAAACAGACATAGCGCTAACGCCACTTTAACACGGCTTTAACTTTTTTTATGCATGTTGCAGGGCTGTATTGGTGCCCTATGCAGCCCTGCAACATGCATAAGAAATGTTGTGGTGTTAGAGTGACGTTAGCATTATGTCTGTTCACCTTAGGAATACCCAAAGCCACGGGGCACCACCATTCATTTTTCCGAAGGGTTGGCGGCAGAAAGAAAGGCAGAGGCTGAAATTGCAGTCCCATGACTAAACATATGTGAAAAAGTTTGGCATGTCACACGTGGTCCACGCACCACACTTTGCCCCTGATTGGAGAGTGGTGTGTGTCTCACACGGCGTCTCCCCCCACTAAGGGGAGAGAAGGGTTTCTCAAAGCAGCTGGAAAAAGAAGAAGAGCCCTCCTCCTCCCCTGCCCCTCCCACAGCCAACGAGGGTGGGGGTGAAGGAGAACGAAGGCGCATGCTTTGACTTGACTTCGCAGGCTTCCGGCCTACATGATGGCCAGGGGCATGCTGGGTATTTATCTCCGAAGGGGGCACTGGACCAGCAGGGAAGGCATCTTTCAAGACACCAGCTGACAGGCAGTGCTGCTTGATGCTTGCTCAGCTTGGGATGGGGTGTCTGGCAGATGTCATGGCTTGCCTCCTGTCCCAACACCTCGCCTCCCTGACCCCAGCAGCCCCGGTACCCCAGCCTTCCCGCTGCCTTGGGTGTCTCCTTCACCTCTCTTTCCCTGCCCTAGTGCCCACTCATGTCCCAGGCCTGCCCCGTGTCCCTGCATCCTGCTTGGTATGGGGCCTAGTACTTTGACTAGCTCCAGGGCCCTATTAAATCTAGTTACGCCACTGTGACAAACATTTGGACAGTGCAGCTCTGGTTTCATCCAGACATGGATACCTATACACAAACTCACTGGTCAGAGTCTGAGGTGAGGTGAGGTGTCGGTCCTACGGGCTTGATTCAGAATTGCGATCACCTTCTCTCACAGAACTGAGCTTATTGACAATGTTTTATGCCTCTGGGATGATGACGCCCAAATCCATGTTCTAGTTCTGGCCGTTCCCAAGGACCCGTGTTGGCTGCGTTGCTGCAATTTGCAGTGATTCTTACAGAATCAGCCAATCCTCGCAGTGCCAGGCTGAAATTGCAGTGACACTGCAGTGGGGGGGTGTCTGCAGAATCTTTAAATCCTCGCTGAGGCATAAACTTGTCGCCTGACACCAAACTAAAACTGCTGCTGCAGCTTCTATCTGTCAGGGAGATGTGACCACACCCTGAGGGTGAATAGGCCCCATGGAGATGAATTGGGGGGTGGGGGGAATCTTAGGGCCCTATGTTTTGGTGTGGGAGGTCTGGGGGGCTGAAATCCCAGAGGCTTTGAGTGGTGTTTGATTGACAAAGTTGTGATTCTATGTCAAACCTGTTGAAAAAGCATGCTAGTATTTACATGTATAAATTGTTGCGTAATTATGCAAATCAAGTTAATTATGCAAATGTTGATGCTCGCGATGAATTTGCAGAGTTTGGCTTCACTGGTTGAAGAATTTAAGACGTTTTGGTGCAGTGAACACGGGTCCCTGGCCATTCCTGCCATTTCCTCCCTGCCAGGACAGAGCAACACTACACTGGGGGTTGACCACAGCACCAGCATGGACACACACACACCCCAACCCGGAGCTGCAGGCCCATGCTGCCGAGTAGCTCCAGGCTGCTTGCCAGAGTCTCAGTCTCTGCTCCCCAGGTGCTCCCCAACCTGTTTTCTGTCCATCCCTTCTTCCAGTTCCCTCCTGCAGGCCTTCCTTTTCCTTTGTGAGCTGAAATATATTTTTCTTTTCCTAATTAACTCCCTGCCATCCAGCTTGCGTTCGAGCCTGATTTATTTCTGCCTCTCTGCATTCAGCAAACGGGATATTTAATCTCCTCTGTGTGGACTCAAACACACCGTCTCAATGAAATACCGATCACTCATCCGGTTAGCTGGCTGCCAGCTTTCCCCTGCCTTCCGCCTCTCCCGCCTGCATAGCGTCTTTACGAGCATTGCTTTACACTTCACACTCCCTTCTCTGCCCCTGAAAACCAGGCCTTCCTACCTGCGGGGCTGAGCGCGTTCACTTCTCGCGGGTTTGCCTTCCCCTGTTAACGGCTCTCAGTGTTCACAAGCTCAGACAGGCTGGGTCAGGTCAGTACGTGGAGGTAGGGGGCCAGAAAGGTGGTGCTCTTCCAAATTCCTCCAGGAGATATAACAAGGGACCCAGACTGGGGGAAAACACTGAACCCCTAGAAACCACACACACACACCCCAGAACCTCTGGAAGCACTGCCTCTTGACCCTAATTTCCCCTCTGAGAATCCCCTAGAATTCTTGCCCCTAGAAGCTCCCAGTCGCACTGGGGAAGGAAATCCTTCATTTACAGGGCGGAGGGAGCTCCTAGTTCCTGCTCCTATCACGCCAGGGGGCTCCTCTGCTTACGTTGTGGCTGGGGAGGGGCCCCATATTTAAAGGGGGAGATTTCACCTCTCAGGAAGTCAAAAAGGTGAGGTCTCCTTTCTTCCCCCATTATCATTATACCAATGGCTTCTTCAGGGCTTAATATTTTTTTTGCAGGGGGACTTGCTCAGCCCCAGGTATTAAATTCAAGGGAGTGTCATACTGCTCCCTATGGGGGGAGGGAGTTGGGGGGGGGGGGAGTCGGCCTCCATCAATTCTGGAATCACTCACCCAGTCGTTGTGTACTAGGTCACCAGACTTTTATTGCAGAGTTCTGATCCAGCAGCCGCGAGCAAGCCCTGCCTCAGGTAGCTGCCTCACGCTAGGGTTCACCCCACCCCTTCTCTTTCCAGAGTCTGGGATTTCAGGACTTTGGCAAGCTCACAGGCGCCTTCTCTTCCTCTGGAGTTCCTGCCCCTTCAGCCTCCCCAACCAGATTGCTGCCTTCCACAAATTTATAAGCCTCTGGGGGGTATGGCCACAGTGATGGACAGTTCGGTTAAAGGGACCATGGCCCGTTTCATCACAGAAGGTGCTGAGCCTTTGAAAATGTTACCAGAAAGCGTGAGCACCCTCCGAATGTGAAAGACCAGGAACAGGACGATATTGGCCATTTCAAAGTTGGAAACGAACGTGAGAAAAAACGTGGATGCTTTCTCTGGCTTTCATTAATGACTTTTCTGCCCCACCCCCTGCATTGGTTATCACGTAGATTAATCCCAATAGCTCCTGTTTTATATTCAGCTGTGGAGAAGCAGGCTAGTCCAGCGGTTGGGTTCATTCCCCTGCTCTGACAAGCTCTGGGCTGGAAGGTGTGGCTTCTGAGGTAGGGAGTGTGGCTTCTGGGGCAGGCTAGGGCCCTGGCATTTCATTTTTTTTACAAATGAAGCACTGGGCTTCATCCTAGGGTGGCCAGATATGCAAATTTTAGAGGACACTTATGAGAAATACAGGTTGTAGGGCTGCATTGGAGCCACTGAAGCCCTGCAACCTGTATTTCTCATAAGTGTCCTCTAAAATTTGCATATCTGGCCACCCTGTTTCATCCATTAAATCAATCCCGCCCACCATAGGGAGGCATTGGGTATTTTCAGATGTTACGGGCCTCCGTTTTGACACGGTGAACCACCCCTCATGGCAGAGAGCCTGTAACGTCTGAAGGGGGTCACGGCAGATGTTCACCACAGTGAACACCTGGCGGGATTCCCTTGAACCACGGTTCTGGAGGTGAGGCCGGCCTCAACCCCGGAACCGTGGTTACTCTGATCACGGCCGGGAATCGGCGGCTGGTAACGTCTGTTACCGGCGCTGCTTCCCAGCCGTGGTCCCGGCCACGGGCCAGGATCAGGCACAGCGGCCAGATTGGCCGCTGCGCCCGTCTGTCTCCGGGAGGGCGGGCGGCCAGGGGAGCGTGGGGGGGCAGGGCCGTGCGGCTGCACGTTGCGCCCCCAGCCCCGCCCCCTCCCCGATCCCCAAGCGGAATCAGGCCGGCATGTCTGTTGCCTGGCCAGCCTGATTCCGCTCGGGGGTGTAGACGTGACCACGGGCCGTGTCAAAACGGAGGCCCGGCACGTCTGAAAGTACCCATAGGTCATAACAGCTCCCTCTACAGGCTACACATTTGGTTCTCTGAGTTTCCTTTCTGCACTCATGAAATAAGAGACTTGCTTTTTAAAAAAACACAAGCTGAGAGATGCCAGCGAACAAGATGGTGGTTTCAGAAACGTGCCAATAGCCCTGGATTTTGCTGACTGTTTCCAGTCCCTGCCTGGATGTGGGGGGAAGACTAGAGGGTCCCTGTCTTGGCTTTGGAACTCTCTCTTTCTGCAAATGCAGTCTCCTGGCCCTGGTCACCTCTGCACAGCAGCTGCAGAGAGAAGGGGAGAGGCTTGTAAACCACCTCCTCCTGCGGGCAGAGAGTAAGCATCCAGCAGCACCACACAGACAGGCACCTGAACGCTGGGGAAATCTGCGGTGTGAGATGGACCTCTCCAGAGTTTCCATGCATGAGGATGGGTTGGCCAGAACACACACACTCTTCCCAATGGACAAAAATTGACTGGAAGTACCAGCACGTTTAAACCTGCAAATAATTGGGGGGGAAATGAAAAGTGAATAGGTTGGCCAGTCTCAGGGGCTTGGGAGCCACCCTCTCCCACCCTAGACCATAGAAACACCGCAGTTCCAACCCCCAGCAGCACAACTCCCCTCCCCCCCCCTTCTCCCCAGTTCCAGGTGCTGCTTTCACCCTGGGCTCTCAAGCCTACACAAAATTACCATTTCTTACCATTTGACCCCAGGACTTCCATTATGGCCTATGGGAGTCTCAAGGTCAAATCACAAGCCCTGTGCAGTGTGCACAGCTGCTGTGCCCCATTACTTCCCCCCCAGCTGCCTAGCCCTGTCAAACACAGGCAATGCCCAGCAGTATGGAGAAGAAAGGGGGGAAAGTGGTGATGGCAGGAGCAGCCACAGCAAAGTGAGGTAGGAGGACCTAGAGACAAGGGAGGTAGGGGAAGCGAACTGAGGATACTCTGGGTGTCTAGACAGACCAGCCCTGACAGTGCTGATTTTAAATGGACCCAGCACGGCCAAGGCCTGCAGTCCTCCTGTGTGGCACCCCCTCCCCCACACCATAGAGCTGCAGGAAGATTGGCTGCCACTCTAGGCTATCACCCACAGCTCTATGGTACTGCCGGGGCAACCCCCGACCTGAAATGGAGGTGCAGTGGCCTGCCCACCAAGTAGACGGTCTGATATTCCGCCCCCAGAGCTGCCCTGCGGGCAGACTGCAAGCCACACCAGGTCCGTTTAAACCCAGTGCTGTCAGAGCTGCATGCAGGGGATGCACGGCTGGTCGGTTTAAAGACACCCAGAGTATCCTCAGCTCGCTTCCCCTGTCTCCCTTGCTTCTAGGCACCTTGAAACAGACAAGCCACCTGGGGGTGAAGCAGATCAGAGGCGGGGCTGCTGTCTGTTTAAAAAAAAAAGCCTCTGTCTCGGGGCATCCCTACTCTCTTCCCCCATCTTACTGGTACTGCTCCCCTCAGGGAAGCCCAAGACTGACTGACAGTGGACAGAAAGGGGCTTCACAGTGGAACAGCTGGAGACCCGGCCTCTGTTTGGGAAGAAGAGGTCAGGATAAAGAGGCCCCTCAATAAGTAATATTCCACTAGTGCCCCTGTCCATCTGCAATTTCCAGTGGCAAAGGAGGGAAACCAAAAATTCCCAGTAGCGGGGCTGGATGCTTCTTCCTTCCAATGAGGCTTGGATGGGCTTGTGGCAAAACACCAGCAGGGGGTGCTATACAGCTGAGCAACCCATCTCACTGTGTTTGTCCAAATTTCTGACCAGGGGTCCCCACCTCTGGCAAACCCCTGAAAACCCTTGGTATTCCGCTGCCACCACCCGAGTGTATCCCAGTGGGCATTCACACCACTCAGGAAATGTGAACCCCAAAAGGCATAGGCCTCACAGCTTCCCAAGAGCACTCCTCCTTCCTGCCACTCTTTTCCTGGGATTTCCTCCCCTGCGTTGGAGGCTGATCCACAGAGTCACCCACGGGAGGCTTCCCTTGGTCGCAAAGCTGTTGACTTCTAGCCAAATAGGTAGCTTTCCCTTCTTTAGTAGCTTGGCCTGGTTACGTGGCCTAAGGAGATGTTTAATGGTGAGCCAATAACAGACACACACACTAGGGTAAAAACAAAACTTAGAATTTACTGATGCATATAAACAGGAAGAAAAGCAAAGTTTACACCGAGAACCAAGAGGGCGGTTCTGGTCTGATCTCCATAGGGAATGTTTTTCCTATGGGGTTCAAGTTATTGTCCTGGCAAGGCCAGAGTTACAGAGTTACTGCCAAGCCATGCAGTCCATGCGTGCCTCAGGCAGAGAGGTCACGAGTGTAGCAGAGTGTGTCAGAGGGCGGTTTTAGACGAGACGCAAATGGCGGCTGAGCCCTTTATCAACCGCCATTGTTGCGACTCGTCTAAATCCCCACTGCGCACGACTGCTGGATCTCTGCCGCGTGAAGTCGGCCCGGCGATCCTGCCCCTGTCAAGGTGGATCGCCGCTGTGCCGGCTTCACGCCGCACTTCCGGGTTCTTTGCCCGAGTGCTCATGTGCAGAACGGCGCGCGTGCGCACAACACTCCACGCTGTGTCTGATGCTCTTCTGAACATCAGACACGGCGTTGAGAGGAAGGTGGGTGCCCGATTCCGGCACTGGACGATCCCGCTTGTGAGCGGGATCGTCTAAAAGCGCCCAGAGAGAACCCAGAGCGACCAGAGAGAGAAAGAGCCTCTGGCTCAGTCCTTTTAAAAGTTACCTTCCCCCTGCCTGTGATTCGTTCCGGCGGGTCACCTGGTCAAAGGTAGATTCCCCCTGACCAGTCCAAGCCAATCAGGTTTCTGCCTCCTGCTGGCCTTAGGAAATTCCTTAGGAATTTCAGGAATGTGGGGTCCTAACCATGTGCTGGATTAGAGGCCTAGCACTCGGTTAGGCCTGACTTGGATTCAGGCAGGGTGTCTTTGTCAGTGCCTGTGGCATTTTGCCACAGGCTCATCCACCCAACTGCAGCTGAACTGCCACCAAGCAGCTGTCTGAAATCGCCAGAGAGGGCAGGACTAGAAATAACGGCTTCAAATTACAAGAAGGTAGATTTAACTAAAGTTAAATATCAGAGAAACCCCTAACAGCAAGAACTGTATGGCAATGGAATAAGTTCCCAAGGGAGGACATAGGCTCTCCATCAATGGAAGTTTTCAAAAAAAGGCTGGAGAGTCACCTGCTGGGGATGTTGTAGCTGTACACTTTCTGCAACAAACCAGGAGGGTTTTATTTATTTATTGAATTTATACCCCGCCCCTCCTGAATCCAGCTTGGGTTGGACTAGATGATTCTCGAAGTCCCTTCCAACTCTTTGGTTTGTCCAGGCAGGTGACTGGCATGGTGAGTACTGAGCATTGGGGTACAGAAATCATAACAGTCCACTTAGGATCTGACCTGAATCCTCATGCAAGTATGAGGGGCACCATTTTATAGACACATCGAAAAATGTGGGTGTTAAAAGAATTGTGCTGGCAATGGGGTGGCACCAAGTGGTGTCTCCAAGCCTCAGGTCAGCAGGGAGCCCTGCGACAGGATAGTTAAAAAATAATGAGACTCTTTGTAACCTTTTTGGTTAGCTGTATTGCGATTTCCTACAGCAGTAGTAGAGCAACCTAGGCTTCACTTGGATCGGAAAAGAATAGCTAAAAAGAACATCTGTTTTCCCTTTAGATATGGAACTGCAATAGCAAACCATGCATGAATTTTATTAAGCCTTGCTAATTTCCTACTGGTTCAGGGAGCTATATATTACCCATCGAGATATTTGTTTCTGCATCAGCAGATGAAAAGTCATTTTAAAAGCACTGCAGGGAAAAAAACACAAAAAAACAACCCAGCCATAGTGTGGCAGAGAGCAGGAGAGATTCCGTTCTCAGGGAGCTCCATTTTCCTTGGCCCGTTAGGGGAGGATTTGGGGTGACTTTTGCTAATGTTGAGGGGGGGGGCGTCGCTGATGTTTCTGAATTTGTTAGATGGGGTTTGTTTTTATAATATCAGCATCCCAACCACAAGTCTGAACCAACGGAGTCACTTAGTGCTAAACCTCACACCGTCAGCAATGACAGTTCCAGTCTATACATCACAGATGGGAAACCTCAGAACTGGGGGTGGGGCAGCAAATGTGGCCCCCATGACTACTTTTTACTTGGCTCCTTTTCACTTCCTGGATCTGGCCCGAATCCAGTTCCTACTCACAATCCGGTGGGGTAGCTTGGTTTAACAGGGCTGTAGGGCCCCATACCAACCAGGATTTGGGGGCGGGGGGGAAGGGGAGAAAGGCCAGAGCAGTGGGAAGCTGGGGGGGGCAGTGTGGGGAGACAGTGAGGCATGGGGGGCACTGGAGTAGAGAAGGAAAGGTGAGGTGCTGCAGGTGGGAGGGGAGCTGCTGACAGACATGGCACCAGGTTAGGGTGGCCAGATATGCAAATCTTAGAGGACACACGAGAAATACAAGTTGCAGGGCTACATTGGCTGCAATGCAGCCCTGAAACCTCTATTTCTCATAAGTGTCCTCTAAAATGTGCATATCTGGCCACTCTACACTGGGTCCTGGCTCCCTAGGGATGGCAAAGGCAGTTCTGGCAGAGAGGAAGCAGGACATTTTCATGTCCCAATGGGGCTTGGACCTACCGGGGCCCCTGAAAGCTTGGGGCCCCTGGGGCAGTGACTCTACTTGCCCCACCTGTAGCTATGTCCCTGGTCCCAATCACTGAAAGTCTGGCTGTTTTTACACGGGCATTAACCTGTTTTTAAAATGCCAAATTCTTAACCCTGAGTTCCTGTTTACCTGGACATTTACAACTCGGAATAATCATAAATCTGTGATCACATCATACATGGTTAATACGGGTTTAGACTAACACGGGTAACTGAAAAATCCCATGGTGCTTCGCTGCTGAATTCCATTGATTTTCCTCAACAAGGCACTTGTTGTGTAACTTAGAGGGCGTCCAGCTGAATTCATTCGCCTTCTTCCGTTATGATTTTTGTTTCCCTTTACAGATGTCTTTGAACGATCTCATAGCTAATCTATGCACCAGGTTTGGGGGAAGAGCAATCAAAACATGATTTCCTGGCCAGGGCCCCAGAACATGATGATGACCATAGAGACATTGCTGGGTAGAGAGGATGTTTGCTCTGCCTACTAATTTCTATGGTCAAATCAGATTTATGGTTTACGCGGATGTTAACCTGGACTTATTTGAGCCTGGGTTAAATAAATTCTTGAAAATGAGGATGAAATAAACCCAGGTTCAACCTTAACCTGGATATTTTAAACTAGGATTAGGTTTTTACATGGGCATTTAAACCTGGGTTGGAGCCATTGGTCCTTTTTACACGAGACGCTCCCATGCATTGGACACCCATCGTCCATGCGGGGGTGTATCCACATGCATCCCTACCCACCCCCATGCATGGAGCAACCGGCAAAAACTCAGGCTGTTCTGTGCGTGGGGATGCATGGGGAGACAGATCCATGGTACAGATCCATGATCGAATGTCTTCCTTAGTGCACCCCTTAAGTACCTCTGACCCCAATATCTATGTGGCCCTTGAAGTTTGTACTAATTTTCAAAGTGGCCCCTGGAAGGGAAAAGGTTTCTCACCCCTGCTCTAGACATATTCATTCACCCAGGACATACATGCACCAGAACAGGTTTTACATCTAGGCAACAGAGCACCTTGCTCTACTCCCCTTCCACTCCAACTGGCTGAGCTGGGGAGACTCCAAAAGAGTGGCAGCTCCTCCTACTTCTGATTCTGATCAGTGGCTCAGTGGCATAGCCACCATTTCTTTCACTGGTGACTGCTCAACAGGTTTGAAATGGCAGTGAGCCTTCCTGCTCCTCTTTCTTCTCCTCATTGAGGAGAAGAAAGAGGAGCAGGAAGGGGTAGCACTTCAGAGCCATGAGGAATGTGGAGGATCATGGGGACCCATGGAAGTGGAGTGAGGGAAGCAGCAGGGTGCGGTAGAGAATCGAGAAGCCACTGCAGGAGACAGAAGGGAGGTGGCAGTGGGGTTTCTAGGGAATGATAGGAGAACTGATGTAAGGCTGGACAGCAGAGAGGCTGTAAAGGAGCAAGGGGGCAGATTTTGGAGAGGACACACACATCTAAGAAGCTTTGAGCTGACTGTGCTCATTCTCAGAATTCAGACATTCAAACTCCACACCACTCAACACTTGTTTGGCCAAAGAGGGATGAGTCCCACTTTCTTGGCCAATAAGCTCCACCCTCAGGAAATAAGCTCCACCCCCACCTCACACACTTTTATACGCATACACACACACCCCTCCCAACATTCCTAGTGCCATGAAGTGTGACAGAAGCTCTCCTGATTATCATTCCAGTTAGTTTCTTGTAATTCCATCATCTCCCTGTTGTCCTCTTAAGTCCTTTTTCTGGGAGGCAACCAGGAAAGAGACGTCCGATGCCTAAATACTGGTCTGTTTGTCTCTCTCTCCTGAAAGAGGAACAATGGGATTCAGCACCCAAAGCGGGACTGTCTGTCTCTCCTAAATGGGGATATTTGGGAGGTATGAGACCCTGTCTACTCAGAGATGCACATTCCTCACAGGCAGACTGTGAAAGGCTGGTCCCTTCATAGGGCATTTATAGACGAGACAAAAAAGGCGGCTGATCCTTTGATCAGCCGCCTTTCTTGCCGCTCGTCTACATGCCTGGGCTGCTTTTTAATCCGCGTCGGAGGGGGCAGGCAATCCTGCCCCCTCCGACGTGGATTCCCGGAGTGCCGGCTTTACGCCGCACTTCCTGGTCCCGTGCGAGAGTGCGCATGCGCAGAAGGGCGCGCATGCGCACTCGCACTCTGCGCCGTGTCTGAACATCAGACACGGCACGCAGAGACGCCGTGGCGGGGAAACCCGGCGTTTAGCGATCCCGCTTGTAAGCGGGATCGTCTATAAACGCCCATAGTGTCAGACTTAGGAGTCCCAGAGTCTGTATGTGCACATTCAGACTCGCAGCAGCTGAGTGCTTTGAACATACCCTTCCACGCAGCTGGATGCCCTCTAAGTTACACAACAAGTGCCTTGTGGAGGAAAATCAATGGGAAAGCAACAGATAAAATTCAACACCATGTTCCCTGCTCTCAAGGAATTAATAATTTGAAAGAAATTTGAAGCGTGGAGTTTCAAAAACAAACTGGCTCATCAGAGGCTTGACATGGTTAAGAAGGCAAACAGGTGGCTTTTAACTCATCTGGAAAGGTTGACAATTAATTGGCTGAACAGCCACAACTTGCATATTTGACCTACTTGTATTTTACCCTGGAGGATAGAAGAGAATGTTAAAACACAAAAATAAAAAGTCCTACCCAGATTTCATAAAAGAAGCAGACTGACTTCGCATCATCAGGTTTGTTCCAAGCACTTCACTGTTTCAGCAATGGGTATGACATCAGCAGAGTCCATTGCACCGGGGCTGGTGACTGAGTTTGTGAACCTGACAAAAGAAGAAGGAACGAGATAACTAGCCAGGATAACTAGCTAGAATAACTGCCCATCTGCTACTACAGCCAGTGCAGGAATGTTCTCTAGTGGCTTGGCTAGCCCAGTATCCAATATATTTTACTCAGCATCCGGAAGCTTAATGGTAAACCTCCATTCCAGTCAAGCTTGGGCCTCCAGATTCCCAAGAGAGACCGATTGATTGAGGCTGGGATATTCCCAAATTCCATAGGGGCCTAAAAGGAGTATGGGAGAAAAGCAGCAGCTGGCCTTAAGTTTATTGACAAGGGATTGATCCTGTACACTGCTGAGAGCATTTCAATCACATTGGGTGAAAATAAATGGTACGATAGCCCATGAGTGGGCTGTTAACTCACCTCAGACCAGGAACATATTTTCCTGGTCAGGTGCTCCCCCACGGTGTCTTGTCAAGGCAAGGGGGTGGGAACGCCATGTGGGCTAATGCACACTCAAGTGTTGGCATGCAGGCCAACGTATGGGTTTGCTGCGTTGTAGGACGCCAGCAGGAAAGAAGGGTCTATGCACCAGCCGTGAGCCCCACTCATCTCTTTACCACCAAGGAAGGAGGAAGAAGATGAGCGGAGCCTCCTTCCCACCTGGCTGCTCTTGTGCGCTAGCTGTGAGCCCTGCTCACATCCTTATCAGACAAGCTGGGCAGGAGAGAGCTGGCTGCACAAGCTGCTGGGATCTCCTGCAGCTGTGTTGACTCTGTCTCCTCCCCCCAGGTAACACCATAAGGAGGGGGTTGCCCTGAGGGTGGCACCCGAAGAGCGGTTGGCGGGCCATTGGCAGCCACTCTATTTGAGGCCACTGTTGGAAGCTGCAAGACATTACCCAGCCATTAGGACAGCTACTGCCCGGCCGCAAGGATCCTCGAACTGGCGTTGGGGGCTGGGAGCTAC
>QEPC01010859.1:9255771-9273689 GCA_003113815.1 Sphenodon punctatus | reverse complement strand
TGGTAGAGGTCATCCGACACGGAGAAGATATATCCAGCCAACAGTGCAATTCTAATGGCAGAAAACATGGAATTTCATTTGGCGAAGGCTCCAAGAGCATCATCTCTCTAAGAAAGGGTTTGTCTTTGATTCTTCCACTTACATTTCATTGTTTATTCTTTTCCCCCCATTTCCCTTTTTATTACGCTTTTGTGACTGTGCAGTGAAGAAGCCATCAAGAGGCTCACTTGAAACCTCTGCAAAACACCGAGGCTAGGTAAATGCCTGGCTATTTTAGCATTACAAATCCATCAGACAAGTTAAGTGTTTGAAGTGCACCTGGAACCATAACACCTCCTCCTGGGGACAGTAAATAGTCAACATTCCCCACAATGAATGAGGAGCAAAGGGATCTCAGACCATCAATCAAAAGGATGGCTGGAAATAGGAAATCTACAATAATGCTAAAAGCAGAGGTGCAATCAGGAGGCTTGCCCCTGCTGAAGTAACTGGTCTCACTCACCCAAGGCTGCTGTTACATGGGGCTGGTGGCTGACCAGCACCCTCCTCAGCCAGTAGCAGGGATTGCCAAGACGCCTGTGCAGCAGGGAGGATGCAGCATTAACAGTGGTGCAGCTCTTTTCCTGCTCAATAGGGTGCAAAGAACACCCTTCCCTCCACCACAACAGCTTTGCCAGCTGGGCTGCTAAAGGGGAGAAGGGGCTGACAGGATGCCTACAAGCCCTGGAGTGGCATTGTCAGGACCTGGCCTTGAATCCGTGCCCCTGGGGGTTCTGGAGCACGTGCTCAGCCTTCCAGTGCCACTGCCTCAGCCTGCTTCAAGCCTAACCACTCCATTTGAGAGTCCTGCCTGGTCTGCCCTAGCCACACCACATCTCCTGCCCAGCTCCAGCCCGGTCATGTGCCACCTCCCAGCTTCCTGGTTGGCTGCCAAACAGGATATAAACCTGGCTGCTGGTGGCAGCAGGAAGCTAGGTAGAATACTGTTCCTGTGTTCTTTGTTCCTCAGCCTTGCACTTCCTGTTCCTTGCCTCTATCTTGTTTCCCCCTGTCCCCAAGTCTTGTTCTCCCCACTCTGCTCTTGCACCTGTGCTCCCACACTCCAGCTCTCTGCTTCCTGGTCTTGTTCTCCTGGCCATGATCCTGAGTTCCATCTCCCATGGTTTCTGAACTTTGCCCCCTGCTCTGCTCCAGTCCTTGTTCCCAGTCTCTTGCTCTGGCTCTGCCTTGCTCTGTTCCTAGCCCTGCCTCCTGCTCTTTGATCGAACCCCAATATCTGCCCATGTCCTGGATGCCTCTCACCCTGTGCTCCTTATCAGCACCACTTGGCTGGGGGAACCCCACAAAGAATTTCTGCTTATGCCCCTGACAGAAAGGTTGTGCTGTTCTTAAGGATGGGCGAACAGAACAGAGTTCGGAATTTCAGTTCGGTTTAAAATTTGAGTTCGGAAAGTCGGTTCAGTTTGAAATTCGAGTTTGGTCCGGTCGACCGAACAGACCAAGTTTGGTCGAATTCCGAACTTCCGAACCAAATTCGGCTATTCAAAACCAGTTTTTTTGGTGTGTGTTGCCACTAGGGATGGGCGAACAGAACAGAGTTCAGAAATTCGGTTCGGTTAGGTTTGAAATTTGAGTTCGGTTCGGTTTGGTCGACTGAACAAACCGAGTTTGGTCCGAACTCCGAACTTCCAAACCGCGTTCGCCCATCCCTAGCTGTTCTCATAAGAACATAAAGTGCCACACTGGGTCAGACCAATGGTCCATTGAGCCCAGTACCTGTCTCCAACAGTGGCCAATCTCGGTCACTTGGAAGAAGTACCCAACAGGTCACAATGAGGTGATCCGTTCCGCTGTTCACTCCCAGCTCCCAATAGTAAGAGGTTATGTTCCCCCAAATGTTAATGGACCTATCTTCCAGAAACTTGTTAAACTCGGCTATACTACTGGCCTTGACCCCACAAATTCTGGCAACAAATTCCACATCTTAATTGTGCATTGAGTGAAAAAATACTTTATTTGTTTTAAATTTGCTACTTGTTAGTTTCATGGGGTGTCCCGTAGTTCGAGTGCTATATAGGCTAATTGGGAGGGTAAATAACTCTTCCCTATTTACTCGTTCCACACCGCTCATGATTTTATAAACTTTTATCCTATCTCCTCTCAGTCGTCTCTTCTCCAAGCTGAAGAGCCCCAACCTATCTAGCTTTCCCTCCACCCCTCAGTTTGGGGTGTTCACAAATAGGAGACAAATTTTGAATTCAAATTCACAAAAAAAATCATTGAACATTCAATTTGATATTAATATTGTTTATATCCCATCCGGATGGGCCACAACAAATTCTGTGAATGCATCATCTTTAGCTAAGCTAGCCTAAACTAGATGTGCTCTTGCCCTGAGGTAATAATAGTCTGGTACTTGTCTTAGGCTGATTGCTTGTCCTATGGTCAAAAGAAAGCGCTTAGGCGATTTATCAATAGAGAGTCTATTATAATGAACTCTCTTTCCCTCATCTCAGTAATCCCAGCTCTATAGCTCTGTATGGTGGTCATCTGGCTCAGAAGTTGCAGAAAATGCTGCCTTAGTTTTCAGTTGTTAGCACAGGAGCTCTAAGCAAAGATGACTGGCAAGGGCACAGGCCTGGCAAGTTCAGGCCTGGCAGAAGAATTGGCGAGGTGTTAGCTAGGGGCCTGAATGCGATGAAGACAAGAACCTAGGGATAGCCAATGTGACATAGTGGATAAGGTGCTGGTCTTATTCCTGGGAAGTCAGGATTTGAATCCTACCCTAGCCATGAACTCACTTACCTTGGGCAAGTCACAACCTCTCAGCCTCAGTTCCCCATCTGTAAAATGGGAATATGTGTGTGGTTGTCTCTCCCTGTGTTCACCTCACCCATGTTCATCTTAGATTGGAAGCCCACTGGGTAGGGACCTGTCTCCAAAAATCTGTGACTGTAAAGTCCTGTGTACGCCTAGTAGTGCTAGGAGGAGGAGGAGTCATAATGACTGATTAGTAGTAATCCTATCCCATTAAAGTCAGTCAATTTTGATGTGTCCAGGATTGAAGCCAAAATAATTTTTGTTTCCTTTAGGTGAATTTTCATTGAAGTGGTGGTGCTCTTTCCAGTTATATATGTGGCTCTTTAGCTATAGATGTGGAATCCATATAGATGGGCTTTGTCAGGGCTATGTTAAAACCAGAGTCGTCAGGAGAAATTCTGCATGACAAAGTTTCTGGGGGCTAAAGTGGGCCTCAAAGGGTGAAAACGGACATGACGCTAACCACCCTTTAACCACCCTTGGTGGTCATTTATCCATGTTTCAGGGCTGCATAGGGCACCAATACAGCCCTGCAATATGCATAAATAACCACCAAGGGTGGTTAAAGGGTGGTTAGCGTCATGTCTGTTTTCACCCAAAGTTGCAGCTCTTTCTCCCATTTAGGATTGCAATGCACGTCTGCCTGCTGTGACGAGTTTGCCACCTACCTTCTGCTGTCGACTAGGCTTCCACCTCTCTATTTTAGGCTGCATTCCAACAAATAGCAGTAAAACAAAGTGACTACAGTGATGTAGTTACATCAGTGTATCTACTCCACTTTGGTAACATTCACAGTGCAGCTCTAAAACGTCATAATTACTTACTCAGCCTCACTGTGACAGTTCAGCCTGGAGCCCCTTTAAGAATGCCTGCTTGCCATGTTGGCCACGCCCCCTTCTGGGACTATAAGAGCAGGATGCTTTGGACTCAAGTCCATTGACTGTAAGCTGCTGAGCTAGAAGGAGCTCACTGCTCAGGAGAACCAAACTGCAGCCTAGGAGCTAGCCATGGGGCTGACCTGACCTGACAGCTGGATGTAAGGCCTTTGATTGGTAGGGATGGACAAACAGAATGCCGTTCGGATGTTCGGTCGTTCGGTTTGAAACCCGAGTTTGGGTTCGGCTGTTTGGTTCAGCTGAACTCGGCCGAACATTCAAAAAAGTGCTATTGGTACCGAAACCGAATTTTTTTCAGTATCGGTATTTTTGGCCCTGGTGTCCACCCCCTGGTGCCAGGAAGTCTGCTCCTCAGCTGCCTCCCCCTTTCAGTCATGTTTTCCCCAGCCAAAGTCACGTTTTTCCTGACCCCGAACACATCCGAACTCATCCGAACTTTTCTGAACTGTTCGGAAGTTCGAGTGTTCGGTTCGGAAGTTCAGTTCAGTCGTCTGAACAGGCCGAGTTCAGGCCGAACTCCGAACTTCTGAACCGCATTCGCCCATCCCTATTGATTGGGATTGTAAATTAAACACTGTATTTGTTTTGGTCAAGGCACTGTAAACAAACAACAACTGGGGACGGCAACCTGGCATTGATGGATTGTTTGGGCTGATCCTGCTAGGACTCGGAGGATGATGTGGCAACTGCCATGACACACTCCCTGAATGGTCATGGCACAATAGAGAAATTCTTCAATGTAAATGTGGTCACATTAGTTACTTTGAGGTTACAAGCAAAGTGGAGCTAATGTCCCCTGAGGTAGCTGGTAGATGTACTCCCCAGTGAAACTGTCACCTTTTCCAGGCCCCCTACACGCTGCTCCTGAAGGAAGAGAGCAGGTCTCTTGCTGTCAGAGCTCAATGCAAGAGCTTCATAAGTGCCTTCTCTCTCACGTGCATCTGAGCTGCCCAATTGTCGATCCCGACTGCCACAGAACCTTCAGGTCCAGTCCTTCTGGCCGATTGCTCTTGGGCCATCTTAGAACCACCAAGCCTGCACCAAGCTTTGTTTTGCTATTGGAGACTCCTCAGTTACTGATTAATTAATGGGAGAAACGCAAAGACTGTTGGGGTCATCCTCTTTTCTTTCAGCTCAGAAGTGATGGAGATGGTGCATGAGGTTCTACTGGGGAAACATGGGCTTGGGAGAAGAACAGAGGGAGAGAGAGGGGGGTGGGATGGGATGGGAATGGAGATATGGTTTGGCTGAAAGTGGGATATGGAAGAAGAGAAAGAGGGAATGAGGAAATGTCAGGCCCTGGCAGCGGGGCCTGAGGAGGTGGGGTAGGGTCCCCTTCAGGGTCCAGCAATGCCCCTGTACATGTGGCCATGCGGTGTGGCACGGGACCCATAGATTCCCCGCAGCACCACCATGGCTCGAGATCCCGGCGGCACCATCCTCTGAGCCCCCTGCAGGGCTAGAAGAAACAGGCAAAAAAAACCCAAAGGGTTAAGGATCCCCAGCAACAAATACCTCTGTGCGGCCAAAAGCTAATGACGCACAACCACAAAAACAAAGTGGTTGTGATCTAGAAGAAACAGGGCCTGTAAACACGCCACCGTTGCAACAAGCAGCAGCGCAGAGCGACACAGCTGCCGGGGTTCAGCCCCACCCAGGCACATCACGGCAAGTCACACACCCCGCATCACGGCCCCACTGCTCAGAGCAGCTGCACCAGCATTCCTGCAAGCAGCAGGATATAAAAGGAGTCATCTGACTGCTAGTCCCTGCCAGTGATCAGTGCCTTGAGCTTGTGAGACTGGCCCCCTTGCTGTGTTGCGAGCAACCCCTATCCAGCCTGAGAGAGAGAGAGAGAGAGAGAGAGAGACTTGTGTGCGGGATTGGTGAGTAACATTCCTGTGTGGAGTAGCTGTTGCCCTCTTACAACCCCCTGGTTCCCAGAGTCCCCCGCCTTGTGTGCCTGTCCTATCCCCCTTCTCCTACCTCCTGAGATTTGGGGCACCTTTCCCTACCACCTACCACTGCATCCCCATGTCCCTGGTCCTGGTTGCCATGCGCAAGATTGTGGTACGCTGTGTAGAAGGGTCAAGCGTTGCGCTCCGTCTCCCTATGATGATCCAGGCTGGGGGTGTACATCCCATAAGCCATATACAATCCTGAGGGATATTTACAGATGAGCAACGACTGTCATGAGGGCACGGCTGTATTCCCTACCTTCCCCCTACCCAAATCCCCACAGTATCACCGGCATTAAACAATGTAAGGATTTGGAGTAATCATGGACCAAATGTTAGTAAAGGTTAGGGGCATAGCCAGGGCAGCGCAATCCCTTACTCTTGAGGTGAAGGATCTTAAGGAGCAGCAGGGTAAGGGAGAACTGCCTCCCTCCATCCCTGCTCCCCCAGTTCCCGTAGGGGCAGGGGCCTGTGGTCCTCGGAAGCCAAAGTGTCCCACGATCACAAAATTTACGGGAGACCGGTGACAGTTCCAAGGGTTTCTCACCCTTTGCGAGCTTACCTTTAAGATCCAGCCCAAAAACCTATGGAACTGATAAATTAAAGGTAGCATTTATTATTGGCCTCTTAGATGGTTTGGCCTTATCATGGGCAACACCCCTCCTTATGAATAAGAGCCCTCTGTTCAGTGATTATGAAGGGTTCATACGTGAATTCAAATTCCTCTTTGACTACCCGCATTGGCTGAAAGATGCAGAAACGGTGATTATGGGACTAAAACAAGGGAAGGGCTCTTTATTGGACTATGTTACCAAGTTTCAACAGGTGGCAGTAGACCTCAATTGACCAGACAACGTGTTGAGGGTTATGTTCCGAAGGGGGTTAAATGAGGAACTGAAAGACCAGCTTGCATATACTACATTGCCTGCTACGTGGGGAGAACAAGTCACCCTTACCCTACAGATCGACAAATATTTGAGTGAGCGAAGATGCGAGCGGCGACAGGAAACCTTCCGGCCAGCTTCCCTTAGACTTTTGTTGGCCTTACCATCCAATGTGGAATCCACGAAGGTCGATGAAGGCGAGCCCATGCAGTTAGGGGCTTCAAGGGGACCATTGACTGCAATTGAACAAGAACAACACCGGGTATCACGCCTGTGTTTCTACTGTGGAGAACCATCACACTTTGGCCGCAACTGCCCTTCGCTCCCCAGATCATGACAGGATTCAGGAAACACCAAGCCCCGGGATGTGATGGGGATCTCCCGGTAAGGCCTGCATGTCCACCACCTCTTGATTCGGTTACCCTCTCCACAATGCCTATAGTGACCAAACATATGCAGATCCCCCTTATGTTGGGTATAGGCCCCATGCGGAGTCTCATCGCGTGGGCATTGATTGATTCTGGGGCCTCCGGAAATTTTATGGATGAGGGATTTCTGCAGCAACACGCTATCCCACATATTCGTCGGGTTCCTTCCAAAATGGTTCATTCCATAGACGGGTCCCCCCTGGTATCAGGGCCCATTACATTGCAGACCAAAGTGTTGTCCCTTACGGTCGGCGGGCATACTGACCAGATACAGTTTGATGTCGTCTGTACACCCATATTCCCTATTGTTTTGGGTATGCCCTGGTTGCAACGTTGTAACCCTGTTATCAGTTGGCTTGATCAAACTGTCATTTCCCCTTGCCTTGGGTGCTAACTCCCCCGGGGCCCACTTCCCGCAGAAACAACTTTGTACCACTCTGCAGTCTCCCGGGGCCGTCAGCTTGCCCTCGGTGTACCAGGGCTTTGCTGACATCTTAGACAAAAAAGAAGCAGCAGTATTGCCACCACATAGGCCATATGATTGTCCTATCTAATTGCTTCCAGGTACCTATCCCCCCTATGGTCGTATCTATGCCCTTTTGGGGCCGGAACTTAGCACCCTGAAAGATTACATAAACAAGTTTACAGAAATGGTTCATCCGTCATTCTTTGTCTCCCACAGGAGCCCCCCTGTTTTTGTACATAAGAAGGATGGGGGGCTAAGGCCATTTATAGATTACTGAGGGCTCAACGCCATAATAGTAAAGAACCGTACCCACTCCCTCTCATCCCAGAATAGTTAGATCACCTACAAGGAACTAAAATCTTCATGAAGTTGGACCTTTGTGGGGCTTACAACTTAGTGCGAGTACGCAGCGGGGACTAATGGAAAACCTCCTTCCGAACCCGGTACGGACACTTTGAATACCTGGTAATGCCGTTTGGTCTCGCCAGTGCTTCAGCTAACTTTCAGCACTTCATTAACAACGTATTTCAACATATCTTAGATGTGTACGTAATCGCGTACTTGGACAACATCTTGATCTATTTGGCTACTGAAGTAGAACACGTTTGCCATGTAAGCAGAGTACTAGAATGGCTATGTCAACATCAGTTGTTTTGTAAGTTGGATAATTTCACGTTACTACCATCGACTTTCTAGGGTTCAGCATCTCCCCACATGGGCTGGAGATGGATACCAAGAAGGTAGATGCCATACTGTCATGGGTGGCTCCCCCTTCCGTAAAGGCACTCCAGCGCTTTCTTGGTACTACGAACTATTATAGACAGTATATTCCCCAGTATGCGAAATTAACAGCACCCCTTACTACATTGTTAAGAAAAGGAAAAGCATATGAATGGACAGAACAACAACAAAAAGCCTTTGAGTTTTTAAAAGCAGCCTTTACTCATGCTCCTATCTTAAGTATCCTGACTTTGAGAAGTCATTCACGATGGAAATTGATGCTTCCATAGGGGCCGTGCTCCTGCAAGCCGGACCTGATGGAGGACGATTGTTGCCCTGCGCATTTTATTCAAGACAGCTAACCAGCACGGAAATCAATTACACCATCTTGGACCATGAATTATTAGCCATTAAGGCAGTTTTTGGAACATTGCATCACTATCTGGAAGGGGCAAAATACCCGGTAACTGTGATTACTGACCACAAGAACCTAACGTATCTACAGTCCGTACGCATTTCCAACACCCGACATGGACGCTGGGCCTTGTTTTTTCCCCATTTTAATTTCTGGAGTGGATACAGTACCAGGCAGGACAGCAGAATCTTTTAGCAGATGCTCTTTCTCGATCTACTGAAGCCATGGATACCTTCTGTAGTAAGGGAGAACTACTGTTGGATCAACGCATGTTTGCAGCAGCAAGTCTGTCCCACTCCCAGTTACAACACTCTCAGATCAAGACCATATCTTGTTACAAACAACTGAGTACCAACAAGAGCACGGACTATACCTGCACAAAGGGAAGATACTAGTGCCCAAGAAAGCCCAAAGGCAGGCCCTGTGGAGCCACCACAACACCCCACTAGCTGGCCACTCTGGAGTAAAACGAACTTATGATCTTCTCCAATGACATTTTTGGTGGCCCATGATGCAGAAGGACACCACACAGTACGGACAGGCATTTACCATGTGTGCCAAAAACAAGATACCGCGGCGGCGCCCCCGAGGATTACTACACCTTGCCCTGATGCCACAAGGGCCTTGGCAACATATCGGCATAGATTTTATCATTGACTTACCTGTCTCACACCAATGTACTACAATCTTCATGATAGTTGACCATTTTTCGAAGCTTGCCCACTTTGCTGCTTGCCAGGGACTCCCAACAGCAAGTCAAACCACCCAACTACTATTGCAACACGTCATCAAACTACATGGGGTCCCCGTAGAAATAGTGTCAAACAGAGGCACGCAATTTACATCCCGGCTCTGGAGGGCCTTGTTGTCAGCCCTCCAAGTAAAACTCAATCTGACCACCACATACCACCCCCAAGCAAATGGCCAGATTGAATGAACCAACCAAACCATGGAACAGTACCTCAGATGCTATGTTGATTACCTCCAAGATGATTGGTATGAGCTGTTGCCTCTCGCATAATTTGTCTACAACACACTAAATGCCTCCATTGGATGATCATCTCCCTTTTATGTTACCTATGGATACCATCCTCACATTGGTATACCTGACCATTGTTCACTTACGATCCCTGCAGCCAGCACCCTCGTCTCATGAATCAAACATGCCTACGCCAAAACCATGCTCTCTACCACCTGCCTACGTTATAAAAGACAGGCTGATTGGCATCGATGACACACACACACGAGTTTTATCCGGGGTATCGCGTATGGATCGACGACGACATTACCCCTCAGCTTGCCCGTCCGCCAAATTGGACTATAGGTTTATGGGACCGTTCCCCATTAGACGGAAGATAAACGATGTCACCTATACAATAGACTTGCCTTCACAGTATCACATCCACCCTTCATTCCATGTTTCCCTCCTGAAACCCGCACCTGCAGGGTCCCGGCCCGCAGACAAGGAACTAGCACCTGCCCCTTCGGCCTTTGACTCCGAATACGAAGTACACAAGATTCTTGATTCCCGCATTAGAAGAGAACGGCTGTACTATCTCATTGACTGGAAGGGTTATGACCCCTCCGAGAGATCCTGGGAAAAAGCATCAGAAGTACACACACCCCTCTTTGTGCGTCGCTTTCATGCACGTCACCCTACCAAACCGGCTCCTCCTACACTTCACCAACCATGGAGAGGGGCTACTGTCAGGTCCTGGCAGCGGGGTCTGAGGAGGTGGGGTAGGGTCCCCTTCAGGGTCCAGCGACGCCCCCGTACATGTGGCCATGCGGGAGGGGAGAAGCCATAGATTTCCCGCAGCACCGCCGCAGCTCAAGATTCCGATGGCACCATCCTCGGAGCCCCCTGCAGGGCTAAAAGAAACAGGGCCTGTAAACACGCCACCACCACAACAAGCAGCGGTGGAGAGCAACACAGCTGCCAGCATTCAGCCCCGGCCAGGCACGTCACGGCAAGTCACACACCCCTCATCACAGCCCCGCTGCTCAGAGTGGCTGCGCCAGCGTTCCTGCAAGCAGCAGGATATAAAAGGAGCTCTCTGACTGCTAGTCCCTGCCGGTGATCAGTGCTTTGAGCCTGTGAGACTGGCCCCCTTGCTTTTGTACCTGTGTTGTGAGCGACCCCTACCCAGCCTGAGAGAGAGAGAGAGAGACTTGTGTGCGTGCTTGGTGAATAACATTCCTGTGTGGAGTAGCTGTTGCCCTCCACACAGGAGTCCCCCGTTTTGTGTGCCTGTCCTATCCCCCTTCTCCTACCTCCTGGGATTCGGGGCACCTTTCCCTACCACCTCCCACTGCACCCCCGTTTCCCCGGTCCTGGTTCCCGTGTGCAAGATTGTGGTACGCTGTGTAGAAGGTTCAAGCGTTGCACTCCGTCTCCGTATGATGATCCAGGCTGGGGGTGTACATCCCATAAGCCATATACGATCCTGAGGGATATTTACAGATGAGCAACGACTGTCATGAGGGCACGGCTGTATTCCCTACCTTCCCCCTACCCAAATCCCCACAGGAAATGAATGTGGTGTTAAAGGTGACCAGAGTTATGGTGAGTACATGGCTATTAATTTATTCATGCCACTCTTTTTATTGTTGTAACCCCATAGGTTGTTGTAACCAAGCCAAGCACACGCACCTGAGACTTTGCATCCGCTTGAATGTTTGTCTGTCTTCGCCCCTGTCTCTCCCACTGTCCCCTCTCCCGGTCTCCCCCACCTTGTCTTTTAGATTGTAAGCCACAGGCAGGGACCGCGTCTATTTCTATGTTCTGTACAGCACCAGATGCATGACCAGTGCTATATAAATGTTTATAATAATAATAATAGGAAGGGTGGGAATCAGGAGAGCTGGGCAGATGGGAAAGGAAGGGAAGAAAGTGTAGGGGTACCGGGCAGCGAGAGCAAACTGAGGGCAGGAGAGGGTTCTAATCAGGGTTTTGCTAAGGCAAGGGCTCATTCCTTAGCTATTGGAAACTTCTGCCTCCTAATGCCCTCCACAGAAGTGGATTAAGAATTCTTTGGGCCTGTGGCAGGGACTAGGAATGGGCGAACGCGGTTCGGAATTTCGGAGTTCGGACCAAACTCGACCAGTTTGGTCGACCGAACCAAACTTCCGAACCGAACTCGATTTTCAAACCGAACCAAACTGGATTTCCGAACTCGGCTCTGTTCCCCCACCCCATAAAGATAATATTCCATTTAGGTCAATGGGGTTTGAATTTCCGAACTTTGTTCGGAAGTTCGGAATTCGGTCGACCGAACCGAATTTCCGAACCGAATTTCCAAACTCAGTTCTGTTCGCCCATCCCTAGCAGGGACGGGCTGGCCCGAGTTGAGTATTGGCAGGATCAGGGCCCCACAATGTCACACTCAATCTTGGGGATTTAGCTTAAAGTCCTTTTGTTCTCTACACAGTCCATCTACAAAGTTTCTTAAGCCAGGCAACACCCTCTGGCTTGTACTCACAGTTTCTGGGTCTCTCTAGGCCAGGCACAGTCCTGTGCACCCGCAATATCCTCTTAGCTTCCAAAGTCGTTAGCTCCAGCCAGACACCTCCCTCTGGCTGGCTAAGCCTTGAGGCAGAGCTCCCTTTCAGTCTTGCCTCCCGACTATAACCCCCTTTCTGAGTTTTGACTCAGCTTTTCTTCTCTCTGGGCTGGCTTTGCCATGCCCTAACCACAGGTGCTTCCGCTCAGGTGCTCTCCACTCTTCCTAGCAGCGCCTTCAGTCCCGCTAGCCCAGTTCCTTGGCTAGTGCTAGCTGCCTCTATACGGGGCCAGACTCCAGAGGGACTCTGTCCTGTCACAGGATCCAAAGATCATTGTCCTGGGTACCATCCTTGATAATGCTGCACCCTCCCATTCCCCCACCCCTCTGCTCTCTCCATGACAACGATGGTGCATTAGATTCTCCAGGAGTCAAGAGTGTAGGCAGCCTGTTCTGTCTCAGCTGCAGCTGCAGAACAACAGCATCAGTAGTAGCTTCCAAATGGGTGGGGCCCTTTGTTTCAGGGGATCCTGGGCCTGTTTATTCATTTGCCTCTGCCTCCACCCTGCACTTTGGACAGAGAGAGGGGCTGTTCTCTCCTGGCTCTTCACCTTCCTCCCCCTTTCTTGACACTGTTGGGATCCAGACCCTACCCTCAAACATTGAAAGACTGAGCTCAGGGGAAGAGAGTGGTCATGGCCGCATGTACTCAAGGATAGAGAATGGACCCACGGCACAGATCCATGAACTAGATCCTCCCCTCCCTTAAAAGTTCCTCTCCAGCCTACAGAGCTTGTGCTGATTTTCATAGTGGCCCATGAGAGGAAAGAGGTACTAACGAGAGGGAAGAGTGCTCATGTCTTGAGCACTGGGGTGGGGTGGGGGGTGTCCCTCATTCAGTCCCTGTTGTGGTAACCCAAGGGGTGGCTGTCATACTTTGCCCCCACCCCGCCCCTCCACTTGTCAAATATCGGAAACAAATGTCCTTCCAACCCTGACTGGCTACAGCGAGGATTCACCTCAGTCCATCAGCATGACAACTGGAGCAATACAGTAGAGGCCACTGCCCTGCGGAACAACAATTGCTACGGGCAGGGACTATGATGAACCGGCCTCTCCTGGCATTAGACTGCGAATAGTTTATGGATGGCTAGTTTATGAACGGCCACTGTGCTGAGGGGGATAGAACGTATCCTTCTGGTAGACTAATGACAGATGGGGCGATGGACAGGCCTTCAAGCCAGAAGTGGGCTGCGGAGAGCAGTTAATATGGATGGATGGATGAGAGGTGTGCTGCAGCTGTCTGCCTGCTAATCTGTTTGCAGAGCAGTTCATTTGGGACCATCTTTTTACCTTCCGCTACAGATGAAGCAGGCATATCGGAGTGATTTGTCTTGGTACTTGTTGGAATCCTTTCTCTAAATCCCCCGGGAGTCTGACAATGGCTTTGAGTGCGGCAGTGGCAGCGAGTCAGCAAGGTAAGGAGGTGGCAGGGGCTGCGTGTTAATCTCAGCTAATCGGGACCCACGATAGTCTGACTCTCAGACAGGTAGGACCTGATTAAGCGTTAAGCACTTACAGACCCCATAGTCTTCGGCTGAATTTCTAGGTGCTCTCTGCACCTCTGGAAATCATGGCTCCCCCCCCAACCCCCCGCCCTGCCATCACACACTTCTCTTTGTAGAGTAACAACGGCATCTAGTGGCTGAGTCTGTGAATTACAAGTGCCTATCGTACAGTGGCAACAGACATAAAACAGTACAGTGATGTCTTTTATTGGGCCAACTCCAGTTGGTGGAGGTACGCAAGCTTTCTGACCTCGCAGGGTCCTATATTTGGGACCAACACCTTATCATTCAGTGGGAATTTCTGTCAAGAACCCACAGTTTGGTCTAGGATAAAATGACCAGTTTTTAAAACCCTCTAAGTGGGGAACGTCCCACACAGCATCTGCCTCTTTACCGCAAATTTATTATTGGCATAAATAATGTATAAACGTATTTTGCATAAAGTCTGCATATTTAACCTGTGGGTATGACATGCATATTTAAAATACCCCAATGCTTAACTCTGAGGGTAGACGGGGCGGGGAGGAAGGGGGGGGGGCTTATACAAAAATCAGAGAGACAGACATTGTTGTCACTCATTAGCAATTGCACCACTCTTGGGGGCTGGTGCTATCTGCACCTCCTCAGCCTGGGGTCGCTAACCTGGGGCCAGGGTCAGCCCAAGGGTTTCTGGGGCCATGTGCCAAGCCTTGCTGCGGGGCCCCAAAGGCCGGCCGGCACTCGCTAGAATTGGGGGGTGGGGGGGGGGATTTTCAAGGGATGGGCGGCTGGTTACTTACCTGCAACTTGACTGTGTCAGCTCAGTTCCGCAGCGTATAACTGGCCAGGGATTCCCAGGAAGTTTACGCACACACCCCCAATGAGGACTGACTTGGAGACGCCCGGTGGGGAAAACCAAAAACCGACGGTGTCTGTCAGTCTCTAGCCCGCGGTGGCGTGGGGCCCCTCCCCCCCGTGGGGCCCCTCCCCCCCGTGGGGCCCCTCCCCCCCGCGGGGCCATGTGCCTGGGCACTGGTGGCACATGCCTCGGGCCAGCCCTGCCTGAGGCCCAGCTTTCACGTTGTCTGGAGGTGGGACAATTAAATAGTCCCATCAGACCTCTGGCAGGGGGTGGGGCTTAGGGAGGGCCATACCTCCCCTTTAAAAAAGGACGCTTATGACAAATACATGGTGCAGGGCTGCACTGGTTCCAATGCAGCCCTGCACCATGTATTTTTCATAAGCGACCTTTTTTAAAGGGGAGGTATGGCCACCTTCGTGGGGCTGCATGATTGGACCCCTTAAGTCACGACCATTCACCTAGGGTGGAATTACTGGTCACCTTAGTCTGGGATGAGACCAAGTACACAGTCTGAATCAGGAAGCCAGTGGCCCGGTTGGAGGTCAGCAGCAATATAGCCAGAATCAAGTACAAAAGCTAGAGGCAAAAATCTGAGGGCTGGATTCGAAGCTAAATAGCTGAATCAGAACCAGGAAGCCAGAGCTGAGTCAGAACAGGGGTTGGGTCTGTAGCCAGGACCAAACCAGAGTCAGGAATCAGAACTGGCTGGCAGGGTCAGGAAGTGGTTATTTGGGCCAGCAACCAGGTTTGAGATGGCTGAAACAGAGGCACGGCCCAGTCCAGACCACAGTCTGCGTTCAGCTGTCCGGGCCAAAGAGCTGTCACTGACACTGATTATATGGCAGACAGTGGGCAATCGTCATGTGTCAACATGGTCAGTCAATCAGAAGTAGTATTATGAGATATATGGCCAATACCATGCCTTCCAAAGGTCCTTGGGGGGGGGGGGGGGATCATCCCTCTTTTGGTGCTGAATCCTACTCTCATTTTTCAGGCAAGAGAAAGACAAAAATAACCTGTATTCAAGCCTGAGGCCCCTCTTTCCTGGCTACCCCACAGGAAAAGCCCTTGAGAGGACAATGGGGGATGGTGGAATGACAATGAGACGCATACAAAGAAGTGTAATGAGAAGCAAGAGAGCATCTGTCCCTCTTGATGTACCTGAGGTGTTGGGAGGGCTGTCTGTGTCCATGCATGTTTATATGCATATGTAACCAGGTGAGGGGTGGAGTTTATTTGTTGAAGGGCGGGGACTGTCCTTTTTTGGTCGCTCAAAATGTTGGTCGATATTTGCAATAGGCAATGAACTTGCCAGGTTTTCGTAGGTCAGGCCTGAGGTGGTGTGGCAGGTCTCGGATGATGGAAGGGGTCATAGGGCCTGCCTGTGGACTGGGGTTTAATCCTGCTCTGGCACGTTGTGGATATTTATTAAGCGAACGTGAAGTGCATTTGTTTGTACTGAGTGGCTGCACTCAAGGCATCTTCTGTTCTAGTAAAATGAGTGCTTGTGGTTTGAGCGGGGTTGCTGTAGTTGTGTGTGTGTGGCAGCTAGTCAGCCATTTCTGTTGGCTGCATTCGCTAGATCAGCTGCTGTTATCTCCCATTTTAATGAGAACAAAGGTTGTGGAGGAGGATATACTTCCTCCAGCTATAGTCATGGACTGTGCTAGCTGCTGTAGAAGGGGAAATTTTATGCCAAAGTCCTGCTCTGTTGACCTCAGTTCATCGCGGTATCAGTACATATTTGTCAAGTGACTCATTGTGCTCCTGTTGAAGCTGGGACTAAGAAATCCCGTTAATTTCAATGATGCAGGATCTGGTACGTAATTTGCTTTGGGCAGCAACAATAATAGCAGCAGCTTCATGTGCAGGGTTAGTATGCAGGCTCTCTGCTTCTAGAAAGGGGATTTTTGTTCTAAAAACGTTAACTGCACATTTGTGCATGTGTCTTCATTTTAGTAACTCGCCACTGAAATTGAACATTTTTCGTTCTGTTAACCCAGCTTAATAACTTGGACCCATACAGCCAGCCAACATCCCCGCTTCACTTGACCCGTGCGGAGGCTGGGTGGCTGAGTGGTTAAGGCACTTGTTTATATCCCGGATAGCTGTAGGTTTAAGTCTTGCTTGGCCTCACCCTGGATGGCTGCCTCCTGTCCACCCAGCTGTGAATGGGTGCCTGCTCTATTGGGCTGGGGAAGTCAAACATGGCTGGATGTGGTGCTGGCCACATCATTCCATCACAGAAACACATGTGCCTTAACTACACCAGCGTGATGGGCCAGACGGCTAGGGATGGACTTGGACTCACTGAGCTGTCTCTCTTTTGCTTCTCGCATTAGCCTTGCTAAACTTATGCCCCAAATTTGTGTTTGTATGGCTATGTGCCAAACCACAGACAATTGCTCCTTTCCATGGCTTCTGTCTAAACGGGTGAATGGTCCCAGGGGCTGCTGTGGGGGGACTGGACTGTTGCCCTGCATATTAGCTGTTCAGCAGCAAAACACTCTGGCCATTGAACGGCTTATCTACAGGGGGCAGTAGTACCTCCCTGGTCCACCTGCAGGCGACCTACCTGGGCAGAATCGAAATCTAGATTAGGAGAGGGCTACCATGCATTCTGGCTAGGTAGGGCTACCGCCCATCCAGGTTTGACCCAGAATCTCCAGGTTTTCATGTGAAGTCTCAATTCCCCCAGTTTATGCAGGGGTGACGAGATGACACAAGGGACGGGGATGATGTCAGAAAGGGCCAGGCTTTCCTGGCCACTTTCTAACATGGCCCGACCTGCTTTGGAACGTCACTGTAATCAGGTGTCTGTCCGTCCGTCCCCTCCCCGGTCCTGCCAGGCTTTGGTTCTCTTGAGTCTCTAAGCCTGGATCGCTTCTCATCACCATTCCATCACAGTTCTCCATTAGTGAAGCTCCATTTCCCCCTGCCGGGTCGTGTTGGGTCTCCCTCCTTGATTTTTCCGGAGGGTCTCCCCCGTAACTCGGCTCGGTCCTCTGGTCTGCCCATCGATGGGGGTTGAGCCAGCCTTCCTCAATGGGCTGACTCAGCTCCAGCCTTCTAGAGCGAGCCTCCTGCTTTATTACCTGTCCTCTGGGGTTCAGCTCTCCAGGTCCAGCTCTCTCTCTCTCTCGAGCCCCTTATTATTTATTATTATTAAACATTTATAAAGCGCCAGTTGCAACCTGGCGCTGTACAGAACATACAATCAGATGCGGTCCCTGCCTGTGGCTTACAATCTAAAAGACAAGGAGGGGGGGACAAGGAGAGGGGACAGCGGGAGAGACATGGGAGAAGACAAACAAACATTCAGGCGGATGCGAAGTCTCAGGTGCGTGTACTTGGCTTGGTTACAAGGTGGTCGGTAGCAGCAGTCAGCAGAGGAGGGCTGACAGTAAGAGCAAGGGGAA
>QEPC01010859.1:9217276-9238664 GCA_003113815.1 Sphenodon punctatus | reverse complement strand
TCCCAGTTTGTGTGCCTGCACCCAGCTTGAATGGAAACTCCTTTTATTTAGAAGGGGACTGGTGATGGAGCATTTCTCAGGAAAGGCACAGTACTGGTCTGGAACTTATGCGCTTTATTTGGGCTTATGCAGAAAGAGGGTATTGATGGGGTTGGTGTTTGTTAGCGATGTGAGTTTTGCAGAGGCTTGACTTCTTGTGTTGGGAGTAACTGCTGGCTATGGTTTGGTGTGGTGGGCTGCTGACTGGTGCTAAGTCATTGCAGGATTGGGTTCATTGGACTGCCAGCAACCTGCCATTTAGACCATTAAGGATGGCACCTACCTGCTAATAGGACCAATTAGCCCCAGCTGAGCTATATAATCAGAAGCAACAATTTGGGAGGCTATGTGCTGAGAGAGAGCTCTGACTAGTAGGGGGCTAACGGGGATGGGGCCAGGAAACTGTCCTGCAGATACCTCTAAACCCTGAGGGAATGGGCTGAGTAGGAATTGCTAAATTGGTCTGCAATCACAGATTCACTTGTGCTTCTGCACTGGCTGAAGAATAAATATTAATGAAAGACACTGTAACTATGAACTACAGCATGTGATGTTTACAGGGGGAGGCAGAAGATGGTGCTAACCCTGCAACTATTCACCAGAGTATATGGTTGTGCTGTTCTTTAAAAACAAAACAACAAAACCAACAATGTCTAGAGTACTAGTAAAAATATACAAAAACTCCAAACCTTAAATTAAAAAGTTAGAACTAGTTGAAACCCATTGTCATAGAATTGGGGACTCACTACCCCACTCTAGGCTGTTGTGACTCAGTTTCCCTGGCTTGCAGCTCTCACTGGATCAGCTCTCTCTTTAGAACTGATTGAGCCTGCAATCGGAGAACTTGCGCATCACCTTTCCAGCCTTAGAGTTTCCCAGCACAGACTCTTTCTCTCTAGGTTCGTCTGTGTTTGTAAACACAGAATTAACGTCAAACTGTGTTTCTCCAATGTTAGGATTAGCAATTCCACTGGACCATATGAAGTTCAGTAAAAAGAAGTTTAATGAATAAATCATTAATTTATACTCGAGAGTGCAGAAATGAGAATAACATAACCAATAATGCATTCCTATCTGTACTTGGAATCTCCTGATTTAAGCTTACCCTAATCCAGGTCCAAGGGTATTTCAGTTCATGTCACAGCCAGTGGTGGAAAACTTGGCCGGATATTAGTCTTTAGAGTTTCCAAAAGGTCTTACTTCATAGTTCCATTTGATGCCACCCTTCTCTGGCTGGTAAGATCTGCTGATCTCCTCCAACTGAGAGAGATAGCAAGATTGCCCCCCCCCCTTTGTCTTGTCTCCCCCCATTAAGTACCCTTTCAGGGTCCTTTGTCTGATTTTCCCACCTGGTGACTGTGTGGTTTCAGTCACGTCTACAGGAAGAAATCCATTTGCAACTCAATGGTCTATGGTTCGTGTCTGCAGAGGTGTTTGGGCTTTTCTGAATACACATTTGGCATGACTTTGTATTTCTCCATTGCATGAAGTGAGTTTCCAGTTCTCAGCTTTCATATTACATACATGTTTAACCTTTACTTTACATATTTGTTAGACCTGTAGTCTGCATGTAGCCCAGTATCTCCCTGTGACACCCGTCCAATTGAAAGTTTTTGCACTGTTCACTTTACAATTTTTCAGAAGTTTTGATTTTTAATAAAAACTTGAGAAAATTATTTGGGGTGGTGGTGGGGAATCTTTTTTTGGCCTCATCTTTCAAAATTACTGACATACTTCATTACGATGAATAGTTATTTTGAAATCCTAGGGACTACTCACCATAGCAAAGCTTTTAGCACATACTAAAAACATGTTTGCAAGATTGAGGTCTTTCTGGCTTTTATCCAAAGTTAGCTGATCCTTGTGTTTCATTAACTTTTCCACGTGGAGCCTGGCTGTGGCACTGCCACTGTCTAGGGTAATAAGGGACTGGCAGAAGGGCAGCCGTTCTGGAGATCAAGATGTGACATCTCCTTGCTCATCTTTGGCAGCACGATGGTGGGAATTGAAACTCCAGAGGGGACTCTGTCTAGACAAGTACCACCATATTCTATAGTCGCCTTTTGGGCAATGTAAACAACACGTGGGGACTGCCATGGGGACTCCACCACAAAGGAGATCTTCCTTTGGACACATGGCATGGAGAACTCTCTCCTTCTCCAAACCCAGGAAATGCAGGTGTAGCCGCTATCGAACGGCAGAACAAGAACTTTTACACTCACTTGTGCTGGTGGCAGAGTACAGGAAAACTCTGGGGTCCATTGGGAGTATGGTAAGGACGTTGTGGAGAATAGGGATTGTCAGAGGGGATGATGGGGGTGGGGGGAATGCTGAAGCATGTATGGGGAGATGAGGGGACTATGATGTCTTTATAAGTCACTGGTGTGTATTTCTTCTTTTTTTAATTATATTGTGAGCTGCCCTGAGCCTTCAGCGATAGGGTGGGATATAAATCAATAATAATAATAAATTAGACATGGCAGCCTAGATGTGGGCAGGCTGAGAAAAGGATAATTTTGTTGTAGTCGTCTTCCTCCCCCCTTAAAAAGCAATGATTCTAGCCTTAAAGTTGTCTCTGGAATACAGTAAGACCCTGTCTAAACTGTGGCTTTACTACAGATTAGCTTTCTTAGGGGCGAGTATTGTTTGACTAGAGCTATGCGGCCAGGCAGGCTCTCTTTTGCTTTACACTCTAGTAAATGTGGGAGCGGACAAGAAGCGTACCCACTTTAACTTCTCCTGGGATATTTTCCCCCTTTAGGGCAGCTTTATTGTCGCCAGTTAAAATGTAGTATCTTTAAACAGTTAACGTTGCTCCAGTTAAAGTGACTTTACGCGGTTAAAGTGGCAACCAGCATAAGACCTGCCCTATGCTGGTTGTGCCTGGTAGCAAGGGAGGCTGACTGCCCAGCCTGCATTTTGCGGGACAGCAATTCAAAGAAGCTAGTTTTCCTCTTGAAGGAGAGTGTCCCACAAGTGCTGTGGCACTAGTGCAAGCCCTATTCATTTCAGCTTTGCTAGTAGCAGCAGAGCATTTTTAGAATGAAAGTTATTGATCACCCAGCCAACAGCTGAAAAAAGTGCTAGGTTCCCTTCTGCAAATAAACAGAATGTGCTTTGTTTTTCACCTCCCTTCTCTGTTGCTATTGGTCCCATGGAGCAGCTGGGAACCAGCCATCGAGCCCAGCTGCAGCAGTCTACCCACTGTGCCCTGCTACACTTGCACTTGCCTTTGTTTAACCAAGGAGACTGCTCCCCAAAAAACCCCAACCAATAAATGGTCCCTAGAAAAACCTAGTTGGGCAACTTCAGCTAATATGGCCTTGTCCTATGGGGATGGGCGAACAGAATGCGGTTCGGATGTTCGGTCCGAAACCCGAGTTCGGGTTCGATGGTTCGGTTCAGCCAAGTTCAGTTTGACTGAACTTGGTCGAACATTCAAAAATAGCGAAATTGAAATCGAAACCTAATTTTCGGCCCTGGAAAGACGTTTTTCCTGCCTCCGAACTCATCTGAACTCGTCCGAACACGACTAAACTGTTTGATCGTTTGAGAGTTCGGTTCGGACGTCCGAACAGACCGAGTTCGGTCCGAACTCCGAACCGCGTTTGCCTATCCCTATTGCCCTGCATGATGTGCACGAGTCAGCAGTTAAATGTTCTCTGCCTCTCAGAATTGGAGAAATCCATCGATCTCTTATCAGCCGGCCTTTGTCTCCATCTGTTCAATTATGATCCTAATCTACATGATGGGCTGGAGACAAAGTAGTTGAGATGATGCCTTTTATTGTGGAATCTCAAGCTCAGGGGCCAAATGCATCCCACAGCTAGGTTTTATATAGTCCCTTTCCAGTTCCTGGATCAACTACTGCTATTTATCATTTCCACAGAGCTACTAGGTGCATGCATCGCTTTACAGTCACAGAGACAGGTCCCTGCCCAGTAGGCTTACAATACAAAATGGACATGGATGAGGGGAACACACAAGGAAAGACAGACACCCACACAGTCCCATTTTACAGATGGGGATCAGAGGCTGAGACTTGCCCAATGAGTGAGTTTATTTGAATTTGGCTATGATCTGTCCCTTGGATCCAGTCCCCGCCTCTAAGCATTGAAGAACTGAGCTCAGGGCAAGGGAGAAGAGATGCAGGCATGCACACCAGAGCAAGGAACAGGTTCACCAGTAAAGCACCCCCATCCCCAGCTTCCATACAGCTTGGAACTTGCACTATTTTTCAGAGTGGCTTCCGGGAGGGAAAAGGTTCCCCCTCCCGTTTTATTGGTTGGTCCACTGCTAGCAAGATATCAAAAGTTATCATCTGAACTTCTTTGTGTGCGTCCATCTCCTTCCACTTGGAACCAACCCAGCATCCCTCCCCGCCACCCTTTAGCCCATCCTATAAGTAGCAGATCAGTGGGACTTTCTCCATAGCCTTTTGGTGTGTTTTTAAGAAACGCGGCTAGAGCTTATGCCGCCAGGCAGGCTCGCTTGCGCGAATTACGCTCTGGGACACGGGGCAGCGGGCAAGAAGCGGGTTTACCCGCTTTGACTTTTCCTGGGCTACTTTCCCCCTTTTGGGCAGCTTTACTGTCTCGTTTCCAGACAAAAACCCACCCAATCCGCGTGGGCCGATTGACCAAGCGACCCCCCCGGGGCCGCGCCCAATGAAGAGACGACTGCACCCTGCAATTCTAGCCTCCCCCGCTGCCTCTCCTTTATAGGCGCGTCTAGTCTGACCTAAGCTCCTCCCCCTGGGCACCCTTCTCCTCCCCTGATTGGCACCTCTGGCTATAACCCCGCCTCTCCGAACTAAAGCTCCCCCCCCCTTTCCCCGCCTACTGTCCCTCCCCCCTCCCTTTGCCTTTCTTCCCCCACCCCTCGGTGGGAATGTACCCAATGAGAGAGCGCGAGCTTCGTTGAGTGACGCCCCCGTCGGCCCAGTGAGCACGAGGGAGCGCCTAAGTCCCGCCTCTCTTTCTGAGGTCCGTGTGAAGCCGTCGCGCTGGTCCCGGAGGAGGCGGCGAGCGGGGCGGTGGGAGCGGAGGCAGAGTCACGCGCGGTCGGTCCCCTCAGGCGGGCGGGCTTCTCCCCTTGAGGCGTCTCAGCGCGCCGCGCGGGCAGGCCCCCCCCGTGTGAGTGACTGGGCGCCTCGCTGGGTCCGCGGGGGCTCCCGTCCCTCCCCCTCCCCGCCGAAGCTGAGGCGGCAGCGCCCCCCGCCTCCCTCCAGCAGGCCGGGCCGCACCCACCGAGCCGGGCGAGGGGGAATGGGTGGTCCCGGCCCGTAGCTTCTCCCAGCGGCCGCTCCTCCTGCTGGGTCCGAGCGCTGGTGGGGTCCCGGGGGCTGCGAGCGATTCCCCTCACCACCCCCCGTTCACCATGTCCGGGGTGGTGCGGACCCTGAGCCGCTGCCTCCTGCCGGCGGAAGCCCCCAGCCGCGGGGACCGGGAGGGGAAGCAGCGGAGCCGGGATTCCGAGCGGGAGGCGCGGCGGCGGAGCCGGGAGATCGACGCGATGCTGTCCCGGGAGCGGCGCGCCGTGCGCCGCTTGGTCAAGATCCTGTTGCTGGGAGCCGGCGAGAGCGGCAAGTCCACCTTCCTCAAGCAGATGCGGATCATCCACGGGCGCGAGTTCGACCAGAAGGCGCTGCTGGATTTCCGGGCCACCATCTACGAGAACATCCTCAAGGTGCGGGGGGCACGGGTGGGTGGGGGGGGGGGGCTGGAGAGGGGTGTGTGTGTATATCTTGCCACGGGGGCCAGTCTGTCCAGAAAACCCCACCCAGCACCAAGAGTTACAGGGAGAGAAGTTTGGGGTCCCCCCCCCCCCGTCCCCATTTATGAGAATTGTCTCCTCCTTGCGTGGGGCGTGCTGGAGAGACCGCATCCTCTGGGACGTGGGCATTTTGCAGGCGCTTCTGGAGTTAAAAGCGGGGAGAGTGGGGGAAACACTGTGACCCCAGACCCGGCGGGTATGGGGGTGGGGCAGCCGAGCCCACCTGCATCACCTGAGCAGACGGTGATGGGCGTGCCAGCTGCCTGGGTGCATCCTGCGTACCCCCATGGTGGTAAAAAATGGTCTGCTAGAGTTTACGGCCAGGGGGTACAAGAACATGGGAGGGGTGCAGAGAGCTCTGGGAAATGGCCTTGAGAACCACCTGCTTCTGTCTTTGTATCCTGCATGAAGTGATCCAGGAGTGCTCTTAATGCAACTCTAGGTTTGTTATTGAACTCTCTTGGGGGAAGAGACCTTGGATAATACAGGCAGCATTGCAGACGTATGTAGAAGAATGGGGTGGTATTATGTAGCTAAATCATCATCGCTGGATTCCTGTTCTCCTTAAAGCTTGCCATGGGATCTTATTGCCTTTTTAGAGTAGGGTCCTGTATACAGAAATGCCAGTGGCCTGTAGAAATCTATATAGGACATACCTACTAATACTAATAATTTCTACCTGTATAGTCCACCACTTTGGAAGAGCCCTTTCAGGCACATGGGTTCTCCTGCAAAAGTAGAGGAGCCATGCACCCTAAAAGATTGGCATTCAGTGAGAATCCTGAACAATGCTGCCTTCAGGCCGCAAACACAAGAGACATGATGGTGATGATGATTGTAGCCAGGAACGTCAGCATATTTCTATACTAGGAGAAACTTGTGGGTGACATTTGTAGCCTTGTTATCATTGCTCCAGTTCCTATACAGGACTGGGCTGTGGAGAGGGTGTAGAAGGAATTGCTGGTGGTACAGGTGTACACGCCCCTGTCCTAGGAGGCTTCTGGCTGCAAAGTACGCTAGTTGGACAACTTATGAAGGCTTTTCCTCCCTGTGACTAGTGGTAGTGCCCATGATCTTTGCAAACAAATATAGATGCTGCTCTGAAGACGCTGAGGTGACTAGAGGAATGGGGAAATTGCAGACTTACACAAAAGTAAGCGTTGTCCCAAACAGCATTGCATAGGTGAGCCTTCAAGAAAGAGGGGTTTAAATATGAGCAGGACCTTGGAATCGAATGAGGCTGTACTACGTCTAGAATAATGCAGGGGATTGCCCCAAAAGGGAAAATTTGGCAAGTGGACAGATGAAGTTGGGCATATTGGTGGAGTGAAGGAAATGTGGAGACTACTTGAATCTTGATGAGAAGATGGGTAGGAATGGGACAAGTTATATAGAACCTTAATGGTATGGCTCTTTAAGCTTATTTTTTAATAAAAAATCAATAAAGGGAATTGCCCCATTAAGTCAGGAGGAGTAAGTTGAGCATGAGCTGAAGAAAGGCAATATGCATTTATGGGATCAGATAAGAGAACACTGCAATAATGAATGAGAGAGAGAGACTTCCCAGAGGTGGGGAGGAGGAGGAAAGAAATGGCCTGGATTTGTGGGACCTAGGGGAGAGACTTGGAGACAAGGTGTAAAGCGATACAAGTAAAAGAGACAGGGCAGGGCTCTGGCGAATCCCTGTAGAGACTAGGAGAGGGCAGAGGACATTGAGAGAGAGTGGCTGGAAACGTAGAATGAGAACCAGCAAAGTACAGTTATTGAAAGCCCAGTAAGGATAAGATGTCCAGGAGAGGATGGTAACAGTATCAAAAGCAGCAGATAGTCTGAGGATGACATGGAAGTCCTGAGATTAGGCCAAGAAGAGGTCGCTAGAGATCTGTGAGAGTGGTTTCAAGAGAGATGATGTCAGAAGTCAGACTGGAAGGGATCCAAAATGGGAGTAGGAGTGGAGGAAATTAATGGGCACATTGACTTTTATAGATAAAAGGGAAATAGGACAGTAGTTGGAAAGGAAGATGGAACTGAAGGGTAGCTTTTTGAGGATAGGGGAAGACAAGAGTATGTTTGACAGGTTATAGGCAGAGACCTGTGTTCTCTGCATTTTCCCCATTGTCAGTGGGGAAAACGTGGTCAGCAAGGGTCCCTGGGTTTAGAAGGAGCCAACAGACAATAAAAGGGTAGCGGGGAGGGTGGAGGAAGTGAGTATGGGGGTGGTAGAAGTAAGGAGGTAGTGAGAAGGTAGAAGATCTCTAGGTAGGCTGGTATTGGGCTTTACCCTAGCAAAAGGGATCTGAGAGTGCCCCAGTGATTTCATGTATTCTCAAAAGTGAGACGTGTAGGCCTTTGCTGAATGTGTGTTTTTGCTTTATACTAGGCTAGGAGGAGACTTCTAAAGAAGGGACTACATGGAGGTAGAAAAATAGAATTGCTACCTTCTGGTGGTGGTTGGGAAATCCAGGTGACGTGCTTGGTCTTTGGCTGTCTGTCCACCTGCCTAGCAGAGTGGCCTCTTAGTTTTTCCTATATTAGTAACAGATAGCAAAACCAAAGAAGGCATGTGTTTGCCTTTCGAAATAACATTTACTTGTCAGTCATGGATGTTGGGGGATGCTTAGATGTGGTCTTTTGGACAAACACATGGCAAGGGGAGCCAAATCTAGGAAAATCTGGGATGGGGATGAGGAAGAGTGACAACATTGGATGTAGGAGTTTGGAGAAGAGCCAGCCATCTTTCATGTTTGGCATAACTTTTCAACAGGGGATGTCATCAAGGTGAGTTTGTGATTTAAAGATTAGCAAGCACTGAAATGACTTTTCACAAAGCTCTTAAACCACAGTCCAGTGACTGACATGATGGCAAAATGTTTAGTGGTATGCGGCAACTTTGTCTTGTTTAATTTTCCAAGGAAACTATTTGACTGCTTCTCACAGTCATTGCAACCTGGATCCAATAGTGAGAGGTTCAAGATCATGGAAATGGCAATTTACTTTTCCACTGATAAATTGCATGGAGGCAGCCATTAACTGTAATTGCTGCTAGGGGATTTTGGGAAGTGCTAGAATCAAATTTGTGTTAATTGAAGCTGAACAATTGCATGTGCATACACACTTAAAACAACTTCTAAGTATCAAATATGCTATCTTGAGTTGGCCCTCTTGCTGATGAGAGTTGCATTTCTAGCTCCTCTTTCACGTCATCCATCAGTATTGTCAAATCAAAGGTCTGTTATAAAACTTGTGCAATGCTGAGATTGGGTTAATAGAGGAAAATAAATCTCTGGGATTAAGGGGTCACTTTTCACTCCCCTTCGTGACTAAAATTTTCTCTCTGAAATGCAGTGGATTACTGCTGTCCTGATGGCTTGTGAATTCTATCTGAAGTACTATTCACAGTAGTACTTAGGTGCTTTGCGTGGATTTTAGAAAGCAGTGTGACCTTGTTCCGATACCAGAATATTGCGTTTTTTCTCTAAAATAGTGGTGGTATATGTCATTTAATGTCACACAAATCTTGAGAACAGTTCTTTCACTACTTTGGGGGGGGGGGGAAAGCAAGGGTAGAGGGCACAGTTAATTCTGTGCTAAAAGTAAACTTGTGATCCAAAACCTTTTTTATTTAGTGCAGGTTCAGAGCCTTGGTAGGTTTCTTCCCCCCCCCCCCCTGCATTTGTGAGGCAGTCTTCAAATACATCAGTTTTACTCTGGGTTTAAAGTAAATAGTTATTGGTAAGCTAGGGTTTTGCTTGTTAATCAAGGCTAAGTGTCAAAGTAGCTTTTTGATTATTTGGAGTGAAAAGCAGTAGTGTTAATGTTCTGGTTTGAATACACAGTTTCTATTGCTTTAGCATACCCACTAGAAAAATGGGTACGACAGGAATAGTTGCTATGGTATACTTTTAAAAAAAAAAGATTCCAGATGTATGGAGAAACAGGCCTTTGCATGTTGCAAGTTTCAAACTTACTGCAGCTAGGCAAGCCATAACTAGGATAATCTTGTACAATTCATCTGCAAGTCTCTCACTTAAATTTTGGTTTTGAATATTAAAATAATATCCACATATTGACTGAAGTGAACTGGACCTCACTACATGAGGAAACAAAATGACACACTAATACCACCAGAGCTAGTCCACTTGGATTACCTCAAGCAAAAATCTGATAGTTAAACTGAGGTATAAAAAGAAGCATCAAGTGTGGTCCGCAAAGCTTTCTGAAATTACTGTTTGTATGAAATGGACAATTTCTTTTTACTAAAGACATGGTGAATCTGTAACGAGCGCTGTGGGTAATGTTTTTGCAGTTCTAAACCCTGAATCAGTTGTGAGAAACTTCTCAAGTCAGATGTGAGGAGGAAAGGACTTTGTGCTAGAACTTCTTGTGGCTGAACAGGAAGAAAGGGTTGTGCTTGAGTTCTGATTGAAGTACAGGTGCAAAGACCCAAACTTGTGAGGGAGCTGAAGGTGGTGGGGCTCTATGGTAGTTTTGTATCTATTTGTAATTGTACTTAATGGGCAAACTAATATTTCTGCTTGAACACACTTGCATAACCTTTTATAATTGTGGGGAAGTTTTAGTTTGAAAATTCATGAAATAAGTTCTTTATATTTCAAGGACCATCAACTCTCCTGCTTCCATATAGAGAAGTGGTTTCCAAACTTTTTTAGGCTGTGAATCCCACAAAGAGATTAGAAATCTGCATGACTTCCAAGTCTTGGAAACTTTCATATCTAATTATACAGATTCACCCTTATTGGAACCCCATCTGATGGTGGTGGGTAGGGAGAAGGAGGTGCTGGCTCCCCTCGTAGAGGGGGTCCACTCTCCTGTAGCCCAGCAGGTTTGGAGTCAGGGTATTGTTGGACTCAGATCTCCGCCTAGATCGGCAGGTGGATCTCGTGGCTAAGGTTGCCTTCCGCCAGCTGTATCTGGTGCGAAGGCTGCGTCCATATATCTCCAGACGCGATCTGGCCACTCTCATCCATGCCTTCATCACCTCGAGGCTGGACTACTGCAGCGTGCTCTACGTTACCCCCGTGTTACCCTCATGCTCCGCGCCGCACTGGCTGCGTATAGCATACCGAGCCAGATTCAAGGTGTTGGTCTTGGCCTATAAAGCCTTACACGGTCTTGGCTCTTCATACCTCGGGCACTGCCTCACCTTCCATGCCCCTGAGCGACCCCTTCGGTCCACTGGGGGCACCTTCTTGGAGGTTCCCCATGGAAAGCAGGGGGCCACAATGGAGAGGGCGTTCTTGATGGCCAGGCCACGACTATAGAACTCCCTCCTGGAGGAAGCCTGTCTGGCCCCAAGTCTGATGGCCTTCTGCCGGGCCTGCAAAATGTGGCTGTTCTCCCAGGCCTTCGGTGGAGGGAAGGCGGGATTGGGATAATAGTTTGCGGTGATGGTGGCTGTTTTTAGGTGGATTTTTAGATGTTTTAATTGTTGTCTTCTGTTTTGTTTTTTATTTTGTAAGCTGCCTAATCTGGATGCTGATGAATTTAGTGTTCTGGGACTAGTCATTTACTGATTCTCAACTGGTATGTCATAGGCAGGGACCCGAGTTGACTGCGTTGCTGCAATTTGCAGTGATTTTTGCAGAATCAGCCAGTCCTCGCAGAATCAGCCAATCCTTGCAGTGCCATGCTGAAATTGTAGTGACACTTCAGTGGGGGCTGTCTTCAGGATCTTTAAATCCTGGCTCAGACATAAACTTGTCACCTGACCCCAAACGAAAACTGCTGCTGCAGCTGCCGTCTATCTGGGAGGTGTGACCATGACTCGAGGGTAAATAGACCCCTGGGAGATGAATTGTGGGTGGGTGGGGTCTGAAGGCCCTATGTTTGGGTGAGGGAGGTCTGGGGTTTTAATATGAGGTGGGAATTCTGGGGTGCTGAAATTCCAGAGGATTTGAGTTGTGTTTGGTTAGCAAAGTTGTGATTCTATGTCAAACCTGTTGCAAATTTGCTTCCCAGCTTGCATAATTATGCAGATATTAATGCTCGTGGTGAATTTGCAGAATTTGCCTTCAGTGGTTGCAGAATTTAAGGGTTTTTTTTTGTGCAGTGAACTCAGGTCCCTGACAATATTATTGTCGCAAACCAGGATTGGCCTGATTAGGCAAATGTCCATCTTCACGCCCTTCTGTCATACACATAAACTTACCATAAATTCTCAGAAGTCGAAGATTATGGTTTTCTCAAGCAAAAAGAAATTGTATAAGTGGACTATAGCAGGTCGTCCTGTCCAGCAAGTTTCCAGCTTTAGATATTTGGGGATGCGTTTCCATCAAACAGGGAATTGGAAGGAGCATGTACGGAGGCCCATTGTCACTGCCAGGGGGCTTTTGCGAGCTATAATAGGTTTCTTCAAACGTGCTGGTAGGAGCGCAATAAAATCTGCTATCTTGGTGCACGATGGAAAGGTTAGGGCCCAGATTTTGTATGGGGCGAAGCTTTGGGCACCTTTCTTATCCCACGCAATAAACTCTTTACAAGCTAGGTTCTTACAAGGTTTATTAGGCATCCCCAATGGAACAGCTTATGCTGCCATCAGATTGGAGCTGGGGCAACCTAGCTGGCAACAGGTGGCCATCGAGAGGTCCCTAAAGTTTTGGTGCAAACTGCGACCAACAAATGCTTTGATCTCCGTAGTGATTTTAAAAAGGATACATTCAGTAGCCCTTGGCAGGGTAAAATGGAGCTTATTTGATCTCAAATGGGTATGTCTAAGGAATACTTGATTCACAAGCCTCCGTCCTTACTTCTTAAGGAAGTAATCCAACGATCCCAAGACATAGCAAGACAAACTGAAGTAGATCAGGTATCCGCTTCTCCCCATATGGCGGCCTACATGCTCTGGGTGCCCAATGTTGGACATATGGCCCACTATTTGGGTGCCGTTATATCAGCAAGAGGTAAGAACCTTATCGCTCGAGCCCGCATGAACGCTTTTCCCTCCCGTGTGTTGGAGGGTCGGTCGTATTGAGGGAATTTGCTGAGCGGCTATTCCGCTTTGATAACACTATAGCGGAGACTGTGGGGCATATCATCTTACAATGTCATTTGTATGACCAGCCGAGGGGAAAAAATGTAGCCCCTATCCTGGAAAGGATCCCGAGGAGAACTGAGCATGCAACACTTTCTTTTCTGTTGGATAGCTCGGAGCCCTGGGTTATTAGGAACTTTTCTCTCTTTCTAATACAGGCCTTCTACCTTAGAGAAACTTTTTTAAAATTTAGACCAACTACTGGTGACCTGAGATATGAGACAGCGTAGTTGCGTACGGGGACATTTAGAGATCTGTTCTTTTGGGCTCTTAGTTAAAATGGCATCCGTGTGTATATGCCCTTTTGTTTGTCTAATTTACAAACCTAAGATTACCCCCTCAGGAGGTTTTATTATAAGTACCTGCTCATATTTGATGGGACAGGCAGTGGGTTAGTTATCTGTATCATCATTGTTTTACAGATTTTCTTTGGTACCTTTGGAAGTAATTCTTATCCATATGTAAATTTTATGCTATTTCATACTTATTATTTTGCCCTCTATTGCCCTTTATTGAAGGGTTTTGTGCCTGTTTAGTATTTTGCCCTCTATGAGGGAATTGTATTTGTTTATTTAAATGCAATGGCCAGGGGCCACGCTAAATAAAATTGAACTTGAACTTGTCTTGTTTGTGATGACTGCACACCTGAAAGGGCTGCTCTGGATGAAACTCTGTTTTAATACTAAGGTTGCTGAAGTGATTGTCTTTGCTCCCAACTTGTCGGGGAGCTTCTTAAATGATGGAAGGGGATTGTTCTTGGTGGCTTTTCTATTCAAAGCGCATGCATCCAGTAAAATATTCAAGGGCCCAATGCAAAATTTCAGTACTGTAAATCCCAAAGGTCCGCCCCTGAGTAGGTGGTCCTTCTAGACCTGTACAGTTTCTTAGCTAGGAAGGAGGGAGGTGGACAGATGGCTACCACTGTCTGCCACCATGTAGCCATCAGCACTTAACTAATGACACTCTTCTTTATGATAGTCTTCCTCCCATACAGTATTCAGTGTTTATCCTATCATGGGCTTACCCGTCTCGTGGTCTATGGAGTTACTTCGTTTCAAGACGGGCCTTGATGCTTTCCAGGCTAACATAAGTCATTTAATTTTGAGGAATCAGCACTCTGTTCAAGAGGCTGCATAGCTTTTAAAAAAATAAAAATAAAAAAAACCAGCCAGCACTAAATAGGATTGGAGAAGAAGCTGAAGTAGTTGTACCGAAGGCTAAGAAGGAATGTTAACAAGGGAATTTTGAATTTATTTATTTATTTGGACTTGTAGTTTGTCCTGTTACAAGAGCTTGGGACAGGTTACAAAACATAATGGGATTTAAGGCAGCTTCTGCCGTACAGTTGCTTTCATGTACGGTTGTATAACATGAATAGCGCTACTGAGGGCAGGTAGGGGAGATTCTGAATGTCCATGTGTGTACACATGCAGAATCGTACATCTATATTAACAGTTTTAACCTTAGGGAGTTGTATTTCCCAACTCTTCATGTCAAGGAAAGACTGTTGTGATCATGAACCTTAAAATGTAACTCGCGGCCTTCTTAATTCGAATACTTGTTCATCCTACCCACAGGTTGCAGGCTTCTCAGCTGGTTCAGATCTTAAACTAAGAGCTGTGAAAACTCTAAGGGTACATAGACAGCTTTTAGGAAACCCTTGACTGTATGAACAATCTTGTATTTGTTTTGAACGGTGGCAGGGAGACTTTTAAAAAGCATAAGGTGAGATCAAACCAGACGACAGCCCACTGGAGTCCATGTTCGGTCCCTGTAGCCCCCAATTGCATGTTTAGCGTGTCCAGCTTAATAAACGGACAGCCCCCCCCCCATTTCATATGCTTGTGGCAGCTTTCACCAGTGGTTCTAGCAATCTCCCTCCTTGCATCAGCCTCTCAGCTGGGAGGCAGCCGCGAAGGAGGAGGATGGCTACTGCTCCTGCCTCTCAGCTGACCTGGCAGACTAGGTTGGACACTCAGGAGCTGGTGGACGTGGATGCTGGCGAGGCCGTGGGTGAACCACATGCCCACGTCTAGTCAATTAGGATGCCCATTAAGCCCTGATTGGCCTGCACAGTGGACCTGTGATGTGTCTGGGCTTTGCTGCGAGTGGCAGCTCTGTGGTGGTCATGTGGCAGACGCCTAATAGAGAGGCACACTGGAAACGCACCTGGTGAAGGCTAATGCGGACTGCTATCTTTGATTTCACACTTTATCTCTTTTTCTTCTCCAGTTTTTTTTTAAAAAACAAAATGATGAGGGAGAGCTGATGATCTGATGAATGTTTAGAGTAGATGGCACATGCAGTTCTTCTAAATGACTGAGTAAAGACTGCAAAGAAATCATTCATACTTGGTATCATGGTCTGGGATGGTCCCTACAGCCCTAGAAACAGACTTCTTGTTGCTAGCATAGTGTGTGTGACGCTTGAGATTTAACGACATAGCCATAAGCTACAAATGGAAATAAAACTCAACACCCAGCAGATCACCAGTNCCCCCCCCCCCCCCCCCTCTAAAATCAGGTTTATTGATTTTTCTTAAAAGCCCACATGTGCAGCAGTCCACAGAAATGCTCCTGAAACTGGGATATTTCAGATTGGAGGGAGGCTTGATAAGGTATGGAGGGGGGTCTATCACAAAGGTGCCTCCTAAAATATATAAATAAAAGTGGGTCTAGTGTTTCTGCCAGTTGTAACTGTGGTTCTAGCAGGAGAAGCTGTTCTAAATAGGGATGGCCCAAGACATTTAGGACTTCATAGAGCAGAACCATCAGCTTAATTCAGAACAACCAAAATGGCTTAAACAGTTTTCAGGGTTCAGAACAACTTGTGAATTTACTGCTCTGACCTTTAGCTTATAGTGCTGGGGTCCCAGAGATGCAATTTAAGTCCTGAGGCTGCTGGTTATAATTGGACCCTACTCACTCGTGGGGACACTACCTAGGAGTCCAGCTGTCATTTCATGCTCCAGTCGCAGGCGCTGCTTACAGTAAACCAGCCTCTCCCTCGGCATCTGTTTCCATCTCATTGAATTTATGTGGAGACAAGGAGTCTCTTCACAGTTTACAGACAAGCAGACATCATTGCACTTGCAAAAGCAGAGAATGAGCAGCTAATCCAAACATTTCTTAATGCTTGTGTTCCCATGGACTAAGTAAATGACACTTTCCTTTGTTCGTATTTCATTTGTGTATTGAGTTAGCTGTCTGGAAGAATAGTCGTATTTAGCTTTTACAATTGCTCTTACCTGAGTGGCATTGAATTATTTCAGTGGTGAAAAAAGATGTGGTGCTAAGAGTATTTGATTCTTTGACTCTAAACTTCTTGTAGGACTTGGAAATGCCAGAGGAGCCTACTGGCCTCTTTAGGCTCGTCTTTGTAATATGTAAAGGTGTTTGTTTAATCTACTCAAAACCTTTTTTATTTTATTCCACCCCAGAAATAAATAAAAAATTTCCCACCCCCAAAATCTGAAGCTTCAAGGCATTTTTAGAATCAATTGGTATTTGAATACCAAGCTTGGGCATGAAATGATTCAAATGTGGCATAAACTGCATCTTCTGTGCCGGGCAAAATGGTGGAAGTTATCATTAAGAACAGAATTGCTGGGCATGTTGATAAACATGGCTTAATGGGGAAGAGTCAACATGAATTTAGCAAAGGTAAGTCATGCCTCACTAATCTGTTGGAATTCTTTGAGGGTGTAAATAAGCATGTGGACAAGGGAGACCCGGTAGATATAGTGTACCTGGATTTCCAGAAAGCATTTGATAAGGTCCCACATAAAAGACTTGAGAAAATTAAAAAATCATGGGATAGGAGGTAGTGTCTTACTATGGATCATAACTGGTTAAAGGATAGGAAGCAATGAGTAGGACTGAATGGTCAGTTTTCACAATGGAGAGATGTAAAAAGTGGTGCGCCCCACGGATCTGTATTGGGGCCAGTGCTGTTTAATGTATGCATTAATGATCTGGAAAAAGACATTAAGAGTGCGGTGATCAAATTTGCAGATGACACCGAGTTATTCAAGGTAGTTAAAATACGAGCAGACTGTGAAGAACTGTAACAGGATCTTACGAGACTGGGTGCCTGGGCATCTAAATGGCAGATGAGATTTAATGTGGGTGAGTGCAAAGTGATGCACATAGGGAAAAATAACCCAAACTATGAATACACAATGCTGGGCACTAAAGCTAGGAGTTACCACTCAGGAAAAGGATCTGGGAGTGATTGTGGACAGTACACTGAAATCCTCAGCCCAATGTGCAGGAGCAGTCAAAAAAGCAAACAATGTTAGGAGTTATTCACAAAGGGAATAGAAAATAAAACTGAGGATGTCATAATGTCTCTATACAAATCGATGATGTGACCGCCCCTGGAATACTGTGAGCAGTTCTGGTTGCCCCATCTCAAAAAAGACATAGCTGAACTAGAAAAGGTACAGAGAAGGGCAACAAGAATGATAAAGGGTATGGAACCGTTCCTATACAAAGAGAGGCTTGACAAGCTGGGTCTCTTAAACTTTAGAGAAGAGGAAACTAAGAGGGGACATGGTAGAGGTTCATAAAATCTTGAGTGGTGTGGAATGAGTGGATGGGGAACAGTTGTTTACCCTCTCAAATAGTGCTAGAACTAGGGGAACACTCCATGAAACTAGCTGCCGGCAGATTTAAAATAAATAAAAGGAAGTACTTTTTCACTCAACGCATAATTAACTTACAGAATTCGTTGCCAGATGAAATTGTCAAGGCCAGTAGTATAGCTGGGTTTAAAAAAGGACTGGAGAAGTTCTTGGAGAATAGGTCCTTAATGGCTATTAACCAAGTAGCTTACAGGATGAATGTCTTACTGTCGGAAGCTGGGATTGAACAACGGGGAATGGATTGCCCATTGTGTGTCTGCTGGTTCTTGTCCCTTGCAATCGTTGCCCATTGTGTGTCTGCTGGTTCTTGTCCCTTGCAATCGAGATTGGCCACTCTTGGAGGACAGGATGCTGGGCTTGATGGACCATTGGGTCTGACTCGGTAGGCACTACTTACGTTCTTAAGTACTATGCTGTTGTATTGCAGCTAAAGTTAACAGATTTTTTTTTCTACAGTCAAATTGCTATCAATTTAATAGAGGAAAACTTTAAAAATTGTCTTGTAAGTGTTAAAAAGCAGGCTTTCTTTGCTTTTGTTGTATGAATTAACGTTTTATGTTTGAGAGTGTGCGCTCTATCTGCTTATTTACGGAATGGTGGCTAGCCGTTAAGTTACAGAAAATGGTTTCCTTGCTAATTGTAAATTAAATTTAAGGTTTGAATTTGAGTCTCCATTCAAACCATCGGAGATAAAATGGTCTCCAGTTCTTCTACCATTGGAGAACTGAAAACAATCTCATTTTTCAGTTCTCCAATGGTAGATCCACTTGGCTACCGCTATATTTGACAGACAAGCTGATTTGATTTTGGAAGTAACTGTTGTATAGGCCCAGTGGCAAGATAGTTGTGATTGTGACTGCGGTACCTCTTTGGTGTAATACAAATTTTCACCTATTAAAACCTTTGTCATAATGGAAATTTTACACGTTCTTTATGGTAACAAGCTGGTACAATAGGTTGAAAAGTCCTAGTAGATTAAAATAACCCTATTCAGCCCTGAAATCTCCTCTTAAAATGGCCAAGAAAAGAATTTTTTTTTGCCATAGTCAGTAGCAAATAACCTGTGTGTATAACATTCTTGGTTTGCATGTTGTAATCCAATACCTGGAAACTTCCTTATCTAATGTGCACTACAAAGTTTAGATTTGTACTTTTTCTGGTTGGGCCCATTGCGGTCGAAGATCACCTAGGATGTCATCTGTACTGGGCATAAGTTAATTTAACAACATTTTTTGTAATGGACATTGGTTCTCTCCCTACTTTTAAACATTTCCAAGCATATTTATGTGAAAAAAACAATCGGGGACAATCAAATTCACAGAAGATTTGAATCTGGGAGGAAGGGGGATTTTTAAAAACTGGAGAAACTGGTGGGAATTGAGTACTCTTGCTTCATGCCCAGTAGATCAAGTCATTCTACTTGAAACTTATTCAATTCTTAAGCATGCTATTGAGCAGCTAGTTCTTAACATTCACATTTCGAGTTGGAAGATGATACAAAAAGGTTGGTTGTGGAGACTTGTTCTTTTCCGTGTTGTAATTACTCATGGAACACCAGGTATCCAGGATGGACAAAGATAAAACTTGCCTACCCATAATTTTGCATTCCCCGGAGGGGAGTCCCTAGTGATCCATGAGATTCCTTTCTTCTCCCCTCTACCATGCCTGAGGGCATTGGCTAACTTACACTGAATTGCAACTGGTGGGGGAAATGCAGATTGCTTATGGATCTCTTAAGTGTGATGGAGAAAACTTGGAATTCCTTATTAAGACAAAGCAAAATTGCAGTAGACTTTCTGTTCCTTTTATAATAAAGAAATGAAGATAAAAGGAAAGATACCCATGCCTGTCTGTGGTTAGTCTCTAAACTCCAATTTAATATTGTGATGCTTATTTCTTCACTATGGAAATTGGCTGAGGATTTAGAGTGTTTTTCAGACAAGTGCCTTCCTACTCAGTTCCACTGTGCTTGTGTGAAAACCCCACTGGTAACCAGTGGTCAACCAATGAATACTGAGTGGATAATGCATTTGTCTGAAAACACTTGCAGGGGCAAGCAGTTATCTGAACAGCATCTCTTACGCATAATAACTCTCTGTACTAGCACTACCTTGTGAAGTTGGAGAAATATAAGGGAATGAAATGAAGAATGCAGTCCTATGAACTGTGGATGCCAAGTGTCTAGTTCAGTGGGTAAACATTTACCTTTTAAACTCTTCCTCCACTAGAACAAGCAAGTGAATATACGTTCTGAACGTGTGCCTCTAATGGGTGCAAAATGCAGCTCTGTTGTTGCAGCAAGTTGGTGTGGAGGCACATGGGTGAAGCAGTTTGAGGAAGTCAACTGTTGATCATTCTGTATTTTGTGTATCTGCATGTGAACAGGGCTTTCCTGGGTTTTTTTATTTGGTCATTTCTGAAACACTAAGGCTTTTCTGAAAATGTCAGAAGTGCATGTACAGAAGTTGGTTTGGGGAATATTTTACTTTTATGTTCTTTCTGTGACCTTCAATCCGTTGACTCTCTTGACTTTGCTTCCTCCCTCTCCCCTTCTCTCATCTGTCTCCTCTACCACCTGCCCAGACTTGGCTGTCTCTGCCTTCAACTCGTCCCTTTCTTCCACCCGTAACTCCCTTGCTCCCCTCTCATGTTACCGTTGTATCCGTCACATAAACCCCCATCCTTGGCTCACCCCTACCATCTGCCACCTCCGATCCTGCTCTTGAGCCACTGAGCACCTCTGGCAAACGTCTTGTGAGTTTGCTGATTTCCTCCATTTTAAGCTTGGTCTTCCTACATTTAGCGATGTCCTTTCCCTGGCCAAAGACTATTACTTCACGCTAATCGAATGTCACTCCTGCAACCCATGCAGTCTCTTCTCAGTGTTTGCCTCCTTGGCTCCTCCCCCTCTCTGCAGAGGATCTTCTCTTCTCCTTCAACAAGAAGATTGGTAAACTCTGCCTTGCTATTGTTTCTCAACCCTCTTCCTCTCCCCATTTCCTTCCCTGCTATTGCCCCTTTTGCCTCTCTTCTCCTTCTCCCCAGCTTCCCTTGATGAGGTTGCCTCTCACCACCTGCCCCTTGACCCATCCCCTCTTGCCTCCTAACAGCAATTGCCCCCACCATTTGACCTTCTCTGCTGCACTTCCTTAATCTCGTCCTCCAGTGGATAATTTCCATTGGCTTTCAAATACACCTATTGTTAAAAAGACCACTGTTGACCCCCCTCTGACCCTTCCAGATATTGCTCCATTTCACTCCTACTCCTTGCTTCCAAGCTCCTGAAGCGGGCTGTCTACACGCAGTCTCTTGATTCCTCTCTTCAGAGTCCTCCCTTGAACCTCCTTCAATCAGACTTCCACCCTCTCCACTTGACTGAGACTGCCCATACCAAAATCACCAATGACCTTCTCTTAGCTAAGTCCAAGGGCCTCTACTCCATTCTTGTCCTTCAGATCATAGGGTCTGGCCCGAAGCTCCAGATCCTACCCCCAAGCACTGAAAAACTGAGCTTGCCGTAAGAATTGAGATGATGGCATGCACACAAGGACAGATTTGTGATCTGGAGCCACCTCTTCCTGAGTGCATCTTTGCCCCCAACATCAGTGTGGTGTGGCCCTCACAATTTGTACTAATTTTTAAAAGCGGCCCAAGGAAAGGGAATAGGTTCCCCACCCCTCCTCTAGTCTACAGAATTCTCAAAACGTTATCACAGCTGGTTAATTGTTGCTACTTTCATGCTGTCCGATTTCCTCCACTTCTTATCGACTGCCTGAAGGAGGCTGTGGTTAGGCCCCTGCTCAAGAAGCCATCTCTTGACACTGATGCTCCTGCCAGTTATTGGCCGGTCTCTAACCTTCCCTTTTTAGGGAAGGTTA
>QEPC01010859.1:9170246-9188633 GCA_003113815.1 Sphenodon punctatus | reverse complement strand
CCCCCCCCCCCCCCCCCCGCGCTCTTCGCCTACTGCCATCTTTTGTTTTTAAAGAACATTGGAAGCAAGAGGCCTGCTAAAGAGTCGGTTGGGCCATTAGATGACCAGGGCGTGAAAGGGGTCCTCAGGGAAGATAAGGCCATTGCAGAGAAGCTGAATGAGTTCTTTGTTTCGGTCTTCACTGCAAAAAATGTTGGGGAGATACCCATACCAGAACTGTTCTTCATAGGTGATGAATCTGAAGAGCTGTCCCAAATCAACATGACTCTGGAAGAGGTTCTAGAGCAAACGGACAACCTAAATAGTAACATATCACTGGGACCAGCTGGTTTGCACCCCAGAGTTCTGAAGGAACTCAAATATGAAATTGCAGACCTGCTACTGGTCATTTGTAACATATCACTAAAATCTGCCACTATACTTGAGGACTGGAGGGTAGTGAATGTAATGCTGATATTTAAAAAGGACTCCAGAGGTGATCCTGTAAAGTACAGACTGGTGAGCCTTATATATGTGCCAGGAAAAATGGTGGAGATGATTATTAAGAACAGAATTATGGGCCACATTGATAAACATGGCTTAATGGGGAAGAGTCCACATGGATTTAGCAAAGGGAACTCATGCCTCACAAACCTACTGGAATTTTTGGAGGGTGTGAATAAGCATGTGGATAAGGGGGGAGCCAGGAGCTGCTTGATATAGTGTATCTGGATTTTCAGAAAGCGTTTGATAAGGTCCCTTATGAGTGACTCTTGAGGAAATTAAAAAGTCATGGGATAGAAGGCAGTGTCCTATTGTGGACTGGCAACTGTTTAAAGGATAAGAAACAAAGAGTAGGACTAAATGGTCAGTTTTCATAATGGAGAGAAGTAAATAGTGGAGTTCCCCAGGGATCTGTATTCGGACCTGTGGTATTCATTAATGATCTGGAAAGGGGGGTGAGGTGATCAAATTTGCAGACAACACAAAGTTATGCTGACGGTGGACCACGGCTTCCAAACCAATAATGCAACTTTTGTGGTGGTGGTGGTAATTTCATGCAGCTAGATAGGCTTGTTTTCTCCAGTTTCTAGAAACCTCTAGACTGCCAGTGTAAATGGGTGGAAACAATGAGCCAGCAATGACCACGCTGTGACCAGCAAGTTCTGTCATCCACAACTTGAACAATGCTGATCTGTTTACATTAGTGAGTCTTATTTTAATTCATCATAAATACATGGGCCACTTGCGAGGAAGTGTGCCTTTTTGTGTAAATCTATGCATCCAACTCCACCTAATCAAGACACTTAAAACTGGGATAGCTGCGAAGATAGTCTTCGGAATGCTATAAATATGAGTAAGATAGGGTGAGTTGTGGTCGTTGTGTTGGTCCCAAGTGACAGAGAGACAGAGTGGTTCAAATGATATCTTTTATTGGAGCAACTATTGTTGGTGGAAATAAGCAATCTTTCAGAGCACGTGGGGCCCTTCCTCAGGCATGTAGCATAGCCAGTAGAAATATATAAACTGAGCAAATGTAGAGCCGGTATATATGAGGGGGCATTGAATGGGGTGGAAGTGGACAGAGCACGATGACAGGTGAAAGCAGATATGCATGTAACACAACTGCAACACTACTTATGCATGATATAGGGCTCCAGTACAGCCTGCACAGCCCTGCCACATGCATATGAAATGCTAAAACGGAGTTAAGGTGCATGTTTGTTTTTACCCATGGTTGTTTCTTTGAAATATTTTTACATCTTCTATGGTGGCTTGATAGAGGCTTCTATTGCAGTATGATATTAGTGTGGAGACTCCAAATAGGGTTTTTGCTTTTTGTTGTGTGTGAAGTAGCAGTCCATCCAGTTCATTTTTTGTTCCCCCTTCTCCCTACCTCCCGTCTAACTGGCAAAACTGAAAAGTTAGAATGAAGCCTACTGCTCTGTCTTTAGTGCATAGGCAGCTGTTAATAGAAGCACATCCATTTAAGGGCCACTGAAGCCTCATTCCTTCATGAAAGCATCCCAAATAAAATCATATCTTTATTTTTAGGAGTTCACTTTGTCCACTGATCAGACAGTTGTAATATCAGCAGCTTGTTAAAAATTATGACTGCAAGTGAGGGCTGAGTTAGGTTTACATTTAATTTCATATCTGAACAATTTCAGTATATACTGTACCAATCTAATACAGTGTAGTACTCAGAGATGCTTGCAATCGTTCACCTGAAGTATGGATTCAAAGCTCTGACTGTCTCAGACCCGTAACGTTTTTCTCATTTTTATGAGACATAAAAGCATTTTGTAATAGCATTTGTTCTCCTTTCATTATGTGAAATTATATAATGCAGGCATAAAGTACAAACCATAGTGCAGAGAAGCAATGTATCGAACATCCACTTCACATGCTTAGTTTTATATAGACTTCAGGAAATGTTCATAAAACAATGGAACTGAATGTCAACGCAAGATTTCTCTAAACCACTAATCAATGATAAAATTTACACAACACCGTAAATATTCCTTATTCTGGAACGACCACTTTTCAGTCCGCTCAACTTGACATAAAACCTAAATTATGCTTGTACAAACTTGAATAGCCAAACTGTCCATCACTTGATCTTGAGTATATTTTTGTAGACATGAGGCCACCTACAGAAAAAAGCTTCTCTTTAAGTATGTGCACTAAGCAATTTAGTGCTGGACAAATACCATTGTGAAACTTTGAAATTTGTCATGGTTCAAGTCTGCATAACATCTGCTAAATTGCAGCTTTGTGCACAATGTTGTCTTTTTGTGACACCACTTTTCTATCAGAACCTCCATGACATAGTAGAGGCAACATGGGCTGATGAGCTGAGTGCAAGGGGGGGTTGTATGTTGGGAGCTTGATTTAATTAATTAAATAAATAAACAAAAAGCTTCAATCCTTAAGACCTAATCACGGGAGTTGGCATCCTAGTAGCTTGCCACTCTGATCTATATGGTTCATAGTGACGCATCTGTCAGTGAATGTATGTCTGGAGCACTTCTAAAGAAACATGAAATCATTACATTTTTAGAAATGAAAGCAAAGATTTAAGATTCTAGTTATTGAGGCTGCAGTTTTTCCTCTTAGAAAAGTTCTAATTCTCTATAAAACTGTCTATTACAAGAATGCTTTCAATGTCTTGTCATTCCAAAAACACCTTAAATACTTAGTGCTACCCCTCAACTCTGAGGATTTTATATGACATAAGGAGTTGAGGACTTAAATAATACTTGCTCAGAGTAAGTTCAGCTGTAATTAATCTTTGTATTCCCTTTAGGAAATGCTGGCACATGCTGTGAGAAACAGGGGAGGAAACTTTAGATCAAACTCTTGCTGAGTCAGTACCCAGCTGCGGCTAAAAGCCACTGGGGTAATCTCTGCTCCTTTCTAGTGTGTGGAAAAGCTTGGATGTATGCAGATAAAATTCAAACCAGTAGGCAGAGCTTGGCTTTTGATCAGCTTGTGTATGTCTGGGAAGGAATTACAATGGATATTGCCTTTTTCAAGTCTACTTGAATTGTTGTCAAGTAGTCACTTTGGAGACTTAATTTCTAGATTGTATGCAACTGTTTTGAAATTAAATTAGATAAAACTTTAATTCTCTGGCTATGAAGTAGCTACACTTGGCAGAGACTTTAGTCATAATACAAAAACTGTCACTTTGGTAACCTGCTGACCAAGTTAACAAGAAGTCTTAGCTGAAATCTAAAAAGCTGAGTTACTTGAACTGATAAATTGTGTTGATTGTGTCATCATTTGATCTTGTGCTCATCACTCTATTGTGTGAGGGTCATAGATGTGTTCCTGGAATGGGTGAGGCAACTGTAATTATGAACACAAGCAGCTGGAAGTTAATAAGGCAAAACTTAAAACACAAGTTCAGATTTTACCAGTTTCATTCTTTTAACAACAAACTCACTCTCTGAAATCTAGAGATGTAGCACAGAATCCTAAAGAAGCTGCATTTTAAGAGTCTGTGTTGGAGCTTCTCATGTTGAAGCTACAGTTTATTTCTACAACTGCTTAAATATGATGTAGGCAGAGTGGTTCTAATGATACCTTTTATTGGACCCACTGTTGGTGGAAATAAGCAAGCTTTCGGGCTACACGGGGTCCTTTCTCAGGCATGTAGCATAGCCAGAAGAAATATATAAAATGAGCAAAAGTAGGGCAGGTCTATACGAGGGGCATGGAATAGCTGGGAGTGGATAGGGCAGGGGTGTAAAAGAGGAGATGTGCCAGACATTTAAAAACAGCTGTAAAATTGGTGTAGTAGCCCAAGAGACAATAGGGTAGTGGAAAACACACAGAGAAGGCAAACATATGCGTAGGAAGTGGGAAAGAGCTTATTGGGTGAAGGGAATATGCGTATCAGAGGAACGGAGTTCACACAGTATGATGTACTAGTGCATGCTTGGCTATGGGCAAAACCATGAACAATCTTTTGGTTATACAGGGATATGGTGAACTATGAGGCCTGTATCATCCTTTCTTTCCACATCCTGCCTATTGGATCCTCTCTACAGAATGTAGCTCTTCAGTGTTGGGGGTTTGTCTTCTGATAAACCAGAATAAACTATGATTTTGTTCCCATTTCATGGGTTCTTAAGAATTAAGTGCATTACTGCCAGATGTAGTTCTGTTGGTTTCCTCCGATGGGACGTGGCTTCTTCTAAAGCATCATCCCATTCTTCTGTTTGCTTACGGATTTCCTTATTTGCCTGGCCTTCAGCTTTCAAAGTACTAAATAAACAAATGAACTCCTTTTAACCCATGGAAAACATTTCCCTACTAATGTACCTATTTTCCACTATAGGTTGATGCTGCTGGCTAGCTTTCAGAAGAGCTTGTCTAGTTAATCTAGAAATGCCAACCCATGTATTTTTAATGTCTCAACATCATAAAATGTGCCCTTTGCAATGTTGTATGTTGTTTAAATAATGTTTTTATAGGGAGAAACCTAGTTCAAAAGCATTTTTGCACTAAAGAAAGCAGTCATTTAGCAGTGTACTGTCCAAATATTTTTCCTGAAGTCATATGGTATTCTCTTCTTAAATCTACAAAATGGGATTTTAATACCACTTGAGTGACATCTACTTAACTTGGCTGCTGAAGGATGCATTTATGATGATCAAAACAAAAAAAAAGCAAAGGTCTGCAAGACAAATTGTGCCTCCTTTGCACAAAGTTGCTAACTTTTGACTTTAGTGCAGCATATGAACACCGCTCTATACGCTACACTTTTTTCTAGTATTAACCTACTTGTAGCAGACTCAAGTGTTGACTGTGGGTTCCTTGCATGTGAGAAGGCACAAGAATCTAAGATGCACATCAGTCCCAGTGATGCTTCCTGCCCTCCTCACAAAAATTGCATTCAAAGGGGCTCATGTGTTCTCCATTTAACATCATTCCAAGTAGTTACCATGGTAAGTCAACATTGTCTTATGATGAGTAGCTTTCTGGTTCTGTCCCTTGCTATTGCATACTGGGTAGTAGGAGGCCCTTTCTGATGGTGGGAAAACTGAAGGAGGCTGCCAGTACAGTGACCATGGCAAGGCCATTGAGCCTGAATGTTGGCAGCTGACTTTGGGATTGACTTGAATGGTAGCATGTTTTCCTCGGCTTGATTGGTTGAGGCAGCTACAGAGCCTTGCAGTGGCTTGAAACAATAAGCCTTACAGCTTGTTTGGTATCAAAAGCCCTTGTTAGAGCCCTTTAAAGTTTCAATCCCTTCATAAAAGTTCCTTTTTTAAGCTAGGGAGGGGGCTGTAAATTCAACCCCTCTTGAAAGACTCTATCTCTTGACAGGGTTAAGAGTGAGCTATTCAAAGATGCCTTTGGCTCCTTTTGGAAATCCCAGCCTAAGGTAGACTAGAAAGTAAAGTGGAATAAACAGCTAGCAAAGGCTCTCTTGAGCAACTAGACTCCTTTGTGCAAATTGACCTAGGTTTTTCTTAATCACTTGTTTCTAAATGCTACTCCCCTCCCCACCCCCCCATTGTGAAGAAACATTTGAAGCACTTGGAGTGGTTGAGCCAAAGTGCTTGGTGACTGGCAAAGCTGAAAGTATGGTAGGTCTTCTACAGAAATGCAGGCTGTACCCCTAAGCGTTTACCATCTAAAACAGCATCATCACCAGAAAAAGGGCGGGGGGATGAATCCTTGCGTAGTTTCATGTTTTGTTTGTGCCAGCTACAAAATTGTTTTTGTCTTTGATACTTACTAGCCTTGTTTTCCTCACTACTACTTCAAGGCATTCATGTCCTGCCACAAAAGCTTCCAGACAGTTGTCATGGCATTTCTTCTGCTGCACCAACCTCCCCACCCCCCTTCCCTGCTGGTGCTGCTAACAAGCAGTTAATGGGTAAAAACAGGCAGTATTGGCGGCTAGCCCAGGCTGTGACCTTGGATAATATTAATCAATGAGGTCACAGCCTAGGCTAAGGCCTATCCGACCGGGCCAGGGTAGGCCAGCATGTCTGTTTCCGCACAACTAACCTGGGGCGGGGGCCACCATAGCTGTGCCTCACTGGCCGCCATGGGTGCCCATCATGGCGGTGGGTGGGGTGCTGGGAGCACAACATGGGCAGGACTGCCTGACCACATGTATATTTGTGCTTCCGGGCCATGTGGCCGGTGTGATGGCTCCCTGGCCATGGGAATGTTGGTTCAGTCCCAGTCTGACCTGGGCCATGTTGCCCAGGATTTTCCTGCCTGGGGAGCAGTCCTGCTGCACGTCTGTTTTTACCCCATGTTGTGTCTGACCTTGGTGCCATGAGGATGCGTCCGATTTTGAATGCTAGAAAATCTAGAATATTTGGCTATTGTTCCTTGGGAAATATTCAGGACTTCTGCAATTTATTTTGGCTAGTTTCTGTGGCTGCTTAGTTCTTAAGGTTGGGACTAAGAAGCAGCTTGTCTGCCTCTCCCTCTTTGGTTTCTTTTGGTCAGAATCGCTCTAAAATTGCAGAACTGGCTATTGTGTTCTGCCTATAGGGATTGTTGGTTTTTTTTATGTCCGTCTTGATTATTTTTATACAAATCTCAACCAAAGTTTTGCTTTAGAAAAATCTCCTGTTAAGTGTTTCCTTGCTGTCATATTTTAACTGAAGTTGAAAGGCCAGAATCACTAGGTCATCCCACTTCTCTAAAGAATACAGTTAGAGTAACAGCAAGATAGGTACTTGGGTGGAGTTTGAAATGTTGGCTGTTGAGGTGGAGGGGGAAATTGCTTAGGCTGCTTTTAAGGGAGAATGTGGCAAAATCCCCCCCCCCCCCAAAAAAAATCTTCTCACCAGTTGGTAGCTATGTTGAAAGAAAATAGGCTATGTGAAGTAAACATAACTCACTCTATTACTTGCTTAGCTTTTTCTTTTTTTAAAAAAAAAAACACCTTGGAAACATCATGCAAGATTTTCTGTTTGAGAAGGTGGAAAACATGTTGCTTTGAGAAATTTATTGACACCTTTAAAATGTCTGCTCTGTGTACAACACAGACTCCTGCAGTTCAGACTGTGGCTGGTTTGTGCCTCACTTGGCTCCACTCCTGAACAAACGATGGATATTTGTCCTAGGAAGGAGTGTGTTACCTTCTTCTCCCTCCGTGTCCTTCCCCCCCCCTTGCAAAAAAGGGCGGGAAGCCACCTATTTGTGCTTCATTCTTTTGATAGTCACTTAATTCTAGTTAGAAGATAATGTATTAATCTCTGGTGTTATAGAGTTGGGTGGAAATGTGTAAAATAGTTCATCAGGGAATCCACTTCCATAAGACTTTTACTCTGCCCTACTCGGCCCTCACGGGGAAACTAGGGAAGTGTTATTTCCAGTTGTTTTGCTCAGCATTGTTCTGGAATAACTGGAACCAATGCTTCTGGAGACTGGCACAAAACCCTCATTTAACCAGAGTAATCATAGGGTGGTTAAAATGTATTAAGTGGTTCTTGCAGGGCTCTTAAAACAGAAGCGCTGATGGGTTGTGTTCTCCCCAATGCTGTGATCCTTGTGCTGGAGGAGTCCCACTGCTGTCTTGTTTTTCTCCTCTCCGTAACTGGATACAGCACTGAGAATGCCTTGGTGGCCTTGGTAGATGACCTCCGCCGAGAGATGGATTTAGGACATTCTACACCATCTCAAAAGCAACCCATGGTCCACTGTATCAAACACTGCCAAGAGATCTAATAGGACCAGAAGGGGGAGGGGAGACAGGGAAGGGGGAACAGAGGGAGAGACAAGGGATGCAACATTCATGGGGATGCGAGAGCTCAGGTACACGTTCTTGGCTTGGTTACAGTAAATTGGGAGTTTGCAGATAACAGATGGGGGATAATCCTGGGTGGGGATGGTTGCTGTACGAACATGGATGTAGGGAGGCATTGTTCTCAGTGACTGCTCCACTGCTCGGGAACGCAATTCTCCTGGAAGTTTGCCTGCACGTTTTTTGGAGGCAATGTAAGACTTGTTTGGCCAGGCTTTTGGCCGGTGGGAATAGGGCCCTGGGGTATTTGTTTTAACTGGGTTTTTATATTCTATAGCTTATATTTTATTGGGTTTTTATCTCTGTAGGTTTTAAACTTGTATTGCTTTTTTGTTAGCCACTCTTGAATCTTCAGGGAAGGGCAGGATAGCAATTTCAATAAAGAAATAAAAGTCAGTTTGTACTCCACTGTATCTGCTAATATTTTTCCACTTACCTTTAGTCTTGCAATTGCATCTTTTTAGGATTTTTTGCCCCCACATGTAGGAGACACTAGCCATAAAGGAAGATCAGTGAAATTACCCTTAGACAAAGCGATGTCAGATGTACAAAGTGCAAGACTTCTATTGTTCGTAATAAATTTAGGTATACTTCTGATAAATGAGGTTCTTTTTTAAACTGAATGTGGGTGGAGGGGAGCATTATAAAATACTATTGGAACTCTGTCTCTACTGGCATGAGGGTGACTAGATAATGGAATACAGTGTGCTTAGGAGGGCATTGTTGCAAGTAATGTGAAGTTTTTACATTACTAATAGCTAGTACTGTGCTATTAAAAGGTGCAAACTGTCATTGCTGGTGTTTAGCTGTTTCTTGAGGAAGACATGAAATTCACAAGATCTTTCTTTCTGTAGCACTGCCTCAGTTCTTGCCCACTGAAGAGCAAAGGTGGATCTCCAGATGCCTCTTGCAAAGATAGATATTTAAAGTCCTGAATCAGGGTTTGCTTCATAACTCGATGCTTTGTGAAAGCAACTAATGGCTTTGTAAACAAATAGGTGGAATTACTTAGTTCTTCACGGCATCTGTCTGCTGGGAATATTTGACTTGCTCACCAGTCTTTGGTCGAAGTCTGTTATACTTCCTCTGACTTGATCCAGATGGTTTTGTAGATGTGTTTTTAATTTGGCTTTAGCAAGGTTGCAGCTCTCGATGGCTCCCTCTCTGTGTTTAGCTGTCTGAGTGCCATTTAGAAACGAAAGCTGGGTTGGCATGCATGGAGCAACTCCACAGAGAACCTCCAGTGCTTCAGATGAAAGGGTTCTCAGAGCAGTTTCAGACAATGTATTCGCTCAGACAGTTGGCAAGGCAACAGGAAGGAATCCTTTCATGGACACTTGTGACTAGGCCTGTAGTTTGCTTGTGCCAGGTTAAATTGGTGAGTTGGGCACACCACTGAAATTTGATACAAGAACGAGTCGTTGAATCCACTTCCCACACCCACACACTGGGTACGTTATCTCCTCCCATGTCCACGGAATAAAACTAATTCTGTTCTCTAAACCTTGCTAACTGCTTGTCGGTTGAACCAACAAATCTGTGGAGGGATGGGAAAATGTTCTGAAGTTCTGGACTGCGCTGAATGAATGTTGGTGAAGCACTGGTGGATAGATAATCTGGTTGTCTCCAGTTCGGGTGGAGCAGCATAAATGGTTGTGGGATGCTGGATTCTTTGCATTCTAGCTTACGTCCAGGTTTTTAGCTTCTCTGTACTAAATGTCTTGTAGCAGAATGATATTTGGTGTTTCTGTCATCCTTCTCCATTCCAGACATCACAGTATTTCTGCTTCAGGCAAGCTATTTTGTACCCTGTTCAGGGGCAATGCTGTCTTGGCATTGTACCTGTTAGCTTTTCAATGAAATCTGGACAATCACCAGATCAAAGATTGCAAAAGATTTGTCTTCAGCATGATCGGCTGTCTGCGTTTGACAACTTCTTGTGTGTACTCATAATTATGCTCTTTTGATGGTCTGTGCTTTCCCCTAGTCACTGCCGTACTGTTTTTCAATAACTGAACCAAAGCTGAGGAGGCAGGGGTATGTTATGTACAGAGAGAAGGGGATGAACAAGGAGTGGGTCTGAGCCTGTTTAATCATACTGGCCGAGGGGTTGTTTGCCTAAGAGCTTCCTAAACCTCAGCTGGGAAACAGAAAAAAAAAATCTTTACTCCCCCTCCCCCCACTTAATTAAACAAAACTAATTAGGGCATGATGTTCAAAGGGAACCATTTCAGAATTTATTTATTTTTTAAAACTGTCAGTTTTGCCAAACATTCAAGAGGAGCATCTCTTGAAGAGCTCAGACCTAACTGCTGCCTCTAATTTGGGAATTACTTTCCCGCTTGTACAGTTTGGGGGCATGGTAAACAAACAGCGTTTTTAGCTGCTTTTCTGCTGCTTTAATTTGCAGTTGTGTATGAGACAAGCTAGTGCCTCAAACCTCGGAGTCAAATGATAAAATTCTTAAGCTATGCGACTCCTTGGCAAAGTGAGAGTTTAACTTTTTCTCATTATTTTAACTGGGAAAACTTTAGGCGCTTTCCTGGAAATGTACACTGCCAAAGAATGGGAGAGACTTTGGGTGAAAAGAGACGTGATGCTAACTCCGCTTTAACATTTTTTGTGTATGTTGCAGGACTGTATTGGTGCCCTGTGCAACCCTGCAATATGCATAAGAAATGTTAAAGCGGTGTTAGCATTATATCTGTTTTCACTCTTTTTCATCTAACGTGAAGCAATCTTCTCCATGAGATTCCTGATCACCCTGTCTTAAACTTAAGGTTTGGTTTCTTTTACTAGGATAATGGCTTTATCCTCTTGACTGAATTCATCTACAGTGAGATCCACTCAAGTTGAACTTGCATAACGTATATTTCTGCGTAAGTCAAAGAAATGTTTTCCTCAGTCCCAGGTCTAACAAACGCATTGCTTCTTGAATTGGACCATTCTATAGCCTAAACTTGAATGTGAAGTTTTATAGAATATACCCACCCAGCTGGAGAACCAGAGCCTGCAGAGACCCTGTCGTGCCCAGTTTTGTGGGATCAATTCCCGATGGTGTCACCTGCTGATGCGGAGGGGGTCCTAGGGGCTGTGAGCCACAACTTGTGAACTAGATCCCTGCCCTTCCTGGCTGGTTAAGGCCAGCCGGGAGACACTAGGGCCGTTGTTGGTGGGGGTGGTCAGTGCCTCCCTTTGAGAGGGCACAGTGTCGGGCAGATTGAAGGAGGCTGTGGTACACCATCTGTTCAAGAAGCCATTTCTTGCATTGACTCCCTTACCAGTTCTTGGCCTGTCTCTAACCTTCCCTTTTAGGGAAGGTTATTGAGCGGGTGGTGGTCCAACAGCTCCCGGGGTACCTGGACCGCATCAGGTTTTTTTCCACAGTCTGGCTTTTGCCCAGGTTATGGCACTGAGACTACCTTGGTGGCCCTGGACGACGACTTTTGCTGGAAGTTGGATCAGGGTTGATCCACTTTACTGGTTCTATTAGATCTATCAGCGACTTTTGAAATGGTTGACCATGGGATGCTGGTGACTCGCTTGCAGGACTGCGCTGCGCTGAGCGGCACTGTTCTTAAATGGTTCCACTCTTTCCTGTTGGGAAGAACCCAGTGTGTGGTGTAGGGGGAGCACTCATAGTCATCCCCTGCCCCCAGGGTCTCACATGTGTAGTCCTGCAAGGTTTTATTCTGTCCTCTCTCCTGTTCAACGTGTATATGAAGCTGCTGGGCGAGGTCGTGAGAGGGTTCGGTGTACGGTGTCATCAGTACGCCGATGACACTCAATTATACCTCTCTTTTTCATCCAACCCTGACCCGGCAGTCTCAGTGCCTACTCAGTGCTTGGCAGCTGTGGGGGGCTGGATGAGGGCGACCTGTCTGAACCTGAATTTTGACAAGACGGACGTGATGCTGGTGTGGCTGCCATCATTGATGGGGGCCGTTCCTCCGTGGTCCCGCAGGTTCAAAGTCTGGGAGTGCTCCTCTGTTCCCGGCTTCGCCTAGAGGCCGAGGTGGTGGCCATGGTGAGGAGCACTTTTTGGCAATTACATCTGATATGGCGGCTTTGGCCGTATATCTCGGGCTCGGACCTGGCCACCATCATTCATGCCTTTGTTACCTCGAGACTGGATTACTGCAATGCACTCTATGTGGGGCTACCCTTGGTGATGGTTCGGCGACTGCAGCTGCTGCAGAATGTGGCGGCCTGTCTCCTTATGGAGACGGGGCGCCGAGAGCATATTACACCCGTGCTCCGTGCTCTGCACTGGCTACCTATTATCTTCCGGGCCCAATTCAAGGTGTTGGTTCTGACCTATAAAGCCCTATATGGTCTAGGCCCTACTTACCTGTGAGACCGTCTAACCCCCCCATGCTCTGGAGTGGCCCCTGTGATCCACGGGCGGCACCCTCTTTGAGGTCCCCTGGGTTTCTCTTATGGGGACCATGGAAAAGTCATTCTTGGTGGCCGCTCCAAGGCTGTGGAACTCCCTCCCAGTGGAGGCCCATTTGTCCCCGGATCTCCCCTCCTTCTGGCACTGCTGTAAAACCTGGCTGTTCTGCCAGGTGTTTGGCAGGGGAAAGAGGTAGTGGGAGGGGGGTTGGGTGGGTTTTAGTTTTTTAGCCCCAGATTTAGTTTTATTATGTATGTATATGTTTTTATATTGTGGTTTTATAATAGCTGTTAGCCTCCCTGGGGTGCCTGACGCACAAAGTGGGTGGGATACTAAATTTTATTAAATAAATAAAAGTTAAGTACATCTTAAGTATATTAATAACTTCCTAGTAGCATTTGGTTAAAATACTGTAGTGCATGCTCTCAAAGCTTTCAATGCAACAGTGCCCCCCCCCCCCTTCCTTGAACTGTGTAACCTCAGCTCAGGTGAATGCTTGTCTTTAGATTTCAAACCTGCCACAGGCTCAGAGCAGGCAACACACAAAGATACATAAAATTAATCCCTTCAGACATATACTGTGTAAAAATATAAAATTTACTACAAACAACTGCAGGCCAGGCCCGATCCCTGCCTGCCAAATAGGTCTTGTTGCCCCTTAAAATGCTCAGACCTAGGGAAACCACTCGGGGGAAGGAGATTCAGAGCTGTAGAGCAGCCACCGGGAGCACCTCTCTGCATGTCCTTGATGTACAAACTTGTAAAGGGTGTCCTGGCTGCCCTTGAGGGTTAGGATGGAACATGGGGGAGGAGAGATTATTTTAGGGTGTTAACAAACATTAGCCCACACCAGGGGAGTGTCCACCAGACATGGGGCCACCACCCAACAGAGTTGCATGGTCTCAGAGAATGTGGAGCCTGCTGTGTGATTCAGTGTCTCAACCCTCTGGCACCCAATGTCGTTATGGCCAAGTATCTTACCGCTGGCTCTGTCGCTGTGGGACAGGCTCAGTCTTCCCTGCGGCCCACCAAACCTCCTTCCTCTAGGCAACCCCTCTGGGCAGGCTTTGTCTTGGAGGCAGAGCTCTCCAGCTCAGTTACAGCCCAACTGCAGCCTCGGAGCTCCTGATCAACTTTACACTCTAGGGCTGGTTCCGGCCATGCCCCAAACGCAGCTGCTTCCAGTCAGGCGGTGTTCTCTGCTCCTGACAGCACCTGCACCTCTGCTATCACTTTCACCTCTCATGTGCTTTCTTTTAAAGGGGCACTGCCCTGTAACTCAGCGCCTCCGCACATCCAGGTCCACCAGCACCATAGTCGTGGGGAAAATCCTAGAGCATCTCAGGAGCGACCGCTTCCTACCTCTACTCTAGTCTCACTGGTGCTGCCAGTGGGAGCTGCCCATAAGCACATGAAAGACACGCCAGGGTCTGCCCATTTATTAGTCTGGACACACAAAACATGTGAGTGGGGGCTGCATGGCCAAACCTAGACCTCAGTGGGCTAACATTTTGTTAACCCCTTGGATACATAAGGTCCAAGGCAGGGAACAGAAATGCTGCGAGCATGGTATTGCAGGCTTGGAGCCTGTTGTGAGGCTTGCAGCACAACCAGGTATAGCATTTCTATTCCTTTCTACCACATAAGTGGTAGGAACAGGAGTACTGTTCATTGCATTGCAAGTTTGGAGGATATATATTAGTGTATTAACCACACACTGCCAAGAAATCATGAATTTACTCCAAGGTGCTAATGTTCTAGCTAAGAGAGTAAAGTAGCGTTTGAGTAAAACTTGCACTACTTTGTTTAACTCTGCAGAAGTTTGATTTTTGTGCGACCTCTATAAAAGTTCAATTTTATCAATCTGACTTAGCAGGATACTACTGTAGTTCAATTCACGTAGGGTTGAGCACTACTTAGATGAAAAATGCCTCCTTTTTAGGAGGTGGCGACAAAGTAGTTGAGATGATCTTTTATTGGACCAACTTCTGTTGGTGAGTATGCAAGCTTTCAGGCCACACGGGGTCCTTCCTCAGGCATGTAATAAGTCAGAAGTATAGCCTGAGCAGTTGCATAACTCTGTGTGTGACTTGGGAGGGGTTGAATGGGGCAGGGGAGTATAGACATTTAAAAACAATGTTAAAAATCATTGATGGTCTCTAAAGACCAAGAAACAACAGATGATAGTCAATTCAGATTGAGAACTATGCTGAAGCTAACATTTGGGTTGGGGGTAGCAGGAAACCATTTTCCAGGTGAAGGGAACGTGTGCATCAAAGAAACAAAGCAGAAACACAAACAGCCGGCTATTGGTTACTTACAAACGTTTATAATGGCTTGAAAAGCCCAAGTTTAGGTCGAGTTCATTATTTTTAGTATCCAATAAAGTTACGAATGTTGGTTGCTAGACCCATCTTTTTAAAGGTGGTGCACAGGCTCTCTTTAGGACCAGGACTGAGTTCAGAGATGGAGCAGCCGCTCTGGGAGAAGTGAATGCCCACTACAGAATTCAATCAGTGCTTTTGTTCATGGCTTTTTTCTATGTACGTTCATTTGTTTGATGTAAGGATGGATGTGTTTCACAAACCGTTTCCGTGGTAATGTTTATTACACAGAGTAAAGTACGCTATGTTCTTGGATTTGCAGGTGTAGGTCCCTTGTATTTTGAATGGTTTTCCCTGCGGCGGGAGGGATGTTGGATGTGGTAGAAACGTATTGGCAAGTTTTACACCTGTTGTTCTGTCAGGGCTTTGTTCCTGTCAAGGTTGTGGTATCCTGATAATCTATTCTGAGAGGTTTGGGGTGGGTGGGTTCTGGTCCCCATCAAATATAGGCTGGGCCAGTGTTTGGATAGGGCAGGGTGTATAAATCTAATCACAATAATGACGTGTAGGTTCAAGTGTGGGGTGGTAGGAAACAAGAGGTGTGCAGTTAGAAGGTTCCTTTCTGTATTGTAGCAGGTTCTCTTGAGGTATTTGGGTAGCTTGTTTCATTTATACGGTCCATCTCTGTTGGAATGCCCTTGTTTCATAAAAGCAGTTTTTAGCATGGTGAGGGGTGCATCGTGGGTCTTCTCTTCAGAGCAGATTCTGTGGAGAGGTAGCTCATTCTCCATGCCTGACTTTAAAGAAGTCTGTTTGGATGCCTGTCCTCAGATTGAAACCACCAACTTGTCATTAGCTGACTTACATGAAGCAGTTTTTTGGTCACTTGGCTGTAGCTGAAGCAGTGATTTGATGGGAGAACAGGTTTTGCATCTGACTTGCTTAAACAGTGGGATGTCGCACAAGAGAAAATGGTGCCTACTACTAGAACAATCCATTCTTGAAGTTTGAAACTTGGGTTATCCACAGGACTGGGATTCATATAACAAATTCTTTATATAAATGGCTTGCTAAACTATTGCATGAAACTCTGATTTATTCCTCCTTTTTAGTTGTAAATAAAAAAATTTAATTTCCTGCTTGCATGCAATGGCAGCTGTGGTAGTGGCAACGCTGTTTGGCTGGCATTTGTTCCTGGCATGAAGAGGATTTTGCTTGGTTGAAGGTCCCCTCTTTTGAGGCATGGTTGGTAATCTGCATACCTGTGAGACTAATAGACTGAGTTGTGTACTTAGTGGTGTACTCGACATGTATCTAAAAGGAGCTTCTTTATGCAAGGGTGTTTAGCCAGTCTCCATAGCCAAAGGCGGCCAGTTCAGATCGCTGGGTTTAAATTGAATCTTTTCACTGCAAGTTAACATCCTTGAACAGCAGTCTTGGTAACTGTATTTATTTATAATGCTGTATACACAGTTTCGGGAGGGTGCAGTCTTTAAGAAATTGTATAGGAGCAGCTAGAATCTCCCATGGCAGAGCTGCTTCACTGGACATTTTTCTGAAAATGTATTATGAAATTTATTTAACGATTGTGCCACAGATGGTATAAATTTGGGTAACGGCTACAGTATTTGTAAGGGGATGCATCTGACTCAGGATTTTAACATGTTTTTAATAAGCCAGAGGTTCCTGAACTACAGATTGGGACCCTATTGAGTTTGTGCCATCAACAGGTGGGCTTGTTTCCAGTTGGGACTTGATAGACTTGAATTTTCTTTGCTGTACAGAGTGGGTCACAAATTCATATTTCTATTTAAAATGGGGTCATAAGGCAAAAGACTTGAACATGACTTTAAGCACTCAACCACTCTGCTCTATCACTGTTCCTGAACAGCCCAGACTCTGTTAGGTATCTGGGAGAATTTGATTTTGACGGTGGTTCTTGGCTTTATCTAGCCATGAGCTGTGTGATGAACCATTGATTTCCTCATTCACAACATTTTAGGAAATGTAATTTTCTCTCCCTGACCATACCTGAAAGTTTAGGGTTGACCATAACTTGAGTATAGTCTCCTACAAGAATTTTGATTTTCCAATACCTGCTAAAATCAGGAAATATTTGAGGTTTTATTTATTTATTTATTCATTTATTTAATTTACATTTATTAGCTGCCCCCTCATGCCCATGGCATCTCGGTGTGGCTTACAACACACACAAATAATAAGTTAAAATGACCATAAAACAAAAGATTTAAAACATCTAGAAAACCCCTAAAAACACCCACCCCCAAACTTTTATCAACAGCCAAGTTTTGCAGGCCTGGTGGAAGGCCAGCAGACTTGGGGCCAGATGGGCTTCCTCCAGGAGAGAGTTCCATAATCATGGCCCGGCCACCGAGAACGCTCTCTCCATTGTGGCCCCCTGCTTTACGCACGGGACCTCTAAGAAGGTGCCCCCGGAGGACCGAAGGGGCCGCTCTGGAGCGTGGAAGGTGAGGCGGTCCCTGAGGTATGAAGGGCCAAGACCAACACCTTGGATCTGGCTCGGTACAATATAGGCAGCCAGTGCAGCACGCAGAGCACAGGTATGTTATGCTCCCGTTGGCTCGTCCCCGTCAGGAGACAAGCCGCTGCATTCTGCACCAACTGCAGCCTCTAAACCAGCATCAAGGAATCCCCACGTAGAGGGCATTGCAGTAGTCCAGCCTAGAGGTGATGAAAGCATGGATAAGGGTGGCCAGGTCGGGTCTGGAAATATATGGACGCAGCCTCCGCACCAGTTACAGCTGGCGGAAGGCAGCCTTATTCACCATCTTCACCTGCTGATCTAGGCGGAGGCCTGAATCCAATAACACTCCCAGACTCTGAACCTGCTGGGCTATGGCGGGGGTGGACCTCCTCTATGAGGGGAGCCACCACCTCCCCCGCCCTACCCACTGCCATCACTTCCATCCTACCAGGATTGAGCTTGTCTGCTCTGCCGTAACCAATCTGCCATGGCCTCCAAGCATTGGGACAGCACCGAGACGGCAGGACCTGGGTCAGTTGAAAAAGAGAGGTAAAGCTGGGTGTCATCAGCATATTGATGGCAATGAACGCCAAACCCTCTCATGATCTTCCCCCAAGGGCTGCATTATATACATTAAACAATAACTGAGACAGAATGGAACCTTGCAGAACGCCACAATTCAGGGCCCGGGGACTGGAAGACTTAGCCCCCAGGACAACCCGCTGGCTTCTCCCCGAGAGGAATGATTGGAACCATCCAAGGACAGTCCCATCCAGACCCCCCAGGGCTCACAGTAGTCTCAACAGCAGCCCATGGCCCACTGTATCAAAAGCGGCCAAGAGATCTAGCAGGATCAGAAGTGTTGAATGTACTGCGTCCATCTCCCGGCGGAGAT
>QEPC01010859.1:9130835-9146756 GCA_003113815.1 Sphenodon punctatus | reverse complement strand
GCGGTTGTGATGATGGCCGCCTCCGTCCGGTAACAGCTCTTCACCCTTTGGCGGGCCGTTCCTCTGCCGCCAGCCCGTTGCTGAAGGCCCTGTACCTGTGGTGAGGGAGGGGCCGGCAGTCATCCACTCAGGTGGAGCTGATCAGCAGTCCCTTCCGCCCTGCTTCCGCTGGCTCCCTCAACTCCCGGCTTGGTACATTGGCTTCTGATAAATGTAGCAAGCATTGTTGCTACACGGCATTGCTCTGTTCTGTCAGTACTAAAATATTTAGTGTATTAAGGCTGAGTAAAAGCTAGTTATCGCAGCTGTTTCTATTAATTGTAAAGATTCTGACTAGATAGGAACTTTGTGCATTTCATTCTGTAAGCTGCTGCTTTAAGAACTTTCATCCTTCCTACATCATGTTCAATTGTGATTCCACAGGAAATGCTGCATTGTCTGCACACTTGTGGTTACATGAAACTCCAGTTTTGTTAGCAACAGTGTGTTTTGAATTAAACCGTGTAGTGCTGGGTTGTTTTTTTTTCTAGAACCCCAAATGCATCCGAAACAATTACCAATTATATTTTGCTTCAGTATACGTGGGTAAAGCATATGGGGGAATTAACAGATTTAAGAAATTGCTTGATTTGTTGCTCTGATTCACTGGAAACAAGAGTTAAAGCACAAATCTCCTTTGATTTTTAACAGGGTGAATCTGTGAAATACTTCCTGGATAACTTGGACCGGATTGGCCAGCTGGTAAGACACCTTTATTTCAGCCCTCAGGTGTTTAAATTTAGTGTACCTGCAGGTGTTGTCTGTAACATCCTTGGCTTCAAACTTAAGTAAGGATGAGAGATCCATATACCTGATCTTAGTAAACTTTTTTTGAAGTTCCTTGAAGCCTTTTAGTACTTGTAGTTATATAGGAATACAGTAGGAAGCTCTCCACAGAGAATGATGTTTAAGCTAGAAGCCCCAAAATAAATGTTTACCACAGCTATCGGTATATTGAACTAAGTTGCCTCTTTGAAACTGCTTGTCTAATATTGCTTATTAAAAGAAGCAGTCACATTCTCTTCCTGTTTCTTTCTACAGAATTATTTCCCAAACAAACAAGACATCTTGCTGGCTAGAAAAGCTACCAAGGGCATTGTGGAGCATGACTTCATTATTAAAAAGATCCCTTTCAAGATGGTGGATGTGGGCGGACAAAGGTCTCAGCGCCAGAAGTGGTTCCAGTGTTTTGACGGGATCACTTCTATTTTGTTCATGGTCTCCTCCAGCGAATACGACCAGGTCCTTATGGAAGACAGGCGCACCAACAGACTGGTGGAGTCCATGAACATCTTTGAGACAATAGTCAACAACAAGCTCTTCTTCAACGTTTCCATCATTCTGTTTCTCAACAAAATGGATCTCCTTGTGGAGAAGGTAAAGACTGTCAGCATTAAGAAGTATTTTTCAGACTTCAAAGGTGACCCTCATAGGCTAGAAGACGTTCAGCGTTACCTGGTACAGTGTTTTGACAGAAAGCGGCGAAACCGCAGCAAGCCACTCTTCCATCACTTCACCACTGCCATAGACACTGAAAACATCCGCTTTGTGTTTCACGCTGTGAAGGACACAATCCTTCAAGAGAATCTGAAGGATATTATGTTGCAGTGAAGCAGGGCAATCATTGTTTTGTTAAAATCTACCCTAGGGCTGTAGGTCAAAGTTTTTTATCTTTATGGCCCTGGCATGTGATTTTTAGGATCCATGCTACTTACTCGGCTCAGGAATGCTGTAAACTAGCCAGGCCAAACAGGATCTACAGGTTAGAAGGACTTGAACGTTAAAGTTAGCTACTGAGTTGCTTGGACGAGTAACACTACTGAAAAAGTGGCCATTGTAAGTTTGATGCCTAGTTTTAAAATGCTGAATTAAGACAACCACCTTCTGCTTTAGAAAATCCATCTTTGAGAAACTCTTTAAGGAAGACACTTTTTATAACAAAAATATTTTGCAATGATGCCAGAATTTTTACTAGCCATACTGACTCTCTTTCTGTAGTTTGGAGGTGCTGAACTAACAAATCAAATAATTAATTTGTTCAATAACCTGCTAGGTAGTCGTATTGGAGAATAAGTGGCAATATGTTAATCTGACTCACTCAATACTTGGCTCTGCGACCAGGTCTTGCACAAGCATGATAGTGATTGTCCATGATCTGGACTCCACTTTTCAAGGGGGATACACAGCGCTTGTCTGAAGGTCTCGTGTTAATTTCTTTGAGAGGAGGAGGGAACAATAAATGAAATCTAGCAGGCCATAGGAATGTATGCTTTCCTAGTAGCTTTGGGAGTCACATGGAAGAGAAAGCTGAAGCCTGATTTCACATGGACAAGGTTTATATTTTGCACTACGTGTACAGTGTTGTTGCATCATGAGAACTTCCACAGTAATTCAGCTTGAGGCCTGTACTAAGACATCTGACCACACACCTGCATATGGTGGGTGCTCTAGTGAGATGTGTCTTGCGAGGGCATGACACTGTCCTCCCACCTGCAGTTGGAACTTCCTCCTCCTCAAATGACAGGGCTTTCTGTCTTTAAAAAGTATGGAAGCTGATGAAACTCTTTAGCCAAGTTCTTGTTGTACAGCAGCTGATTGACCAGTTCCTGACAGATGGGCTTGCAGGAAGACTGAACATGCTCCAAGATCCCACTCCTTACAGCAGTACTGATGTGTTTGGACAGTCGGACCCTGCTGTAAGCAAGTCCTTAATCTGCTTTTTCTCTATGGGATCCTTAGCCTGTATTGACATGCTTTATAGTAAGAGTAAACTGTCAAGTCTAGAGTGCCCATTTTCGTTTGCGCGGGTGTGTGTGCGCGGGTGTGTGTGTGTGTGTGTGTGTGTGTAAACCTGGCAGAGGCTGTGAACGATGTTGATGTACTTTCTAATTCTAACCTTGTGTAGCTAGCTATGGGTGCCTTTCTTTTGCGTACAAGTATTTCAGACCTTGGCTACTATGAGGTATATGTTTAAAAAACAAACAAACTGCCTTTTCAGTGCTATAGCCTATTTTCAGGGAACTTTCAAGCATAAATGTTTACTGTGCAGTTGGTACCAGAGCTATCATAATAAAAAACACTTTAAGGGCTATCCGTTCCTATGCCAAGTGAACAGAATTGCTGCAGTTCTTGTCCTTCCTTGAGATGGGAATGTGGCTTTTTTTTTTTTTAAAGCAACACTTCAGAGGTCAATGTTACTTAGTGGCCAAAACCAGGCCCCTCTCATAGCTTTTAACTTGGATAAAATCTGGAATATTTGTCTCTTGTTGCTTGCTGAGGCTTGTACCAGTGTGTTCGGTGTGGTGTACAGAACTTCCGATTCAAAAATCTGCGGCTTTTGTAGCTTCATGAGGTACCAAGCTAGTTTTTTCAGGAGTGAAGAGGACATGATTGTGTCTTAGTTTTATGTAAAGCATAAAAATAAAAAAAATCTTATTGAATTCAACCTGTAAGAAGCTGCAGACATCTCCCCCCGGTCAGAGTACAATCTGGTTACTTGGGGAATGTAAGCATTGTTTACCTAATGAAACCAATCTTACTTTCCAGGGCCAGTTTTACTTTTAAAAACCTAGTAAGTTAAAGATGCCCATGTGATAGATCTGCTTTCTTTTAGAAAAAAAAATTAATAACCTTCTGAAGTGTTTCAGATGAAGAACGTTAGGTGCTTGCATCTGGAAGACAGTTCAACTTGGGCCTATACAAATAGCAGCACAAAGGTCAAGTGACATGCATTTCTGCTGAGATTGTCCCTCTGGTTTACAAAGTAAACTTGAAGCTATTTACCAACTTTTCTTTGTTGCTCCCTCTTTCAAATACTGTAGCTGTTCCCTCTTTCAGATACTGTATTTGGATTCCTTGATGCTAATCTGTAGAAGACCTCTTAGCTATTGCCTATAAATTCACACCTGCCTCTCTGACTAGTTAACTTTGGAGTTCTAGATGGGCATGCTAACTCTCTCTTTGTCTTGCATGATAAGCCCACCATAGTCTTAAGTCGGAGACTGTAGCACAGAACTCTTGTAATGAGCCTTTAAAACTTTTCATAGCTGCCTTCATCCAAATCAAGAACAGAGCTAACATGATGTATTGCTTTCAAAGCAACGGTTTTGGTTAGTTGCACTTAAATTAGCATTGCATGGTCGTGATGACTACATAACAGGTTTGTCTAGTTTACTGGTGATAAAGCCAGAGCCTCTGGTATGGTTCAGCAGCACATTTTTGTTCTCCCTTTTGCAGCAGGCATAAAGCAATCCTAAGACTGCTCTCAACTTTTGTCTGGTGTGATCTGGTCCATGTAATAGACTAGGCGGTTCCCAAACTGGGGTCTGTGAAGCATTCCTTGGGGATCTGTGACACAACCCACCCAGCTGCTGCAAGCCCCATGGTTATATAAATGTATGCAAATTAGTTGGGGGCACTTGGCTCTTAGCTTAAGTTGAAAAGGGGTACACAGCCACAAAAGGTTTGTAGGGTCGAGGAAGTGCAGACATAAGCCTTGTACACACCTGTGTGCTTTAAATCGGACTTGGTCTGTACTCCTCTCCGTATCAAAGAATCTGGTCCATATTTTTCCATCTGCAAGTCGTGCATCCTTCCAAGTATCTGTAAGTTAAGCTCTTCTCTGGCTTGAGAGCTACTCTGCCTCAGCCAGCAATCGGGACTTGTATTTGGGATCTAGTTTACGTGCTGACTCCCACCTTTTAAAAGTGTTATACAATTTAGATTAACTGTCTTCCCCCATAAGAGGGGAGTGGGAAGGAAGCATGCTTTTCTCAAAAATAAGCCGCATGGGTCTGAGGACATACAGAGCAAATCTGATTTGACTTTTCTGTCCATAACATTAAAACAACTTAGGCTGAATTTGAATGTGCTTAATTATTTCACACCAAAGTCACTGATGTTTAAGCTGATTTTTACACCCCAGCACTGATTGCCTCAAAGCACTGGACATACTGTACTGCATTCAATGTGATGTTTGCGTTAGTGTGAAAAGAGGGTTGAGTGCTTCCCACTTACGGAACGATTAAACCATCCTAGGAGGCAGTGCATTCTTGGGAGACAAGATGTGTGTTAATTAAATATGCATGGTTTAGACTCATACAAAATCTCTAATGCTTCATTCCAAAATGGGGAGATTTCACCGAGAGGGTCCAATAAAAATGTAAAACTGCCTCTCAGTTCAACATGATCTTATTCTGGATCAATACATTGGCCATTGCAAATAGACATACTTAGGATCTCCTGATGCCCTGCTTTCCCTCACCTGAATTCCCCTATGAAGCTGTCTAGCCCCATAAAGTCATTCACTTCCATAATTTCTAAGATAGAATTTAAAAAGTTATTGCTGGGGGTCTACAGCCATCTTTGGCCTTGCTGTTGCATGCTCAATTTCTTCTTTCTAGGATGTCGCAGACATCACTGAACATATTTACAAATAAATACAAACCTGAAAAGGACACCTATTCCATTAAAAACACATTGTTCATCTGACTGCGCAGGAGATGGGCCACATAAGGGACCCAAGCGGCCTTAAACATACTCTTGTGTGCTTTAAATAAAGGCCTTTAGATCTCTGCTGTTTCGTCATTTGTCACATGCAGGTTACCGAGGAGAGTGTTGTGTGGTGGTGTTTTTCCAGGCAGGACAAAGGGAGGAAACATCTGCAGTCTTGGGGGTGCTTTTAGATGCCATGGAAAGCCCCTATGACAGCAGCAACACAGGCCTGTGTTGAGTTGCCACATGACAGTGATTTCCATGACTTCGGAGTCGATTTATTGTGTGGGTGCCCCAAGGCCATCTGTGGTAGGAGCACCCCGGATACTGTTCATGGTAGATCTGTACAGACACTCAGTCAATAACAACTCTCGCAGCTTCTACAGGGGTTTTGCATGATGTCTCAAAGCTCCCTGAACCGATGACCTCTAGAGGTGAGTTGTACTACTGTTTTCTTTTTTAAAGAAACTGACGGATGGGAAGCTGTCTTATGTGTTACTCTATGTGGCCTCTTCAGAATAGCGGCATTGATGCAATACACAGTCAAGTTCCCGATGGGTGCCATTCCTTTCAAAGAGCTGGCTCTCTGAACTATTTCAGAATTAACAAGTTACTTTGTGTCAGTGTCATAAGCATGCATAACTTAATCCCCCCCCCCTCCCCTTTCCCCCCATTGTTTCCAAAAGCAACTTGCTGTATTGGGCAGAGAAGACTGGAGTTAGCTCTTTACTGTGTGTCTGACAAACAGCTGTTTTTATTAACAAGTCATTGCACCAGAGTTTGGAGAGCACAAGACTTGGCTGGGGGGTGCTTTTTTTGTGGTCAATGAGGGTTTGATCGTTTTAACAGCAGTTCTGATTCAGAAACAGTCAAAGGATCTGTCATTTAATCTCTGAACATTCGATTCCCATTTTGTGCAGTACAGAGGAGACTGCCTGAGCGTGCCATTTTTCTAGTAAATTGCACATTTAACGTTCTGCTGTAAAAACCTAAAGCAGCCCTTTCAACCTGACGGCAGAGCTTCTGCAACCTTCCAGAGCTAAAGGGTTAATGTGTTTGCTGGCTGAAGTGCAAAGAGCTGGAGGAGACGGCGAGCATTAGTGGAGCTCAGTTTTGTTTGAAAGGAGCTGCGGCGGGTGGGAGGCCCCGACGAATTCCCCTTACGCTGTCCTAGACTAAAATCTCACTGCATCGTAGCAGGGATGGGCGGCAGCTGAAGTGGGGTGAGGATGGATAATGGGACTGCTTTCACAACCCCGATTCCTCAGACTTCCCCTTGAGGCCTCCAGGGCTTTAGGGAAGAGAGTTATATGAGCAGTCAGGGAGTTGTCCAAAGTAACCTATATTTTGCTGTGCTGTGCCTGGTATCCCCTCTGGAGTTTGGTTCTTTAATGCTCCACATGCAACCATTTTAAATAGATCTTCTAATATTCGTGTTTCCCTGGAGCGTGTTCTATTGGGGTTTTATGTACCTTTATTTCCTTACTTGGGGTGAATTAGTGTCCCATCGCTCCCTGGTAAGTCCAGCTCTATGCCTGAGCTTGGCTGGCTGGCTTGCTTTCTTCCTGGGAGGTGACTGTAGCACAAGCAAACGTGAAATTTTATAAACCACTTGGCATTAAGTAGCGGGGAGTGAATGGGTAGATACAGCAATGCAGTTGCAAGGAATGTCATTGGTTAGGAAAGAGGATTCCCACATGGAAACTGAGTGATCAGACCTTTCTATGCCTCTTCCGCTTGTATTAATTTTCAAAGTGGCCCCTGAGAGGAAAAATGTTCCCCACCCCTGGATTAAATTGGTTCTGCTGCCCAATGGTGCAGATAGATTTTTATTATTATTGTGTTTTTTGGCTGTACTATTTGTCATATGACCTATGGGTCGAGGCAAAAGAAACTAATTTGATTTTATTTTGGTGCAGATAGAAGGGCTTTATAGGAAATATTGTTGCCCATATAAACTCAGGGCACTATCGGAAATGAAGTGGTACCAGCCAGAGAGGTATGCAAGCACTGTACAAAGGAGGGACCATGCTTCCTGCTGGTGCCGTGAAAGATGGCAACACAGCTGGGCAAGCCAGGGAGCCTAAGAAGGCTAACTGGGGCCAGCTGGACCTGGGCATGGCCCCCAAGTCCTCAAAAGGGAGCTACGGCTCTCGGTCAAGAGGGAGCTCCCAGGAGGGGAGGTTGCGTCTAGCCTGTATAGCCTGGCCAGGACCATATTGAAGAAAATAATGAGGATTTCTGTATGGACTGTGATATGTATGTAGGAATAAAGAATTACTGTATTAAGAAAAGGTGGTATGGACCGTATTTGGGGTGGATCCTGCCAGGACTCTACCCCTCAGGGCCAGACCCTGTTACGAAAGGAGTCGTGATGACTGCACCAGTGCCACTGATTTCAAGAGTTGGCCTACAGCAAACGGGTCTCATCCTTGTGTGCATGTCTTCATCTCTGGTTCCTTACCCTGAGCTCAGTTTTTGTGTTTTAAGGGAGTAAGAACCGGAAAGAGACCACACAAAAACTAGCTTCAGACCAGACCACATCTGACCCTCAGGCCTGAGGTTCCCCATCCCTGCTTTAATCCTTTTCTGAAATTCCATGCAATTCTTACAACAGTTAATTAATGTCCTTGGACTCTTGCTCTGCTCTGGCAATGGTTAAACATGACTGTTTGCCACCTGATGGCGCTTCCCTCTTGCACATTGTGATCATAATCCTTGAAACAGCTGAATTTGCTGATCTAGCAACCGAGAGCTCCAGGATGTCATTCACCATGGAGATAGCTGGACATGCCCTTCGCTTTGCATTCTTCATATAGCTGCCTAACCTTTTGTGAGCACTCCCTCCTTTTGGGAAGAGGTTGTAGCCCTGGAGATTCAGCAGGGTGGCCTTTTAAACACTCTGGGATTCTAACTTTCAAGCAGTGAACTTGACGTAGTTCCTATTAAAGCCTGGTGGTGGTCAAACTGCAGTATGCTGACTTGTAACAATAAATACTCAAGGAGTCTTACAGGCTGTCTTGCTGTAGGTTATTAAATACTGATCTCTCATGACAGTGTCTCTGCATGGTAGCAGTAGTCCTCCCTACACCAGTTATCCAATAGACAACAAAGAAGGGAGGGTATGAAAGCCGTTGTTCTTACAAGCCCAGCTATCAGCTGTTACTTCCGTACATTCCTTCTCCCATGCCATATAGCACAATGTAAGTTACTAGATCCAGCAGCATCTCTAGATCAACCATGCATCATCATCAAAAACTAGGAGCCAAGGCTTTGTACAATCATTCCTTAGAAAACATTGTAGCCCTTTTTTTTGCCACTTTCACACATACAGCTAAATCGGTTTATTAAGTCGTTAACTCGTTAGTACCTTGATATTGTTCACATGGCAAGCAACCGTTTTGGGGAGTAGGAGGCAAAGTATGTGCTCCAGAACAATCTGCAGATACTCCCCTTTGCTTCCTAAGTACCCTGTAATGTGAATCTTTTCTCTGTATGATCTGGGTTGCAGAGCGAAATGGCTCTCCTGCAGAGAACTCGCTAGAATTTGTCATGAAATGCTTTGCGTTCAAGGCATGAAGAGTGAAGTGTCATCGTGTGTGCTTTTATGATATAGCCACTGAGGGCATATGGCACCAGTACTAAATCTGTTGAGCGTGTCTATAAACTATACCAAAGTGAGTTACTAAAACCTGAATAATTGTTTTGACTTGAGTAAACTGGTTTAGTTTTGTGTGTGTGAACATGGCCTTGACAATTGTTCAGCTCAGTGTTTGCTGTAGCTTGAATGGGCATGGAGGTTACTCCCATTTCCCTTCTAGATAGGATGGTATGGACGCAAAGCTGGTCAAAGGGCTCAGTTTCCAAGATTTCGTTGCAACTGTTAGCATCAAGCATTTTGTAGCTAGCTGGAGGGAACGGACACCTCTCTCTCAATGAGTGTTGCACTCCCTTCAAAACAGATGCTAAATTGACTACTACACAGGAGGAGGAAGGAGAAGCCAGGGCACTTTGAGTTGAGTTTGTTTTCTTTTTTTTTTGTTTTCTTTCTCATCTCTATTGTTTTGACTCTCGTCAACTTCTCATTCTTAAGGGTCTCTTGAAAGAAGTGTTTAGATTTGCTGTCTCCATGCTGACATGCCTGCCTTTCCGATGGGGTGGGATAAGAATGGAAAGTAGAGAACATGGTTCCAGTGCCAGTAGTTCTGTGGCCTTTGTCAAGTACTCTATAAATTACTACAATCTAGGTCTTGGCATGTGTCCATGGTTCATCTCCACTAGCCAATTTTTGGGAGGAAAGAAATGTGCTAACCTCCAAGATGGGCTTTCTGGTGAAGAGCCAAAATGTATTGTTGGGAGGGAGAAGTCTGGGGGTGGGGGATCTAGTTTTTAAATCTATCCCAAACACTGCTACTTTAAAACACTGACAGTCTGTGTGTGTTGAAACAAAATGCCATCAATGGGGAGTCTGTACGCTTTGATGACGGACTCCAGAAGAACTCTTTTGGCTGCATATCACAAGGGTGAGTTGGCACTGCTCAAGCTACCAGCACTACTTCTATAAGCCTTTTCCCAACTGTTTATAACTGGGCCTTATTTCAATCCCTTCTAAAATGTGGTGTGGAAGCCTTTGGCCATGTAGAAGGTTTTACTGAAATTTCAATTCACTGCATCAGCTACTTTCCAAAAAGTAGAGGAAAGGAGAGTACAATACTAGATACTTGCCTCATTCTACAGTAAATAATTTTGGTTTCTCAGATGTAACTTAAAACTTAGATCTAGGGCCCACTTACTAAATTAAACTTGAGCCATGAGGAGAAAACATCTTAGTCAAAGCCAGCTACGACTGCTTTGTTTTCACAGCAAGCATTCACACATGCTTCCTTCTGTGCCAAGCTCCCATATAGATGGCTTGGCATAATAGTAGCCAAATTATCTTTCAACTGTCTGAAGATTTTAGCATTGTAAGTTTATACTTTGCAAACTGAATGCAATTTTGATACTGTTTATAGAAACTATTGCTTTCTAGGTTCGAAATTCATTTTTCCATATGCATGTGTTCTCTTGTATAAATTTGCCCAGTAAACTAGAGCAACTAATAACACTTTTAATAAACGGATACCTAAATGCACACAAAAGTGTCTCCACAGACCACACTTGGCACAAATGACCAACTTCACAACTCTTGTGGTGACGGACTTTGGCTTGAATCCTACACTAAAATGAACTGACAAAACACAGTAATTTGACACATTAGCCAGGAAATACATTTTAAAATGTCTTCTGCTCTTTCATCAACTTGCCCTTTCGGTGGTTACATATTGGAGCGTCCATACTATGCAACATCATACAAGTTCTTTAAAAGCAACTTACTGTATCGGAGAAGAAAGGCCTAAGTTTTGCCTTAGAGGTCACAGGAATAGACATTTGAACCCTTTTCAAAAGTGGAGACAAATTAAAATTGGGGGGGGTGGGGGGTTTTGAAAGATCCCCAACGTAAAAGCACAACGACCAACTTCTCCATGTTTTTGAGTGCCCGTGTTGTGCCAAGATGGCATCCACAGAATAGGTGGCCTATTTGCTGTGATATTTTCAACTTACAAACGCTGTGTACTAAACAAAAAAATATATATTGTGAAGTGTAAAAAGTGTATTTTATAGCTTTGGTGAATTAGTTTACTGTTTTGTATATATGAATTTTATAAAGCTATTAAAACATGACTTGTTATACTGTATTTTGTAGTGTGTTAAATGCTGTCCTACATCGGGACATTCCCCCAACTCTTTATTCAAGCACTCTCTTCCAAGAAGTGGATGTATTGATTGTGGTTGAATCTCCGGGTTTAACATGAAATTAAGATAAAGTTGTGGAGAAGGTGGCTTGTGTGTATGTGGCATTGTTGTCGCATAATTAGTCTAGCTCCACTATCCATCTCTCTTTCACCCTGAATTTTTCCCTTTAATCTAGGAACGGAGCCACTAAATAAGGTGCAGGGAAGGGACATTGTCGAGAGTTTGTCTATTTGGAACAGTGTTGTAATTCTGGGCTATCCTACCACCTTTCAGTAGCCTGTTCAGTATTAAAACTGATGGAACTCGAGCTAGATGCACTTGTGCTTTGGTATTTCAAGCTCCATTAGGGACGACTGCAAGTGGGTTCAGTTGACAGCACCTGTTGAGTCATTTCTCTTCAGCTGCATTGCATCCAACAATAGCAGCATGACCTACGTCTGTGTCCTCTTCCTCCTCCTGGGGCTAGGTTTTTCCCTGTCTGCCTCTGCTTGCTCTTGATCACCAGTGTTGGCCTATTGACTTTAAGACAGTCTTAATTTGCCTTGCTTGGAGAAAGAGAGGCTATTCTTGACATCAGCTAGCTCTACCAAGATTTGAACTCTTATACTAGCTGAGTTCAAGAGGGAAGGTTGGAGTATTTCTATATGTTGAGACGTTGCAAGGTTCGAGCACGTGAACACTTTTTCCATGCTGTTCTTACCACTTCTGTAGGCTACACTGGGACCTGACATAGGTCAGTGGTTTTCAATCAGGATAACTGCATTGTGGAGGGAGAGTGACGGGGGAGGAAGGATTCCTGAATAATTTATATTCATTTAATAACTTATCTCCTGCTTCCTCTAGCCCTATGGCAGCTTGGGGCAGCTCACAAAACATTTTAAAAACAGTAAGTTAAAAACAGTACACACAGGGGTTACTAAAACATTGTAAAATAGACAATAGAAGAGGTAAAAACCACTGGCAAACAACCCCCATTCTACTCTTCGCCCCCCTCCCCCAAAGGCCTGGACAAACAGCCAGGTTTTACAGGCCCGATGAAAGGCCAACAGGCTGGGAGCCAGGCGAGCTTTCTCTGGGAGGGAGTTCCATAGGTGTGGTGCGACCACCAAGTACGCCCTCTCCATTGTGGTTCACCCGGTGGACCTCCAAGAAGGCACCTCTGGTAGATTGCAGAGGTCGCTCCAGGGCCCGGGGAGTGAGGCGGTCTCTCGGGTAGGAGGGGGCCAGACCGTGTAAGGCTTTAAAGGTCAAAACCAGCACCTTGACTCGGACCCAGAACGCTATAGGCAGCCAGTGCAGAGCCCGGAGCACTGGTGTAATGTGCTCCCTACGGCCCGTCCCTGCGGGCCGCTGCATTCTGCACCAGCTGCAGCTTCCAAGTCGTAGGACGGAATAAGATGTAGGACAGAGGTGGGGAATCTTTTCCCTCCCAGGGACTACTTTTAAAAATTAGTATAAAGCTCTGAGGGCTGCATCTAAGTTGGACATGGGGGTACACTTGAGGTTACTGAAGGAAAAATGGTCCAGATGGTGGATCCGTGCCATGGACCACTCCCCTTTCCCTACAGTGCTCTTCCTTAGCTGCTCTGCAAATCGATTGAGCTGCTTCAGTCAGTGCAGCTCTGAAACATAATTATGCAGCAAAACTCCCAGCTCAGGACAGAAGTGCAGAGGGGCTGGGGTTCTCCCTATTATGTGCAACACAATGGGGCTCTGTGCGTGCATGACCCATTTGTAACTCTTAGTGACCCAACAACGAGACACGGACTCATTCTCTCTCAGCCTGCTACGCCTCCATTTAGTGTCTGGCTTGTAATGGGTCTTCCAAGTTAACCCTCTAAAAGCAATACTGAACTCTCTCCTTTTGCCCTACTTGATCTGCAGCATTTAGGGGATTCCCAAGCTTTTTACTGACATCCCCCCAGGTTGAGACTTGACTATAGCCCTACAATCCCAGACAGCAGCGGCAAAAGAACAGCTGGAGATCACATACCAGTGTCTTAATTTGTAAAAATGAATTGCTGGGGCCCAGGTCTGTCCCAAAAGCCACACCTCCTGACCCAGAGTTTGAAGCCTAGTCTCCTCCAGCTAGCACCCCAACCACTAGGCCAACCTACCTCTCTCCAGCTGAGTGTAAAACAGGAGTTTTTATTATTTACTCTATAGGATGACCAGCAAAGAAGCTGGGGCAGGAAAGTCATTAATGAAAGCAAATAAAAACCATACAGGTTTTATCTGGCTTTCACTACTCTGAAATGGCCAATATCAGCCTTTTCCTTGTCTTTCACAGTTTGGGGTGCGCACACTTACCAGGAACATTTTCCAGGACTCCCCCACCCCCCCACACACTTTGAATTTAATTGCTGAGGCAGAACCCTGCCAAGCCTTCTTCCCTACGTTCCTCCCCTGCTCCCAAATTAAGCCCTGTCGCATACCTATGGGGATTCTATCTGGAGCTGAAGTGACTCACTCATAACCCAGAGTTTGGGAACTTACGGTGTCACCTCTGTATACTTCATGCATTTCTCAGCTGAACTTGCCCTCCTTTTAAATAACAGTTTCAATGGAATTAATATGGGGCATCATGCTGAGATGCCTCACAAGCAGATAAACTAAGTTCCATGTTACTCCATTTAAACTTATTTAAAAGGCGAGCAGGTCTGCCTTTGTCTGATGTAATGGTACACCTCTCACCTGCCCCTATTGTGGTGGGACAGTCGCTCTTTCAGGACAGAGAGACATAAGGACCGTTTTTTTGAGTCTTGGGCACTTCCTGGGGAAAAGCTCTTGAGAGGACAATGCAGAGAATGAAAGGACACGAAAGTGGAGTGTGAAGCAGGAGCGTTTCTGTCCCTCTTTACGTACTTAGAATGGCGGGAGGTGTATGTATAAATAGTAAGTCCATGAGGAGACCCAAAGTGCATTTGGTTTTAATATCTTTGCATGATGGATCATTGTACGTTGGAGCATGAAGGTCAAAGCTTATTGGCTGGGAGGGCGGGGCTTGTCTCCCTTTGGCTCTTTGAAATGTTGGGACATACGTAATGGGTCACTTATGCGTCACTCAATGGTGGTTCTAGCTATCTGCTCCTCCAATAGCAGGTTTTTGTCCCTTCCAGGCTGTAATCCCTACAGGAAGGATGAGAGAGGAATCCTCTAGGCCAGTGGTTCCCAAACCGGGGTCCGTGAAGCATTCCTTGGGCGTCCATGGCACAACCCAGCTGCTGCAAGTCACCTGGTTGTGTAAATGTATGCAAATTAGTTGGGGGAACGTGGCTCTTCACTAAAGTTGAAAAGGGGGAACACAGCCACAAAAAGCTTGTGAACCAGTTTCTCAAGAGGTGGCCCAGAAGCCAAATCCAGGTTCCAAGCCTGTTCTTGTGGCTCTCGACACCCTGCCCCACACATGCAGCTCGGCTCGAGCTTCTGTCGTCCACAAACCCCGCCCCCTCTTGCTACCCTTCCAGAGACCGTGAGCAGGGCTAAACTCATCGCCAATTGGATAGCCATAAAGCCCCACCTCCTCCATTTCCCTTGCCAGAGCAGAGCCACGCTCAGGACCTGCTGTGCCAAAAGGTGAGAAGTCCAAGGAACTACTGCAGTTGAATTAAACCAAGGTAACTACTCCTTTCCTCTGGTAACCTTCTCTCTGCAGTTTCAAACTACTGGTGACACCACAACAGAGCACATGATGAGATGTATCTCTTTGAAGCTAATCTGCCTCCACATTACAGCTAATTCTTTATAGAAGGTGAAGGGGAGAGTGGACTACTAATTTTTTGGGAGCACATCTTCCACTTCCTACTCTGGAATAATGTCTGCTTAGGGCCCTCCGGAATGATTCTGAAGTAAAAGTGCAGTGCAGCTACATCAACGTATTAAAACGTGCCCTAGGTCAAGGGCTTTGGAGGTGGGAGGATTGTTCTCTCCTAGTTCCATGTGGTCAGGAAGGAGGGGAGAATAAGCCCACCCATCCCAAGGAGTGAATATGGGGTATTTTCTGTGTGTGACACACACAGAAACTCAGAGGAAGAGGGGGAGCATTGTGTGTTGAAAGCACCTATCCAACTTCCCTTATTTGTTCCCCAGCCTGCCCTCTTTCACTCTGATACCTCCAGTCTTGCTCCCCACTTTTCCTCCTCCCCACTTCTTCCCTTTGTATCCAGTCCATTTAATTCTACCTCTTTCCCTGCCCGCACCCTGTCCTTCCCATATTTAATTTTATTTAAATCTGCCGTTTGGCCCACATAGAAATGTCCTTTAAAAAATAAAAAAAATCTGTCCCGCTACGAAAGCTAATTGGGTAGTAGTGTCCTATATCCAGAGCCCCGTCCGTGTTCACTGTGTTTTCCCCATTGGGGACACTGGGAAAATATCCCCCTTTAGGCACTTGGCGTGTTAGGAGACGTGTGTGTGATACAGGCAAAGCATGCGCTCGGCTCCCTGAGCCGCAGCCCCACTCCGTTATGCAAGTCCGTGAGGAGGTGGAGCATATTCACCGAAGGGCAGAGCTTATTGGCAATGGGGAAAATGCAGTGAACATGAGAGTAACTTTAACTTCAGGCTTATTTTTTTTTTGGGGGGGGGGGGGGGGGG
>QEPC01010859.1:9094212-9109061 GCA_003113815.1 Sphenodon punctatus | reverse complement strand
GCCACGATGGAGCGAGCATTCTCGGTGATAGGGCCGCGGCTGTGGAACTCCCTTCCGGAGGAAGCTCGCCTGGCCCCAAGCCTTTTGACATTTCGGCGGAACTGTAAGACCTGGCTGTTTGCCCAGGCCTTTGGGAAGGAGGGTGGGGGGGGGGGGTGATTTTAATCCCCCACCCATTTATTGAATTATTATTGTCTTGTAGCCCTGTTTTATTGATGTATTTTATATTTATATTTTAAGTAATTTTAATTGTCTTTATTACTGTTGTGAGCCGCCCCGAGCTGCGTTGCAGGAGGGGGCGGGATACAAATTTATAAAATAAAATAAAAATAAAAATAAACCTCGTTCCCTGACACACTCTGGAAACATCAAGGGCAGAGACCTCTGGGAGCCACAGCCAATAGCATCAGGGGGGACAGGGATCCAGGGGGCGGGGTATTTAGGGGCCCTTGCTGCTTCAAGTCCCAGTGATTCCACTGCTCTAATTGGCCGACAGTGCCCGGTGGACGGGCGCAATGGTGGCTCCTGAAAACCTCCATCTTTACTCATCCCCTCCTCTCTGTGAGAGCCAGTCAGAGTGTGAGATTACTGCAGACTCTGTCACCAGGTTACATCGGTTATAGGAAAACACACTGACTACACGATTTTCTTGCAAAGAAGTTTGACAGGGATTTAATAAAGAAGAAGCAGCAGGAATATTCCCTGAACCATTGGCAAAGGTGGTTGGATGCCGCAGGGAGGGGTGACACTAAGCAGCTTGGGTCTTTAGTGTGCCCAAATATTAAGGTTCCCATTACTTCTGCCCCCTCTGTTATCACTTCACTAGTTTGGGAGTTGCACTTTAGGACCTTATATGCGGGCCCAGATTCAGACGGGGGGTGGTGGTGTCTATAGATGCTTTTTCACATTGGGAAATGCTGTCTGAATGGCCTCCAGTAACAGCGCCAGAGATTGCTGACTTGATTAATTCCTTTTTAAAAAGGTAAGGCCCCAGGATGGGATTCCATCTCTTGACTTTCTTCAAGCTTTTCTGTATTGGTGGGCCCCCCTTTCGGCAAAGATTTTTACAGCCGTAAATAGTTTGGGAAAGTTCCCAGATCTATGGAAGATTGCAGTGGTTGGTCGTATCTTTAAAAAGGGCTCGCACCTTGAGCCCGCCAATTACAGGCCAATTACCGATCAGTCTGTTGAGCACGGCCGCCAAGGTATATGCTAAATATCTCTTGGGGAAGCTAACAGCATGGATCAAAGAGCACAATATTATTAATCCTGAGCAGGCAGGGTTTCAGAGCGGCAGATCCACTACTGAGCATTGCTTAATTCTGTTTCACCTAGCCGAAAAATACAAGGCACTGAATCGGCGTCTCTTTGCTGCCTTCCTGGATCTCCGGGAGGCTTTTGATTCTGTTGACAGGAATTTACTCTGGGTAAAGTTAAATGGCCTCCAGACAGATGGGAGGCTTCTGGGTTTGATTCAAAAACTGCATGCCGATTCTTCGCTGTTTGTTAGATTTAAATCGGGTGGAGCAGTTACGAAGGAAATTCCCGTTCGGCGTGGGGTGAGGCAAGGGTGCGTGCTGGCTCCGGCTTTGTTTAATCTATTCCTAAACGATGTCATTCCGCTGATGAGCCAGTCGCACTTCATTCCTCCCAAACTAGCATCTCACCCCACTGGAGGCCTTTTATACGTGGATGACTTGGTTCTGCTCTCTCAAACCCAGGTCGGTCTTAAAAGGCAATTGGAGGCTTTTTTACAATATTGCAAAATGAATCAACTTAGGATTAACTATAACAAATCCAAAACGATGATGTTTTCCAAAACCTGGCCCAGGAAGATAGGTTTTTGGGTACTTGATAACCAGGTTTTGGAGCAAGTAAAAGTCTTTAAATACCTCGGACTTAATTTTTATTATAATGGGTCATGGAAGGAGCATTATTCCAGAGCCACCCAGGCTGGAGGGGGTGTCGCTTCTGCGATCTACAGGGTTTTTTCTAGTACTGGTAGAACGGAGTATAAACTTGCCACCCAAGTATTTAACAGTAAGGTTCAGTCCCAGGTATTATATGGGGCTGAGCTGTGGGTTCCTATGTTCCATGTTAATCTAGATAAGGTCCAGTCACGATTCTTGGCTCTACTGGTAAAGGTCCCTAGGCGGACTCCCCTTGTGGCTATTCGGATGGACTTGGGTCTTAAGAGTTGGACCCAAGTAGCTTGGGCTCGGGTGTACAGGTTTTGGAATAGAATTACCAGAGATAATGGGGGTGGGTTGTTATTCTGGTTAAAGGAAGATCCTTTCACCAGTAGGTGGCGGGCTGAGGTGGAATCCCAGCTAATTAAATTGGGCTTTTCCCAAGGGTATCTCCTTGAGAAGAATTTTGCTCTAGCAGGGGCTGAGATCTCCCAAAGGTGGAGGGATATCAGCTGGCAGAATGAAATTGCCAGGATTCGTGCTGCTCTCCATATGGGAATCTACTTTCAAATCCAACCCAGTTTTCTTAAAATGGCCAATTATTTTTCTCTTTCCTGTTCTTCCTGGGGGGAAATGCTTCTTTTTGCAGCAAGGTGTAATGCACTGCCCACCAAGAGTTTGGAAGGCCGTTATGATGGGACTCCTTTCCAGCAGTGAATGTGCCCTTTCGACTTTATAGAGGTAGAATCCCTGGAGCATGTTTTTCTTGGTCTAAGTCAAATCTAAGTCAATTCCCATCAGACCGCTCCTCAGGGGAAAACTTAAAAGCCAAGAATGCCTGTCGAAGTGACATAGCAGCCAACAGAAACCTAATTACATCTAAAGTTTTCTCATCACGATGGTCAACAAGAAGCCATTTGAGGAGAAAAAAATCAGTGCAACTGATAAATTTAGCAAGATGTACAGCAAGATGAGTAGTTCTGAAATCATGCTGCCATTGATATGATGATTTAAGAACTACTTATCTTGCTGTACATCTTGCTAAATTTATCAGTTGCACTGATTTTTTTCTCCTCAAATGGCTTCTTGTTGACCATCCTGATGAGAAAACTTTAGATGTAATTAGGTTTCTGTTGGCTGCTATGTCACTTCGACAGGCATTCTTGGCTTTTAAGTTTTCCCCTGAGGAGCGGTCTGATGGGAATTGACTTAGATTTTTATGTTTGATGTCTTTTACTGTTTTGTACTCCTTGTGAGTTTATGTTCGATGTCTTTTATTGGACCCGGCCAAGCTATGACCAAGGTCACGCAATAAACTTTCTGAAGCACTGACTACATCATCTGGCAGCGTCTCTGCACCGGCAGCAGAGTTAACCAACACAATCAGGGGTAAGGGGATTTCCCGAGGCCTATTATCCATCCAGTGTCTAGGACTGAGCTTCCCAAACTTGGGGTCATGACCTCAAGTGGGGTCATGCCCTCTGTGGATGGGATGACAGTCTTGTCCCGAGCTGCTATTTTGCAGGAGGGTGCGGGATAGAAATATCCCGAAATAAATAAATAAATAAATAATGGATACCTTGTGCATGTCTCTGTTGCTGTCTGCGGTCATGGGGCTATGTTTAAGTCTCAAAATGGGGTCACACAAACAAAAAATAAATAAATTGGGGAACCACTGGTCTGTGAGCAGCATGGTTAGGCCTGAGACCAGGAGCCAGGGATGCCTTAGGGCGTTCTTAAATGAGACAAGGAAGGCGGCTGATCCTTTGATCAGCCGCCTTTCTTTGTGCTCGTTTAAACGTCTACCCTGCTTTGAAGCCGGATCTTCCCCGCGTTAGAGTGGCCCGGCGATCCTGCCCCCTACGATGCGGATCCCCGAAGTGCCGGCTTTAAGCCGCACTTCCAGGTCCCATTTTAGAGTGCGCACGCGCAGAAGGACGCGCATGCACACACTGTCTCTGAGACGGGTCTGATGCTTTTCTGAACATCAGACCCATCCTAGAGAGGAAGGCGCGGAGGGGGGGAGATGTGACAGATTAAACGATCCCGCTTATGAGCGGGATCGTAAAGCAGATGATGACATAGAAGCAGACCTCAGAGATATCAGGTTGCCAAGTTTCCAGGTTCAGCCTGGAGACTCTGGGCTTTTAAAAATGGAGTCTCTGTGCCAAATCTGGAGAGAAGGTTTGGGGGTTGACTCTAATGGGCATGTACCAGTTTGGGAACTTGGCAGCCCTATTCCCAGGCATTGTGGAAAATACTCAGTGATTACAAAGAGCTAAGGAGTATTTAGGCCAGGGTGGAACCTTTTCCCTCCCATGAGCCACTTTGGGGATTAGTACACAAGCTCCCCGCACTAGATCGGAGTTGGGGGATGGGGCTGTGGAAAGGGGGTGCTCAGGATGGGGGAAAGGAATGGGAGGGTCCAGATCAAGGACCCGTACCATGAATGCATCCTCTTTTCCCTGAGTGCTTGCCCTCATCTCCACTCCCTTCCTCTGAGTTTACTCTTTCAGTGTTTGAGGGTGGGGACTGGTCCCATGGGCTAAATTCCAGGATTTAGAAAGGGGTCAAATAAAAAACCCGATGTAGGCTGACTTGACCCATGGGCCGGATGGTTCACTGTCAACCCTCCCAAATTTTCCTGGATTCCCTTGCACCTGACTGGAAATGGCTCCAGGCTGGCTCCAGCTGCCCGAGGCAGATGGCTTGAGTCCCAAATGATGCCAGCGCTGCAGTTGTTCCCAGGCCACGTGACCATTCATGTGCGTGTTCCGACCAAAACTGGTACATGCCCATTACAGTCAACCCCCAGACCCTCTCTCCTCCCGTCGGAGATTTCTGAGGTAGCAGAGGGGACCAAAGCTCACTTAGCTGCTGAGCACTGGTGGTCTGTGGACCGGTCTGGGAACCACTGATTTAGATGCATCATGCCCGTTGCTGCAATTTCCAAACCACTTTTGCTAGGCCAGCCTCACAGAACGGCTAGGAGAACCGTTTGCACAGGCCTGACGGCCAGGATTGCAAACCGCATTCTGCAAGACGCTCACATCCTTGCACCCTACAGGCTGCAGCATTTGGCAGGTGGGGATAGGGGTCGGGTTGGGTGGGTTTAGGAGCTAGGATGGGTATTTTAAAGGGAGTTTAATGTATTCTGTGTCTTTAATGTTGCATGCCTCCCTGAGCCTTAGGAACCTAAGGCTCCCTCCCAGTCCTTCCTCTCCCTCTTCCCTGTCAATTGCCAGGGACGGGGTCTCCATCCTCCCTGTCCCCCAAGCCCGCAGCTTGGGCTTCATCTTTGACTCGCACCTCACCTTCAAACCCTACATTGACTCCGTCGCCAAATCCTGCTGCTTCTCCCTCCACAACATTGCTAAGATCCCCCCTTTTCTGTCTGTCTCCTCTGCCAAAACTCTCATCCACGCCCTAGTCATCTCACACCTCAACTACTGTAACCTCCCCCTCGCTGACCTTCCCAGCTCTCACCTTTCTTCCCTCATCTCTGTTCAAAACTCTGCTGCCCGGATCATCCACCTAGCCCGTCGCTTTGACCACGTGCAGCCTCTCCTCTCCTCTCTCCACTGGCTCCCTCTTCCCCAGCGTATTCTGCACAAGCCCCTCATCTTCACCTACAAAGCCCTTCACAACCTCGGCCCCCCCCACCTCTCTGCCCTGATCTCCCTCCGAACCCCTGTTCGAGCACTCCGCTCCTCCTCCCTCCCCTCGTTCACCCTCTCACGCCTCCCCTGCTCCCCCAACCGCCTTCGTCCCTTCTCCCTCGCTGCCCCGCACGCCTGGAACTCCCTCCCTGCCCTCGTCCGCCTTGCCCCCACCCTCCACACCTTCAAGTCCCTCCTCAAAACCCACCTCTTCCGCTCCGCCCTTCCGAACTCCTGCTAAGCACCTGTTATCAGCAAACTCCCCATTTACTGTAACCAAGCCAAGAACGTGTACCTGAGCTCTCGCATCCTCATGTCACATTCCTTGTCTCTCCCTCTGTTTCCCCTTCCCTGTCCACCCTCCCCCTGTCTTTAGATTATAAGCTCTTGAGCAGGGACCATGTCTATCTTATTCTTTGTAAGTGCCAGGTACATCGCTGGCGCTATATAAATGCTAATAATAATAATAATTAATAATAATAAATACAATAAATATTCAGATCATTCTACCTTGCAACACTGGACCATCTCCAGCACGCTGAACAGCAGCGTCCGGTCTCTAGCCTGCTCGACAGCCTCCCGCATCTCCTCTCTCGCTGGGGATGGATTTAAGGTGGTACAACCCACCTGAGGGAAATCGCCAGAGAACCTGGCAAAGCTGCAGACGCCCACTTCTGTGAAGACAGAGGAAGAAAGGGAAGGGTGAGCAAGTTCATCTTAATTAGGAAAACCATTTCCCTGAGGCAGCTGCCCTTGGCCTGCAGCACTAGGAAGCTGTCCAAGCACAGAGATAGCTCTACAGAGTCCATCGCATTGGAGACAGGATAAAAACAGACGTGCGGCTGGCAAAGCAGCTCCCCCGGCCACCGCAGGATGGAAACCCCAGGGTGACAGAGCCCAGATCAGGTCGGGGCACTGACGGGACCGCAGGCAGGGTCTTGTCCCACCGGCCGTACAGCCCAGGAATGGACAGGAGCACAACAAACGTGTGGGTGAGTGTTGTTGTCCCCAGCACTCCACCCCCCACCCACCATGACAGGCAGCCGTAGCGGCCAATGAGGCCTGGCCATGGAGGCTCCCAGGCTGGGCCGGGTATTTAACGGCCACACAGATGTACTAGCCTGCTTTGGCCCAGTCGGGTGAGCCTTAGCCCAAGCTGTGACCTGGGAGATTGTCCGGAACACCACTCCGGACAATCCCGGGTCAACGTCTGGTGGCCCATGTTTACACAAGACACCAGGTCCTGGGCTAAAGCAGGCCCAAATCACGCCTGTTTTTACCCGCAGTGGTACCGATTCCTCGAAACGCTTCTATCACTTCAGCCTCCCCTTCCAGGGGGCTTGACATGCTGAATCCTGAATGCTCTATATTGGGAAATGCCATTTCTTTTCATTGCTGATTGCGCGGGATCGCCAGACGTTGGCAGCATGAGCCGGGCCCTGCTAACCCAGGGATGTTTGATGGAGACAAACGGACTCCCCCGTTTGAAAAAGGAGAATGTTACTCCAATTCATGCTCAATGTTCAGTTAAACTTAACATCCCCTTCACGGGGCTGGGACTCCTTACACTGTAGGGACGTTATGTATATGTTATCCCCAGGCCGGGGGGATGCTCTTGAACCAGGGTGGGTTCTCCACAGACCGGGTCTTTCTATGTTTCGGGCCTACGGGTCCTGTATTTTACCCCAGTGCCTGCCTCTCACACTCCTGCAGCCATTCATCGTGTATTTGCGGACCCCATATATTGGGGGCTCCCTGTGGTTCTGCCCTTCCCTCCCCCAACACACAGGGGCCTGTGCGGTCGCACAATCCGCGCTACTCTGGGTCCAGCCATATTGTTGAGTTTAAATGATTTATTTATTTATTTAGCTAAATATTTAGCCTGCACCCTCCTGCTAATAGCAGCTCGAGGCGGCTAACAAATCCTTAAAAATATACAATATAAAAATACAATAAAAATGTAAAACAGCAATATAAAACCCACATAACGGGATGCCACCCTCCTCCCTAACCCTCAACCCCGCACCCGTGTCCCTCAGCGAAAGCCTGGCGGGATAGCCAGGTCTTACACAACCGTGGGACGGTAGAGAGGTCCAGGGCCGCACGGAGTTCCACAGCCTCGGTGCAGTCACCGAGAACGCCCTCTCCACAGTCGCCCCCTGCAATATCCAGGGGACTTCGAGAAAGGGGCTCCTGGCAGGTCGCAGGAGCCGAGCCAGAGCCCGGGGAGTGAGGCGGTCCTGCAATTAGGTAGGGCCCAGGCCATATAGGGCTTTATAGGTGAGGACCCACACCCTGAATCAGGGCCGGAAGACTATGGGCAGCCATTGCAGAGAACGGAACACCGGTGTAATGTGCTGACGGTGTCCCGTCCCCGTGAGGAGGCGGGCTGACGTAGTCTGCCCCAGCTGCGGTCTGCGGACTGGTACCATGGGTAGCCCCCTGTAGAGCACATAACAATAGTCCAGTCTGGAGGTGATGAAGGCATGGATGACAGTGGCCATGTCGGTGTCCGGGACGTACGGCCGAAGCCACCGTACCAGACGTAATTGGCGAAACGTGTTCCTCGCTACAGTCCCCACGTGAGCATAAATAAATTGGGGAGAGTTAAGGAGCACCCGCAGACTACAAACCTGAGGAACAAGTGGAGGGTGAACCACATCAATGATGGGGGACGCCAAATCCACTGCCCTTCCCAGCAGCATCACCCACCTCCGTCTTGTCAGGATTCAGCTTCAGACGGCCCCCCACAGCTGCCAAACATTGGGTAAGCCCTGAGACTGCCGGGTGTGGGTCTGATGAAGAGGAGAGGTAGAGTTGGGTGTCATCAACGTACTGATGACACCAAACATCAAACCCTCTCACGTCCTCGCCCTGCGGATGCACATACACGTTGTACAGGAGAGGGGACAGACTAGAACCCCGCAGGACTCCACACGAGAGGTTGCGAGGGACAAAGAACAATCCCCCACCACCACTTCAGTGTCAGAAGCAGGGGTTTAAGGTTAAATCGCATTCTCATCCGCGGCCCCCCCCCATGGGCAAAGCCAGCCTAGTGAATAAGGTGCTGGGTTTGCACCCGGGAGACCAGTGTTCAACTCTCATCTTAGCCATGAGCTCACTTGGCCAAGTCACTCAGCCTCAGTTCCCCATCTGTAAAATGGGAATATATAGAGTGATCATTTATTCATCTGACTGTTCCACACAGGGATAAATACAAAAGTCAGATGAATCAATGATCACCCTTCTTGCATCCCTGTCACTCCCTTGTCTATCCTAGATTATAAGCTCCTCGTGGTGTGGACCCATCATAACTGTACAGCGCCAGTCATATGGTCTATAAATAAAATAACGCAGATCACCTTGTCCCGGCAGAAATTTGCCAAAGGTGAAGCTCCAGGCCTCGCAGGGGTACAGGTCCAGGAGGGTGAGTCCTAGGACGCACAGAGCATCCATCGGCTTGTTGTTCTTCAGGAAGGTCAGGATCCCATCTGGAGAGAGGAGAGGTAAACAAATAAACAATTGTTCAGAAGGCAGAGTTTCTGAGAGGGGACTTGGCCTCCAACTCCGTCTCCAAGACAAAGGAAGAAATAGCTTCTGCTGCTCTAGGAATTGTCATAGCTGACTTCCTGAATACTGTGGTGTCCCACCCAACCCATAAGCAGCAGAACCACAAAGGCCCAGGGCATAGCGGCAGGTAAGCATGCTCAGGACAGGCCCAGAGCTGAGGTGAGCTAGCAGCTAAGCCGGCTGCAGGAACTGGAAGTTACATACATTGCTCTGACCTGCTTCCACTGGGAGTTGGGTGGCCTTGTAAAAGAGCAAGGGCCAATCTGGGGCCGGTGGAGTGGGGTGTTCAATAGCCAACAAAAGGCCTGGAGGAGAACAGCAAGGCCTAGGCCTGGGTGCTATGGCAGGGCTGCTGGTTTGAGTCCCAGGCAGCAGAGAGGAAAAGGATATCAGTTCCTAAAGTCTCTCTCAGTGAGCTCAAAGGCTGATCTAAAGCTTCTTCCTGTGCTTAGTCTTCCAGGCACCTCAGCTGTGGCCTGCAGCGGTTTGGTATCAGGACTCCATTGAGAATAAGCTGCCAAATGTACTGAAGGCCGTTGTAGTTTCCCCACATTGCAGATAAATGTGTCTGGGACACAATCAACCCATTTGACTGAGGTGGCTTTTATACGAGGCGCTGAAAAGCGCCTCCTGAGTCCCGCGTTGAGAGAAAAGCCGGCGCGGGGAGTGTTTCCATGCTCCCCGCGCTGCCGAAAGTGACGTGCTCCCCATACAACAGGGAGCACGTCACTTCCGGCAGCGCAGGGAGCATGGAAACGCCCCACGCCGGCTTTTCTCTCAACACGGGACTCAGGAGGCACTTCAGCGCCTCGTATAAAAGCGGCCTTAGAGCCAGTGACTTCCAAATTTCTCCTCGTGATGAAAGGCTAGTCCATTAATCCACGTGCACCACCCAGGCCGTTTATTTCATTTGGGGTTAGGACGGAGAGAGACAAGAGAACAGCAATGTTGTTAGAAGCCTCGCCAAGATCAAATGCACACCCTGTTCCCTCAGGGCCAGGGCAGCAGCTTTTAGCCTGGGAAACTGAACTGAAAGATAAAATACCTCAGGGGGAAAATATATATATATATATAAAACAACCTTTCATCAAAAACATGATGAAAATTGACTTTCTGGTTGTTTTGCTGCTGTTGTGGGTCCTGGATCCAAAGTGTTTTTCTATGGAAACAGGATTTTCCTGCCTCACTCCCTTCCTCCCCCTGTGTATGCAGTGAGGTGTGGAGTGTGAACCAGAATGCCAGGCAGATTTCCTGGCAGTCTGCTCTCCCACCTCCTTACCTGCGTGAAGCTGCACCCTGTCGGAGTCCTGGTTGTGTCGGAAGCAGCAGTGGATGGAGGAGACGGGAACAGAGGGAAGGCACTTTACCCGAAGGCCCAGGAAGAAAGCCTCGACGCAGCTCCTGAGGGAATCCAGCAGGGAGGTCCCAGCAGGGCCCTCACTTAGGTCTAAGAGCAGAAGAGCTCCATGTTAGTGACTTGTGTGCAGCGGGAAGGCAAGAGAAAACATGTCAAGAATTTTCTGAGGGACCAGTCATGAGGTTTTGGCTCAGTGGGGAAATTAGCCCCCTAAGAGATTCCTCTGACTAATTCTTGAGGGGTCTTTGGTGGGTCCTTCAGGTGGTTGGGATTTTTTGGGACAGGATGAACAAGGGAGGTATCCCTACTGAATGTCTCTGGGACCAGCTTCCTTGGGGTAGCCATGGAGTTCTGCCAGACATAACATGACCCACTGGTTTGAGCAGCAAACATGCAATGGGTTGTGTCTGTTCAACACCCACAACGTGTCTGACACCCAATTGCCCCTTGTTGTTTGCCCACAACTGTGGTGGGCAAACCCTAAGGAGCAGCTCCTTGACCACACCCTGCTGTTATGTCTGGTAACAGCGGCTCCGGGCAAGGGGTATGGGAGGCCACTGGAGGCAGATGTAGGCTCCGGCGGCAGTGGCAATGTCCTGGGAGTAGCAACAATGAGGAGCTGACATGGCAGTGGCATGGTTTTCCTGAGGCCTCATCACCTCACCACTGCTGTTCTTGCGGTAAGCCCTGCCTCCTATCGGGTGGCAACAGCCGCGCCCTGTCAGAGTCCTGGTTGTGTTGGTAGCAGCAATGGATGGAGGAGCCGGGAACAGAGGGAAGGCACTTTACCCAAAAGCCCAGGAAGAAAGACTCAATATCGTACGTCTGGGCAACTGGTTAGGAGCCCAGGATTGGAAACACGGAATGGATTTTCCCTGTGTTTCTTTTTACGTCCGGCGATGCCCATGACAAACCACCCACAGGGACTCCTACTGCCCTTGCTCAGTGTGAGGAAATTTGCATTTGTTATCTGCAAACAACCAAAGTGGCCTTCCAATTTCTGCATATTATCCCAAAGGCTGCATGAAAGGCCTCGCTCTGACATAAGTTAGTCATGAATTTGGTCCTTGGAAAGAAGAGGTGGAAAATTAAAGACAAGAGGCCATGATTCTCAAACTACTTCCTCCAGAATAGTCCCATTGACTTCAGTGGAGCTACTCCAAAGTATGTAGTTTGAGGACGGAGTTCAAAAAGCAAAACAAATCCATTTCTCTCAAAGAGAGGTGGCCCTCGGCCTGTGTTACCTATGGGCTGCAGGTAGATGTGTTTGGGGTAAAAATTCTGCTTTCTCCTCAGCATGGAGTGATAGAAGCCTTCGAAGTCCTCGGGAGCATCCGGGTGGCTGAGGAGCCAGTCAAAGGCCGTCCTGATCAGCAGAGTGCAGAAGAGCGTCCTTTGGGGATTGTAGGCCTCAGAGAGGAAAAGCTTCTCGGCGCTGGAGAAAGCCTTGCTGTAGAGTTCCTTCAGGGCAGGGTTCGTGGAGATCAGCGCGTCCTTCAGAGCTCGGGGCCCAAAGCTGAATTCCTCAGCATGTCGGCACTGCAACATCGCTGACAGGCCCAGAGGCGGGGGTGCTGCCTGGAAGGACGGGACAGTCATCAGCACTTGATCTCATGGGGGACCCAACCTACCTGCAATCACGTAAGCCTAGCTGTGAGATTCCACTGAGCCTACCAGCTGGGAGGCAACTTCCATTTCCCCAAAATTTCTGCTAGAGATAAAATGTATTTATTTATTCCATCCCGGTCCCATGGGCACAGGGGGTGGGTTACAGGATGGAAAACCACACCACGAGTCTCTACATTTCTGCCGTTTCATTACACTCCCTTTCCTGTCAGAATCCCACTTTTCCCGCACCTGCCACCCCTCAGCTTCGTAACTCTGTCTCTCCCTGGATTCCCCTCTCCCGGCTCGCCCCACCTGGGTCCACTCTAGATTGTCAGCTCAGTTGCAGGGAAGAAAGGGACCTTCCCTGAGTGAAGGATGGAAGAGGCGGCATCAGTGACACATTATCACACAAAATTGGGGACGGTCTATCTTCTCTCCGTTACTGACAGTCAGCTAAAGCTATCTGGAATGCAGTTTGCGCTTACTCATAAATTATTCTCTTAGTAATTCAACTACCTATAAATTATTCCCTGCAATTGACAATTGCCTATGAATTATTCTCTTTGTCATGCAGTCGTTCTGTACAGGGCTTCCTCGAATCGAGATTTTTTTGGGGAACAGTAATGGCACGGGGCACACCACGCGATACTCCTATAGTATTGCCGAGCGCTGGTGCAAATCCCATTTGCTTCAATGAGTCTAGCACCAGCGCTAAAGGCTAGTGCCAGCACCTAACCATTGTAGGATCCACAGAAAATACACTACAGCACACGTACATTGGAATGTGAAGAAGGGGCCGGATCGGGCTCTCATTGAAAAAAAGGGAGGGAAACCTGTGCTCCAAATCTCAAGGCAATCACTCAGCACTTTGCAGGATCTGGGCCTCGTCAGTGGGTTGTGATCTTTGACTGCTTACCCTCCTACACTGGTCAGAGAAAAATAGATACACGTCATGCCACCCCTGGTTTGCATAAATGTGCGTGTGCTTATGAAAATGTGTAATAGCCCACTGTCTAAGTTTGACGCGGGGGGGACGATGTCTGTGGGAGAGACTCTGAGCACGCGTAGGTTTGTACGTGCAGTACTGATAGCTGAAGTTACAACTCAGTCTAAGTTCTCAAATGGGTGCGCTCGCGCTGACTTTGGCTGCACGGTTTCAGTTTTAAAATCACTCCGAGGATCACTAAAGAATCAGCTTTCACAAACACACCTCTCTCCTATCTTTTTTAGTTTTCATCTTGATCCTCGACATACAGCTCCCTCCTGCTGCGTGTTACCGTTCTGTTCTTCGATAGCAATGTTTATCCCAAGCTTGTTAAGGTGAGAAAAGGGGCCTCACCTTCATCCCCCAGCAGCGAGTAAACAATAACAGCAGCCAGGGCTCTTAATTTAGGCAATGGAGTCAGCTCTTTCTCCTGCTGGATTAATGAGTGTCGGGGGCCGCCGGCACCCTTACCCGAGATGGAGGGGTCGCTGTGGGGAGCCCCCATCTCGTAGAGCTCCACGCGCCAGAGGAGCTACAGCAGGGACAGGGGAGGAGGCCGGGAGCGGCGCAGAGCCGGGCGGGTGCATGCGCAGTAACGCGGAGGCGCCGCGACGCTCACAACGCCTGCGGCAGCATTACCATTTCAGCGCAGCAGCAGCAGCTTGTGGTGAGCATGGAGAGTTGTGGAGCGAGTGTTGAGGTGAGTGCGAGGGTGCAGGTACGTGGGTGCGTGTTTCTGGCCTTTCCCTTGTCTCCCCCTGCGTGTGAGTCAACCCTTTTCCCCTTGGGAATCCTTGTCTTAGGTGTCCTCCCTGTACCGTCCCCACCTGGACAAAGTGTTACGGTGGGATAGCACTGGGCCCTATGATCATCTAGGCTCAATCCTGTTCCAGGTCAAGGCCACCTAAGATCCTGAGGGCAGTTTTGGGAGATCACATGTGTGTGGGTCGCAGCCCTTCCCCCATATATAGTTCCCATCCCTAACAATGAGGTGTTAATGATCCCCTCTGTCTGCTGAACCTGGTACAAACCTTACACTGCAGGGAGCCCAGTACAAGATAACAAAACCCGTTACTTTACTGGCCAAAAAGGTACTGCGGCAGGGTATGCTCCTCTCAAACACTAAAGGAGTGCACTCAGGAGGAAGACAGCAAAGAAGAAGGCATGCACTTGAGCCTTTCCTCGAATGGTTTGTATTTTAGACCTTTGAGCTTCCTTGTTACTCTCCTCTGAATCCTTTCTAGTTTGTCAATATCCTTCTTGAAACACGAAACCCCAAACTGGACACAGTACTCTGAGAGAGAGCGATCTAACCAGTGCAGCGTATAGTGGCACTATGGCTGCATTCCCATCTGCGGCGGCGCTGGCGGCAGAGGGAGGGGCGAGGGAAGACGTGGCAGCGCAGAGGAGCCGACTGACAGGAAAAGAGCCGTTGCCAACGGGGATCTGGCGCAGGCGCGAGAGAAGCCGCGTCAGATCCCCATTCACACCGGCTCTTTTCCTGTCAGCCGGCTCCTCCGCGCTGCCGCGTCTTCCCTCGCCGCTCCCTCTGCCACCACCGCCACCACCGCAGATGGGAATGCAGCCTATAACTTCCCAAGTCTTAGGCTGCTTTTAAACGAGGGCATGCTGAAGCGCCTCCCAAACACCGCATTAAAGCAAAGCCGCCGGAGTGGCTTTCTCCCCGTTGCCGGCGGCGGCTGGAGACACGGGGCTTTGGAGCGGCGTGTTCTTAAGCCTAATAATTGAAGTCTTAAGAA
>QEPC01010859.1:9069772-9091722 GCA_003113815.1 Sphenodon punctatus | reverse complement strand
GCCGCCGCCAACGGGGAGAACGTCACTTCCGGCGGCTTTGCTTTAATGCGGCGTTTGGGGGGCGCTTCAGCGCGCCCTCGTTTAAAAGCAGTGTTAGTCTCAGTGCTTAATTTGTAAACATGAATTGCTGGGGTCCAAGGCCACACCACCTGCCCCAGAGCTTGTGAGAGAAGAAAACAGAACCCCAGTCTCCAGCTAGCAACCCAACCACTGGACCCTCCCTGACTCTCTACAGCTGAATTATTATCTATATGATGGCCAATGCCATTGTATACATGGCAGGGGGTGGAGCAGGAAAGTCATCAATGAAAACCAAATAAATCAATTTTCTGGCTTTCGTTCCAACCTTGAAATGGCCAATATTGGCTTTTTCCTGATCTTTCCCATTTGGGGGTGCACACTCCTGATGAGGACATTTCTCGGGGCTTAGCCCCCTTTGAATTTAATTGCCAGGACTGAACCCTGGCAACTCCCCCCCCCACCCCCAATTAAACCCTACTTAGTTATTTTAAAGCTTCCCTTTAATGTAAACTGTGGACTTCAGAGTCCCATGCAAAGACTTTTCTGGATTTCCTTTATTTCTCTCCTTTGTTTCTCCCGCCCTGAACTTGGTGTGTGTGAAGTGCTTCAGACACTGACTAATTTGGTTGGGCACGGGGCATGCCTATGAGGGGCATTAGCTGAGTCAGTTCAAACAGAGTAATTGCTTAAAAGAGGTGCCGTACTGTAAACAAACAGTCATCATGCAGAAAATTCATAGCCCGTCAGCCTAAATGTGTGAGCCCAGAGAGCTCACAGAGAACATTAGCTAATTATCGACCAATGCTGGTGTTGCTCAATAGCTCCCATCCTGAGATCAGCAAGTGCTGCCTACTGTGACCGCTTTCAGCTCTTCCTCCCTTCCTCTGTACAAGCAGGAGACCGGCGGCTGAAGGCAATTTTCTCAATTTCTTTGTTGACATGTACTGGAAAAGATTGTTTTTAACCGAGACGTGGAACTCCCAATGAGTAAGGAGGCAGCAAAGATTGTGAAAGTCCAAGAGAGCCACTCAGAGATGGCTGGATGTTTAATTAGTCTGCAAGGACTACTCAGGGTGCACTCCTCCGCCCACTGGGGTCCGTGGCAAAACTCTCCTTGACTTTAATGGTGAAGAATTCCACTGACTCTATCCCCTCTAGACTTGCACTGAGCAGACTCCGCTGTTGGGAGCCAAGGCAGGGGTTTAACAGGGACCCTAGCAGGAGAAACCCTCACCCTCAGAAGCTATGCCCTCCAAGACTGGTGTCCCACTCCCACACATCAGGAGAGATATTCCCTCGTTGCAGCTAATGATGCTGGAGCCACGAAGCCCCTTCCCACTGCTAAACAGAGGGCAAGCTAGATATCGGGAGGGGGGTCCTAAATTTCAGGGTGGGGTAGATTCTCTCACTAAAAGAAACTGAGGGTGTTTTGAGACAAGCGCCTCCCCACCCATTACCCACCCATGATGCATAGGACGCGAATGAGGCCATGAGTGGGTGATGGGTGGGTAATGGGTGGGGAGACGCTTGTCTAAAAGCATTCAGAGGGAGAAGTCACCCACCCCCTCTTGTTACACCAGTGGTGGGAAACCTCAGGACAGGGTCCATATGCGACATGCGGCTAATTTTTCTGTAGCCCCTTTCCAGTTCCACGACCGGGCCCCTGGATCCAGTTCCTACCCCCACCCCCAACACTGAAAAACTGAGCTCAGAGTAAGGGAGCAGAGATGCGGGTGTGCACACAAGGATAGGGGGCAGATCCATGCTCTGGACCGTCCTCTTCCTCTAATATCTCCAACCCCCAACTTCTACACGGGACTCCGAGCTTGTACTAATCTTCAAAGTGGCCCCCGGGTAAGGCTGCCGCTTGGGCACATTTTTAAGGAACACTTATGACACAAATACACGTTGCAGGGCCTAGACTGGTGCCTAAGGCGTCAATGCAGGCCCTGCAACATGTATTTTTCATGTGTTCCTTTAAAATGTGCCTAGGTGGCAACCGTACACCTGGGAGGGAAAAGCTTCTCCACCCCTGTGTTGCACAGATTGTCAATAATAAAGCCTTCGTTGAGCCCACCTGCGTGCAATGTCCAGGGCTTTGGTATTCAGCCCTTTGCACCCACACAAAGCAAGTGTAAAACACCCCGCAGAGGTGCAGTGTTGTGCATCTGCTTTCAGCAGGACGCACGGCCACCAGAGAGGATCTAAGCATCTGGCACGGCGAGGCTTGATTCAAGAGGCCTCTGCTCACCGTTGCTGCTCGGATTCCCATCACACTCCTTTGTGATGGCTCTGGGAAATAATTGTCACTTTGAAACAGATGTTCCCTTTCGTTTCTCTGTAATGACTCCTTTATGGCAGGAGTCGAGGGGAGGGAAGGGAGGGGGATTCTTGCGTGTGTAATGGTAAGACAGTGTTACCTATCAGGCTGGAGCTGAGTTCAGCTGGTCTGTTTTGTTGCTGCTTTGGGGCCTGATCCTGCACAAAATTACGTGAATCACCCTCGTGCAATAAACTGTTCAAAGGGGACAATGTATTATTTATTTGCTTATTTCAAGTTTTACCCTGCTTTTCCAGAAGGCTCGAGGCAGCTACCATCATCATAAAAAATCTGCATGTAAAATATGAGGATAAAACCATATGCATTTTAAAAAACATGCCCATAAAATTACACTCCAAAATCTTAAACCTGCCTCTTAAATGCCTGCACAAATAGATAGGTTTGTCTCCACCAATGGTTTGTAGGGCATGGAGGCTGGGAGAAGACTGAAAAGAGGATGTGGGAGAAGACTGAAAAGAGGGCAGTCTCATCAGCTGTCTCTCTGATATCTCTACCTGGATGTCTCAACGTCAACTCAAACTCAACATGGCTAAAACTGAACTCCTTATCTTCCCCCCTCATCCTTCCTCTCCTTCCTCACTGTCAATAACTATTGATGGAGTCACCATCCTGCCTGTCCCCCAAGCCCGTAGCCTAGGCTTCATCTTTGACTCAGCCCTTTCTTTTAAACCCTACATTGACTCTGTTGCTAAATCCTGTCGCTTCTCCCTCCATAACATTGCTAAGATTCGCCCTTTTCTCTCTGTCTCGTCTGCCAAAACTCTTGTTCATGCTCTGGTCATCTCTCGCCTCGATTACTGTAACCTCCTTCTCACTGGCCTTCCCCGGTCTCACCTTTCTCCCCTCATCTCTGTCCAAAACTCTGCTGCCAGGGTCATCTACCTCGCCAGTCGCTTCGACCATGTGCAGCCCCTCCTCTCTTCGCTTCACTGGCTTCCCCTTCCTGAACGAATCCTGCACAAGCTCCTAGTCTTCACCTATAAAGCTCTTCACAACCTTGCTCCCCCCTACCTCTCTGCACTTATCGCCCTCCATACTCCAGCCCGTGCACTTCGCTCCTCCTCTGTCCCTTCTCTCACCCTTCCACGCCTTCCCTGCTCCCCTAAGCGCCTTCGTCCCTTCTCACTTGCTGCCCCCCATGCCTGGAACTCCCTCCCTGTCCACATCCGCCTTGCCCCCTCCCTTCATACCTTCAAATCTCTCCTTAAAACTCACCTCTTTCGCTCTGCTCTGTCTGACTCTTTATCCTGCTGAGCCACTATTCCTATACCTACGATCGGTTTACCCTTATCCTTGCAACATGGACCTGCCTGCTGTCATTCTCATCGTAACCAAGCCAAGTACGTGCACTTGAGACCTCGCATCTTCATGAATGTTAGACCCCTTGTCTCTCCCTCTGTTCCCCTTCCTAAGTCTCTCCCCCAGCTCCTGTCTCTCAGATTGTAAGCCCTAGGGGCAGGGACCGTGTCTATTTTATTACTTTGTAAAGTGCCAGGTACACTGCTGGCGCTATATAAATGTTTGCTAATAAATAATAATAATAATAATAATAATAATGTGGTTGCACACTCCTGGCCCTGCTCCAAGTTTCATGATGCTCAGAAAATGGGCGGGGACTCCCTTAACCCCACCCCTTTCTAAGGTGACCACACCCTTTCTCTGAGCATCATATCCCAAACACTCAGGAAGGGGTGTGGTTATGCCAGTAGCGCTCTCACCTCCTACCCCCCTGAACATAATTCTGCCGGCGCCCACAATAAAGACAGTGGCTTTCTTTTGCTGGCTGAAGGCCATTAGGAGCCCTCTACGGTGAACTCGTGCATCACACGGGTCAGATATTTCACGTGGATTGAAGAGGAGAAAAGGAGACTCCAACACAGACTCATCCTGATAAATGAGTATGTATCCAGGCCAGCCAGTGCTCCACTTGCAGGGTTTTATCTAGCAATGGGCTATTAGCAGCAGAATACCCACAACACCGTCTTCCATCTAAGGTCTCTTAAAGTGTTTGATAGACATAAATAAATTAACCCCTCGGTAGGATTAATTGGGGTGTAATGGGAGGGCACAGGAGATATCGCAGCTCCTCTTTCAGATTTGGGGCTGGGGCCACCAAGCCCTCCTGTTTCTGCTCCCCCAGGGGAGGAGAAGCCGGAGCCAACAGCAGGAAAAGTAAGGCAAGAGTCACGAGAGAGGAGGGGAGGCTCCATACTTGGGCAGCGAGCAGCCCCCAGCAACACCCAGCCTAGGGGGAGAGATCTGGAAGCTGAATGAGGAGAGGAGGATGTATGAGCTACCTTGGGCCAGGCCACAGAAGGTCAGGATCTCATGGAGACCAGGTGAGGGCTCTCAGGTGGTCAAGGGGCAGCCCCCGCCCTCCCCCAACCAATAAACTTTGTTACACACTTGGAAATTTAAAACAAATTCTCTCCCCCATTGGAGATTAAAGAATCCTCTCTAAAGCCCCAGACAGAACAGTAGCAAAAAACCCTTCAGGAGTTATTTCACTTTTTATTCCCATCAACCAATTCTGTTTTTCCTGGGTAGCCCCCACCGGAACACTGCTCCTTACTCTGAGGCCTGCTCTTGCTGCACCTGTCACATGCACCTCGTACCCGAGCAAGGGACCGTACGAAGATGCAGAGAGCATCATCCAGTGCAGTCAGAATCCAAATCAGGCCTGGAGAGGTGCCCAAGGACAAATCCCTGCTTCCCTCACAGCTCCGGGCGCCTTGCTCCTCCCCACAAGTCTAGACAGACCGGGTGCTTTCTGCAAGCGGGCCTGCGCAATTCAGCGATGGCTTTAGGAATGAAATCAAACGGCAGCATTACCAGAGCGGTTAAACGCCCCCGCACGCCCCCGCATTCTGTGCGTGTGAGTTTCCTTAAACATTCCCTTGGCTTTAACCATTGTGGTCCCTGACATCTTATTTGAATATTGATCTGTCTCCATGTTGCACTTCTGTGTTTCCGATCCAAGGCTCCCACAATAATGTACACGTATTCACTCTGTAGCCCTTGGCACCCTTTGGGGGCAGAGCGATAGCGAAATTGGATTAAATGCCCGTCTTTCTAGCAGCAGCTGCCCAAGCAAGCCGAGCAGAGTCCCCTTGACTTGTGGGCCCCGGTGCAGCAGCAATGCTCATCCCTAGACAGCTACGGCCCACGCATGGATACCCATCATCCACGTGGGGGATCGTCTCATGTAAATGCAGGGATGCCAGCTCCCATGCATCCCCCACGCATCTACAGCCACTCCCCACGCACGGAGCAATTGGCGAAAACGCCAGTGGTTCCGTGTGCGAGGATGTGTGGGGCAGCGGTGTGCGCCCGTGTGCAGCAGCTCCCTGCGCCGCCCCCACTGCGGTGCGCCCACGACCTGCCCCCACTCATTTAAAAGGGGCATTGTCCTTGCTTGGGGGTGGTGATGGGGCTTGAGGTTGGTGGCAATTCTCAGGATTTATAGGTCCATAAGTGGTTTCAGGGTTCTGGCTTTATTAACCATTCACACCTTACAGTTCTACCGCGACAATACTCGTGAGTGTCAGGGTTGGATTTTGAGCCCTGTCACTCACGAGTACTGTCGCGGTAGAACCCCCGTTCAAACCGGAAGTTGTGACGGCACCGGCCTCCTTCCCCCCACCGCCCGCCGCAAGGTGTGAATGCGGTATCTGACCGTGGCAGCACCGGATACATCAGAGGAAGTGTTCAAAAAAAGAGGGTGCATTCCATTGAGGTCAGTGATTCAGAGTAGTGAACCCAGGGTGAAAACAGACATGACGCTAACCACCCTTTAACCACCCTTGGTGGTTATTTATGCATGTTGCAGGGCTGTATTGGTGCCCTATGCAGCCTTGAAACATGCATAAATGACCACCAAGGGTGGTTAAAGGGTGGTTAGCGTCATGTCTGTTTTCACCCCCAGTCTATAAGGGGTGAGCCGTGTAATCTAGGAGTAAGGAACCGCAGGCCCTGGGGCCAAATGCAGCCCATAGCTTGTTTTTATTTGGCCCCTTCCCACTTTCTGGATCTGGCTGCAGTTCCTACCCTGAAGCACTGAAAATCTACACCCAGGGTAAGGGAGCAGGCAGGACCGATCCATGCACAGATGTATGATCTGAACCCTAAGCACGTACGCTAAGCACCCCCTGCCCACAACTTCTGGGCAGCCCTAGGAACTACGACTCATTTTCAAAGTAACCCCCTGGGAGGGAAAAGGTTCCCCACTCCTGATTGTAAGGTTTAAGGGGGGGGGGGGGCACTACAATCCACTCCTGGCTCCCAGGTTCTCTCTCAGCCAGTAATTGCAAATCTGCTACTGGATCATGGGGGGACCAAAAGGAGGGGGGGGTCTCAAAGAGAGGTATCCCCTCTGCCCCCATCCTATACGGGGGTGAGGCCGTTCCCCCCCTTACTCTGGAGTGTTACTTCAGTGATTCCACCCCACCCCGCGTAGGGTTGCCACCGCCTAAGGCGCCAATGCAGACCCTGCAACATGCATTTTTCATACGTTTTCCTTTAAAAATGTGTATAGGTGGCCACCCCACCGTCTCCCCGGAGCGGCCTCTCTCGCTCGGCGAGGCAGGCAAACATTTCCACGAATCATGCAGCCCCCGCCCTCCGAGAAGGGAAACATCCACTGGTTTCCCACCCACCCCGGGCCGGCTGGGGCTAGGAGACGGTCCGGGAAATCCCCCTTGTGCAGGCCCCTCTCTCTCCATGCTCCCCAGCCGGGGCAGGGGGAGAAGCCTCCTCTCTGCGCCCAAGCGCACGCACGGGAGACGCGGGCGAGCCGCCCCGTGTGGATGATTATCCCGGGGTGCGGGGCGTGTCTGCCCGTCCCGGGGCGCTCAGACTGCACCCCTTGGGGCGCGGGTGATGGTTCCGGGGGCAGGAGCTCAGTGCAGCGGGGCGCAGGGCTTGCCCAGCAGCGAGGACCAGCTGGACTAGTGACTGGAGCGCCCGCCCCCACGGGAGTCCGGTCCCGTCCCGCGCGGGGGCAGGGGGTGAGCAATTCCCGGAGGGAGCTGCCCAGATCGCTTTGCAAAAACAAACTTTCCCGCTGCCTCTTAATAAGAATTCATCCTTTTATTCCCCCCCCCATCCGTGGATCTAGGCAGCGCCCCCTTCTTTTCCCTCTGACCTTCGCTCACCCTTCCCGACGGGAGCAGCCGGGCCCCGCGTTGCAAACATGCCCGGGGCAGGCGCTGCTTCTGGCAAGGACTTACCCTGCAAAGCAGCCCGGGGAATGGAGCCCTTCTGCAGAGGCGAGAGCGAGAGCGAGGTGCGCGCCGGCCGGGGTGAGCGGGGATGGGGAATGCGAGCGGGAGCGGTGACGTCGCTGGAGTGGGGGGAGAGAGAGATCAAGAGCAGACAGGGGGGCTAGTGATAGCAAGGGGGGGAGGGTAGCCCTAAAGCGCCAGTCCGGGCCCTGCAACGTGCATTTTTCATAAGTGTGCCTTAAAAAATTGCATTGGTGGCAACCATAGTAGCCCCCCCCAAGCCGATTGCAGCAGCAGTCAGCCCTATCCCCGAGAGGGTGTCTGTCTGTCCCCGCTGCAGCGCTCTCCTGCGAGAATATTAGGACGATCCGCTCAGGCATGGCGATGCATGCCTATCCTGGAGGGGCAGCGCGATCCACATGACCCGGAGTAAGAGAGGGCTTCAGTGGAACTACTCCGGAGTAAGTTGCCGGTGGATCGGGGCCTCCGGGTGAAAACAGACATCATGAGGCTAACTCCACTTTAACACCGCTTTAATATTTCTCATGCACCTTGCAGGGCTGCATGGGGCACCGATACAGCCCTGCAACGTGCATAAGAAATGTTAAAAGGGTGTTAAAGTGGAGTTAGCAGCATGTCTGTTTTCACCTTCCGTGTCTCATAAAGGATGGTTTAATCCGGGTGTGGGGAACCCGTTCCCACCCACAGGGGCCACTTTGAAAATCAGTGCAAGCTCCCCCAGGGCCACATAGAAATTGGGGGATGGGGGGCGCTCAGGAAGAGGAGGGTCCAGATTCTGGATCTGTGCCATGGATCTGTCCCCCATCCTTGTGTGCATGATCTCGGGAGCTCAGTCTTTAAGGGGGGAGGGGGTTGGAGCCAGGGGCCAGATCCAAACACTGGAAAGAAGTCAAATAAAAACTAGCCGTGGGTTCTGCTTGCCCCCCCCCCGCCAGTTTAAACACAGCTTTAATTTAATCTTCCAGTTAGTATTTCCGCTTCGGAGAATGTGGCTGCCCAACGTGATTCCCAGCCTTTAGGGAAGAGAAGCCTAATTAAGTATGAAATCGTTGGGAGGCTTGAAAGTGGAGAAGAGCTGGTCTGGTGTAGTTGTTAAGGCAGCTTAAATTAGTGGGTCAGTCAATTAGTTTATGCTGCTTATCCAGTGAGGATCCACTGGGATCCAGGCTCGGGTCACCCTGTGCGTTGCCTTCAGACTTAGCTGTGTTTTAATCCCATTCCCCTCTCAAAGGACACAATTCCAACTGGAGTCTCTAGTCATCTCTGGTGGTGCTGTAATGAATATCCGCGCCAGATTGCATAACTGTCCATGTCGGTGGATTCAAACCGCATTATTCATTTCAGCAAATAGCCACTATCTGGGTTCAACTTGGCCGGATAAAAACATAAAACATAAATAAGACTATAGAACATATAAAAACATTTAAAACCCCTAAGGCCCACCCACCAAACCTCTCCCTAATCCCCACACCTAATGTCTGGCCATACAAAAAGGTCTTCCATCTCTTCCATTTGGTTAATTAATAAGTTGTTCTGTTATTTTATTTGGGCTGTTTGCGCATGTGCAGTATCCAAAAGTGAAATTGAACAAATGAATATCTGGACAGCTGAATAACGAAAAAGCAAATAACCAAACAGCTGAAAACTGGATTGCCAGATATGCTTGCAAATACCCATTTTGGTTGTGGATATCATGTGGATGTTTGGAGGGCTTATCCAAAAATGCCAATAATATCCATGAATACAAAATGGATTGGGGTGAGGTGTTCACACTGGCTATGTGGCCCACTAGTCAAGTAGAACAGGAGATGCAGCCTCTGACTGTCAGGATCTGGCCGTGAACAGCAGCAGGGAATGTATCATCCCATTATGACCCATTGGATACTTCTCTGAAGCAACCATGGGCGGCTACTGTTGGAGACAGGATGCTCGACAGATCATTGGTTTGGCCCAGTACCGCACTTCTTATGTTCCTGTGTGGCAACTACTCAGCTTTTTCAAGGAGCAACTGCCCCAGATTTGGCACCTGTGTTTGCACATTCACACAAACACACAACATTGATGTGGGACCAAAGTTACGTGGCTAATGTAATATGTGAAAATGCCCTTAGTCCCGTTTAGGCCTTTGAAAATCTACCCCAGAGGAACAGAGTGACCTGACCAAGGTTACACACAAAATCTGTGCTAGAGGAGGGAATTGAATCCCAGGTTCCTGAATCCTAGGCTAGCCTACTCCGTGCTAGACTGTCTCTGTCAGTTGACCATGACCTGAACAGACAGTGAGTCTCTGTTCTCTGGAGGGAAGTTCCCGCCAATGCGTCCTGGATGTTAGAGGACAAAGGAGAGCACTGAGCATGGACTTCCGCAAGGAAGCTGTGTTCCTGAAAGAGTCCCAGGCTGAGCAGTATGTGACAAAGCTCAAGAGAACTAAAGCCCCCTTGTGATGGGATTGGGACCTCTCTGCCCCACTCTGGGCTGGCTGTGACTCAGTTTCCCCACTTACAGCACCCGCTGGACCACCTCTCTCCAGTACTGCTCTAGCCCGTAGGGGATGAACTCTCTCTGTCACTTCTACCTCAGAGCTTCCCAAAGCACAGAAATGAATATAAGGTTCGTCTGAGTCTCTTAGTTCAGAAATGCCCTCCACTGTGTCACTCCAGTGTCAGGATCGACACAAGCACACCAAGCTTAGTTAAAGGAATTTGAATGTGTGAATTAAGATTAAAATACAGCGCAAGATTACGTCAAGAGTTCAATAAACCATGCAATTCTATCTTGCTAGGTGAGTTCTAAGCTAAACTTACCCTAAGCAGTGGTATGCTTAAAAGTTCAGTTCTCAGCCAGCTGGAAAGGCTGGGTCCAGCATCTTGCTTCTGTTGCTGTTGAGCCTAGTCAGCTCCAAGAGCAAAGCATGGACTTCCTCGAGGAAGCTGTGTTCTTGAAAGAATCCACGGCTGAGCAGTGTGTGACAAAGCTGAGAACTAAAGCCCCCTCGAATCCCATCTTTTAATAACAAATAAGTAAAGCCGGGTCTGGCTGGAGCCCAGTGCCTCATTGAATTGCTCCTGAAGGATGTTGTGAGGTGGAAAACTAACATCAGATCAGGGGGTAGGAAACCCGAGCTATGTTAGGGGCTTGTGATGAAACACCCTTGGCCAAACTAGAGTGGCCTGATATGCACATTTTAGAGGACACTTATGAGAAATACAGATTGCAGGGCTGCACTGGAGCGCATGTCCTCTAAAATTTGCTTAACTGGCCATGCTAGTCCAAGCTAAGTGCTTGCAGGATCAGGACTGCTGAGCCACTCACCCAGGGTTGAAATGAAACTGTCCTTCACCCATGAACTTTATTGACAGAGTGCAAACCAAAGAGAAACACTTGCCCAAGGTTCCCAGAGCCCCCTCCTTGCAGGCAGCTCTTTTCAGCTCTGCCTGGCTCACAGCTGTTGCCAGGAAGCTTCCCTTTCCTTCCAACCATGAGCACCGTACCCCTTGGCTTTCTCCAGGGACCTATTGCAGTTTCCACAGCTTATCCCAGCCTGCCCTCCTAGGAACTTCCTCCCCTTATAGGGCTTGCTTGTTGCCATTAATTAGGGCCCACGTGGCACGTGCTAGTGGCTAGGATACGGGCAGACCATGGGATTGTTCCTGCAACAACTTATCCACAGCACCCTGCCACAGGGCTGTGTAGTCAGGCAGGGACCAAGGCAGAGATAAGGAAGCAAGAGTCAAGGTTGGCAGGTTGGAACACACGCAGCAAGAACAGACACCGAGTCCAGGTAGCTGTGATGCTGCTCACACACTTGTTGGTCCCTTATCATAACTCTGGGCAGCCAATGAGGAGGCCAAAGGCATCAGCCAAGGAGAGGCGAGCAGTGCGGGGAGATGTCATAAGGGAAAGTGAAGTATTGTTAGACTTGTGCTGTGAGCTCCTTGGAGTCCTGGCTGAGTTGCCACCAGGAAGCTTGTTTGCCTGCTGTGTTTGGGACTGGCCGACCCTTACCAGTCGTGACAGAGAAGGAGAAGCATCCAGTTGGAACCTTGTCTTCTGTGCAGAGAATAGAAGTAGCAGGATGGTCTGCAGAGCAGCCAGGACAAGACTGCACTGGAGCAGGGACAAAGTATGGCTTGTAGGCTAGAGGCCACTCACACGGGCTCTGCAGAGTCAATACTAATCAGGGGTAGGCAGTGCATACGGTGAGGAGGAGGAGGAGTGCAACTGCACTGGGGTGGGTGTAGGGGGCAGGACAGTCCCTTTGCCACACCCCTTTCTGATGTGACCACGCCCCTTTCCAAACATCAAGACATCACAAACCTCATAAAAGCACATTTCCAGCATGGCCCTGCCCGCTGCCCAAAGGTGGAGCAAGGAGTTGCAAATGTAGCCCCTTGAACCCTTCTCCCTGCACCGATAGTCTGGTGTAGCCACATCCCCTGCTGTTGGGGGTGATGGACATTCCATCTTCTGCATCAGGGCCCATTCCAAACCAGCTATTCTAATGCCAAGGGGTGCAGCCTGTGGCTTCCACAGGATCTGTTTTGCTGTGCTCCTTCTTTGCCCAAGCACTGTAGCTCTAAGGGAGGATCAGTGTACAAGAAGACCAGGCCGAAGCACTGCTTGGTGAAAACACACATTACACAATTAACCTGTGGAACTCATTGCCACAGGATATTATGAAAGCATATAAGAGGATTCTAAAAAGGACAGGATAAATTCCTGGATGATACACCCATCAAAGCTTATTGGCCAAGTTGGTTGTGGGCGATGAAGCCTTTGGCTGACGAAAGCTGGAAGGTGAATGACAGGGAATGGATTGCTACATCTATGACCTGTTTCTGGGCATTTTCTCTGATGCGTCTGGTTCTGGCCACTGTCAGAGACAGGATACTGGGTGAAATAGACTTTGATGGCAGTTCTTATCTGATCATCTCCATGATCATGCAACTCCAGAAGTGACACCCCCCAACGCAATGGCCACTTACTGAGGGCAAAAACACTGTGAAATACACTAAGACAAGGGAGGGAAAAGTTCTCAACCCCAAGGGCTATGTACTGAGATATTCATGTGGCCGACAGCCACAAGACCACTTTCAAGCATCTCCCAGGCTGAGCTTTTGCGATTGGCTCTTGGAACCAGTGTTTTGCAATCCTGGTTGCTGGGATTCTCTGAGGAGTCGCTGCAATTCAGCTGCTGGTGCAGTGAACCAAGAAACAAGACCAGTAAGGCAGCCCAGGGCCTGAGATTGGCCCTGTCCAAGAGCTGCACTCTTGGCTCTGCCCAAGAGCCACAATTTGCCCACCCCGTGCTAGTATCATCCATCCTTCTGTACTTTGTGATCTTGAGTGTGACTCCTGACTAGGTTGGAAGCTGCTAAATTCAATTGCAAAGCAGGAGACGCTGATGTCTGTTTCAAAGTCACACCCAATCAATGTGACAGGTTGGCTTCAGCACCAACACAGCTTCCTCTGGAATAATTTGTCCTTCATTGATTTAATTTATAAAAAATAAATAAATCCCCCACAAACTCAGCTTAGTGCTACAGCACTGTAGCCTGATCCAGCAGAAAGCTTGACTGTTTTCTTACCTGACTCACCTATTTAACTACAGGGCAGTGATTATTAGCAATATTTCTTCTGGCAGTCGATGCTTACAGACATTGATTAGATGCAGTGAACTCTCCCCTGCAACTTTAGCTTCAAGGCCACCCTTTCTATTAGTATGTATTTGGCCCCAGCAATGTGTCTGGAGCTGACCCGTCATGATTAGAGAGATGTTTCTGCCCTGAGGGATGTAAAATCTAGACTGTACAAAAGAGGGCAGGGGCAGAGAGAGAAAGACGGGGAGAGAAAATAAGGTAGGAGAAGGAAGTAGCCAATAAAAATATAATAATGTCTATGCCAGTAAACAAAAAACAAACTCTTTTTTGGCAGACCAATGCCCAAGATGGGGGACGTTCTTAATGCTCTTTTGTTAAAGCAGGCTCTGACTTTCTGCTTTAGAGGCCTCGGTTCATTGCAAAAACTTGCTGGTGTTCAGCACAAGGTAGGAGAAGGAAGGTTTTCTTCTTCCTTCTATATAATAATATATATTATTATATGTGCCAGAAGACAAAACCCCGTTCTTGGCAGACCACTGCCCAAGAAGCTCAAATCCAACCCATGAAAGCGATCACAAACCTGGAGAGACAGCGTTTGCTCTGAGTCAGTAAAAGACATCATATGAAGAAAATGGACTCTGCATTGAAGTCCCTGAGATTGTTGGTTCCAAGGGAGTATGATAAGGAGAAGTGCCAGCAGTGCGAAAGGTCTCTTAGAAAGGGGGCAGGAATGAGGGTTTTTTTGGCTGATACTGGCCATTGCTGGAGGCAAGATACTGGGCTGGATGGACCATTGGCCTGATCCAGTAGTCCTGTTTTAATGGGGAATTCTATAACATTTTGGATTTATTCCCAGTCAGAACTGGGCAACTGTAAGATTTACTGTTAAAGTGTAAGTGTAGCAAAGTACTGTGAATGGGTTGTTGCAGGATCAGGCTCACAGTGAGTCATTACTCTGCTACTGAATCACCAGAGCCAGCAATAAAAGGGTTAAGCTAGGGCTCTAGAAGGAAGAGATCATGTGACTGGATGTAGCCTGGTCACATGATCCTGGATGGGCTTAAAAGGGAGAACAGAAGCTTCTCTTGTTAATGTTGGAGTTACCAGGATCAGGCGCTTTTGGCGCTGCCCTTCTGGGCGATTGGTGGGAGCTCTGCCTAGGAAAGGGGGTTCTGGAAGGTACTGAGGGGTAGTAGGGCCTTAGGCCAGTGGGCCTTGGACTAGAGACCTGAGGTGGGAGGCAGGGAGCCTTCAAAATGCGAAAGCTGGAGGCCCCTGTTACAGGAGGTGCCAGCCCTGCTAGAGGGATGGCAGGGAATAGGCCAGAGAAGCCTTTAATCTGGGGTGGGCTGCAAGGAGCCCGTGTGAACTTCTGTTCCTTGGGGCAAGAGGCCTCTGTGCCAGGGACCAACCCTTGTGAACATCAGAAATGCCCTACTGAGTCAGACGAATGGTCCATCAAGCCCAACATCCGGTCTCTTGACAGTGGCCAAGTTCGGTTGCATGGGAGAAGTACCAGCTATCACAATGGGCAATCCATTCCCTGCTGATTGCTCCCAGCAGTAACAAGTTCCCATCTCGTAATCTACTTGGCTAACAGCTGTTAATAGACCTATTCTCCAAACACTTATCCAGTCCTTTTTTAAACGCAGCTATGCTACTGGCCTTGACAACCTCCTCTGGCAACAAATGCCATCATTTAACTGTGTATTGAGTGAAAAAATACTTCCTTTTATTTGTTTTAAATCTGCCACCAGTTAATTTAATGGAGTGTCCCCTAGTTCTAGTGCTACTTGAGAGGGTAAATAAACATTCCCTATCTACTCGTTCCACTCCACTCAAGATTTTATCATATCCCCTCTCTCAGTCTTCTCTTCTCCAAGCTGAGGAGCCCTAAACCTATCAAACCTCCCTTTGTATGGAAGCTGCTCCAAGCCCTTGATCATTTTTGTTGTCCTTCTCTGCACCTTTTCAAGTTCTATTATACCGTTTTTGAGACGGGGAGACCAGAATTACGCACAGTACTCAAGGCGCGGTCGCAACATCAGTGGCATTATGATATTTTCAGTTTTATTCTCTATCCCTTTCCAAATAATTCCTAACATTCTGTTTGCTTTTTTGACCGCCACCGCATGCTGAGCTGAGGATTTCAATGTATTGTCCACAATGACTCCAAGGTCCTTTTCCTGAGTGGTAACGCTTAATTTAGAACCCAACGTTGTGTACGCATAGTTTGGATTATTAGTCCCTATGTGCATCACTTTGCACTTGTCCACATTAAATTTCATCTGCCATTTAGTTGCCCAATCACCTTGTCTCACAAGATCCTCTTGCAATTCTTCACAGTCCCCTCGTGTTTTAACTACCTTGAATGCAAATCAACTGGGTGCGTGTGAGATACCAGGGCAACCTTGCTGGGGGTGAGGCAGCTAGACAAGCTAAAATGACCCAGCTGAATCGGAGATGGTTGGGAGCCAAGGGCATGAGGGAGTTGTAGGGAGGCATCTGAGCTGGCAATTTACTAGGCGCTAGCAAGTCCAGAGAGGGAAATGACGGTTGCTTGGATGAAGACACAGTACAGTGCAAGAAACCCAGGTGTGGCCGGACCGCTCAGGGAGATGCTGTGACTGTCCGCTGCCTTACCCAAGAGAGCGTTGTCTCCGGAAGGGGGTCAGCCATGCTTATGGGCTCACACAGAACTAAAAGGGACATTGTCAGCAACTCCCCAAGGACAGAGGCAGCCAGACTTGGGGAAGCTGGAGTTGGGGGGATGCCAAAAACGTGAGTTTGGTCTCTGACCCTCCCGTGACTCTGAGCTGGGAGGGGCAGACTGCCTTGCTACCCTCAGGTTTTCAAAGTGGGGTGGGGGGGTGAGTTTTGTGATTTGTTTTATAATTTGTTGATTTGTTTTGGGGTGTTCTCTTGTTGATTTTTTTTTTGTGGTGTTCGCTGCCCCGAGCTGCCTTTTGGGCAGGAGAGGCAGGATACAAGTTTATATAAAAATTAAAATATATATTTTTTAAAAATGGCTGTCTTGAACAAGGGGCTGCCTAAATATAGCGATGCCTTGAAAGGGAGAGAAGGAAAGAGGCTGTGGGGTTTTTCTCAGAGGAGCTGTGGACTTTGCCTGCCATGAGACTTGGCTATTGCTCAGGATAATAGTCTACGATTCCTGGTGGCTGCGGAGGAATTCTGTTGGATTCCGCCCCCCAGCCCCAAGACTGAGGGCCAGCATGTGCTTTTCCTGCCGGCTGAAGCTTGGGCAGTACCTTTTCAGCAGACAAAGGGCCGGAAGCAGGGGATCGGGAATAAAAAAGAGCAGGAGATTTATCTTGAACGGGGAAGACTGAGACTCCTTCCTCTGTCATTCACTTCTGACCAATGAACCATGCCTGATAAGGTTGCTGGGAATTATGTGGCTTAGATTAAAGGGATTGAAATGTTTGATAGATTCCGAAGAGGATGAAACTAAGCTGGGGGAAGGTTCTTTACCACTTTATAAATTCTCTCTGAATTCAGCAAGAACACTCTTGAAGCATCTGCAGCTGCTGTGCTGCAGCCGGCCTCTCCCCAGTATATGTGTGTGTGTGCGGCATTGTATACGCCATCCTCTCTCTGGCAGCCCAGGATGGAGCCAGTCCTAGGGATATGTCTTTGCATGTCACACCCCTTTTGTTAAGGGGTGGGTGCCTGGCAGCCAGTGGCATCCTTAGGAACTGGGGGGGCCCTACCCCCAGGGTAGGGCCTCACCAAGGAATATGGAACCTTGGGTCTGGGCCATACAGCTCACGGCAAGTTGGATTTGGTGCCTGAATCTAGTTCCTACCTACTGTAAGATGTTGGGATAAGGGAACTGAGATGACGGCATGGACGCAAGGGTAGAAGATAGGTCCATGGTCTGAGCTAAAAGCTGAAACTATTAGTAAATAAAACTATCTTATTCCAGTGCTTGGAGCTTGTACTGATTTTCAAAGTGGCCAGACTATCCTGGTATTAAACCGTTCTTGCCCCACTACAGCCCTGAACCGGTCGCCAGGCTCAGTTTTCTGGGCCCCAGTGGCTCCCAGGCGCCTGCAGATTTCATGCCCTGGTTTCTGATCCTACAACTGAGAGCAGTCACCCTGGTTGGCCCCTCTTCACGTGGAGTGTGGTGCAACTGTTCCAGCCACACACTCACTTCTCCCCCCCCCTTTCCCCCACACTTTGTTTTGTTACAATTTATTTATTTGTGTATCAGGCCAATAACAATAGACGATTCCATTTACAACATTCCAGCTTGTACAAGTGTATAATTAACAATACTCACTATTTATATAGTGCCAGCAATGTATCTGGCACTGTACGATCATTAACAGGAAACAGTATGTTAACAGATAGACGTAGAATTCTATTTTAAAACATTTTCCTGTTTTCAATGCAAATTACATCATGCACCATAGTCATTTAGTATCGACATATTGAACTTAATCCTGAAAGTTATATTTATATTAACTTATTAGGAAACTAAGGTATTTTGGACAGAGGTGGGGAAGCTGGGAGAAAGCGGAGTCTCGAGTAATTATGACTTTTGAATCTCAGGGAACTCATCATTTATATTCTCTTCTTACTTGGTCATATAAGTAACAAAAACAACAACTATTGTCTGTATTGTAATAGCTCAATGATTTCAATATTTCTGGATATGGGGACAAAGTAGCTTAGATGATTGTTCTTATGCCAGATACATTGGGGAATGGAACATCTGGCTGTTGGGAATGAACGGCAGGGAATGAATCACTCCGTTATGACCTGTTGGGTGCTTCCTCGAAATGACGGAAAGTGGCCGCCATCAGAGATAGGATGCTGGGCTCAACGGACTATTAGTCTGACCCAGTACGGCGCTTTTGATGATGTTTTATCAGACCACCTGCTGTTGGGGTTGCTCCAGTAAAAGAGATCATCTGAACTATTTTGTCTCCCTCTCTTACATTTGGGACTGACGCAGCAATCTCTCTCTCTCTCAGCTTCAATATTTCTGTGGTGTTTTTTTCCCCTTTGCAACGTAAGCTGTCAGTTGCATCTTTTTTGATAATTTTACCAGGCACCATTTTCACAAAGTGTGTTAAAATCTTCCATTATTATTAGGCATTGCATGGCTAGCTTATTCCAGCGTTCTACAGTTGGAGCTATTGCCTAGGTCCACACATCCTTAAGAATGTCCTTTCTAGCAGTTGGAAGCAGCAACAATTAAAGTCCATTTTTCCTTCTGGTATAGCACGAAGTTGGAAATGCTGAGAGTGCGGGGAGCCTCCTGGAGGGTGCTGCAGGGAAGGGGGGCTGAAGGAACCAGCTGCGCCATCGTAGATGGACCTCCCTCTGAAAATATGCCAGGCCAAATGACCAAACCTCAGCTGAAGCACTGGAGCTGGCTTGGCATACACGGCTCGACTTGGGGGCAGCGTTAATGAGAGCATATGTCTGGTTGGCTACAGATGGAAGCTGGCACCGAGGTAGCGGCGCATGGAAAACTGTGTCACGGTTCCCAGAATAATGAAAACAAACCAGCTTTCTGTTGCCACCTGGTATCTTGGGAAGAATCTGCTGTTGTCTGTTTATTTTGGACGCCCTGGTGTCCAAAGCAGGTGAAGCGATAAGAGGGTGAGAAAACAAACAAATGAAAGAGATGAGCAGGGGTATTTGTTTATTTTAAAGTCTGTTGCCAGATTATTGGTTCTGATAGGGTTGCCATTCCTCCCCCTTTAATCCAGAACGTTTATGAAAAATACATGGTACAGGGCTGCATTGGTTCCAACACCCTGGATTAAAGGGGAGGTATGACAACCCTAGTGATGACTCCTTGGATAAAACTCAGAATTCTGTAGGATGATTTGCTAGAGGACTTCCTTGGGGCACTGTGGGAGAGCTTAGAGGAAGGGTGGCAAGTACAGGAGGCCAGGTATCCTCTAGACAAGAGAACAAGACCTTGTGAGGTCATTTCCCCCCCCCCCCCAAACACTATGGGCTCCACCCTTTCTGTTCACTGAGGCTTGGGTGGCTACCACTCTGTTAAACATGGGGGAAATCCACGCTGCATTCCTAACAGTGCTGCATCATGCTGCAGAGCAGTTTGATCAAACGTTTATGCCACTCTGCCAACTGGGGGAGTCCTTTGCATGGCAGCATAAACACAGGACTAGCTATCAGAATCGCCTGTTTGGGGCTCCCTGTTGGTCAGTATCAGGCATGGTGCAGGAAACCCAGCCTCCTGCCTGAAGGAGGGAACAAGGAAACCCATCTGTAGCGGGGCTGGAAACGTCCCGGCTGGGGCTCTCTGTTCCTTGTTGGTCAGCTGTCAGGCAGGGGGCAGGGAACCTAGCTTGAGTCACTTCATCTAAAGCTGTGCATTTGGGTTCCGAGTCAATCCAAATCCGCCCCCGCCAAAAAAACAAACCTGACCAAGCTTCCATTTTCAGTCTAAGCAGTTCACTCCGGCCCAGGATGATATTGACCAGAGAAGCGAGAGTTTAGCCAGTTTCATCAAGTGATTCAGTGCCATGAGTGGTCGCTTGGTTGGCCAAGATCATGTGGCAGGATGGTGGTATTGAACAGACACTAACTGTGTCATTATCGACTGCTCCACGAGTTCCCTGGCTAAGTATGGTGTAGAGCCAGTGTAGTGGCTAACGGTGCTGGACTTGGACCCAAGAAGCCAGGGTTCAAATCCTGCTGTAACCATGAAAATCCTTGTGCAAGTCTCAGCCTTGGTTCCCCATCTGTAATAAATGGGTGGGTGTGTCTGTCTGTCCCTATGTTCCCTCACCCTTGTCCATCTGAGATTGTAGGCCCACTGTGCTGGAACCTGCCTCTAATAACAACAATTGTAAAGCACCAGGTACACTGCTGGTGCTAAATAACAATAATAAGTTCTAGGCCCCCAACCCATGTTTACTCCATGACAGAATGTGATGTTTGATAGCCAAAAATAACATGTTGTGGGCCTAATGTGTATTAACACTCAGTACCTCCAGCGATACAACATATGTTGGTCTCCTTCCCTCCTCACTTTGGATCCAATCCTCACTCCATTGGAGTTGATGGTTCAGCTCCCGTTCAGTTGATGTTTCAGCAGGAGTGGAGAACCTTTTCCCTCCAGGGACTGTGATGGCTGGGTGTCGCCTCACCCAGAGGAGCCACTGAGCTCTGGTTTGTTAATGACTCTTTCGTTTGGAGGGAGGGAATCTCTCTGAATCCACCTGTGGGTGACGTCAAAACCGGTTTGAAGGGTTTTAGAGCTGGGTGTAGAAATATTGTTGGCCAGTTGAAGCAGGGGTGATGGTGAGGCATTTTGGGGGCGGGGGTCTGATTCTGGAAGGAGACTGGAGTGCAGCTTGGGGGAAACTCGGCCCTGGAAAGGACTCTTTGCTAAGGGAGCTGAGAACACCAGGGAGAAGAACTCAGGGCCACCCACCCATAGACTGTAAACCCCGTTGTGTGACCTGCCTTGTGTTTCTTTACCTCTAGACTGTCCTCTGGCATCCCTTCCCTTCCCTTAGCAAAGTGCGTTCTGTTTATGTTGACCCCGCGTTGCTCTGACGTATTGTTCCAGGGGGTTGTGCCCAGGGAAGGAGTGATCTCTCACCACCAGTGCCTATTACCTGAAGGGACAATCCTCCACATGGGCTTTGCCTTCCTTGGGCTTGTCAAGCAAGGGAGGGACCACCCACAGAGGGGAGATAAGCCAAGGGAAGGAGCAAAGGATCTGCAGCCGGCCCCAGTCCAGGGTGGCAGACATCCCACGAGCGCACAGCCCTGGGATCCTGGCTCTAGACTGCCCTGACGTTTCGTCTCTGGATCTGGGGGTGGGCACAGGAGCCCCTGTGTAAAACAAGTCCCTGCGCCTTAACAGCTTGCAGGGTCAGGCGGGATCCCAGGAGGATCTGCGGAGGCTATGACATACTTGACAGGGCCACTTTGAAAATGAGTCCTAGCTCTAAAGCTGCATAGACATTGGGACAGGAGCACTGAACCGGTGCGCTCAGGGTGTGAACGGTCCAACTAATGGATCTCTGTCCCCTGTCCTTGCCCTCATATCTGCTCCCTTACCTTGAGTTCAGTCTTTCAGTGCTTGCGGGTAGGAACTGAATCCAGGGGGCAGATACAGAAACTGGAAAGGAACCCCAGAAGAACTAGCTGTGGGCTGCATTTGGCCCTTGGGCCTGAGGTTCTGCATTCATGTGTGAGGCGCGCACCCTTTGGCTGCAGGCCTCTGGAGTAAGTGGCTTGAGGATCCCACCCTTTGTTCCTATTGTGACCACATCTCTACTTAGGACCCATGTTTGTTTGTTTATTTATTTAATAAATTTATACCCCGCCCCTCCTGCTAAAGCAGCCCGGGGCGGCTTCCAACAATAAAAACAATTTAAAACATCAATACAATAATATAAAAATATTAAAACAGGGCTAAATATAATAAATACATAATAAATAATAGGTAAGTTGGGGGAGCTAAAAACCCCTCACCCTCCCCTCCCACCCTCCCCAAAGGCCTGGGCGAACAGCCAGGTTTTACAACATCGCCGGAATGTCAAAAGGCTTGGGGCCAGGCGAGCTTCCTCCGGGAGGGAGTTCCAAAGGCGCGGCGCGGCCACCGAGAATGCCCTTTCCATTGTGGCCCCCCGCTTAACGCGGGGGACCTCCAAGAAGGCACCCCCGGCTGACCAAAGGAGCCGCTCTGGGGTACAGAGGGCGAGGCGGTCCCCGAGGTAT
>QEPC01010859.1:9037181-9068835 GCA_003113815.1 Sphenodon punctatus | reverse complement strand
TCCAGATGCACCTGGAGCTGGAGTGCCACCGCCCACTCAATAACCTTCCCTAAAAAGGGAAGGTTAGAGACAGGTCGGTAACTGGCGAGCGCATCCACGTCCAAGGATGTTTTTTTCAGCAGGGGGCGCACCACAGCCTCCTTGAGGCAGGGCGACAACCTCCCCTGCTGCAAGGACGCGTTCACTACCCTCGCCAGCACCGTCCCCAACGTCTCCCTGGAAGCTTTTACTAACCAGGACGGGCATGGATCCAGTTCACAATACGTGGCCCTCTCAGACCCCAGGACATCCGCCATGTTAACTGTGGGTGACAATCAACACGATGAGGGCCCGCAAATCTGTTTGCGGCCCCATTCCCGCCGGGGATTGGAGGCTGCTCTGGCTACCTGTGATTGGCCGCCATGGCTGCCCGTCGTAGCTGGGGGTGAGGCTTCCTGGACGCACGTTTGTTCTGTTCCCCCATCCTACCAGGGTGGGAGAGTGCTTGCCAGTCGGCCTGGTTGTGTGTACATCAGTTCCACGCCCCGACCTGACCCCACAAGAGCTGCCCCCCTCCCCTTTCCGAGCACGTAGCTGGCATGACGGCTGCACATTTATTGTTACCCTTTATTTCCCCGTTGGTGGCACTAGAGAAAACGCAGTGCACACGGGGCTTTGATTTAGACACAGAGCTGACTCTCTCTGCAGTGTTTTACTTACAGCTGTTTGGGCTTTAAGGGTTACTGTCTTTTAACAGTGCCAGCTCTGGAAACATTTAATGTTCTGCATTTGGTTTCATTAATGAAAATGGAGCGTTTAAATGGATTGTGTCTCCGTGGTACAGAGAAGGGCAGGGAGGCACGCAGTCAAAGATGTAGTTACATTTTTAAGCCCTTTGGTAACCTCGCTTCGGCGGATAAATGGCCTCCTCTGCTCTGCCAATTAGTGAATTAGATTGAGGATGCAGGTGTTTCCAACACTGGTGTGCCTCACGAGAATGCAAAGCTAGACGCCTTGTCCATCCCCGGCTGTCTCAGACGGGCATGGAACTGTTTGCTCGGGGTGTAGCCTGCTCTGCTGCAAGGAAAGTGTGGGTGGGTGGGATTGGTGAATAAAGACTGACAGCCACAGAGGCGGAAATTCATTATGCTCATAGCATGGGCAGCTGTTGTGAAAGCTTCCCCACACAGCCTAGCTCCAGTGCCTTTGTCCTGATCTGTAACAACAATTGATCTTTTGGGGTGATGGGGTCACTGCATTTCTTCCAGGACTCGGCCTTCCCAAGCCTGTCAGCGACGACGCTCTTCAGTGTCATGGAGTCATGTGGCTGGAAGAGACCTCAAGAGTCATCTGTTTATTTGTTTTATTTTATTTTATGCTGCCCTATCCCCAACGGCTCAGGGTGGCTAACATCACGATGAAAAAACACACGTAAAATACAAAAAAGAAAAACTCTAAAAAAACACACCCTTAGATCCAAACCCTGCTTGTCAAATGTCTGGCCAAATAAATAGGTCTTACACTCTGGAAGATGTTCAGACTTGGGCTTAGGAAAACCTGTAAGGGAAAGAAGTTCCAAAGCCACGGAGCATCCACCGAAAACACCTTTCTATGTGCCCAGGTCAAAGAGACCTGGGCCAATGACGGTAATTTCAGGAGAGCACTCTTGGACAATCTTAGAGGCCACCGAGGGACATCAATAGGGAGGCGATCTTCTAGCTATGCAGGTCCCATGTTGTCTAGGGTCAGAACCAGCACTTTGACTTGTGCCCAGAACTAGGGGCGCAGCTAGGTGGGCATGGGCCCTGGGGCAGAAGATGGAATGGGCCCCTGCCGGGGCACTCCGCTCCAGTGTGTAGATGCACTCTACATGCATGTGGGCCCCAGTGCGGCTGCACCTATTATAGCTATGCTACTGCCCTACTAGAACACGTTACACCAGTGCTATAGCTATAGCCCAGGAGTCTGGACGAGATGTGCTTAACAGACCCAAACTGCCCACTCAGAAAAATCCACCAACAAGAAATGTGGCCTATAATACAAATCTGCCACGAGGACAGATCAGGAGTGTCCTGAATGCCATGATGCTGCCAGAGAGAAAAGGGAAGAATCTTATGAAAGAAAAAGTCTCAAATAATTGAACTGTACATGCTCCCACAGTCAAAACCATTTTGTCCGTGTGAGCACACATGCAAAAAAAAAAAAAAAAAGTACGGGGCTTATATTGACATGTAACAGCTTAGTGGGTGGCCAGTGGCTAAGGAACTAATTGGCAGGGTGTGAGTTATAAATTAATTAGGGACCTGTTCAAGTGTATTTGACTCACATTGTTTTGACTACTTAATGACAACTTTCTGTATCTCTGAACCATTTTTCTTCTTTCCATTTACAACTTGATATCTCATTTCTTCCTAATACTTACTTTTGCCTTAAAGCTGGCGTGCTTGCATATTTGCCGAGTTTGGTAACAGAATTCTGAAAGGAACCCCTGTTCGACACAGAGGTGAGCCTTCCAAATAAATATTTCTATGGCCAATTGAAGATGACTAAGATTGTGTGAATCTGACTGTGTATTACTGTTTTGGCCCAGCATGCGCTCTTGCAAGGGTGGGTCAGAGGACTCCAGAGTGTGTGTGAGAGGGGACGGGGAATCGCCTGTCAAGATTGCAAGGAGGGGAAACAGTCCTGACTGTATTTGGAGGCGCAGTGGGGTTTTGGTTAAAGTTAGTCCTGTCCTGGCCACAGGTCTTCTGAGCTAGCACTGGGTAAGGAGCCTGTAGTGTACAGCATAGTGCAGTCTGAGTCCTGCCAACCCTAGATGTTCAAAAATTATGAGACCACTTCCCACACCTCCCGATTGTGAGATTGGGTCAAAAACGACGTGTGGGCAGCACAGCGGCTCCTCAGCCCAGGGTGGAAAACCATAGCCCTGCCCACTCCCAGCGCTCTGCCCCCCGCCATGACAGACAGGATGGTGACCAACCATGGCACTCGGCTAGGGCAGCCTCTGCCCCAAGACGGGGCTGAACATACGTGCTAGTCCACGTTGGTCCAAGTGGGTGGCCCTTAGACCAGGGTGCATCGTCTGAGATTTTCCAAGGACACAACCCGGGCTAGCTGCCTACCCGCCTGGGGGCAGTCCCAGGTGAACATCTGGTGGCGTGTAAACAGACCTGCCAGTGGGTCCCTATGCCAAAGCAGGCCACCATCACGTCTGCTTTTACCCATGAACTTAAAAAGCATGTTCTTTTTAATATAATCCCTGTGGTGTTCTTTTTTATCTGCCTCTTAGAGTCGGAGTTATGAGGGTTGCCCCATCAGCCCTGCTTCCCCCCCCAATTCTCTGCACCTACAAGCGCTGGCAACCTAGTTCCCTTCTCTTTTAGTGTGAAGCTGAGATTCTCACCGTTTTTATTGCAAATCACATGATTTTAGTCATTAAGCACCTTAAATTGCGACGCTTGTGGTAACATCACGAGAATTAGTGACCCCCATGGTCCCGCTCTGGGGCAAAAGAGGGCATGACTGAACTGCATTGCTTCCTGCCTTTCTTCCTGGGTAGGGGGGGCACTTCTTGGGGGCTGTGGAAAGCTGGGTGTAAATAAGAGCAGCCTCCGGCTCTGTGCTCACTTATATGGAGGACAAATTGGTTTCCAGACAAGTTTGCAGATTCCTTTGATTTTTCCACTTCTAGCCATTTTGGGCTGCTCTGGATCTGGCTTGCCATTGACCTGGATGATGCAGCTTGTCGTAGAAGGGATGGCTTGCTGATCCCCTTACAATTTCTGCCCTGGAGAGCCATTTTGTACATTAGGATGATTCAGATCACGTACCCTTGAGTGATCTCTCTCTCTCTCTCTCACTCACTCACACACACACACACACTCTGTCTCTCTCATCCTGTGAGCAGCTTCTTGACACTCAGCAGTCACTCTGCAGAGGAGTTTGCTTATTAAACCCAGCTAAGGAAGCTACTTTCCTCTCTTAGGTTGTGTATGTGGAAGTCAAGTAGAATAGCTAATATGGGATTGCCAGTGAGAGAGGCAGAAAAGGCATTTTTGCCTGAAGTATTTCTGTTTGATAATAGAGATTGACTGTACAGACATCTGGTGAGGAAGAGTGCTCTTTGTAGAATGTCAGACGATGGGAGGATTGTGTTACAGTAACAGGACAGGTCTCTGAGAGAATGCTGTTTAACTAAAACATGTATGTGTGGGATAATTATTACAAGCCTTTTTATTAAGTGTTTATTGAAATTGTTTGGATCAAGGCACATACTTCACTCTATGCCTCTACAGCACTTACGATAAGCAAGACCTGATTTTGGGTGGAGCCAGCCAGTAGATGTGGTTGTAGACTAGGGTTTCCACCTGTGCAATTATTTAAGGAACGCTTATGAAAAATACATGTTGCAGGGCATGCATTGGTGACACAAATGTGCGTAGCCGGTAACCCTGGTTACATACATACATTACATACCTAATCCAGCAACAATCAAGGGGTGAAAACAGACATAACGCTAACACCACTTTAACATTTCTTATGCATGTTGCAGGGCCCTGCAACATGCATAAGAAATGTTAAAGTGGTGTTAGCGTTATGTCTGTCTTCACCCAAGATTTTTTATTTGGGAGGTAGGGCTAGGTATCGGGGAGGTCTGGAATAAGAGCTTTTATTATTTTCCTCAGCCAGGCTTCATGTTTGCTGTGACTTCCCTATTGCCACTGATGGGGAAAATGCGGTGAACAAACATCCCAGATTATCTACCATTTTGTTACCACTTTCAGCATTCAAGATGCTTTACAACCCTTATCTAGATCACTCCTCACAACAACTCTGTGAGGTAGGTCATTATTATTCCCATTTTGCAGAATTATTTACCTAAGGCCACTCGATTCACTACTCACATGAACTCACTGTTCATGGCTAGAATGGGATTTGAACCCTGGTCTCCTCAATCTAAGTCCAACACCGTATCTATTAGGCTGCCCTGGCTCATTTAGGTTTGTTTATTGTATATAATTTTATGTGGTATAATCTGCCCTGAGCCCTTGGGATAGGGTGGAATAATAAATGATAGTAATTCTTCTAAGAGTATGAAATATTCCGCAGTAGCCGTAGCTGCAGCACTGAAGTCTTGGGAATGTGGGGTTAGTGACAGCCATTGATAAAATGGTCACTTCCACTGGGATAGCTCCTGGGATTTGGAAGCAAAGAGTGGGGATGGAAGAGTCATGACTAATGATGCTTCTGAGTTTTTATTACAGCAGAGAGGCACAAAAAGGACTTCCTTACTGCAGTTGCCTAGCCTTGAGTCAGACAAAATACTGTGCATGTGGTACCTATGGGTGTTACAGACATAACATTAACCACTTTGTGGGTTGTTAAACACATTTGTGTGTGTGAACACACTTTGTACTGCATGCTTCACACAGGTTGTGATCTCAGAGAGCATGTTCACAGACAGCACAAAGCTGTCGCCTGCACATACCCCCTGTTACGTGTAGAGAAGCCCACGGCCCCACTTCTGGTCTGTGGCTGCCTAAGATACTCCTATGAGATGCTCTAGGGCATCAAGGCACAGCTTCCAGCCAACAGCTGGTGGAAGAGGACTACAAGGGGCATTGGGTATCTGTGAAAACATGCAGCAGCATAGACAGCTACCACCAGCTGTGCGTTCCAGGTGACATCCGCAACTTCAAGCTGTGATGGATTTCCATTTATTCCTGCCCAGAGTTCCCCATCTTTTAGCTGCTATTGAGACATGAAAGGACACCCCTCCCCTGCTTCCATCCCATGACCATACAGTTATCTTAATAGCCTTCCACGAGGAGCTTTTTCCCAGGCTTTCTGAAAATCCAAGTACATTGCATCGGCTGGATCACCTTTATTCACAAGCTTCTTGTTGCCCTCAAAGAATTCTAATAGACAGGTGAAGCACAACTTTCCTTCGCAAAAGTTGTGTTCTTCAACATAGCGTGTTGATCACAGGCAGCATTCTCAGTATGTTTATTAGTCAACCAGAGGTTTGACATTCTTCTGCTTTCTCTATTTATAACGTTTATTAGTCGTTGTTTATAATTCTGCCATCAAAACTGACATGGTGGGGCTAACCTTAGGTTGCATTAATTCATTCCTACTGGGTTATTATGCCTGCGCACAGGGACAAGGCCTGACTTGTTGCTGCATACTTTTCTGCTCTGGAATATCTTAATGTGGTTATAAATTGAATTTGTATCAATCACTAATAACCTGATCCTGCTTCTAGTGAAGTCAGGCAAAAAACTCCCACTTGTTTAATTGGGAGCAGGAGCAGCCCCCCTCCCCCATATTGATGCAGTGAGCAAAACCTTCCTCCAGCACCATCCTCTGCTGGAATGGGATTAATTTCAGTTAATGAAGTCTGTTGATTAGACACAGCTTGGGATTCTTATCGGCCAGTTAAAGCCACTTAATCTTTTCTGCCCCTTTGATATTTTTGGCCCTTTTTACATGACGGGGGGGTGGGGTGGGGTATGGGTGTTGTAGCACAGTGGGTGGAGGTGTGTGTATGTGTCCCTTTACATGGACACACACACACACACCTCCATCCACCGAGCTTCCTCCGGTTTTCCGGAAGGCTCCGTCGGTGGAGGTGGGTGTTGCGTGGGAGCTTGTGCACACACCCGCCCATCCCGCTCCGTGTTCAGACGGACAAACACCAAGCAGACACCCATCCCCCCCACCCACCGCTGACCGTTTACATGGACACCCCCCTCACACACACACCCGTCCAAACACCGAGCCAGGGGGTGGGGGAAGGTGTCCATGTAAAACGGCCTTTGAGGTGTGAATTTTAAAACACAGGTCTTAGTGTCATTCGGTATCCACCAAGGCCTGGCTTTCCCTTCCCTTCAGTACTCTTAAACAGATCCAGAACCTCCTCTTGGTTCCAGAGGAATGGGAATCTCAGTTCTGAATTCTGTGGTCCTGACTTGATTGCCATGTCATAGCAGCTGGGGCTTTCAGGGGAAGGGAAGGAGAAAGTCCATAGCCTCAACCTGAGGCTGGGCAGCCGCCATGCAGAATTCACATACGCAACTTCCAGTGTCTCGTTCCACCGGAGAGAAAAGCAAACAAAAGCAACAGGATGACCAAAAGCAACAGGATGAACAGCATCACAACCATCGGTGCACAAACAGTTGACACCCCCCTGCCCCCTTTCACTTCTGCAGCTCAGAGGCCCAGAATGCGGAATCGGTGCAGGGTATTCTTATTCTGATGTCTATTGCAATCTGTGGGCACAGTTAATGATGGGATTCAAATACAGTAATTGAAAAAGTCATAGTGACGCTCCTCCAAACAAGCCCATATCCTCCCGCCACTGCTCACCACCTCCAAAAAGGCCAGAGACATATTGTAGCCATGTGCAGCCTTTCTCCCATTAGCCTTTGCTGAATTATTATTATTTATGTAGCACCAACAATGTACTCAGCACTGTAAAATAATAATTAAAGACAGGTTCCTATCCCAAGGGGCATAAAATCTAGGAAAGGTGGGGGAGGGGAGCCAGAGTTGCTAAAATAATACATCATTATCCAGGTTCTACATTCCATGGAACTGCATCAGAGTACACTGACCAACTCCAGTTCCCTCCCTCCAACCAGTACCATGGCCAGTTCACATCAGATAAGAGTTTCTTCCATGCCCGTCTCCCTGTAGACTGACCTAAAGTCAGAGCGTGCTGTTCTTATAATCACAGTAGGGGGTGGGGCCAAGGTGTTGAGCAGTGGCACACCCTCTTAAAGGGCCATTGCCTGCCCCATTGAACGTGTGCTTTCAAAAGTTGCAAACTTGGTCTGTGCAAGACCAAGAGTGGGAAACTTAGTAGACGGCACCCCAGTGGGAAAATCCTGTCAACATCTCCATGACATATAAATCTGGAGACTGTTGGGTGTCCCATTAGGGTTTAGCTGGTGGAATGTGGAGGGAATGGGACAAAGAATAGAGGGTCAGGAGGCTTCTTAGATCTCCAGGAACCAAGCCATGTACAACTTCAGAAATTGCCCCCTTGATTGCACTTGGAAATGAGAACAGCCGTTGGATAATGGGGTGGGATTACTGTGCTTTGCTGAATAAGTAGGCAGCTGTATTTTGCATTAACTGAAATTTAATGGACACAATGATCCATTTAGGAGGTGGTCAATGCAACAGGAACAGCCAGAACCTCCCAGCCTCCCACCCCCCAACCCTCCATATGTATACGATTGTATTTATGTGGCGAAAGCCTTTGTTAATAAAACTTGATTTGACTTGACATATAGCGCTAGAGCTGAAATAGGTTTACCTGTCAAAATTGTTGTACCTGAATCATTTTGCGTGAATCTGATACTAAACAAGACCCATTTAGTGCCTGGAGAGTTTCCCAAATGACCAGCTTTTCATGACCGAGTTACCGTTATTCCAGTTTGCGATTCTGTCCTTTCCCATTCATCTACTGATCTGTGTCGGAACGACACTAAGGCAGTAACACAGTCAGTCGGAATGGGTTGGGGAAAAAGTGGAAAGTCAGTAATGGTAATACCTGGCATTTTGGGTAGGTGGGCTCCCATTTCGGTATTTGGATACTAATAGGATTCCCAAATGTTGGGAATTGCGCACAAGTTCCCAGTCTGCTACCCATATCAGCTGTAGTCCTTGTAGTCCCTCTCATGTTCACATGTCCTGAAAAAAGGCAGAGCAGTACTGATCAACGTCTGGAGATTCTCGCTCACATAGGCTGGGGAAGAGGCCTTGTTCTAGTCTCCCGTGTGTGCTTGCCTGCCATTCTCCCACACATGCCTACGTGTGCTACTCGTGTGACCTATTGCTACCAAGCGAGTGATTTAACACAGGGAAGAGAAGGCTGATGTATCATCACCTCCAGGCTTGGGTTTAACAGCCGTGCTGAAAATGATGATCAGGCTCTAAAGCAACCGTACCAGCTAAGGCGTTTCCATGGAGACAGGTCTTTGATCTCATTGTAATAAACAAAGGGGTGAAGAAGACCGTTTCAGTCCCAAGACACAGAAAGAGCTTGATCCCTGCTGGGCAGGAGTTTCCATGCTTTCTTTAGACAGCAGTGGGAACTGTCTTTTGTCTGCAGAGCTGACTAGGTAAGGGTGCCATCCTGTCTGCTCTAGGTTATCCACAGAGTACTGCTACTAATTTCTATAGCATTACTATACGTACACAGCACTTTACAGTCACAGATATTTTGGAGACGGCTCTAGGCCAGTGGGCGTACAACCCTAATGGACAAGGGTGATAGGAGCACCCTTGTCCGTCCTGACAAGACGGAGGTGATGTTGGTGGGCAAGGGCTTGGGGGACCTGGGGGTGGTTGAATTTCCTATTGTTGTGGGGGTTCACCCTCCCATGGTCTGTCAAGTGCGGAGTCTGGGTGTGCTCCTCGATTCGCGGCTCAGCCTGGAATCTCAGGTTGTGGCTGTGGCGGGGAGTGCGTTTCGGCAGTTACATCTTGTCCGGCGGCTTCGGCCGTATCTCTCAGACTCCGACCTCGCCACTGTCATCCATGCCTTCATCACCTCGAGGCTGGATTACTGCAACGCGCTCTACGTGGGGCTGCCCGAGAAGCTGGTCCGGAGGTTGCAGCTGGTGCAGAATGCCGCGGCCCGTCTCCTGACGGGGGCGGGTCGCAGGGAGCACATGACACCAGTGCTCCGGGCTCTGCACTGGCTGCCTATAAAGCACCGGGCCAGGTTCAAGGTGCTGGTTTTAACCTTTAAAGCCCTTCACGGCCTGGGCCCTGCTTATCTGCGGGACCCCTCACTCCCCATGTGCTCGTGCGACCCTTGAGATCATCCGTGGGAGCCTTTTTGGAGGTTCCCCGGGCGAGGTGGGTGGCCACCGATGTTAGATCTTTTTCGGTGGCCGCCCTTGTGCTGTGGAATTCGCTCCTGGAGGAGGCTCGGCTGGCTCCCGCTCTCCTGCTGTTTCGGCGTGTATGTAAGACCTGGCTGTTCCATCAGGCTTTTGGCGAGGGGTGGGGGTGGGGTTCCCCACATATTGTATTTTTAAATTGTTTTTACATTTTAAAAATTGTTTTATTGATTGTTGTTCGCCGCCCTGGGCTGCCTTGTGGGCAGGAGGGGTGGGATATAAATTTTAAATAAATAAATAAATTTTAAAAAATAAAAAAACACAGAGAGAAAGACATATATATTCCTTTCTTGTTACAAATGGGGCTGATATTTGTGAGGCTATGTAGTATGAGTTCATGGCTAAGACAGGATTTGAACGCTGGCTTCCTAAGACCAAGTCCAGCACCGTATCCACTACACCACACTGGCTCTCTCAGGGGACAGCTGTGTTCCTGCATACAGTGTTTAGAGTTTACTCCTCGGTAAACAACCCTAGCTAAAGCCTTCCCTGGCATTGTTTATCCAGGGGTTAACTATCTCCAGCTCCATGTTGCTGGAGCGGAGCAGGCACATGAAATCTTAGTGTGATGTTACTTTCCCAAACCTTTCGGGGTAGCAAGTGGTAACTTACCCAGTGTCAGAGACCGTGGCCCTAAAGGGTCAGCGCCTCCAGCGCCTCTACACATCGATGGCTCAGGAGAACTGCTACCCATCCATCCTTTACAGAAAGCTCCCTGATTGGCAGACTGAACCTGTGCTCTGATTGGCCCCAGGACACCTCTGGCCTTCTGTATAGGCCTTTGTCCAGAACATCTAGGCAGTTTCCAACTCTCTTGCTTCACCTCCTTGCCTGACTTTCTGGCTCCCAACTTGGCCTCTGACCCCCACTCTCTAATCAGCTCATCCTACGGCTTCTGATATCCTGGTGTTACCCTGCATGTTCCTGACTCTTGGCTGAAGACCCTCTTAGACAGACCCACCCTCTGTGCTAACATGGAGTGGGAGTGACCACACAAAATCAGGGTGGGCTTAACTGGACGTTCCTTACCTCTGTCTCCCAACATGCTTGTTTTTAATTAGGGTGGGATAAAAACCCTAATATTGTATTTATTATTGATGTGAGCTGCCGCGAGCCGACTTTGGTTGGGAGAGTGCGGGGTATAAATTAAAAGATGAAATGGAAAAAAAATAAATGGGGACGCTCAATTTCCTTTGAAACTGAAATGTTCACATATCAGACTATAAAATGGTAAAGGGACTGGGGAAACGCTGCATGGTAACTCACCACAGATTTATGCATGATGGGAGATGCACAAGCGCGGTGGCAGTGAATGTATGACCTTCCCCACCAAAAGGGCAGGTTAGTACACTCACAAATCCATTTGTGTTGCCAGAGGAGCATGTTCCTGTGTGCTTGAATATTTCGTTGTGGTATCTATGCAAATATACGTGGGATTCTCCTACATGGATTTGTGTAAACTACTCATCTAGCCGTCTGCATTAAGCCATGCCTGTGTCTGTCTGCTTGTAGGTTTCCTGGCTTCCTGGCTTTCTAGTTAATGCCTTTCTTTTGTCACTTCCCATCTGTCTCGCAGATTTGTAAGGGGTGGAGAGATTCACTGTTATCACAGCCTCCAGCATAACATGTAGTTCGATTTTTAATTCACCCTTCCCCGAAGGCTCAGGGTGGCTAGCAACATCATTAAAAACAAGCATGTAAAATAAAGAAGTCAAAACCACATCCCCTCCAAAAATCCTAACCTTGGCCCTGTTAAATGCTGGCCAAATAAATAGGTCTTGCACTGCCTCCAGAAAATGCTCAGATTAGGGCTTTGGCAAACCTTCAAGGCAAGGGAGTGCCAGAGAGCCAGAGAGCAGCCAATGAGAATGCCTCTCTGTGTGCCTGGGTTGGATAGACCATCCTGGACCAATGATGGAACTTGCAGGAGAATGCACCACTCAACTGATCTTAAAGGGCTCGAAGGGACATAAGTAGGGAGGCAGGTGATCCTTTTAGATAACATGGCCGGAAGCATCAGTCAAGCAGGTGTTGTCTGTGAGGCTCCAATACATAATATGATGATCGGGCTCTCATGTGCACTTGATTGGGTCCTATTCATTATTTATTATTATTATTTTTTAATTTTATATAACACCAGCAATGTACTTGCTGCTGAACAAGCATGAATTAAAGACAAGTCCCTGCCCTGAGGGGCTTACAATTTAGGGGACACAAAGGCGATGGGAACACAGGAATCGTATCCCTGTCTCTCCCTGAAGTCGAGGCGTCATAGGTGTACATGCTTAGATTAGTTACAGGGGAACGGGGATCCTGAATGAAAGTAAAGGCAACATCAGTGACCAGGCTGTGGGAATGAGGAGCCTGATGGAAGAGGTAGGTTTTCAGGAGGGATTTAAAGGCTGGGAGGGAGCAGAACAAATGTGTTCAGAGTTCCTGGCATGGGGATGGGGGAAAAGGGTGAAGACAATTCAGGGAGCAGGAGAGTTGAATAGCCTCCAGCTAAGAAGCCCGTTTTCTGCGTGCTTAGGGCCTGCTTGCATTAGGAGACTCTGTGCGGAATCGGATGGAGTTCCATCAGTGCAGATCCCTTCTGTAGACATGTTACACCCTTGCAACATGGGCTTGCCGCAGTGAGGCTCATGCCAGTGGGTGGATCACTGCAAATTTCCCTTAGCACTGCAGCCTGCGGTGTCGTCCAGTAACCTCTGAGCACTTCATTAGCATGGATATTGCTAGAAACCCTTATCGCGCCGCTCCATGAATTGCTACATGCACATAGCAATGGCCAGACACCACTAAAGTCAATGCTCGTTTTGCTCTTGACTTCCATGGAGCCAGGATTTCACCCAAGGAAAAGACAGTTTCTTACAATGACGGTCCAAAGGGCTGAAGGGAAAATGGGGGGAAGTGACAGAGTTGTAACCAGGGTGGCCAGATATAGGCACATTTTTACAAGACACTTATGAGAAATACAGGTTGCAGGGCTGCATTGGCTCCAGTGCAGCCCTGCAACCTGCATTTCCCATAAGTGTGCTGTAACAATTTGCATATTTGGGCTCCCTAGACTTGTAGCTGGGTTAGACTGGCCCCTGGTACAGAAGATGGAATGGGCTCTGTCACTCCCCAAGTCCTTCCCATGGCAGAGGCTGTATAAGGAAGTCTGTGCCCCCTCGGTGCATAGGCCCTAATACAGCAGCACCCCCTGTTCCTATTGTAGCTATGCCCTTGGGGAAGTGATTTTCCCAAGGTCACAAATCAGGTCAGTGGCACATTTGGGAATAGAATCTGATCACTGGGGGTGAGCCTGTTTCAAATGGTAATTCTACCAAAAATACGTTATCCCATGATGGCGCTGCCCATCAAACTACCCGAACCCTTCTTTAAAGAAATAGACAAATTAATGGCAGAAGTGATCTGGGCCAAAGGGAGACCCAGAGTGAAAAGAGAAACCCTTTTTAGAACTAAAGAGGCAGGGGGTCTAAACTTACCAGACTTCAGACTATACCACAAGGCCGCAACACTTAGTGCCCTACAACCATGGTACCACAAATCGGATCAACAGGAATGGGTGCAAATCGAAATGCATGCACTAGAAATAGTTCATTTCCAACATTACCTACTAGACAGGGGGCAGATAGAAGGGGTAAAGTGGAAAAACCATCCTTTTGCGAGGAGCGCACGGGAAAGCTGGCTCCAAGTAATCAAAAAACCCAAAAGTAAACTAGGCAAATCCCCATACTCCCCAATCAGTTTAGTAAGCCTTGAGATACACCGTACAGCAGAGGGGATAAGAAAACAGTTAACTCAAAAACAATTTAGAAGGGTAGGTCAATTATTTGAAAAAGGAGAGATAATGTCAAAAGAACACCTAGAGATACTTTTGCAAGAAAAAATAAATTTATTCCAATACATGCAATTAAAAAGTGCCCTTACCCAACAAGACTCGATAGAAGAATACAGCGGAACACCGTCTAAGATAGAAAAAAAATGTATTTGAAAAAGACTGCACTAGGGGCAGACTGGGAAGGATATATAGATCCCTGAAAGAGATCTGGTATAAAAAGGACCATAGACATTAAGACCTGGGAGAAGGAGTTAGGAAAACAATTTACAGACCACCAAAAAAAAGGAAATGATTATGCACTGCAATGGGTGTGCCACCTTGTTGGAAGCAAAAGAAACACAGGTCAAACTGACCTTAAGGCACTACCTAATGCCCTCACAATTTAAGCATCTTAATAAAGATAACACAGGAAGATGCTGGAGAGGGCGTGAAGAGGAGGGAACCCCATTGCACTGCTAGTGGACATGCACGAAAGTCCAAGGGTTATGGAGAACCGTTCGGGCATATATGGAGGCTGTGGCGGGATTTGCAATCCCTTTCCGTCCAGAAACTGCTCTTCTGGGAGTGTACCCTGAACAAAAGATAATGACAAAAGTAAGACCGCAGTGTGTAATGTTTTGTCTAGCAGCATTAAACGTAATAGCCAGGAACTGGAGAACGGAGAAAAACATCACGGAAGGAGAATGGCTAAACAGACTTTGGTTTGTGGTCTCGATGGAGAGGTTGTTGGCCGTGACGCATGGCAAAGTTGAAAGATTATACGCCAGATGGTATCAATGTCTACAACAAATGGAAGATAAACCTCTGACAGAAGATGAATGCTCCTACATGTTTGATTTTTACATTTAAAGACAGCAGGCAAAGACAATGAAAAAGAAGATAGCATTATGAAGACCCGGGGGTAAAAAATAAATAAATAAATAAATAAATAAATCGTTTGTTTAGCAACTGAGCAGTTAGAAATCCAGCAGTTGCCTGGACTTACAGAGTTATTGATTAAAAACTTGAGTATGTAAATGAAAAATGGTGAAGGCGAATGTGTAAAAACATAGAGTGATATAGGTACCAAAAGAAAAACCAATACAAATATCATTAAAAAAAAAAGAATCTGATCGCTGGGGCTTGTGCTAGTGGAGCTCTTTGAGGACTGGTCTGTAAACTTCCCGACTCCGAGTGCAGAGACCTTTCCCCTGCTCTGTGCTGCCTAACCAGGACCGGCCTTACCACAAGGTGACCACCCTAGCCCCCACTATTTTCTTTACTCCCGGGGCTTCACATTGGCCCCTGTTTTCACCAGGGCAGGGTGTAGGGTCTCTGCTCCCACCCAGCTGGGCCCAAACATGATCCTCTCTAGGGCCCCATGGAGGGTGCCCCTGATGGGGGCGGGGCCACAGGGGAGGGGTGCGACCATTAGGGCCCCACATTTGATCTTCACCCTGGGCCCTAAATTCTAGTGTTGGGCACAGGCCGGACCTGTACCCAACCCTAATCTGGTTTCCAAGGAGGGAGAAACTGTCATGCTTTCCACTCCTGTGAGATTTGTTTCTCATCCCCGGAAAGTGCCGCCAGGAACACCGCGCCCAGGCTGCAGCGCTGTCGCTGGCAGGACACTGGCGCACTGTACGTTTTCAGAGCTGTCCCTTCCTCATTCTCTGTTTTTTTCTCTGGCACCACAGGCCAACAGGGAAGTGAAGAGGCTGATCCAGCTCCCGTTAAAAGCCATCAAAAAGGCTCCCCGCAGGAGCTGGATGAGACGCCGTGTCAAACACAATTATTGCTTGCTTTAAAAAATCATCTTGAGTATTTAACACGTGTTGCTTTATCAGCATTCCCTGGGATGCCACTGAGCCCTAACAAGCCATTGGGGGGATTGGAAGAAACACGTTGCCCCATCAGACACTGGAGAGGGGGTTGGATAATATTGGTTTAAATATTTTGTTTAAAAATGGTTGGGGCGTAGCTATTGTCACCCCTGTTCTTTTATATTCTGTTGAGTGTTGTTTTAGTTTGTATCTTTTTTTGCCTTTTTTCCCCTCTTTGAATTTTGATATTGCTTCCATCCTGCATGGAAGTTGCTCTTAGACTCAGCGGAAATGTACTGTAATATACAGTGGAGATTGTTAAATATATTGTATTGCTGACAATATATTAATTAAACAAACAAAAAAAATCTGTTTGCAGCGCTGAGATATTTACTGTCGGAGACTAATATTTCAGGTTTCTTCCGTGTAAAATACTTTGCATGGCCAATAATGGAGGGTTCCTGTCGGAGACTAATATTTCAGGATGCTTCCATGTAAATCACTTTACATGGCCAATAATGGAGGGTTCCATCTTGTCGGGTCTCCCCTCATGTTCAATGTGTATCTGAGACCACTGGGCGAGGTCATTCGGAGGTTTGGTGTAAAGCAGCCTTTCCTCGTCTCCCTCCACTGGCTTCCTCTTCCTGAGCGTATTCTGCACAAGCTCCTTGTCTTCACCTACAAAGCCCTTCACAACCTCGCTCCCCCCTACCTCTCTGCCCTGATCGCCCTTCGGACCCGTGTTTGAGCACTCCGCTCCTCTTCCATCCCCTCCCTCACCCTCCCACGCCTCCCCTGCTCCCCCAACCGCCTTCGTCCCTTTTCCCTTGCTGCCCCACACGCCTGGAACTCCCTCCCTGCCCTCATCCACCTTGACCCCACCCTCCACACCTTCAGGTCCCTCCTCAAAACCCACCTCTTCTGCTCTGCCCTTCCTAACTCCTGCTAATCATCCCCACCCAGGATTATCCCCCACCTGCTGTCTGCAAACTCCCAATTTACTGTAACCAAGCCAAGAACATGTACCTGAGCTCTTGCATCCTCGTGAATGTTGCATCCCTTGTCCCTCCCTCTGTTCCCCTTTCCCTGTCTCCCCTACCCGTCTTTAGCTTGCAAGCTCTCAGGCAGGGACCGTGTCTATCTTTGTTTTTTAAATCACCAGGTACATCGCTGGCGCTATATAAATGCTTATAATAATAATAATTAATTGTGTTTTTATATTGTAAGCTGCCCTGGGCTGCCTGATGGCAGGAGGGGCGGGGTATTAAATTGAAAAATAAATAAATAAAAGTATATAACACTAGCCAGAGGCTTGATTCCTGGCTGGAAAGACTTTAAAGCCAGAGGACTGAGCCTGGCTTAGGAGGTGACGAGACTATGTGTATGGTGGAGAATTATGTGTGTGCTTAGAAAGACTATAATTGTGTTGTGTTGAATAAAAGAAACTGGAGCAGAATTCCCCAAGAGTGTGTGACTTCAAAAGGGGCTAACCCTGACAACACTTAGCCAAGGCAGGCCTGTTCCTGCTACAGTCCCCTACAGGCATTCCTTCTGTTGCTTGTGCCGATCCCCCCTCTCTCCTTCCACCAGCTGCTGTTCAGATGATATCCTCATTTTAGAACTCTGGGCTTCCCAGTCTGAAAGTGGGGCAGCCAGTGTGCTTAATCACACCTAACAGTGGCTACGTGCAAGCACTGGGTATGGGCTCTCTTCCTGCCCACATGGTTTCTGGAATATGTGGTAAGTGCATAGTGGGGTTCATGTTTTCACAGTCAGACACAATGCCCAATGTGTGTCTAGCTCGGACAATGCATGGCTAGCACTGGGTCTGGTAACACCCACTATCTGCATATAGTACATTTTTTGGTAGGGGCAGGGAGTGATTTCCCACAAGAAAACTGCCCAATAGATGACAGATGGTAGCAGCAGAGCCCTCCTGCCCCAGTTACACTAGAAGCCCGAGCACAGGGCTGGTGGTGGCTTCGAGGCTTGTGCTGTGCGTGGGAAGATATGCAGAGGGGGAGGAAAAAGCCGCAAGAGCATATTTGCACACGTGCACAGGATCAGGCTGCCTGTTTGACAAAGTGGACTCTTTACCCAGAAGGCCAGACCAGGAGCCAACTGGGAACAGGAGGGCTTCCTCCACCATATTGCAAGCCCCAGGAAGGAACTTGCAATGCAAGCAGGGTGCGCTTTCCCCCTGCTAAACAGTTGATCAGCAGGGTTCCTAGTTTTCTCTGTCAGTGAGTGTTTGTTTGCAAGTGGAAATTTCCCAGAAAAATCAAAATATTACACTTGTTTTCCATGCTTTTCCAAAGAAAAACAGTGGAATTCCTGTTTTCCCAGAGAAAAACACAGAATTTGAGGTTCTCTGGGAAACTTCTGCAAAAACTCAGTGGCAGAGAAAACTAGGAACCCTGCTGATCTGTTGGCAGAAAGGAGCCCTCCCCCACTTACAGTGCAAGTCCCAGCCTGAAGCTTGTATGGGGTGGGGGGGGGGGTGAGTGGATTCCCCACTGCCTGCTCAGGGGGAGGGGAGGACGAGATACAAAATTATTTTGCCCAGGAGGACAAACCACCTAGGGTCACCCCTGCATGCACAGCCCCACTTCGGTGGCTTTCTTCCTTTCGCAAAAGTAATTGGATAGATATGTAGTTGGTGGGGTGAGTCCTGAAGAGCTCCTTCTAATTTCCGGGAGATGGATACAGCTTGGCTATCACTGGATTTTTAATTTACCCCATGGCAATCTGAAAGAACATTCATGGGTCATTGCTGGAGTTACGGAGTCCTGATTAAATAGGCATTCCTTTGTCCTTGCTAAGAATATGCTTCCTTATGGAGGCAGAGCGCTATTTTCTGATGGCCTCCAACTATTTGTTTCCTCGCGTTTCAAGTGCTTGGGTTTTATGAATGCGCTCAGTTTGTCAAACGCTGTCACTTAGCAACTAGGGCTGGGGGGGCGTTGTTGGTAGAACTGGGCTCTGAACCTTTGATGAGAGAGTGATCAATGCCAAATCTTAAGTTGCACATCCATTGCATGATGATTATCCAAGAGGGTAGGACACGTTGAGAAGCGGGCTTGTCTTTTAAAATGTGTCGCTAACACTGATTAACACGGTTTCAAATGGAGCGTTGCATCGAATGCAAATCGGGCAGAGCTGTGCTTGGATGTGTTCTTGCTGCTTTACAGAGCCGCACAATCTATTTTCCCAGTCTAGGCATGCCTTGTCGTCTTATCTGGGCGCCTTTAGTCTTGTCTCAGCAGCACTGCCTGGTGGTTTCAGGGAAGTCCTGAAAGTAGGACAGAGGAAGGCTGTCCTGGGAGAGTAGGGTGGAGGGAGATTGAATGAGAAAGAAACATGAGCAGCAGTGTGCACTGCTGCTCAGCTTATTTTATTTTTAAAATGGCAGTGCACGCTCCCCATGAAATGGTGTCATTTCCCTTCCCCTCCATCTAGCTGGCTGCTGGGAGGGAATAGGAGACCCGTCAAGACTGGGTGCTGTCGGGTGTGATGCACAGCGTAGAAGCAGCAGGATAAGAAATGCCGTATGCACATTAGCAGTTATTAGCCAGACCATGATCAGGGAACATGACGGGAGCTGGGGGAAAACAACAGGGAATGGATCCCCCATTGTGACCTGTCGGGTGCTTCTCCCAAGCCACCGTGATTGGCCACTGTCGGAGACAGGATGCTGGGCTAGATGGCTCATTGGTCTGACCCAGTATGGCCCTTCTTATGTACAGACACAGGTGTAACAGGTGGCAGGATGGACCGAGATCATGCAGATTATAGACCTTCCAAGGAAGTGAGCCACTGTCCCACTTGCTAGTGCTGGGTTGATGATGAGGAAACCCCATGACCAAATATTCCCAACTAGAAGTTTGTCGTTTCACATCATGTTGCGCTTACAAATGGTGCTGGCTTCCTTAGAAAACTTTTTCTACTTTCCAGAATTTGGGGCCAGAAGCCTTAGGAATTAACAGGAGTGAAAGGTAAAGGAGTTAAGACTTTAAGAGATCTGAAAATGGCTGTGATTTCATCATTGGCATCTTTTCCTGTCGTAAGAACAGAAAAAGTTCCTTACTGGGTAAGACCAATGGTCCATCAGGCCCAGCGTCCTGTCTCCTGACAGCGGCCATTCTCAGTCGCTTTGGAGAAGTACCCAACAGGTCACAATGGGAGTGATCCATTCCCAGCTGTTCGCTCCCATCTCGCACCAGTCTGAGGTTAGATCCCCCAACCTACTTGGCTTAATAGCCATTTATGGATATATGCTCAAAAAACATATCCAATACTTTTTAAACCCAGCTATGTTATTGACCTTGATTCCCATCCTTTGGCAACAAATTCCACAAATTAATTATCTTATTATTATTAGCAACCATTTATATAGCACCAGCAATGTACCTGGCACTTTACAAAGTAATTGAATAGACACAGTCCCTGCCCTAGGGCTTACAATCTGAGAGATGGGGGTGGGGGGGGAGACGAAGGAAGGGGAACAGAGGGAGATACAAGGAGTGTAACATTCACAAGGATGTGAGGTCCCAGGTGCATGCGCTTGGCTTGGTTACATCAAGAATGATGGCTGGTTGGTCCATGTGGTGAGGATATGAGTTGAGTACACAGATCAGACTCGTAACAGATTGTACTGGATGGAGGGTATCAGCAGGAGTTAGGTGAAGGGAGCGAGGAGGGCAGAGTGGAAGAGGTGGGTCTTGAGGAGGGATTTGAAGGTACGAAGGGAGGGGGCGAGGCAGATGTGGGCAGGGAGGGAGTTCCAGGTGTGGGGGGCAGCTAGGGATAAAGGTGGTTAGGGGAGCAGGGGAGGCGTGGGAGGGTGAGAGGGGACAGAGGAGGAGCAGAGTTCACGAACTGGAGTACAGAGGGAAATTAGCTCAGAGAGGTACGGGGGAGCAAGCTTGTGAAGAGCTTTAGGTGAAGACTAGGAGCTTGTGCAGGATTCATTCAGGAAAGGGGAGCCAGTGAAGAGAGGAGAGGAGGGGCTGCACGTGGTCGAAGCGACGGGCGAGCTGGATGACCCTGGCAGCAGAGTTTTGGACGGAGATGAGGGGAAAAAGGTGAGAGCGGGGGAGGCCAGTGAGAAGGAGGTTACAGTAATCGAGGTGAAAGATGACCAGGGCATGAACAAGGTAGGAATGGGCAAACAGAACCGAGTTCGGAAATTCAGTTCGGTTCACTTCGGAAAATCGGTTCAGTCGACTGAACTATTCAAGTTCGGTCTGAACTTCCAAACAAAGTTCGGAAATTCAAACCCCACTGAACTAAATGGAATATTATCTTTTAGGGATGGGCGAACAGAGCCGAGTTCGGAAATTTGGTTCAGTTAAAAAGTCGAGTTTGGTTCAGTCGACTGAACTGGTCGAGTTCGGTCTGAACTTCTGAACCGCATTCGCCCATCCCTAGAACAAGGGTTTTGGCAGAGGAGACAGAGAGAAAAGGGCGAATCTTAGCAATGTTATGGAGGGAGAAGCGACCGGATTTGGCAACAGTTGATGTAGGGTTTAAAAGAAAGGGGTGAGTCAAAGATGAAGCCTAAGCTACGGGCTTGGGGGACGGAAAGGATGATGACCCCATTGATGAGGATTGACAGGGGAGAGGAAGGATGAGGGGGGGGGAAGATAAGGTGTTCAGTTTTAGCCATGTTGAGTTTGAGTTGATGTTGAGATATCCAGGTAGAGATGTCACAGAGACAGCTGGTGAGGCGAGCTTGAATAGATGGAGAGAGAGAGGGAGTAGAGAGAGAGAGAGTTGAGTGTCATCAGCATAGAGGTGATATTGGAAGCCATGGGAGGCAATGAGTTTGCCTAGGGACAGGGAATAGATAGAGAAGAGGAGAGGGCCAAGGACAGAGCCTTGGGGAACACCAACCGAGAGGGGAAAGGAGGAGGAGGTGAAGTTGGCAAGAGACACATTGAAGGAGCGGTCAGAGGGAGGAGGAGAACCAATCGAGGACCGAGCTACGGAAGCCAAGGGAGTGAAGTGAATCCAGCAAGAGTGAGTGGTCAACAGTATCGAAGGCAGCAGAGAGGTTAAGGAGGACAAGAATGGAATAGAGGCGATTAGATTTAGCCACAAGATCATCGTTGGTGATCTTAGCGAGAGCAGTTTCATGCATTATGTGAAAAAAACTCACTTTCTTTTATTTTAAATCTGGTGTCAGATAGTTTCATGGAGTGTTCTCTTGTTCTAGTATTTAGAAGATAAACAATAACTTCAGATCAGGATCTACCTCAAGTTTGCGTTCCAGTCCCCAACTCTGCCCAACAAAGAGGTGGAGACTAGTGTGAAATCACGTGAAACCCCCGATCGTGGGCACGGGGGCTTTAGCGTTATTTCCCCCTTCTCCCGTTAAATTCAATAACGTGAGACAGAGCAGGGGAAAGGGAAAACAACACTAAAACCCTGTGCCCCACAAGCAAGGGTTTCATGTGACCAGACACATTAGTCCCCGCCCCTTTTGTAATGTGGACAAGTAGCCTTAAGTTTATTTATAGCTTTTGCCAAAAGGCCATCACCGATATGAATAGTGTGTTCTTTTGGAATGTCTTTATGACCTGTCAATCTGTATTTTAGAAGGCATGTCTTCCCAGAGAGCTTCCTTGTTGTTTTCCCCTTGCCCTAATAATATTTATTTAATTTATTTTCTAAATTTATACCCTGCCCCTCCTGAGAACAGCTCGGGGCGGCTACCGTGACCACAAGCCAGTCTTCAATGAAATAATGATCCGTTGTTGGGACTCTTATTTGAGACCAACACAATGACGACGCTCTAGACCAGAGGTTCCCAAACGGTGGTGGGTCAGGAGCCCACGCGGGGTTATTCTGTCTGAAGATGGGGTTGTAAATCTAATGGATGTTTGACAGACTTTTATGTCTTTATTGCTGGCATGGGTCATAGGATTATATTTAAGTCTCAAGATAGAAACACACCAGCAAAAAAAACTGGTTGTTTTTTTTTTAAACTCCTAGAGTAAAGGCGTAAGAGTTTCCATCTCACTAACATTCTTTAGCATTTGAGGAAGCTGCTGCCCCCACTGTGATAAAGTTCATAAACTTGAGCACAATCTTTCCTGGCAAAGCTAACGTACATGATTCCTCCCAAACCCACAGGGGCTTTTTCAAAATGAATTCTATCACAGATCGGAATAGAAACATCAGCATACAGGATAGTGGCTTTTTGTGAGCTCCCTCAAAGTGGTAGAATTTCAAGGTCCTAATTCTCTCTATACCAGGAGTGGGGAACTGTGGGCCTAGTCTAGGCTACAGCTGGTTTTGTTTTTCAGGTGTTTTTTTTAAAAAAAATTCAGCCCTTTTCCAATTTTCAGGATCTGGTCTATCAGGCCAGACCCTACCTTCAAGCACCAGAAGAGTAAGCTTAGGGGAAGAGAGCAGAGGGCATGCATTCAACGGCAGTGAATGGCTCCATGGAGCATGCACTCCAAGAGAGTGGGCGGATCCATGGCACAGACAAATCCATGCTCGAAGCCTCTCCTTCATGCACCGCAACCCCGATCCAGGCTACAGAGCTTGCACTAATTTACAAAGTGGCCCATCCGAGGGGAAGAGTTCCTCACCCTTGCTCTACGCCCATGTCAACCTATTGCATCGGGGCACTCACCGGAGCGGCTCGGGCTTGTGCCAAGGCGTTGACGTATGGATAGAGCTGTAGTGGTTTTAGTTTGACCAAATCTGACTGCTTCCTCTGTGCCCCAGCTGACTCACTCTGGAACAGGGATGTGGCGCGTGGAGGTGGGTTTGCTTTGCTTGGGGTTTTTTTGGTTTTTGTTTTGCTCCTCTTCTCTCCCTCGATCTCTCCACTTCCTGCCACTTTGCAATTTTAATGTCTCAGTGCTGTTCCCGCTTTGTTGAGGGTGTGATGCCAGAACTAATAAGACTGGTGGGTGGAGCAGAGTGAAGAGAGAAGCGCAGGGAATAACAAAGTTGTGTCAGGAGGAGGGAAGCAAAGAGATCAGAAGAAATGGGGGCGAAATAAAAATCAGCGCTTTACTTCATGTCCTAATTGCTGACAGTTTGAGAACACTTCAGTAACTAGAAGAGCGGCTTATGAAGCTGTCATCAGCAGTGATCCTACTCGCTCAGCTCACAGTAAAGGAGGAAATCTGAGACAGCTTCCCAGGGGTAGAGCAGAGGTGAGTAACCTCCCTTTCGGGTGGGATTAGTGATTTTTCACCCTAGTGCTGTGTAAATTACGTGATGCGGTAATACAGCTACAGTCTGTCCCTAGGAGCTTGCAAGGACCATTGACACTCTTAAAAAGGGACATAGCCTTTTTTTTTGCAGCATATCTTCAAGGAACCCAGGTTTGATTTCTTGGACAACTAACCTCCCCTTAAAAGTGGGTTTATTGTACTCTTTTCTCTAAAGGAGACTGTAGATTCATAGGCAGGGAGCCGTGTTCCCCATTGCTGCCAGTCTTGAAAACATGCTTAATGTGGGGTCCCTGGTTGTACAGCTGGAAATGGACATCTAGTCCAGCCCCCTCCACTGATGCAGAATGCTCCACGCCCAAACTGCCACAACAGAAAATCCACCAAGAGAGGCGGTCATACAATCTGTCACAAGTATTGATCAGGACAAACCAAAGTGCACCACTTCCTGAAATAACAAGGAATGATTTTATAACAGATACAAAAATCCAGCTGACAAACATGAGCCACCCCCCTGCTACAGGGGAAGGGTGGAAAACCCCACAGTCTCAGCCAGTCTGATAGGGGATCCCGGCACCTGCGGCTCCCCAGACTGACTCACGTCACTGCTGCTTCTCTCCTCCTCCTCCCTTGCCCACGGGCTGCTCGGCTGAACTGGGGATTTCCCTACTTGGCTTTGTCTGAGCGGGAAGTGGAGTAAGCAGGCCTCTTCCCACCTGCATGCGCCCCTCTAATGGGTCCCCAAAACAATCCCCTGGAGTCTCCCCATTCTACACGGACACCAGGGTGCATTCCAACCTAGCTCCTCACTAGGCAGGAGAACGGAAGAGACAGCGAGTCATGTTCTGGAAGAGCCCCTTGAGCGGCCACTCCATGGAGCATCCTCGTTCCCTGCCCTCAGCCATTCTAGAATAGGATTAAATGAAATAAAATAGTCTGCACTGGATACCTACTCACAGACCAAGTGTCCCTAAAAATAATGGCTACACTGCCCCCCACCCCGTCCGGAGTACCCGGCTAGAACAAGGTCGGCCAAAATTGGCCCTGACTGACTGTCCAGCCAGGTCTCCATCACACACACTAGGTCGGCTGACTGATCAAGGTTTAACTCCCTGATCGTAGTGGACTTATTCCCACCTACCTCGCGTTAATCAGCAAGTCTTGAACCAGGGACCCTCCCATTCTTGACCACCACACCCTCTGCCTGAAGGTCAGTGAGGGGAAATCGGCACTAAACACCTATCCCTCCTCACAGATCTAATCTGCCTCCTAAAGGGACCATAATTGCCCCGGCCCATCACAGCCCCAGTAGTTGCAGAATCTCCCCTGGCCCGCCTCCAAACCCGGTGGCTGTCCCGCCCGGCCAATAAGGGAGACCCCCCCCACCCCCCAAGAGGAGCCAAAACCCCTCCCATACAGGTCTCCTCCCTTCCTCACACCGATGGAGCAGACCTGTCTGTCCTAACCGTCCCCTCCACCATAACCATAGCTGCCTCCACCCTCACCTACCCCCCTCTAGCCACCCTCCAACAAAATCTGCCATCTATAATCAGCCACCCTTATAGTTACCTCCCGCTGTCTGCTTTAAGCCAGACACCCACCCTCAGCCCCACCTAAGGGCTGCACCCAAGGGCCCTTTGGCATGGCCCTTAGGCGTGCGGCCTGCAGTGCACACATGTGGCGGTGCCGGACCCACCGCTTCTTCAGGCCCTCCCACTGGAAGTGGGCCCTGGGAGGGATCCCCTGCCCCCTCCCCTCCTGCAAAGGGGGGGAGGGGGGATGAAGAACAATTCCAAAAGGCCTGGGGTCCCCTCCCTCTGGGGCGAGCCTCACCTGACTCCCAGCCCCAGCAGCAGGTCCTAACCTGCAGGTGGTGGCGGCAGTGGCCAGCTCCCAGCCCCCAACGGCAGCAGTCTGGGGATCCTGGCCGTGGGGTGGCTCGGCCAGCGGCGACGTTGTCCTGCAGCAGCACCGGATCAGCCGCTGGTTAATCCCTTCCCGCTGGAAGGGGGAAGTGGACGACTCTTCAAGTACACTGAGTGGGTTCCCAGATTTGGCCATTTCGGCCCTCTAACGGTCCCTCCAATGGCCAACACCCTTTGGGTGTCGCCCAAGCGAATAAGTAACTGGGGGTGGGGGAGGAAGGGTCCAGGTGTCAGCACTCTCCCAGGGAGCCAATAAGCCCTTGCATCCCTCTGGAGCTGCCAGTACACCCAGTACAGTGAATATGCCAAGGTGAGAGCTTGCGTAGGGGTCAAACCAGAACACTGCCTTTGTGGAATCGAACTGAAAGGAGAATTGAGAGCACTGAGAGGTTAACTCCTACAACCGGGGTGAACAAAGTTCCCATCCTCAAGAGCTAGAATCCAAACTTTTCATATGGCTGAAAGTCGCAAGAGACACGTACGGGTGGGCGCACACAAACATCTACTTTGCGAGCGGCTGGCAGAGCCAGTACTCCGAGGTCCTGGCCGCTGAGACTCTGAGGAGCAGCTAAGATTCAGCTTTTGAGACTTGGGTGCAAAGAAGTCAGGCACAGAACCATTAAGGCAGCGTGAGGCCCATGACTAGTCATGGTAGAGAGCTGCCTGAAGCTCCCAAGCCAATTGGCACATTTCCCCAGTTGTTGCTAAGGAGGAAAATGCCACAAAGATGGGTCTCTTGTAGATCTGAAATGGGTAGTTCATTTGCTACCCGTGGGCGATCCCTGTAGCTTTAAAGTAGTCACTCTGGTGGGCTACCCGAGTACTGATCGAGCATCTGATTATACCAAGATACCAGTTATTATTGTTACCAATTTGTCGATTGGTAAAATGGTCAAAGTCGGGGGATAAAAAAATCAGTGCTGGAAAATTAGAATGAAAAAACCCCACAAAAACCAGTACGTTGGTCCATCGGATACCCCATCAAGTACTGATTGGTACCCGATGTTACCGGGTTGCATATTACATGGCAACTTCAATGGGTATAGACATTTTCGCGGTACTGGTCTCGCCTCTAGTGGATGGCCACGTGCCTTGGCCGCTGCATCACAGCTAGGTACGCACTGATGTACTATACAGCATGAGGCAAACCTACTCCTTTTTAAATTCAGCTGACATTTACCCTGTGCTGTCCAGTGCATTAGCCCCGTACGCAGCTGCACTGTGGTGGATGGGGGGCAATAAGACAATAGGTGCTGTGGAAATTTGCTGCCCATCTCTTGCTAATGGAGACCTGGTCAGCATCCCCCATCGCCTTTAGTTGTAGGGGAATCAAGACAAGTAGCTTTTTCTAGCTGGTTTCTTCCCTTAGGGTACGGAAACGGTCATTGACTTGTCCCATGTCTGATCTTCTGTGCTGAGGCAGCTTATCCCTAAAAACCCCTCTGCCTTGTTTCTGTGGTTCAGACTACTTGTTAAAGCTACTTTAGCTAAAGTGATTTAGAACACGGATCCATCCGTTTTTGCCCTGCCTACATTAATGCATCAAAAACGGTTAGGATGAGAAGCTGTGGTAAGTTTCTCTTATTGTTGCTAACCCCGACGGCTTTGCAGGAGGGGCTTGCAAAGTGGAACAGATGCTTTTGCAGAATCCTATTCATATGAAAAACCTTTAAGGGCAGCACATGCATAAAGTACAGTCTGAACTTGTAAGAATGCAATTTAATAAGATCATTAGCAATAGTTCTTGAATGCCCTTGTTTGTTTTGTTTAAAAACCACTCTGGACAACAACAGCAGACCTGCTTAACCCACAGCCTGTCTAACCCAGCTGAGATGTAAAAGCAAGGTTGTCCAAGAATGGGCACTCACTTGTCCTAGGCTTTTGCCTGCAGAGCTCGGCTTTCTGTAACACCTGATTTCTAGAGAGGTAGGAAACGCAGTAGCTGGCCCTGAAGCCAGGCAACGGCCGTGAAGCTCTGTTTCTTTGGAGAGCAGGACCCTGCACAGATTTAGTAGCAATCAGCTTCGTTCTCTTCCAAGTTCCCCACCGTGGCCAGGATGTCCTGTAAAAGGGACTGTGGGCTCTTCTCAATGTGGTCACTGCTTTTCTCTAGAGCCCTTCGCAGCTCCTCCAAGTCAACCGTTCTCAAAACCAGCAGGACACGGCCTGGCTGCCGGCAGTCTGCTTTGGCGGAGTCCTCCAGGGGAGGGTTCCGGGCACTGGAATTCCATCTCCGCAGCATCTCTTCTAGCCAAGGCGTGCCGGGAGACTCTGACTTTCCTCCTTCTGGCAGGCTGCCATCCTTGCAGAGCTGGGCTTTCAAGGCAATGAGGATCTCGCAGGCTTTCTGTGCGACTGGTCTGTCACAGTCACACAGAGCCTGGAACAGGAACTCAAACAGCTTCACACGGCAGAACATCTCCAGCGCTTCAACCGGGTGAGCGGAGTGGGGGGGAGAGGGTAAAGCAGCAGCAGCAGCATACGGGCACTGCACAAGGCCAAGCGTCTGTGCAGAGAAAACCTTGGCCAGTTCCAAGCCACTAACTTTAACTTCCCAGTACAAGTCGCAGTTCACAGCTTGGATCACTCTGGAGACAAACTGTTCTGTGTCCCCGAGTACGTCTCTACGGCCATTCCGGAGCCAGTCAGTGAAAACGCTCATCACAGCCCTTCTCGGGAAGCCTTCGGTGTCCGTCGTTAAGATTTCCAGAAACTGAGCTACAAGGTCCTACAAAACACAACCAAAGAGCAAAACTAGAAAACCGTGGCAAAGAGGGAAACATGTTAAGAAACCTATTGTCCAATTTCTCTCTGGTGCTATGGCATTCCGGTGGCTCTGAAGCCTCCCTCCTTGTGTCTCCATGGGTTTGTGGCGGACAAGTTTTTATATCAAGGGTAGGGAACCTTCTCCCCTCTCTTCCACAGGCTGGATCATCAGCAGGGAGGGCATAGCTGCACTGGGAGACCACAGCCCTGGCCCGGAGCCCTCCCCAGCCCTCTCAAGGCTTCCTCCTTTCTTAGTGGGCTGCATTCAAATATAAGTTGTGTGGAGGAGTCTTTGTGGGCTGGAAGTGCTAGAGGTTCCCCTCTCCTGTTAACAGCAGATGTCTGAAGAGTTAAACAATCAATCAGGTTTATGTAGCACTAGTGCTACTGTTGGGAAGTTCTGCTGTATTTATCTTTGGAACTCCCTCCCCCTTGAGATTTGTCAAAATGGGAACATTTTCCAGTGGTAGCAAATGACCTATTTGTTTAGCCAGGCTTTTAGCTAATGGGACAAGAAAAGGTGGGGGGGGAGGGATGAGGGTGTGTGTGTTTACATAGTGTAATATTTGTACTGGTTTCTGTATTTTTTCCCCTATGTTTTATATTGTAAGCTGCCACTGGGGAAAGGGCAGGATACAAATCCTAATAAATATTCCAGATTAGATAAGATTTAAAAACCTTTTCCTTAGGCAAGTATCTACCTCTTTGTTATGTCCATTATTCCCAACAGGCCCCTTCGAGCGGCCGTGGGTGAGGAAGGTGAGCTGTCCCATGGCTGTCACAGCACTTGCTCGCACGTAACTCTCTGGGTCTTCAAGAAGATCCTCTGTAAGTGCTGGCACCTCCGAAGAGCAGAGAATTTGCCCGAGCTGTCCTGGCTCTGCAAACAGAAGTCCAAACAGATGAGGCTTTATCCCTTCAGCCGTCCAGACAGCCTTGGATGCACACAGCTTCTCGGGTCTTGCAGGGACGCCCACCCACAGACTGCGAGACAGCGGCCAAGGAGCTGAGCTCTGCTGCTGCCTGCTTGCTGCTGAGACCAGACAGCGACTGGCAAGTGCACAGCTACTCCCTGACAAGCTGACTCAGCAGCAGGCTTGGCGTAAGCCTCCAAGCTCTCTCTGCTGTGGGCTTGGCAAATCCATTTGCCCATACCCCCATGGTAAAACTGTCCCTGGTGAGCAGAGATCGAGCCAGTCAGACTGAAAGTTCACAGGGGGGTGGGGGAAGCAACCTTTTACCGTGACGACGCTAAGGAGGCTCTCAAATGCAAACAGAAGGGGAGTGGTGCAGTGAGAGCGAGGGGTCTGGGGGGCAGCCCAAGGGAGAGAGACGAGGCAGCAGTTCTAGGACCAAACTCCTCTCTTGGCTGTGATGTCACCGTGCTGGGGGTGGGGGGTGGGGCAGCAGGGCTACCCACACAGACTGAGCCCGGGCTCATTAGATCGGATCAGGATTTGGGTTGGGCTCAGGACCAAATTTCGGACCGAAGCAGGGCTGTTCAAAGAAGCAGAGCTGCTCTGGGTCTAGCACTCTGGCTCAGAGCTGACCCTTTGCAAGGATTCTGCTGCTAATGAATGCGGTGGAGGGTAAAGGAATATGGGCGGTGAAGTCAGCATGCAGAAAGCCTCTGCAGGCCTAGTTTGTGTGCAACATGCAGGGGGGAGGGGGGGGGATCTTGCCTCATTGTCTGCTCAGATGGGAGAAGCCTGTTATGCTGGTAAAAGTAGATCTAGGTGTACTTGCTGCAGACAGGCACGACCCCAACCCCCCCTCTCGTAGCCTCACTGCCACCAATGTGACTGTTTCAGGAATCTGCAAGGTGTGGGCTTTACAGTTTGACTTCTCCGAGTCATCGTGGTGGAAGGGACCTCGAGGGGCAGGTAGTCCAGCCCCTACACCAAGACAGGATAGACCCGGGAGGGGAAATCTCAGTCCCGCTTCCTGGATCTGGCCCATCAATCCAGATCCTATTCCCAAGCACTGAAAACCTGAACTCATGGTAAGGGAGCAGAGATGAAGGCCTGCACAGAAGGATAGGGGACCAACCCCTGGCACAGAACCAGGATCCTGGACCCTCCTCTGCCTGAGCGCACCCCTTGAGCACTGCGGCCCCCAACTTCTAGATGGCTCTCGGAGCTTGTACTGATTTTCAAAGTGGCCCCTGGGAGGGAAAAGGTTCCCCACGCCTGGGACAGACCACACCCAAATGACTGCACAGAAAAAAGATCTATCTAGCAAAAAACAGAGCCTATCCATTTTTAGTTTTTTTGCCACAAGCAGAGACGGGGACCCACCAGAGCATTCCCACCAACGCCTGAAATAACATGGAACAACCTTATAAAAGAAAAAATCCAGGTATCTCAAACAGGAAAGCTACACCTACACTGCAGGAAAAGGGGGGGGGGGGGGGGGAGACCAGTGAAACAGAGTCGACTGCTTTCTCCCCCGAGGGAAAACTCCTTCCTGACCCCAAATAGTGATTGGTTCGACCCTAAGTGTGAGTGCAGGCCCCACCAGCCAGGCACCCAACACAGAATTATCCTCTCCAGGCATCAGAACGCCCCATCGGTCCCACCTCCAGTTGCAGACAGTTTTGATGCTTCAGGAAGAAAGGGAAAAAGCCCCAAATGTATTTTTTGTGGGGAAGGGGGAACGGATTTTTTCCTGTAGCATCAAATAGAAATCTCCTCACAAGTTGTGTGTCATAAATGTATCCAACTATTTGAAAACTATTCAAATTCTTTGCTTCCTACAACTGGCCCTGGGGATCCTCAGAAATGCTGTGTGTCCTCTTCAGTCCCCAGGAGCGCCGACAGCAAAGTCTGGCTCAGCGAGAGAATGAGTGGTCATGGCAAGGGCTAACCATTCACAACCCACGCCCCTCTCTCTAGCGTTGAGTGCTCGGATGTGCTAATGTACTGCTGACCTGAAGTCCAATCGTGGCACTTACCTTTCAGGTCTTTAACCAAAAGGGTGAGGAACTCCAGGGCAGAATCTCGTACTTCCCAGCCAGGGCTGCACAAACGCTTCTGCAACACCAGGAACAGATCTGAGAAAGAGGGGAGGGTTTGGACTAAGGATTTATATAGCACCAGCAATGTCTCTGGTGCTTTACAATCATTAATGAGAGAGAGGGTTCTTGCCCCAGCGGGCGGGCTTACAATCTAGGAGACAGAAGGGAGGGGAGACAAAGTGGTGGGGGGGGGGGGGGGGGGGG
>QEPC01010859.1:9024230-9037101 GCA_003113815.1 Sphenodon punctatus | reverse complement strand
CCCCCCCCCCCCCCCGACCTTGCTTCCTCTCCCCTTCCCATCCTTCTATTGCTCCCCTCCTCTCTCCCCCCTTGGCCACCCCATTATTCTGTAGCTTAGCAAGAGTGTGGCATTAGGCGTTTGCCAGCTGGGGTTCTCCATGCACCCACCCCAACCTCCCCCACCCAGTTTGAGAACTTAGGGACTAATATGAAGGGTAAAACCAGCAATGGGAGCTGGGGTGGTTCCTTCTTTGAAAACACCAGCATCCTTTCATTCCCAACACCGCTGCTGTGGACACTGGGCCTATTAGTGCTGGATGCTTGAGCAGGGCATTAAACTGCAGAACGAACTCTGGGAGCAAACAAAAATAAAAAATGATCCTGCTATTAAACCATTCTTGCCCCACTACACCCCTGAACCAGTTGCCAGCTTCAATTTTTTGGGTGTTAATGGCTCCCAGGTGCCTGCAAATTTGGTGCCCTGTGCTTAAGTATACCTGTCCAGGATGGGAGCTTTTTCAAAAGAATCTGACCTTGCTTTACCCCTCTCCTGCGTGCCAAGTGTGAAAAGCAGGGCAGATGGTGTGGCTGTGCAATAGCTGCTCCTCAGCGGTTGTGACTATTAGCCCATGACCTCTAGGATACTTAGGCTTTACACCAACATTCCAGTTCACCTCCGCTGTAATGGTTTCCTTACCTCGGAGAAACGGTTCCGTTTGTTCCCAGTGATCGGTGGAACTGGAGGTTTCCAATAAGCTCAACAGCCATTTGGTCGTAGCTTGAAATGATTTCTTCAGAACCTAGAACAGGACAAAACAGGACTCTGCAGGGCTGCTCCACTTCCTAATCGTACTAATACTAATCATATAATTGATGTAGCATCCTCCTGCCAAATGGTGCGTGGAGCACTTTACAAAATCAATACAATTGATAAGGTCTTATTTTTCTGGCAGTCTCTTGGGATGCATCTGCTCTTAAGCAATACCAAGCGTTGGATACCCTATCTCTAATAATCTGAGCAAACACGTTCAATACCCCAAACACGGGAACATGTGCTGGAACACCAGAGTCTGAAAGAATTTTAACGACTCCTGGGGCAGTATCTCGTCTTCTCCCTTTAAGCATAATAAAAATGATGTTGCTCATGGTTGTTTAGTGGCTCAGCCATACTTCTCGAGAACTACTCAGTACTAAGTCTCTTGGATGTTCCAAAGCAATCTTATTTTTAAAAAAGAAGGAATTATTTAGTGTCCCCATGAGTTGTCTCTGAAGATCGCATTCCAATAAGATGAGCTAGGCCCATCTAATTGATTGTACGGGTCTGCAAGTCAATATTTTGCACTTACAGTAGGGCTGGTGTCCGGATTCTTGAGGTACAAAAGGAGGATGTCAAATACGCTTTCCAGAGACTCACTTTGACCTGAAACAAACACACACAAAATGACAGTGGCGTAATCAATATTTGCTGTATCAGGAATAAGACAATTCCTGGAATACCTGGAATGTATGGTTACACAATTCCATGCGTATAGTAAGTGTAATTGCCGTAGATAAGTGCTCACTATTCTAAAAAAGATGAGAAAGACTTTCCTATGAAACTGTTCTGTAGTTTAGGAATGGTCATTCCTGCTTTTAAACAAAGCAGCATGTAATGGGAAGTGCCCACCATTGTCCAACTTTTGTCTGAATTGCTGTCCTATCTTCCTCCTTCACCACCAGGTGTTCGGAGAGGAATTAGATTCAGGGCACTTCCTACATTGCCGATGCTGAACAGCAGCTAAGTATGTTAGAATAGAAAGAACAGAGTAAAACCACTTACTTCCCCACCGAGAAAGAGCTCCTAGGAGATCAAGTGCTGTCCGCTGAACTCTGACGCAGCCAATCAAGATTCTGCTGATGCGGTCTCCCAGAGAGGTAGCTGGGGTTGCAAGGCCCATGCAGAACCGTAATACGGTCAATACAGAGCATAGCAAAGATCTAGAGGGAAAATCCACCGGCAAGCAGGTCTGATGAAAAAAGAACATACGCATTTCCAACACACAGACTGTATTATACACATTGCACCAACACAATACCAGAACAAATAGAGGGGATGATCGGAGGATTATCTAGTACTGAAATGCCCGTCTCGGAGTTATCCCTGAGCCAGTGTAGCTTAATGGTTAAAGTGTCAGACTTGGAGCTGTGAGACTATGGTTCAAATCCTGTCCAGTCCATGAACTTGCTGGGTAGCCTTGGGCAAGTCACTATCTCTACACCTCAGTTCCCCATCTGTAAAATGGAAATAATAATAATGGCCTATCTCACCGGGTTTTCCTGCATCCAAGCAGACTAGTTATCCCTTGAGAGTCCTTTCAGTTCTGACATTCTATGAACAAGTTCCTTCCATCAAACACTTTTGCATGGGACCTGTCTTTAATTTGGCATTGTACAATGCCAGGTACATTGATGGTGCACTATAAATAATAATATTATTTTAATGAAGCCATCCCAACCTCAGCCACACCTCTTCCCTTTAGATTACCAAGTGTTGCAACTCCTCCAGATGAGCCGAAGTCTGACACAGGAGACTGATACACGATGACCTGGAGGACAGAAGAGCTTCAACAGCAGGAACATCCTTGACAGATGCGTCCAGCAAATCTGGAAAGGGAAAAGGGAGGGGGGTGGGTGGGTTAGTGGAGTCCTGCACCAAAGCAGGCAGGCTTCTGCAGAGGAGGAAGCTGTTAAGGACATTCACACGGAGAAATTAAGTAACTTAATGCCACCTTTTCATTCAGAGGGTAGGAGCCCTTTCCTTGTAACGCACATTCCTACAGCTACAGGGCAAACATGGCTGTTCTTGATTTCGACTCATGTCTACACAATGGCCGCTTCTTTAATTGCTCCCTTCTCTCATACTCTCTTATTCATCGATATCAACACTATACCCAACTCACATGGGAGTAATAACAGTGGGGAATGCATCCCCCGCAAATTCCCTCCTGGCTGCAAACCTCCAGAGGCAATTTAAGATCTATTTATTTGGCCAGGCATTTGTCAGGAGGGGATAGGGTCCGGGATATTGTTTTTAAAGGGGATTTTTATACATAGCTTGGGTTTTAAATCAGTTTTATGTTATCCACATTTTTATATATGCATCTGTTCCAAGCCTTTGGGGAAAGGGCAGGCTATAAATCAAAATGAATTAATGAAATTCGAGAAATATGGGGAAAGAGCTGATGTGGGTCAGCATCCCCTGCAAATTTTAGCCCGAAGTTTCTTCCAGGTACCTGAATATTCCGAAGGGTGGGAGGCTGCCTGGAGAACACAGTCCATTGGCTCAAGCAGGACGCTCAGAGCTTGGTTCCTTATTGCCTGCGGGCTTCAAAAGAGGAAGCAATGAACCAATAACATTCCCTTTCTCTCCAAGTGTCAGCCTCCAAATTCTTATTGATTCCCTTATAACAGGGGTGGTGCCTACGGCTAGTTTTAATGTGAGCCCTTTAGCTCCGGGATCCAGTTCCTACCCTCAAGCACTGAAAGAACGGAGCTCAAGGTAGGGAAGCAGAGGTGAGGGCATGCCCACAAAGATAGAGGATGGATCCATGGCACAAATCTATCATCTGAAGCCTTCTCTTAAGCACCCTCGCCCCAACTTCTATATGGCTCTCGGAGCTGGTACTCATTTTCAAACTGGCCCCTAGGGGGAAAAGGTTTCCCCACCTCTGCCTTATAACAATTTAGAACCGTTGTTTCAATCGGACTACAAATGGGCCAGGGACTAGGGGCAGAAAGCCACATTGCCGTGTGTGGAGCTCAGGCAACTTCACTGAACCCCAGAAGAGGCAATGCAATGGTGTCTGGTTTGAATGTGAAGTTTTTCAAGACGGAGATGTCCTTGAAAGAGGAGGAAATACTATATCCATTATGTACGTTATTTTTGCATGTCATGATTTTTCAATCAATTTCAATTTCAAAAGTCTGCCCCCCCCCCCCAAAAAAAAAAATCTACAGAAAATCAGCCTGGATTTATTTAAGCGTGAACACCTTTCATCACTGGGGTGAAATGCACAAAGGGCAAGGAAACAGAGGGAGAAAGCTGGACACAACAAAGGAGGTGGGGTTTGATGTATTCCCTGGGGGCGGCCAAGAGGGAGCTCACAATTCACTGGGAAGATCATGAGTCTCCAGTAGATCCATGTGAGGATAAGGGAGACAGACTTTCAGAGATCACCTCTGGAGCAGGGATCGAAACTGGCACCTCAGGGAGGAGACAGGCTGGGGAGATCTCCTCCTGTCCATAAGGGCAGGCTCTTTCTTAAAGGGGAGTGCGCCTCTGAGAGCTTCAGAGGTGCCCTAGACCTGGGAGCTAATGGAAACGGTCCCGGCCTAGAATGTCAGAACAGTCCTGGTCAAACGCCTGCGGTTGACACCTGGATCAAGTGGATTGTAAGCCTGGCTACCCACCCTGCATCCTCATTAACTTTGTTGCTGAAGAGAACAGGTTTAGCATTCCTGCTCCAGAGGCTGGCTGGAGAGAAGTAGCATTTGGAAGTGTGTCCAGGACATTTGTTCCTCCTGATCTTTCTCGGAAATGGTTTGCCACACTCACCCAGGCTTGCAGTCCTATTACTGGCGAAACCATTTTTCACCACACTATCCTTCTACCGGGCAATGAATTGCACCACGCAGCTGCAGGAAGGCTAAACTCCAAATCCCAATATTAGATTTATTAGCAATTTGACTTTAATGTTTTGTCGCAACAATGCATACCACGCCTGGAGCTTCAGAACTCCCAGTGCCAAGGGACCAGCCTGCATTGGGGCTAAGCGCTTCAGGGCACACGTCACCAACGTCCACAAACTGCATTCAGGATGACTAAACACAGGAGACCTGAGAGAGACAAGTGTTAAAATAGATTTGGGTAGGACAGTTCGTGTCCCCAGCTGCAATATTTTGGCTAGCGTTTGCATGAATCCAAAGCTCTCAGGAAACCTTTACCTTGCCATGCTCAGAAAGAGATCCACCAGCGAGTGTCCTGCTTGGACAGGCTCCTTCTCTAAGAGAGCTTCAATTGGTCCTGCTACCCACAACCAAAGGGCTTCAGTCCTCTCATCCTGGCTACGGTCAAACACCGTAGTGAGCAGGTTCAACGATTGCTTGATTCGAGACGCAGAGCTGGATTTGAGGGACCCCTCAACATGCACCACAATCATTTGGGCAGACGCTGGCCAATCACAGTCCTTTATACTGAGGGATCTAGGCATTTCAGACTGTACAGAGAAGAGGAGCATGTGCACAAGCAGCCGATTGGCTGCTGAAGCAACAAATAGGCTGGGGTCTCCCTGCAGTGTTAAAATCACATCTATGGCTCCTGTGTAAAAAAAAAAAAAAGAGGGAGGGGGGGAATGGGGAGAAATAGTCATGACATTCCAGAAAGCTGGCAGTTTTGTTGCAAGATGGAGTTCTCTCTGCAGTCCCCTCATGTCTCGTGGGTACCATCCACCCATCAAGTTTGCCCAACAAAGGCGCACAAAGAGGTGTTCTCAGTGGCTGCCCCACAGTTACTGAACTCTCTTCCCTTTGAGCTTCATCTAAGCCTGAGCCTGCTCATCTTCTGAAAGCAATACAAGACCTTCTTGTCTGAGCAGGCGCTTGGCAGGCAGGGGATAGACTTGGGGATTTACCAGTTTTTACTTGGTTTTATTGGAGTATTTAATATTTCATTTTATTTTGTGTATCTGTATAGATGTTTTTATGTATTGTGACCCACCCTGAGTCTTAGGGGGAAGGGCAGGATAAAAATGAGAATTAAATGAAAATAAATAAATATTTCAGGGTGCCTCCAAAAAAGGTTGAGGCTGCTGTTCTCCAGCAGATAACACACATGCCATTAGTGTACGCGCACGTCCTATTTATGTGAATGGACTCACACGTACACCGATAAGCCTGTGTGATATTCCACTGGAGGACTGCACTGTTAAAGAGAAAATGAAATATGCAAAGTGATATGAAATGTGACAGCTGTAACAGAAACTGGAGAAAGTCGGTATCGTCAAATTACAGGTAGTAGAGGAAAATAAAGGCTGCACACGGTTCGACATAGGTCTTTGTCGGGAAGTTTTTTCTACTGAAATCTACCTTGCAGCAATTTAAGCCTATTTCCTTTTGCTCGGTCTTCTGTGACAGTGGAGAACAAATGCTCTCTATTTTACGTGGCCTCCTTCTAGACATTTGAGAATGGCTATCATGTCCCCCTCTTAGTTGGCTTTTCTCCAGACAAATATATCCAATTCTTCCAGCCTTTCCTCACATGGCTTCTGCAGTCTAGCCCCTTGACCGTCTTGGTTGGTAAAGAATCATTAAATTGCCGATCTATTTTCATAGTCAAAAATGCATGCAGCACAAAAAGAAAGGCGGATAGGAAAGCCCCTGCAGGTTTTATTTCTTTTTAATAATTATCTTTTTAAAAATAGAAACAATCCTGCATCGTTCATTTGGAACCATTCTTACTTGAACAGAAACCTAATGTAATGGAAAGGTAACTTGACAGTGGGCTCAATCCCATAGCCTGCATATCCTGTGCGGATCTGCGCATGCTCGAACCATGCCCATCCCCACTGACGGTCTATTACGCCGCACGAAAACACTTTCGCTTTCAGCTTCCGCGCTGAATACGCAGGCTATGGGGTTGAGCCCAGTATCTACTTAGGAATGACTTAAGCCTACTCCTAATAAATTAGTTTATTACACAGTTATGAAACAATTCCATACCCATGAAAGTAGGTTGTACTTAGGCAAACAATCCTACTGAAGGCAATGGGATCGGTTTTGTTAGCAAGCCTTCTTCTGGACAAGGAAGCTATCGGTCTCAGGCCAATTTTCTCAGAGCAAGGGTGGGGAACCTCCAGCTCGTGGACAGCTACTCAACGGCCCACGGAGCTCTCCCAAGCCCATCCAGTTGGGTCCAGCTGCCGCACTCCATGACCTGCCAGCTGCTGGATGGCTACAGAGCACTTCCAGGTCAGCAGCCACACCTACTACATAGACAGCCACGTTACCCTTCCCCTCAGGATGCTCCAGCCCACGCAGCCATGGAGATTCACGCACAAATGCTGGAGGGGTGATCATTCACCCCCGCATCAACAGCAGCCATGGGATCTCTAGAAGGCCAGACTGAAAGGGGGATGGGGCTGCATTTGACCTACATGCCTGACGTTCCCCATCCCTGCCCTAAATCCTTTCCATCATGATTCTTTATTTCCCTTTCCCCCCCTCAAACAGTCTCCTCCTATGACTCGCCTTCACTTAACACCCAACCGTCCAAGTGACCGAGACACAGGAAGAAGAGCAGTTACAGAATTTCTGCAGGTCACGAGCAGCACTCACCAGAATTGCGCAAAAACTGGATGGCGCTCTGGTGCTGCGCCATGCTGTGCACCCCCTGGACCCAGCCGCTCCGTACAGATGCGTCTTCCCACAATGCACTGCTGATGGGCCCCATCTCTCCAAAGACGCTGAGCAAAAGCTCCCCCTGCTGAGCAAAGAGGGGAACACACAAAGGAACTAGTGTAGCAGGTAGAGTTTCAGGGACTTAACCGCTACAAAAACGGGGGTCACAGGAGATGGCCTTTGAGTTCTAAAGGATGCAACAGCCCCATTAGATGGTTTGCTACCTACCTACATTTCCCCCCAGCAAGCCTCTCTCTAGCTATAAACCATACTCTAAAACTTACAAAAGCAGCTAAAGTTTCCTTTGGAAAAACAGCAAAGTAATGCCTCCCCACCCCCCTTTGGGTGTGTGAGGGCTAGTAGAGTGCCCCTCCATCCCCTTCTCCCAGACCATAGCACAGAAGGTGTGGCGACCCTGATCCGCTATTGGAATTAAATTACAAATCATTTTTTTAAGGATGCGACGTTGCCCAGTCAATGCTGTTTGAGGCCATAGTCTGCAAGCTTTTGGAGTGCTCTGAAGATGGAAAGAATTATTATTCTCTCTTCCCTTCCCCTGAGCTCAAGATAGAAACTGGATCCAGGGGCCAGAGATCCAGGAACTGCAAAGGGACCACGTCAAAATGAGCTGCAGGCCGCATTTGGCCCCTAGTCCTGAGGTTTCCCAACCCATAGAATACAGAGTAACTTTGCAGCCTCAAACAGCAACAAAGTAGATCAAGTATCAATCAGATTGTAACCTAATTCACAGCCCGCACGGGTCACAACTCACAGTTTAGGAATTTCTGATGTATTTTTTTTTATGTTAACCCATTGAGGGGCAAAAACCAACCCAAACAAAGAAAACCCACCCAAACCCCAGATATTTTTCATGTAAACTTAAGAAGAGATACTAGCATAAACCATGAAAAGGACTGCTTTTTTCTGGTATATCTGCATGACACTACCAGCTTGGGAACAGAACGCAGGAATCTTGTTTTAGGAGTATATACCCACAAACCAAGCCAGGTAACTTCATGAATCCACCCTCAATGGTGATTCATACTCAGAATTCTTGAATCAAAGGCCCTTTTTAAATGAGACGCACCCCCTCAAACCCATGCAGCGTTGGGTGGGTGGGTGAGCACGTGTGTGCTCCCGCGTAACATGCACCTCCATCCATCGCCCCTGCATGGAGCTATGAGTGAAAACGCAGGTTGCTCCATGCAGGGGCATGCGGGGGAGATGGGTGTGCTCTCGCCCCCCTGTGCTGCCCCCACAGTGGCATGCACACAGATCGCCTCCCCCCCCACAGTGGCGACCTGTTTAAAAAGGGCCAAAGTGTTAAAAATGATGATACACAGTTATTTGTCTAGGAATAGGACTACACCTAATGCAGTCTTACAGAACACTTTACACACACCCTCTTTTTAAAAAGGGTGAACCAGAGTCATGCAGATCGACCTCCAAAGCTGACTAGCATTTTCCATGTTGCTGCACGTCTCAGCTGTTCCAGATCTAGGTTACAGATGCATGCTATGCTGAAATGCGAGGGTTAGCAAGGATTTACCTTCGCTCCAATCTGCCAATTTAATGAAATGAATCTAGCAACTGAAAGCAACCATTCGTCGTTTCTGTGACGGGGAGGTCCTCACAAGAGAACATACACAAGCACGGTTGTACGGTAGTAGTAGTATAAATCTTGATTGATACGACCATTTGGTCGATGAGGTGGGACCCCGGGCCCATTACCGGCTACCGGATTTACCGGTTACCGGTTCGCTGAAAACCGGATTCCCGGATTAAATCCGGTATACCGGTACCGGATTTATTTCATTGAGTTCAATGGGGCGCTGTGTCCTTGCTTGCGGAGCTCCGGCGGCGGGCGGCCTCAGCGCCGGCTGTGGCTGCCGGCGTCAGAGACGCTCTAGGCCTTCCGGGGAAACCCGGTTCCCTTCTACCTACACTAGGCGCAAAAGTCAACTCCTCTCTATAAGCATCTACTATACTGTTGATGTACAATTTGAAAAGAAAGGGTGCTAACATGCACCCTTGCTTGACGCCAAGTTGAACTGGTATGGCATCTGTCAAGTGATCTTGACTAGACATACGTACTCTCATAAAGGTCTGCATACGCAGCAAGTTGTACAGTGTTTTGTTCAAGTTAATCTGACAGTGTGAGGCAGTAACCGTCTTTCTAAGGCCACTTTCTCATGTTTTCAGGGGCGGGGGGGAACCTTCCATGAGGGCAGTTGCAGCTGTATTCTCGCGAGAATTAGCACATGTAGGAACGCGTTATTCTGCTTCTATGCCATGAGAACATTTGCACGTGACCAGGTCCCCTGATAGAGCTTTTACAATCACAGGTGTTCTCACGGCATAAAAGTGGAATAACGCATTCAGACATACGCTAATTCCTGTGAGACTAGAGCCACGAAGAAGCCCCCCTCCCCCAAATCCTGCCCCTAATCCTGGGAAGAAAGCAGCCTTGGTCTAGTTGCTCGACTTACCTGTAGGTACTGAAAGCAGTTTTCCAAGGCTGAAAATATTCCCGTTAGTCTCAAAATAAAGGAAAGGATGCCGGGGCTTGGATTTTCCAGTTTGAGCACAGAAAGAATGAGCTCTGTCAGGCAGGGGTTTTCCTCTAACAGCAGGAGGCTAGATTCTGGGGAAGAAATATCAGTCATGGGAGATGGCACAACAGCTATTGCTTCTAGGACAGATTGGTTTATTTCGTTTTACAAGTCGACCAAGTTTGCCTACTCTCTGCTAATTCTCCCAGGGCCAGCCTTAGGATTTGTGGGACCAATAAAACATAGGGCCCTCATCATGGCCCTGCCCTCCATAACCCCACCCCTTTACCAATTGGCAGCCTGGTGTTTGCTTACAAGAATATAGTAGTATACGTTTCCCCACGTGCACATGCAGGCATCCCCGCGCACATGCATGCTCTCTCTCCCCCTTTCCCACGCGCACACATCTCTGGCATGGGGGATTCAGAGATTGGTGATTAACTGAAAGTGTTGAGAGGGGGGCAGGACCCCAAAGGAAGCAGCTGCCCCTGAGGACTGCAAATTGCAGGTGGGGAGAGAGCCCCACAGAAATAGCCTGTTCAGGGTCCTCAAGAGTGCTGAACCCGAGACTACCAGGACTGGCCTCTTTGCAGGGCCCCCTCTGATGTCGGGGCCCAGGCCATGGCCCCTAGTAGCCCTACTTAAGGCTGGCCCTGTTACTTCCTCCCACAGTAAGGTGTAACGTTCATTTGAGCCCAAACCTAAGCATCTCCTGGAGGCGGTGTAAAAATGTGTTATTTGTAAAGCCATCTGGGGGGGGAGGGGGGGGAATAGAGGTCTGATGGGTTTGTGGGTAGGGCTGTGAGGATGGTGGGAGGTTTTATTGCTTGAATTAATTTTATTATTTGATTGTGAGCCACCCTGAGCCATGGTGGGAAGGGCAGCGGATAAATCAAAATAAAATAAATAAATAAATCATCATTTAGTCATCAGTTGGGCTTCAAATGCCTCTGAATCCTTACCTAGGTTTTGCCAGGTCTTAAAGAATATTGCATTAGAGCAGAATTTCCGGCACTGACAGACATACGGACCAAGACAGCCTTCCTTTGCAACATCCTTTCACTACATCAGTTACAGCGAAATGATCGATCAGAGGCTTCCCTCCATTTAGAGGATGCTATCAACCACAGTCTGTTGGCTTATTTGAAATCACACAGGTTTAATAGGTCAACAAATATTATAATAGATCTTTCCAACAAGCAGGGGTGAAATAGCGAAGACCAAAATTACCTGTTTCAGTCAAAGTCTTAAACCAATCCAGTAGTTTTTCCAGACAGGTGTCATCCGAAACAATCTGCCTTGGGTCTGCTAGGGCTGCGCAGACAGGAGGCAAGAGCTGAGAACACGCTCTGTCCATTGCACGTCTGTTGTTTCTTTTCTTTTCTGGGGAAGGAATGTAAGAGAGCAGAATGTGAAGCACAGCATGCCATAGCAAGGGAACTCTGGGTGCAAAGCATGGAGGTTTGCTGCGTGTTAGCAGTTCGAGGGCCTTTTCTCACGAGCTGCCTCCATGCAGTTTCGCCGCGGGGAGGGCGCCCATGGGAATGCCGCGGCAGATGGGAGGGGCGGGCATGCGCCCGTGTTCCTCCCATCTCCCACGCACGAAGGCACTGGTGAAAACAGAGATGGGGGTGGGGCCGCTCCCAGGTGCGCCCACCATCTCTAGCCACCACTCCACACACCCCCGCGGGGCTCCCGGTCCATCTAAAAAGGCCCATACTTGCAGAAATTTTCAAACTGAATGAATATGCTTATGCAGCTGCCTTAATTCTCATGGGGGGCATATAAACCCTTCTACTGGGGCCTCACACCAAGAAAAAAGCTGTATTTCTGCAGTCACAATAATGCAGAGGAACAATCAAAGGGTGTATAGGGGCAGATTTTGTAGACCATAAGGGTACTTAAGCAACTAACTCCAATGAGCCAATGGGAATTAGGCACCTGTACAAAAAGTACCTATACACAGTTTTGAAATCCAGCGACAGTCAGCAATAACCAACAGCACTTCCCCCTCTCCCCCCATGCTTGCATTCTACAGACACCAGTGAACCAACCCTCCCTCCCCAGCCCCAGGTAACACAAGGGATACAATGCATGTAATAATTCATACTAAGACGGGAGTGAGGAATCCCTCAGCCGGTGGGCCAAAATCTGGATCCGGGGTTATTTTTCTCTAGCTCTTTTCCAATTCCTGCATCGGACCTGTAGATCCAGCCCCTCGAGTACTGAAAGAATAAGCTAAGTAAGTAAGCAAGGAGCAGACTGCTGGCACTATATAAATAATAAAATAATAATAATGAATAATCATTCATTCATTCATTCGCTCAAGGGGTTCAGTAGGGTCAACGGACACTAATCCACAATTCTGGACCTTCCTCTTTCCTTCCCCATCTTGAAAGCACACACACACACCCTTACCTCTGCCCCAGCTCCAGCCCTTGGGGTTTGCACTCGTTTTGGGGGTGGGAATGCCCCACCCCCCCGCTGCACTAACGCACGGGGCAGCGCGGACACGGCTACTCCGGGGCGAGCGCCATTCAAGACTCGGCAGATACTTTTGCTCTGGGGGAGGAGGGCACAGATGCTGCAAGGCCACGATCTGGAGGGCGAGGGCGAGGCTGATGGATCTATAGGCCCCCGGCTCTGGGAGTGACAAGGCTACGCTCCCCTGGGCTGCACTCATTCGGGGACCGAGCCGAGGCCTAGCCCGATTTGCAGGCAGGAGGGAGCCTGGAAGTGTCCCTTTAAATTTGTGCCTAGGTGGCCTCACCCCCGGGGGGGAACCAGCCGGCCACTTTCTCGCCTCACTGCTCTACCGGGGCGGGGGGAAGGGAGGCCCGAGACTGAGGCCGCAACACGGGGCGGGGTTATGGAAATAAGGTGGCGCTGTGGGACAGGCTGGGG
>QEPC01010859.1:9001186-9015498 GCA_003113815.1 Sphenodon punctatus | reverse complement strand
TGTGGGGTGAGAGGGGGTTTGGAGCAAGGTCTGGGGAAGTGCCCGTAGGCTAGAAGAGCAAAGGGGGGGATTCACACTACCTTGCCCTAGGAGCGCAGCGAGGCACCGGGGGAAAAACACGCCCTCAGGGTGGAATAGGGCTAACAGGATTAGTAGTCCCCAGCCTGACTCATCATCGGGCATCTGGGTCTCGCATGCCCTTGTTGCTGCGTTCCCTACACACACACGGGATTCAGGAAGGAGCGGGGGTAGGGGCGGAGAAGGGAGAGTGAGATTGGTGGGGAACGGGGGTGCAACAGCCCAGGAGGGGGAAGGCTGGTGGATAGGGCTTACACGCCAGGGAAGGACCCAGGCTAGGGTGCTCCCCGGATCCCCGTAGGGCGACACACTCACCTGCAGGCTCACGTTACCTATCACTCACGCACACACACTCTCGTTCGCTTCCAGACACGCTGCTCGCTCCTCCAGTCACAAGGCTCTCAAGTCACGCACAGAAAAAGGGGGGGGCCAGTCTCACGGGCACAAGGCTCGATCACCAGCAAGGTGGTCAGCCCTGCCATGAGCTTTTATCCCCCTGCGGGGGGTGTGGCCGCAGCCGCGCTGAGCGGCGCAATTGCGGGGGCGGGGTTGCTTCCGGCGGGGAGTTCTGCTTGGCCCCGCCCCCTGGGGCTGAATCGGAGCGCGGCGGCGTGGTTTCTGGTGGCCTGGCCGGCGGCCGCCTGTCAGGGAGTTCGGCGAGGGAAGCGGCAGGTGGATTCCTGTCGGGGACGGGGGTGCGAGGGCTGGGGAGTTCCCCTGGCGGGGCGGAAGTCCCCGCCGGCGCTGTGGGTTGCCGCGAGGCACTGGGGGGCGGGGCCTCGGGCCCCCTAGTCCTTACATTTACGAGTTCAATTCTTATGTCAAATTCCTGTCAAATTGGAGTTGGAGTCTTTAACATTATTGAGCCATGTCAGAGGTGAGCGGTCAATGTATACGGTAAACGTCCTACCAAATAAGTAAGGTTTAAGTTTCTTGACAGCCCACGCTATGGCTAGACACTCTCTTTCAGTGGTTTCAATATTATTTTCCCTTGGGAGCAGTTTCTTGCTAAAGTATGTAATGGGACGGTGTATTCCGTCCTTCCCTTTTTGGGTGAGGGTTGCTCCCAGGCCAGTGTCAGAGGCATCAGTCCAGATATGGAATTCCTTGTCATAATCTGGACTGATTAAAACTGGTGCCTCAGACAGAGCCTTCTTAAGTGTGTCAAACGTGTTGTGATACTCGTCTGACCATTGTTCCTTCTCTGGGCGTCTCTTCTTACATTTTTCCGTTAAGGGGGTTGCTATGGTACTGAACCGTGGGACTTAGCGGCGGAAGTAAGTAGTCATGCCTATGAACCTCTGGATCTGTTTTTTGGTTGTGGGTGCAGGCCAGGAGCAAATAGCCTCTACTTTGTCTTTTCGAGGATGTAATTTGCCATTCCCCACCTCGTGCCCTAGGTATGTAACGGTACCCATAGCAACTTTACACTTGGATGGTTTTATTGTTAGTCCTGCCCCCTTAATGCTATGTAGTACCTGGCTTACGTGTGTCCCGTGGGTGTCCCGTGTGTCTTTGTAAATCACCAGGTCATCTATATAAGCCAGGGCAAAGTCGTGCATCCCTTCTAGGATGTGGTCCATTAACTTCATGAATGTAGACCCACTATTCTTTAACCCAAAAGGCATCATTATGAATTCATATAGGCCCTTGTCAGTTATAAATGCTGTTTTGGGCCGGTCCTCTGGGTTCATTTTAATCTGCCAATAACCCTTGGTCATGTCTAGGGTAGTCAGGTAGTTAGCCCCTGCTATCCTTTCAATCGTGTTGTCTGTTCTGGACATGGGATAGGAGTCTGACACAGTTATGGCGTTCAATTTATGATAATCAACACAGAACCTTATGGAGCCATCAAGTTTTGGAACTAAACCACTGGGCTTGCCCATGGACTCTTTGAGACCTGTATGACTCCCAGTTTCAACATTTCCTCGATCTCCTGGTGGATCTGTGTTTGAATCTTCCCATTTGTGCGAAAGGGACTGAACTTGACTGGACCCTTGGTTCCTGTCTCAATGGTGTGTACAATGATGTCTGTTTCCCCAGGTTTGTTTGAAAAGATCTCTTTGTGCTCCTGCAGGAGGGTCGTTATCTCATGCATGTAAGTTGTTGAGGTTTGTGGAAATGCAAATTTCTTCCAGAGACTCAGTTTCCTGGCTCTCCTGCAGCAAGTTCGGTAATGGGTCATTACAGCCATCTGTTGCCCCATCCCCCGTAGCCACCGAAGCTAAGCAAGCCTGTGTTTCCTTCTCCTGGTAATCTTTGATTCTATTTATGTGTAATTCTTGGGCCTTTGCCCTGGAGTTCAGTTTGTTAACCCAATAAGTGACCTCATTCTTCTTATCAATTATATGATATGGGCCATCCCAAATGACTTGCCCCCCCAACCTTGTTAGTTGGTCTCATTACTAGCACGGTGTCTCCTGGATTATAAATTCTATCTTTGGCTTTCTTGTCCTATTTTATCTTTTGGGCCTCTTGGCTGCTAGCCAGGTTATCTTGGGCCTCCTTTAACATCCAGTTCTCAGCTTTTACATTACATACATGTTTAACCTTTGTGTTTACATATTTGTTAGACCTGTAGTATCTCTCTGTGACGCTCACTCCTCCAGAAATCTGACAGTGAGACTATTGAACCTCAACGCATCCCTTTTGTGGTCAACTTCCACCCAGCATTTTCATCTGGCTATTAAGGAAAGCAACCCCGAACAAACCCCCTCTCATAGCCTTCTGACAACCTCCCAACCTTCGAAAATTACTAGTGAAAGCACAAATTAAACCACCTATCCACAATCCAGGGTCACACCATTGCGATTTGAGTGCATCACCTGCACGTACATGAGAGAGACAGCTACCTTTAAAAGCAGTGTAAATGGCAAGACCTACTTTATCAAACAGAATATCACCTGCAAATCCAACTACCTCATATAAGTTATTGAATGCAAACGCCCTGGATGTCACATTCAATACATTGGGCAGACTACTACCGATCTTCGCACACGATTTAGAAACCACAAATCCGCTATCCTCACGAAGAAGCTAGACTAACCCGTATCTAAGCACTTTAATACTGATGGCCACAGCCTTTTGGACTTGGAAATATTCCCTATAGAGAATCCACCTATACAATGGTCACTAGAAGAAAGAGAGAACTTCTGGATTTACAGACTTTGTACCCTTACACCCCAAGGCCTTAACCTGGAAGTTAACTCCTAGATCTCCCTCATCTGTGATATTTCTTCCCCCCTCCCTTTCAACATCACCTGTCTTAGAATCCTTCCTCCCTCAACATTCTGCTCTGTTTCCTTGACTCCCAGCAGCTACACTTTAAATCCAGCTGTTACTGAAGAAGGCAGAAGCTGAAACGTTTAACTAAAAGATTTCATTTACCTCTGTTTTGTCAATCCCTTCTTTGTGTATTTGATCACTAGTGATTGAGAGTATCCTAACAGGATCCAGAGCACGCTTGTCTGAAGTCCTGTTCCGTTGCTTTTAACTCTGTGTTGTTTTTTTATATATATAAAATATATATATTTTTTATATATATATATTTTTTATATATTTATTATTTATATAAAAAATAAAAAAACCCAACAATATGTATGTGTGTGTGTGTGTGTGTGTGTGTGTGTGCGTGCGTGCGTGTGCATGTGTGTGTATATATATATATACACACACTACAACATTTTTACTAAACTGACGTGCTTTCAAATGTTGCTTTGTGGCATTGCCTTCCCAATGCAGTAAAACTGCACCATCGTGCAAAAAGGCATTGTCACTAAGCTAGTTTTCACAACCAAAAAAGATGAACAACTGATGGCTCCATCCACTAAAAAAGAAACCCCTACGTATGTTTCTTGTGTGCAGAGAGAGAAGAGTGATATTTCTGAGTGCAATTCAAGGGCATAGCTATAATACAGAGCTCACAAGGACCCCAAGCCTTCAGTCTTCTGCACTAAGGTCCATTTTATATATAAATGAGTTAAACAAATGCCCAGGGGGAGCAGGTAGACTGGAATGGGTCTTAGTGCAGAAGATCGAATACGCCCTCTCCCCCTGTGGCAGGGGATGCAGAAGGCTTGGGGTTCTTGTGTGCTCTGTATTATAGCTATGCCCTTGAACTGTGCTCAGAAATATCACTCTCCTCTCTCTGCGCACAAGAAACATATGTTCTTTTTTAGTGCATGGAGTGACTCTTACCATTCTCTGTTCATCAGTTGTTCATCTTTTTTGGTTGTGAAAACTAGCTCGGCGACAATGTCTTTTTGCCCGATGGTGCAGTTTCACTGCATTGGGAAGGCAATGCCGCAAAGCAAGGTGTGAAAGCACGTCAGTTTAGTAAAAATGCTCTAGGCAAGAAGCTGAGGCACACCTGTGCATTAAACTGTCCTCTCAAGGAGAGAAACTAAGGACTCCCTAAATTTTTAGTAATTCCACACCTGTTGGAAACTGGCAGTTTCATCTTGGTCAAGAATTTTCTCCTGTCTGTGCTTCAGTTTCTCTCTAAAATGAAAGTAGCAACAATGACTTTTCTCTGATCCCTCTCTCCCCCACCCCATATTAGAGCGTTTGAGAGCCTCTGCTGAAAGCTGTCGCGTTGTTACGACTGTCTGCCCAGATTTCTTATCTATCTCTTCCCATTAACTTTTCCAGGGAGAGAGGAAACTCATGTTTTTCATAACTGCGAGGTTGTGGCCTATTACAGATTTATATGCGCAGTACCATGCTGCTCACCCTCAGTAGTTCATCTTCTTTCAAAGTAGGCATGCTGTCCTTATTTGCTATCTGATCAACAAACGTAGCAGGGCGATTTAGAGATCTAGCTGTGCGATAAAAGGCCTGAAGAATAACAAAAAGTAACCTGACAGCGAGCTGCAGGGAACATTGCCTAAGGAAATTAAAAACCTCGTGACATGGCATATGTGACACATTGCTGCCAGGTCAAAAAGCCGCTTTCTCTCTTCTTGCTGTCTTGCATGCTCCGACTCCTGATTCCACTTGCCTGAGGAAGGACCCTGTCAGGTCCAAAAGCTTGCATGTTTCCACCAACAGTTGTTGGTCCAATTATAGAGGCGCAATCGTGCCTCTATTAGTTAAGGCGAGATAGAGATTCTATTGAATCTCTGCCTATCTTTAACATGGGACTTTTGAGTCAGCTTACTTCTCGGTTGCAACTAAGCCTTTATCAGGGGATATCTTCAGAATTAAGTGGCATAGGTTACAGTGAATATCCTAGATAATTAAAGTGAAATCTATAGTAATTGCTGGTGCTTTGGAGAATACAACTATATTTTGAACGAAAAGTTGTCGGGAGTTGAACTTCCCATTAAGCTGAATGGTATAAATCCTTAAGTCATGCATGCGTGTTAGAGAACGCTGGCATCACATCGCGTATATGTTGTTGATACAATGTGGTTTTGCTATTTTTACACTTCACACACTCATGTAAAAGGCGGGGGACAGCTCGGATCTGGCGGGGAGAGTGCATGGGGGCTAGCTTGGATGTGGGGAGAGGTCAGGTCGGGTCCAGAACCAGCCGCCACATTCACAAGGCACCACAAGAAGCCTCTGACAGAGCAACCAGACTGCTTTGACTAGCTCAGCCTGCTGCTTCGGGACCCCGTGCTACAGGGCACCTCCCAGTGTCAAGCAAGAGCAGCCACAGAGGCACAGGGCTGCCGCCTCCTGCCGAGCCTGAGGCCAGGAAGCAGGTGCAGTGCCTGCCCTGGGCTGTGCCCCCGGCTCCCCTCTCTCTGGGCGGTGGTTGAGGCTGCTGGAAGGTGGGGTTTAGCTGCGGTTCCACCTGCCCACTCGCTCCTTCTCTCGCTGGCTGGCTGGGGAAGTCTTAGCCGCTGCCAGAGCAATGAACTCGCTTGCACGGCAGACTGGGCGGCTGCTCCCCTAGACTCAGCCTGGTGCTGCTGCTCATCCCAGAAGAGGAAGGGGACAGGCCGGCAGCATCACGAGGGAGTCCCCGAGCTAGCTCAGAGGCAGGGTTGCAGCCGGGGAAGAGGGAAGGAGAAAGAGCCACTTTGCGGTTGGGTGCCTCATGCTGCGCACTCACCAAGTTGTCACAAAAGTTGCTCCTTACCCTGAGGGGAAGCTCGGACTTAGGCTGGCCGATGATTTTCCCCAATAGCAGCAGCAACCCTGCAGGCAGCAGCAGCAGGACTCCCTATAGGAAGCAGGTAGGACCAGAGCAGCACTTTGGTGGGAGAAGAGGGGTGCTGACTTGCATACGTTGTAACTTGCTGCTGGGAATCGGCTGAGCCCTTCTCAAGTGAAAAACCTCCACCCCACATCAGGCTGTTATCTTGTTTGCTGCCCGAAAGAGAAAAGAACTGGTGTAGGTCTGCAGCTTGGATTGGGTGACGTTCGCAACAGGGGGCTGTGTAGCCCAGGGAGGATTTGCTTTGCCCTTTGCTGAGCTTTACAACAAGTTAAAAAAGGATTGGTGTGTCTGAGAGAGGAGCGAGTGAGTGTCTGTGTGAGAGAGGGGTGGGGGAGTGTGTGAGAGTGAAAGGAGTGTGTGAGTTTTTTTGTGTGGGAGAGGGAGGGGTGTGTGTGTGAGAGAGAGGGAGGTGAGAGTGTGTTTGTGTGAAAGGGGTGCATGTGTGTCGAGAAGAACTCTGTGTGTGTGTGTGTGTGTGTGTGTGTGTGTGTGTGTGTGAGAGAGAGGAGAGTGTGTGTGTGAGAGAGAGAGGAGAGTGTGTGTGTGAGAGAGAGAGGAGAGTGTGTGTGTGAGAGAGAGAGGAGAGTGTGTGTGAGAGAGAGAGAGGAGAGAGTGTGTGTGTGTGTGAGAGAGAGAGAGGGGAATGTGAGAGTCTTGACAGTCCCACCACATCACCATCTTGACTGATTTATAAATTCATTTTCATTCAAATGCCTTAACGAGTTAATTATTTATTACAGTATAACAACTTATATTTCATTTCTGAATTTCCAAATCAACTATACAATTTCAACACCAAAATTAACTAATTAAGGCATTTGAATGGAAATGAATATATTAATCAGTAGCGATGGTGAAATGGTGGGAATTTTTTGTTGTTGATATAGTATTGATGGTATTTAAGGAAGAATGATAGTTATGATGTTGAGAAGACATTGATCTAGACAGAGTTGTTAATGAAAGGTATGAGATTGAATACTATTAGTGTAGTTGAAAAGGATGTATTATAATAGTAACATATTTTTAGGTGGTAGAGTAGTGAAATTGATGTTTTTCACCAATTCGCCTTAACTATGAATTAAAAAGCAAAGATTTTTAGATGTTGGAATAAAAGATATAATTCAAACTACATTGTCTCCACCATTTTCTTTCCTGTCAGACAAGATTTTAAAATCTGCTTCACCTCCTCTCCTACCTGCCACATTGAGCTAGATCTGGATCTCGCCTAAGACCAGTGCTGCAGGCCTGAGAGTCAGTGAAGCCAGGGACAAGCGGAAATTAACTGCACGGCTCTTTCTACAAGGATGACCTAGCTGGAAAGCATTTAAAAGAGAAGTAAAAATCTTCGAAACTTTCTTGGATCTGCTTGTGTGTGACAGGTGGATTTGCTGTCAAACGTTAGAGTCAATTCAGTATTAGGGAGAGAGTTCCCTTCTCCATAAACGCAGTGTTAAGCCACTAGCTATATTTAGACTCTGAATTGAAGGAATGAGCACAAGGATGCAAACTAAACATCCCAGAGTGCTATTCCTGGATTAGGCATAGATGTATTGTGCCTGGGCAAATCACTTAACCTGTCTGTAAAATGGTCATAGTTATATTTGCCGTTCTTGCTTGTTGGAGGATTGCTTAATACTTGTGCAGTGATTGAATGTCTAAATACTCAAGTATTCATATTTACCAGAGTAGCCACGCTGATCTTTTTAAGAGGTCTGTAAATGGGAAGGGGCTCTGGTTATTATGAGCATTTACCACTAAACTCGCATCTACAGTGTCCACAGACATTTAAAATAGTTACCACTTGTTAAATGCAGAGTTAGTTGCTTGAGAGGGAGACTTGCGGGTACATCGCTTTGTAAAATTAAAGGCGTTGAGAAGGCGGCTGGCCTCCTTCCCAATGCTTTGACTAAGGATCAGAAAACGGAGAGCAGTGATTTAAAAATAATCATAAAAGATTAAGTGTTACTTAGCAACAAATGAGATTTATCACAAGCATGAAGAAAATGTAGGTTTTCCATGGACATTTCTAATTTGCTGTATGGATACATTTAATTCCTTTTCTGATGTTGGTGCAGCAGTTTTAAGTTATTCTGTCCTTACTAGGGCAGGCTGCACTCCTAAACTCATTGGGTGTTTTCAAACGAGATGCTACCCTGCATGGCCACCCAGGAGCCACGGAGCCGACCACCTGTATGAAGGTGGAGCGGCCGAATACGCTCTCTCGTGAGCCACAGAGCACCCACTCTTGGCCTCGCATAGAGCATTGCTGGGAAATCGGGAGTGCTCCGTGCGGGGCCAGCCAAATGTAGCATGGCTGCTTCTGTAGCCATGCCGGGAGCTGCCCGTTTGAAGCACTTCCTCCCCCCCCCCCCCCCCCAAGCACCACCTGTGTGGGTGCTCTGCAGCAGTGACACTCACCCACTCTGGATCTGCAACTTACCCCTTATTTAAAAACACCCATTGTGGCGGGTGGATTCTCACTGAAGACAACGAGACTCTTCTGGCATGAAATACATACAGCCCCTGTATGCTATTGTGAATAAGCAATCTGGCTCCAGACCAGACTTTCAAAATTTCAGGGCAAGATCTTATGTTAAATCCTCTTTAGGCAGGTGTCCCCAACTGCATGACCTTTTTCCAGGGCAGCAATAAAATACAGAGTTGAATTTACTGCATGGACTGTTACAACAGAGGTTAACGAACACATTAAATTCTGATGATTTATACGTCAATAAGGAGCAAATGTTACAATGTACATATCTGTTTCACAGGGAGATGACAGTCTGTCCGCAGTAACCTATGAATCTGATACAGAGATGGTGAGTTTTATCAGCAATGTGCTATGTGTGGAAACTTGAAAATACTTTTTGTAATGAATTTGTACACACCACCTTCCATCTAAGTCTGCTGAATCCTAACAGGGAGTTTAAAAAGCGGAGCTAACCATATCCTGACAAAAAGATTGCCTTTCTAAATATATATATATATATATCTATCTTTCAGGATATTGAAGAATTTACTGAATGTAACTCACACAGTGCTCTCAGAGAGTCTGAGAGCACTGTGTGAGTTACATTCAGTAAATTCTTCAATATCCTGAAAGTCTCTCCAGTATACTCATAGTTGAGCTAAACTAGTAAGAGTTCTTCCCGTTACAAGAGGATTAAAAAGACCAGTCAGTGACTGTAGTTTTCCCATGCTGATTGCCATATTTACGAGTAATTGGTGAAACTAGAGAAGTCACCGCTGTACTGTTGTGTCATCTTAAATTTGTTGGATTGTTCTGGTGAATGTTCCTGCTTTCGTTCACATCTTGCATTGCAGTGACACTCCGAATGTCATTGATTAAAATTAGATCAGCTCAATCAAATTGCTTTAGTTCTGTCTGTATTTCTGCACTACCGTCCTACTTCTTTACTTAGAAGAGTTAATACTGTTCTGCTAAACCTCTTCAGATTCCCTGTTGGAAGTATCTGTGACTTCCATTGAAAGGTTACATGCTGGGGCATTTGTGTTAGACAAGAGATAGTTTTGAGTGGTAGAAACCTTTTTTTTTTTTTTATCTTTCCTTTCAGAAACTGAAGAAGAAAAGTTTTCAAAAGCCTCCAAAGTCACCAAGTGAGTTGGTAAATCCTTTCATGTGACAACATTGTGTCCTGAACGAGCTTGATCACTGTAAGGCATAGTATCTAGAAGAAAAACTAGATAAGAGTGCCTATGATTCTCTGTGAAATTATTCCTGTGTTTCCAGCGGCCAAAAAATGACAAGCCTCATGCCCTTGACTAGTAGACTCCACCCCTCAGTGAATATGCTCTGTCTCTTCATACATGTACACGGTCACACACCCCTCTCCTTCCCTCCCAACGTTGCAAGTGCATTAAGTGGGACAGACACTCTCCTGCTTTTTATTCCACTTAGTTTCTTGTTATGCCAGCCTCTCCCCATTGTCTTTTCAAGGGCTTTTCCTGGAAGGCAACCAGGAAAGAGGGGCCTGTGGCTTGAATACAGGTATTTTTCTCTCTCTCTCCTGAAAGAGGGTCTTTGACCCCTAAAAGAGGCAGAGCACCTCTTGGATTCAGCACCCAAAGAGGAGTTTTCTCTCTAAATAGGGAGGTGTGCTGGTGTGAGAAGCCTTCCATCAAAAAACTGTTTTCCAGAACAGGAGAAATTTGACTTTTTTTTTAGGACTGAGACTGAAGTTTACAGATTCCCAAAGTTTCTTCTTCTGAGCACACATTGCCAGATAACACTCCTTTCCACCCCTTTTGCCTTGGAGTACAAGTCGTTTATGGATTAAAATTGATCTTTGCATCCTTGGAGAAATGCTACGTCTTTTACTGTTCCCATACAGAAAGGGATGTAGCTACTGGGGTTAAGGGGTAGTGAATTCTGCCATATCACCCAGTGTATTTGGGGGGACCTGCTGAGTACCTCTTTACCATGCAGGCTGCAGAAAGATTTAGGTAGTTTCATATCTCTCTTGGCTCATTTTGTACCATAATTCGATCGGTTTGGGGTTTTTTGTTTTAAAAAAGACAGGTGTAGAATTGGCCCCTACCATCACAGAATCTTTAGACTGTAGTCCTAAAACCGCATACTTAGAGTAATTCCCTTAAAATCAGTGGGACTGCTGCAGAGTAGATGGTTTGGGGATTGCAACCCTAATGTTTCCTACACATCAGACAGGACATATTTATTCAAAAAGGACCTTTCTGCAGAGAAACACACAGTCACCTTCTTCAGAAGTGCATATGACTACACAAATAATCATCTTAAAGTAACAATTTTAGTTTTGTACTGGCTTCTGTGATGATATTTCGTACCATGTTTTCACTGAGGTCATAAGGCTGTGGCTGGTTTTTTCCCTGCTGATCTGTGCAGCATCTTGTGTTGGTAATGCATGTATGAATGCTGTCCTTAATAGTTAATTTTAGAACATTAATTCAGGTATGTATATGTCTTTAGGCATACAGATCTGTGTAAATTGGACATGCATAGATACGTGATGAGACGTGTGCCAATTCTTCTTACTAAATCTATTGATCTTTGTAACAATAACATCTATTTTCTAGAAGTGGATTCTTTTCTGATTTTGATGGCGCTACTGTGCTATGTTTGTCTGCTGTGGTTCTCCTTAAAAACAAGATACTTTAGGTGCCATAAGGAGGTATTTTAATAATTAGGAGGTGCCTAGCAGAGCTCCACATGGGTGGGGTCCTGAAACAGTTTGTTATATTTGAAATGGAGTTTTTAATGACATCAGCCCATCATGCAAAACGCGTTCCTTGTATCACTGAAATATTTGTTTTTCTTGCTTCAGAATCTCCATATTCATCCAGCGCACGCCTGTATCCTAAAAAGGCTGCAGTCTGGAGGTCCTTGAAAGGAACAGGGAATGCACATCTTGAAAGCCCCCTGGCTAAAACACCAAGACAGCTGTGGTTAGGCTCTCTGAAACAAGGTATGGAAATCCAATCTCTCTCAGCAAGTAGAATTTCATGGGGGGGAGGCGGGGTGTGTGAGAGTACAGGTTCTAGTGAGATCATTTGATGGAAGTTACTCTTTCTTCAGGACTGGATTTGTGATTTGGTAATGTTTCTGCATTTCATCGTTTACATCTTTTCTGATGGACCCTCAATATTTTGCATAATTTCAAGTCTTCAAGTTCATTTGTTGACTTTAACTTACAAGTTCTGAAGGCCTCCAAGCACAAAATGTAAATGCTTAATAGGATGCAAACTGTTGTCTGGTTGGGTGACTATAACTGAATTTTGGAAGATTATGGGGTATATTATTTTGTAGTGGGAGGTTATTACAGATCATGAGAGCTATGGGCGCTTTGAGTAAATCTAAACTTACCATCAGCTCCCGTTTTTCTTATCGCAAGCAGGAGTGAGCCAGCCTTTGAAATCCGACCTGGATCCAGGACCTGCGCAGAGCATCCTCTCCAGCAGCACTCCCGAATACCTCAAGGAAGCTCTGGGCATGAAGAAACCAAAGCACACTCGTTTGTCTAGCAATGGTGAGCTTTTAGCAAATGTGGCAAAGAGGAGGGCCTCACTACTTCTCCTGAAAATGCAAAAATATTGTTTTGCTTCAGATCCTGGCTTGGGATGAGCAGCAGCTACTCCAGCCTGCAAAAGAAGATCTTATTCAATTGTGGTTTACACAACGCTCTCGGCGAACTGTCTGGCATAATCCATACAGCGATGACACCTTTTTTTGTTTCCTTTCGTGAGCTACTTTGATACTTCAGTTTTCATAGAAATATTAGTTGTATTCTGTGAGAAAAGCAGAATGAAAGTCCATACTTGGATCTTGCCATGTGTTCTGTAAAATGAAACAGGCAGCTAATAATCACTTTTATATTTGGAAATTTTCTACCTGCTGTTGTTGTTGTTTAGTCTTTATGTAGCATCAGCAATGTAGTAGGGCACTGAACAACCACTAACTAGGAACAGGTCCCTGCGCAGGGGGACTTTACAGTCTTGGATGTTTAGTAACATCTAAGATTTTTACAACTGGAGCAGAATAGACGCCAACATATTTCTTTCTCCATTTCCTGATTATTTTATAGTTATGACAACACTCTACATGTAGTTATGTTTAATGTTTTCATCTGTATGGTTAAGTTGTTTCATTTCATGATGCTCATGTAGCAGTAATGAGGAGAGAAGGGGTGGGTTTTTTTTTAAAGGAAAACTTGATGCTAAAGCTGCAAAATCTGGCAGGGGTCTCAAATACAAGTATAGTAGTTGAAACTAGCAACTTTAAAAAAACAGCTGTCAGTTGATGATGTTTATTTTTTAATTATCATTATTAATTAGCGATGAAACTGTTATTCAGAAAAATACCTCTTATAAGCCCTTGTGACCAAGTTTTTGCCTTACTTTGTCTCTCTTTCTCACTCTAGGTTATATCCCTGGAACTCCTGACTACAAAGAAAAGGAAGACATGTACGATGAGATAATTGAATTAAAGAAGGTACAGACTTGTTGCTACTTGAGTAGAAAAGGTCATTAGCCTACTGCTGCCGCCACTTGTGAGCGCATGCTTTAGATGAAGTCGTCGGGCTTTGTACTGTCTCTGGAAGAGTCGCTGGACTTTGCCACCTGAATAGTGTAACGCTGAGCTAGGACCACGCTATTGGAGGAAATTTCATTCTGCTGCTGCTGTGCTAGTCGGTTCTTTGTTCAGGATCTGGAAAGCCGTGAAGAATGACCAGCATTTGAACATCGGGCTGAACTTTGGGCAAATGCCTAGCTTGGGTTTTGTTCATTAGCTTCTTGCATTTCCATAGAAATCCAAAGGCTTTCAGCCTTTGGAAGTTAGTCATTTGGCTCTATGCACAGTACATGCATATCTCACAATGCATGTAAAATGGGTTTGGACTTGACTCCTGGAGGAAACAGCCACATGCTTGGTTTGAGGGACTAGGTGAAAGGGAGGAACTGGTAGACTTGACTGTTCTAGTGACGCCGAACTTAAGTAACATAGGTCTGCTACTGAGCCCTCCATACCCTGTCATTTCCCCTGTTATTCAGTCCTTGTAGCTGTAGTCATCCTGCATCCAAATAGGGGGTTAGGCTAGATTATTATTATTATTATTATTTATTTATTATAAACATTTGTATAGCACCAGCTGTGTACCTGGTGCTTTACAGAACAAAGAGAAAGACGTGGTCCCTGCCTACGGCTTACAATCTAAAAAGACAAGGAGGGGGCGACAAGGAGAGGGGACAAAGGGAAGACAAGGGAGAAGCAAACAAACATGCAGGCGACTGCAAAGTCTCAGGTGCGTGTGCTTGGCTTGGTTACGGTAAGGCAGGAGTCTGCAGAGGAGGGCAGACCGTAAGTATTAGGAGAAAAGCAACTAGCAGGCATTGGGAAAGGCAGCACGGAAGAAGTGGGTATTGAGGAGGGATTTGAAGGTGCGGAGGGAGGATGCAGGGCCATGTGGGTAGGGAGGGAGTTCCAGGCATGGGGGGCAGTGTGGGAGAAGGGACGAAGGCGGTTAGGGGAGCATAGGAGACAGGGGAGAGTGAGGGAGGGGACAGAGGAGGA